>JAZHEH010000779.1:0-1200000 GCA_036589455.1 Ateles fusciceps
AAGTTTAGTATATCCAATTACATAGTATATGCTGTAGACTCTAGAGATGAAAGCAAAGTGAGTCAGTAACAACTACCCCAAAAGCCTTAGGAGAACACAGTGCCTAAGACTTAAAAGCTATACTTCTGAATGTGTGAGCCTCATATCATGTTAGAGAGAGGGTTGGGATGAAGTAGGTTGTTTTTTAAACATAGTAATAAACACTACTCCAAAGGGCTGCTTGTACTACAGGTTGTGTTCTAAGCTTTAATCATGATAGATAAGTTGCCCATATTTTTATCGCAACAAATTACATTTTTTTCATGCCTGGTATTTATTCTTAGTTAAATCTGTGATCCCAACTAATATGAGTAAAACATATGGATATTTTAATCAAATTAAGTTCCATTAGGACTTAGGGCATACCACATACTAGAGACTCACTGTTTTTGCTTTAATTATTTAATATTAACACATTTATTTTTCGTGTTCTTATTATATGAAAGTATTTTTTATACCCCTGTGCAGTATTCTTGCAACAAATCTACATAACTGCATATTAACTAAATAAAAGTAATATATACTTCAATAGAAAAAATAAAAGTAGATAAAATGAGTAACCAATCTATCAATGGACAATAAAAATTGATGAAAAATATATTAAAATTTATATAATTTATTATGTATAAAATAAATTCCATTTAAAACTAATTAGTAAATTATAATATGCAATATTACAAGCATAAAAATAATATTCATTCCCCCTATCAAAAATGTGGTGTAAACTCATAAAGCATTTCTGGAGAGCAATTTTAGAATATATCTCAAAAGCATTTTAAAAGTTCTTATACTTTCATTTAGAAAGTGCACTTTTAAAAATGTATTCTTAGAAAGTAATAGAGACTTAGTAAATAATGGTCATTTTAATGTTACTTTTACATAGCAATATAATTATCTGACATTAGGAGACAGGGTACATTAATAGTTCATACTTCTATGCAAAATCCTTCAGCAATTCAAATTCTGTTTAAGAAAAATATAGAATGTTTGGAAAGTGATATATTACAGTAGGTTATAAAAATTATGTGCTCCATGGTGTTTTTTTTGTGCACTTCAATGAGATAAAAATTATAAGTTGCAAAACAAAATGTGTAAGGGGTAAAAGGCCTAAATTGTTGTAAGATACCTGTGTTAGATGGGAAGTGGTATAAGTACTAATTCAAGGTAGGATATAACATGCCAAGGATACATATTGTAATACTTTCAGCAAAGGAGAAATATAATTGAAGGTATAATTAATAAACTAATAAGGAAGAAATATAGTCATGCAATTAAAATTGGTTGCAAATATAAGGCAAATTGCTTGTCTCCCAATAATTGAATTATATAACGTGACATTCTGGTAATCCCATTGTGTGTCATTATGTTTTCCAAGCTTTTCTCTGATTATGCTCTTTCTTTCCTTGCGTGTATCTGGACGTATTTTTCCCATTTAAAGTGCTTCTTTCTTATTTTTGCCTTTTATAAATCCAAACCATCCTACAATTTTCAAATATTTTAAATTATATCACACAGGTGACTTTCAAATCTACTTTTCTTCCATTATTACTGTAGTAAAGTTTTTCAGATTTTCTCTAACATGCATATTATTAATCTGTGCTAAATGTGTGGGAAATACAATTTAGATTAAAAAATAACAGAAAACATAAAAAGTGGAGGTGGAACTAATATGCTATAAATAATTACATAGCAAGGTCACAAGAAGGCTGCTACTTAAATAGCCCAATATGTACAAAATCTGGAATATAATGTTTTGAATGAGACATTTTGTTTTTAAGAAGGTGAAAGTAAAGAGCAACAGTTAGTTACTACTAACATTTTCTATTAATGAATGTGAAATAAATATTTGCTTATTTTGGTAGGAGAAAATAGTTTGGTTATTTCTGATTTAACAGTAGAATTAATATTACTTGGTTGATTTATTCATCACTGGACCACTGCATACAAGTGATGAGATTATCTTCAAAGCAGAATATAATTTCTGGTCCGTTTTCCTGTCTCCTTTTGCCTCCTTTTATCAATCACCTGGCTTCTCTGAATTCTATGTTATTGTTGAATATATGGATTAATTTTGTGATATAGCTAAATAGTCAAATAGTTCTGATCGTAGCTTTATCCAGAAATCTGTCTCTTGAATCTTTATTCTTAGGTTCACACAATGCAGCCAATCAAGCAAGTTATGGCCCATGCCCTTGTCTAGCCTAGAATCATGAGAAATATACACATATGGTTCCTGTTTCTTTAAAAAATCCATATCTGTTATCCTAAAATCCCTGGCCAGGACTTGCCACATAGTAGGCTTTGATTTATAATTTGCTGAATAAATGACTAAGCAGAGACAATAAACTGGTTCTTAGAAACATGAGTTTTCAATGTATGTTTGTTGTTCTGTTGCTTCCAAGGAAGGGTACCATCCTAGTCTATCCATTCCATGAAAGTCCCATAACTTAAACTATGTAGATAATGCCCTTGGGATTATGCAGTTTATCAATCCTGTGTCTTTCTGCGAGAAAAGAAGGAACAGAGCTCTCTGAGATTACACTTTATGAACCCTGTGTGTTTCTGGCAGAAGAGAAAGGACAGCATGATCAAAGTTGGAGCCAGGAAATATATTGCATCTTTGAATAGACTGAGTAGTACTGTGAGCTAAAATGTGTCACATGGTAAGACAGGGTTAGAAAGATGATTTAGCTTTATTGATATGGTCTACAGATTCTATACTAAAAACTTGATCTTTATCCTTTGGCATATTGGGAATTATCAAAGTTGTTAAAGTTTGAAAATTATATAATGATATTGTTTTAATTTTAAAAACGGTCGATTGATAGATGACTGGTGAAAGAATGAACACTAGGGCCCATTTGGGAAGATGATTGCAAAATTTCAAGTGAAATATGGTGAAGCTTTCAATTTGAAAGTGGAAGGGAAAATAGAGAAAAAATTATGTCAAGAACCATTTTGTCTCTGAAAAAAATCTTGAGTGACATTTTTAGGTTAAAAGGATAAGGGGGTTCCTTCAGTGGTGTTGGGGGAGATTTTAAACGTATTATAATGCTGTTCTATGTTACTAGGAACAAAAAATGAAGTACGTACAGAATAATATAAGGAATTCTGTTTTGTGAATATTGAGCTTGAAGAAAAGACAGTGAAAATCATTATCTAGGTAGAAAGACAGTGGTTTAAAATAGAAATTTTGGAGTCTCCAGTGTTAATCATTTAAAAGAATTGTTACCCCATAAAACCAAATCAATGTTTCAAGTCAGAGTCTATATTCTGCTCTTAGAAATTCTACATTTATCTCACATAATTTAATATAAACATGAATTTCTTTAAAAATGTAGCTAGTCTTTTCACACATTTATATGTTCATCTACAAATATTGCTTATAATGTGAAGTATTAGAATAGCCAATTACACGTTTATTGTTTCATTGATGAAACAGAAAATGTATAGAAACTAGAATCATATCCAAAACCCCAAATTTGTGTAGATGTATGTTGAAGGGAAACAGTTTAAGAGCTACTACTTTGCTTTGTCCAAGGTTATTTTTCAATAGTTGAGCGGCCTTTCCAAAGAGGAATTTTCAGATCTGCTTTGCCAACATAGCATTAATTGGTGAGGTTAAATCAGTTTCTAGTCAATTTGGAGATACACATAGGCATCTGATATCAATGGGAGTGGTAACCATGGGAACAGATGAAATTATCCAGAGAAAAAGTGAGTTCTAAACTTTTAGTCAGTTATCATCTCTACTTTCAAATCCTTTTCCTGCTGCCAAAATTTTTGACATTTTGAAGTGTCACAAGCCTAAAAGGTTGAGAAACGCTGATTTTTAAAATGTGATGTTAGCATATTCATTATAACATATTTCATACATACAAAATAACAGAATCACACGTAGAAAGGACAACATTGGGGGGGGGGGGGAAATAACATTAAAGAGAATCTCTTTTGTGCTGGAAACTATGTTCCATTTAATTTTGACAGCAATCTCTAATGCATATATATGAGTGTCTCTATTTTACACAAAAAGAGAGATTACACAACTAAATAAAGGATCTCAACTGTTATCTCCTCCTGAGTTAATGTACCCTGTTGCTCATAAGCACTTACGTAGATTGGAGGAGTTCAGACCATGCCACCCAAAATATGCAAATTTGACATATTGATTATTTTGAACTGAAGGCATTTGAAAAATAGTAGATGCAGGAGGACACTCTGACCACTTCTTCCTTCTTGCTTCCTGAAAGTAGAAAATAAAACTCTCATGTGAAAGATGCTTACCTTAAACCAGAAGAATAGAACATTCTTATTACCAAAGATGCAAAGTGGGGGCTGAGAAAATCTGTATAAACAGAGCTTATTAAAATAACTTGTGTCTTTTTCATTCATATTTATTTTAATTAGTTTTCCATTGTTGCCAACTTTTATTCAAACTAACATATAAGCCTTAGGCTTAGCTAGTTCTTTGGGTCTTCATTTTTGTTATGAAGGCTCTCATGTACATGTAAAAATTACCAAATAAGGATTGTATGCTTTTTTTTATTTTGAATCTGTCTTATGTTAGTCCCAGTCAGAAACCTTAAAAAGGTAGAAGGTGCATTTAACCTCACCTACAAAATAATGATGACCTATATGGATAGTATGGCATGTATAAATCTGTTAATTCATATCTCTACATCTTAGAATAATGACATAAGATTAAGTTGTTATGACTATGATTGATTTACTTGTATTATAGTTTTAGAGTTAAACCATGTTTTAAGCTATTTCAATCTATTATATAAGCACAATGAATTCTGTTATTCAAATTACACTAATAGATTTTCATCTAAATTCATGTATTGCATGCTATAAAAATTTCAGGAAAAAAAAGCTTTTCAAATGGGAACTGGCTTTAGAAATAGAATTATCAGTTGTGTGTTTAGTGTGAAAATCTTGAAGAATATGTTCCAATTAATATAGTGTCTAAGTTATGTCTTTATTTTCATAGATTTTTCTCTAAGTGCTAAGTCATTTAAGTATGGTATACTGATTCCTAGAAGCACTTATTTTTTGCATCTCTCATTAATGAATAATTAGTCCAACATTCTTGTCAGTTTGATCTTTGCTTAGGCAACAGTAATTTTCTCAGCGCCAATAAACAAAGGTCAGGTGAAATATATTTGGCTATGATATGGCTTACATGGTCAACAAACTCCAGGAAACACTAGAAAAACTTACTTTCTCCCATAATGAATGCTAATAATAATGATAGTGTGTTGAATATTTATAATACCCAGAAGACAATCTTTCTATTTGAAAAGTTATAAAATATGATAAGTAACTTGAGCATTTGGAAGACTAAAATTGTAACATTCTGAGAATGTTTATCTTTTTATCCCATTCCTATTCTACAGGGGCAGGATTAGGGGTTCCTTTGAGAGTGATCAAAGCTATGGATCTATGTCCCAGAAAAAAATGTTCATAGCCAAAAATATCTCCAAGTAATTTGAAGGAATTATTAAGGCTCATTCGAGCCTTTGGTTTCAGAATAATTAACACCCTCTTACCTTATCAAGAAATAATTTTTTTCCCTTTAATTCCCTCCTTCAGAAAATATGTAAGGAGTCCTAGTAATAAGTATTAAGGAAACTCCCATGCACAAGGCAAATTGCAGGGCTTTGAAAGCTCATATTCTGATAAAATAGGCCAACATGAGAATAATTTCAACACAGCATAAAGAATTCTGTATAAGGGGGAAAAACACTGTGGGCACAGAGAAACAAAAAACTGATTATTGGGGAAGATAAAAAAGGAAGTGGCATTTGACCTGATTTCTGAAGAATAACTTACGTTGTTGAGGAAGAATAGATTTCTAAGGGTGACAGCATGAGCAAAGTTACAGGTTTGTGAAAGGGGAGATTATATCTAGAGCATGGATTATTTGATAATACTTTTTCTACAAAAAGATAAATAGTAAAACGTTAATTGGATATATGAAGTTAACACACAAACACACACATAAACATATACATATACCCAGTGAATTCTATCATTGAGCCATTAAAAACCAATAATAAAATTGTGTCATTACTACATGCTTTGACTATATTTCATTGACTCTGTATAACTGCCTTTAGTAAGTTGTATTTCAATATTATTCATTGGGCTTTGAAATGAAAGTTGCTTAAAAATGAAGCAGTTAAGTCTGTTGCTATTATAGAAATACTGTTTGTTGTAGAAATATTATTATAGACATTGTTGACTATATTACTGCCATTATGAAAGTCTACATGTGAAATTTCACTTACAACTTAATTCTATGTGCAACTTTTTGAATTTCTCTTAAGTATTTGCTTCCTTCTCTTGAAAACATGTATTTACTTATCATGTTTTGATTATTATTTGGCTGCTAGGAGACTCAGAATATGCAAAGTTTACATATACTTCTGTCTCATTTATATTTTAAATAATTTGGATTCCTTATTTGTGTTCAAATTTTACTATCAATGTGTTGGATGTCTTTTTTCTTTGAGCTGTCATGGTCCTTTAAGATCAGGGATAGAGTCTAGCAAACTAGCTAACAAGCAAAGCAAATATGAAAACATTTTACAGTTTATGAGCTTCCTGAGTTTTCCATTTCTAATCTTGTAAATCCTTTAAAATTCTATCTGCTGTCTGTGTGATATAGAAATAACAAGCATTTATCTTATATAAATGTTGCCTTTTAAAACAGAGTGTTTGTGACATCTCTGTTTCCTTAGAGATTTTATGGTAAAATTAGGTTAATTAAATATAGACATTTTAGTGGTTTATAAAATATTTTTTATACAATATTTTGTCTTTTTAAATTTTACATGCTGCAAATTCGATGCATACTTCACAAAAATTTCTGAAGCATCTATTGCCTTGCATGTAGGTGCTCAACAAGAATTCTCCCTGGTTTGGTCTCTCATGGCACTTTGCAAAGAAGCCATTGTCTACCCGTGGGGTAAAAACACATACTTCTGGCTCACACAGTGAAAATAATAATTGAAGAGAAATCACTTCTAAGGTGATGTGAATTATGTAGAATGGCAAGACACATGCTCAAAGTCTGTTTGGTTGCTTAACAAAGCTAAATGTGCATCAGGGTGTGTATTGTGAAACCCTGCTTAGAGAAGTAAAGAAGGAAATTAAATTAGAAAAGAAATGATAAGCAATCACTTGTTATTGTGCCAGATGAAGGTAAGGACATTGAAGAGAAGCACTTAACTGTTAAAAAGAAAAATATTTTGTTCTCCTTTCACTTAGCTTCTGGGACTTTTACCACTCATTGGTTTTGGCAACCTGCTTGCTCCACTATATTTATAGCTCTTTGTATAGCTTTTTCCAGTGAGACTGCTTATAGTTTAGTGCCTGTGATAAACAGATGTCTTTCACAATGTCACTTTTGGAAAATTTAGATTCTTGTTCTGAAAGTTTTCTATAAATCAATTCTGCCAAGCCTATGGGGATTTAAGAAAATCTTTGTTTCTCCTAAAGTTAGATATCACCATATGACCGAAATTATCAAAAATTTTATGACTTGCTATAATAATGTGTGTTAGATGCTACTGTGGCTAACAGCTACATAAATACCCGCTAAACCTAAAAAGGTCGAACATTACCATTATTTCTAAGTTAACATTTGTCCTTTGGGAAACCATCATCTGCTTTAGAAAGAGAATGGGCAAGTCCAGGGACCATCTGCTCATTTTCAATTTGCTAACATAGAAAGATTCTCAGGGAGGCGGGGGGAACACAATTTTGGATTTAGTCACCAGAAAATAAAAGACAGTATTTTCATTCCTTTTGGGGGATTTTATTTTTCTTATTAGTAAAATTGTATTTTTCTAACTTTCAGCCACCTCATGCCTTTTCTCCTTGAAATCATCTTAATCAATCCCTTGCCATTATATTAAAATGATTTATCCTGTTTTCCTGTTTTTATTCCTGTTTTGTGAAACCCAAACCCCAGGCCAATCTATTTATCTCTTTCATCTCTATATGATGAGTACTGAGCCATGCTAATACAAAACTATACCAATACAAAGATTGATATTATAAATTCTGTAACCGCACCATTCCCTAACGATTATTCGGTATTTATTTTACTCAGTCAACATCTCTCTTGTTATCCAAACATCTTTTATCAGAAGGACACTTCTTTACTGTCACTCAAAAAATGAATACACCATACAGTCTTCCTTCCTTTAAGCGATAATAGTAAAGGCATCTATGCTTTTTACGAAGATAGTCCTTTTAGATGTGGTTATGATGCCATAACATTCTACTCTCTTGGATACCTCGCTCTTTTAAAAAATTATCTTAGTCTTCACTACGATTCTAAGTGAAGTAACTCAGGAATGGAATACCAAACGTTGCATGTTCTCACTCATAAGTGGGAGCTAGCTATGAGGATGCGATGGCATAGGAATGACACAATGGACTTGGTGGACTGAGGCAGAAAGGGTGGCAAGGTAAGGGATAAAAGACTTATGAACATTTAGAGTTTTAATTTTTCAGTGATTATAAATAGAGCTTCTATGAATATTCTGATAGAAGTCTGTATCTGTATTTATATTTTCATTTCTCTTGGATAAATACCCGAGGATGAAATTGGTTGGCCAAATGCCACACCCATATATATGCAAAAAAGCATTCCAAATATGTTTTGTCACTTTACAATTTTATGAGAGCTATTAATAGATACCAACATTCCCACCAATATTTGAAACCACCATATTTTGAAATCTTAGTCACTCCAGTAGATACAATGTAATATCCCACTCTGTTTTCTAATTTATGTGTCATTGATAATACCATTTAGCACCTTAACTTTTTACTGTTGAAATTTTTATCTCATTTTGTTGTCTTTTAATTATTTTACACATTATATTGAGTTCATCTCTTTTTAAATGTGTTTTTAATTGTCAAATAAAAATTATATTGTCGTGCATTGAACTCTTCAGCTAGTTCACACTGAGCCACCAGAAATGTGTCAATTAGAGTTGTAGGTGATTTTACAGGCATTGACTTCATCTCTGAGTGTTTGTTCCTAGAAAACTATGATTACGTGTATTCACCTATCTGTTTTGGCAGGTTTTGGCCAACAGTTTGCCCTGTAACCTCAATTCTCTGATTCATCTAAGAAACATTATTGATTTTCAGCATGTTCTTTTCAGTATGTTCTTTTCCTTTCTGTGAGCATACAAGAAATGACTTCAAAGATCTTTACCTATTGAACTGGAAACTGAGAGTCTATAAATGATATTTTAAAATTTTATTTTCCAAATGGTTTTTGCTAGTATTCAAAATAGTATTTACTTATTTATATTGAATTTTGATTCTGCGTCCATATTCTAAGCACTTATATTTTTCTAGTACTTGCTTTGGTACATTCTTTAGTATTTTCTATATACAAAATATAAACAAGGGTCAATTTACCATTTTCTTTCCAATATTTATGTCATTCCCACCCCCAACCCCATGGCTTTGCCTTATTGTGCTAGCTTGGATCTCCAGTACTATGTTAAAAAGAGTGAAGAGAACAAATATCTTTGCCTTATTTCTGATTCTAGACTGGGACTCTTCAGTATTTCACTAAGTGTGATGCTAATTTTAGATTTTTGGAATATTTCTTTTATTAGATTGAGGAAGTTTCTTTCTGGTCTTAATTTTCTTAGAATTTGTTGTTGCTGTTGCACTTTGAGTTTTATTCATGATGGGTACTGAACTTTGTGAATTTTTTTCTCCTTATAGTAAGATGATCATGCAACTTTATCCTTTATCCAGTTAATGTAGTAGATTGCAATGATAGGTTATATGTGTGTTGCTTAATTTTAAAAATGCCTAAGCATTTGCTAGATTGTTACTGTTTTCCAGTGATTCCATTGTGATGAGAGAATATGTTTTGGAAGTTTTAATGCTTAAAATTCACTTTTAAATGCATTTCATAGTCCAGAATATGGTCACTTTTGGTAAATGCTCCATATTTACTTAAAAGAGTATGTATTGTGCCGTTCTTGGTTGTTTGAAGTTCTATAAATGCAAAGTAAGTCTAGTCGAAGAACAAACTTTTTCTTTATTCTTTTTCAGTGTTCTGTCAACTGTTATGTCAATTACTAAGAGATAAGTGCTAAAATCTCCAACTATATATTGTTTATTAAATCATTCAGATTCATGCAATTTGATTAGGTGCAACACGTTTTAAATTGTTTATGTATCTTGCTGAAATGATGCTTTTGCCATTATGAAATACTCCTTCTTTATGAGACTACTCCTTTTCTTGAAGACTTCTTTGTTTGATATTCATACTATACTTCCACTTTCATATATTTAATGTTTCATGGCTTTATGTAATTAAAGTGCATGCCCTGTAGATACCATATAGTTGAGTCTTGCTTTGTAATGTAGTTTGGCAAGCTTTGCCTTTTAGTTGTACTTTTGAATCCTCTTACATCTAATATAATTATTTATGTGATTAGATTTAAGTCTATCCACTTGAGCTTTGTTATCTTCTCGCCCTTTCTCTCTGCCTCTTATTTCTTGCCTTCTTTTGATTTAATCACGTTTATTAAAATTACATTTTATCTTCTGTATTTGTATTTTTAGCTAAACTGTGCCATTTATGCAATAGCTACTCAAGGGATTAAAATATATACTTCATTTATGAAAGCTTATCTTAACTTCACATTATATTGCTTCATGTATAAGGTAAGAACCTTATAGTAGTATTACCTACATTTTCCTAATTTAATGGACTTTCAGAAAAGAAACTTACCCTTTATATTTATTTATATTTCTAGTGTTCTTTTTTTTTTCTTGAGGCAGAGTCTTGCTCTGTCACCCAGGCTCAAGTGCAATTGTGTGATCTTGGCAGGCTGCAACCGGCCCCTCCCAGGTTGAAGTTATTCTCCTGTGTCAGCCTCCCTTGTAGCTGGGACCACAGACGCATGCCATTATGCACAGCTAATTTTGTATTTTTAGTAGAGATGGGGTTTTGCCATGTTGGCCAGGCTGGTCTCAAACTCCTAAACTCATGTGATCCACCCGTCTCAGACTCCCAAGTGCTGGGCCACCAAGCCTGGCTATTTCCAGTGCTTTTTATTATTTACCATAGAATCATATTTTTGACTGCAATAAATTTTCCTTCATTAAAAATCTCATGTAGAATGTCCAATAAACCTGTGGGTGATAAATTTTCTTAGGTTTTCCAAAATACAGTTTTAGTATATTCCTTATCTGAAATGCTTGAGGCCATAAGTGTTTCATATTTCACACATTTTTAGATTTTGGAATATTTGCATTATACTTATTGGCTCAGCAACCCTGATTTGAAAATTTGAAATCCAAAATGCTCCAGTGACCATTTCTTTTGAGCATAATGTCAGCACTCAAAAATTTCAAATTTTAGAGCATTTTGGATTTCAGATTTTTAGGTTAGGAGGACTCAATCTATATTAAAATGCATCCATACCATTATTATTTTCAGAGGATTTTTGGTTTTGCTGACATAGAATTCTAGGTTTGCAGATTTTTTAATCGTTTTCACCATCTTGAAAATGTCATTCCATTTTTTTTTTTTTTTTTTTTTTTTTTTAGCTAATATTGTTTCTGAAAAAAAGTACCTAAATGTGTTTTTTTGTATTCATCCTGTTCAGAGTACATGAAGCACCATAGACCTGTGAGGTTTAAATTTTTTTGTCAAGTTGGGGGAAATTTTGAAATAGTACATATAGATACATACTTTCTGTTCCTTCCTCCCTTTCTTTATTCCCCCACAGGTCATTAGAACCTTGTTGTTGTTATTTTAAATTTATTACTCTCTATGTTTTTCGCTATAAAAATTGCTATTATCTTGTGTTTAGATTTATTTATCCTACCTTTGGCAATGCCTAATACTGCTTCTAAGCCAGTCTAATTATTTCATGTATTATATATTTTAATTTTAGAACTAAAATTTTTCTTTTGAAATTTTTCGTGCCTGTCGTATTTATATTCTCCATTATATTATTTTACATATTCATGATAGTTATTTTAAAGTTCTATTCTGTTAAGTCCAAAGTGTCAGTCATTCATATAATTCTTTCTATGTACTTTTTTCCTTGATCAAAAATCAAATCTTCTTATATCTTCAAATGTCTCATTGTTTCTTATTGAAGACTGGTCATTGTGGATTCCATTCTATTTTTTTGAAGAGCATTGATCTTAGCTCCCACAATTGCTGGAGAATACATAAGCTGTTCAAATAGTCATATTAGGATTAGGTTTGGTTTGGATAGACCTATTTCAGTTTTTCTCTCAGGCTTGAGATGCATTCTTCAGTCTATGTATATGTTTCTAATTCCTAAACCAAGACCCTATGTGCTTTCAAGTAGATAAAGCTCAATATTGTACTTTACTCCGCTAACTTGGCAAAATTTGGACTTCAAACTCCTTTCTCTAGTCCTATATACAAATCTCTTCTCAGTTCTTAAGTTTATCCAATATTTCTTAGCTTCTTAAAGAGAACTTTACCGTCAAATTTTGACCTTATCCTTTTATGTTCCCTCCTTTTTAGTTTCCTTTCCTCCCAACTTAAAGATGTTCTGGAAGCACTAGATTATAAACTGAGAACTCCTAAGCCCAGGAAAGCTGCCACCCTGGGCTTTAGCCCTCTCTTTGATGTGCCAAGAAGCTAAAGAAACTATGGACAAAGAGCTAACAGGAAGAAGAAGAATGATATTTCATTACATAGAGATATCAATAAAAGGATAGAAATGCTCCAAAGGTATAAGGAAAGTTCTACCTCTCAACGTGTTTTGTTTGTTTGTTTGTTTGTTTTTGAGACCAAGTTTTGCTCTGTTGCCCAAGCTGGAATGCAGTGGTGCAATTTTTACTCACTGCAACCTCTGCCTCCCAGGTTCAAGCCATTCTCCTGCCTCAGCCTCCCAGGTATCTGCGATTAAATGCAAGCACTACCACGCCCAGCTAATTTTTGTATTTTTAGTAGAGACAGCGTTTCACCATGTTGGCCAGGCTGGTCTCAAACTGATTGTGTGATCTGCCTGCCTCACCCTCCCAAAGTGCTGGGATTACAGGCATAAGCCACCCTGCCCGATCCTCTCTCTATTTGATGGCAAAGATGATCTTTAGCAGCAACATGTTACATGTTGCTTGATACATTTTAGATTTTTAATTGACCCCTATTTCATCATACCAACAGTCAGTCTTCCCTTGTGGCAGAGAATTGGGTTCATGTAATTGACAGCCCCATCATATGGAAGAAAACATTTTCTGATAAGAAGAAAATTATAATGTTACCAGAAAAAGGAAGAAGTGTTGCAAGATAATTAAAAAAAAAATTTAAGAAAAAAAAAAAAGAAAGAAAATATAAAATATTGCCTATAACTAGGTTTTTATTCTGTGTTTATTTTTTAAATATTCTCCCTAGCATAGTGAATCTACCCAATTGGAACTAAGATCTGTCTCTTCCATAAGGGAAGAAACTCACTCCTTGTATCTAGTTCTGAGTCTAGAATCTGCAGATGATATTGATTTTTCTTGGTCAATTGCAGTTCAGCAAATTTGCACTTGTGTAGTTGTTAGTCATTTTACCTGATCCAAATTCTGTTATCAGGGAATATATTCCCTATCCCTTGATCTTTATTGAGATCAGGAAAGAAAAACTGTCTTGTTCTGGCTGGGCTTTTGTCTACCATTTTTATTTAGCATGATTTCAGGAACACAGGTTTTGTCTCTTAGGGATTTCTTTGGAAATTGGATACTTTTATTCCAAGATCTAGTAACCAAACCTAAAGAGGCAGTTTAGTTATGGTCTTTAAATGTAGACCCTGCCTTAGGATTTCTGTTTTGGCAGTAATTCTGAGTTGTCTGCTTATCCCTTAGCCCTCAGTTAAACTGCTTCCATTATTCATTTACCTCAGAAATAAAAGGCTGTAGTTATGAGACCCAACTAATCTGATTCTACTCCCACACTACATTTTAGTGATATAAATATTATCTTTGTCAGTTCACGAAGCAAAGGGTTTAGACAGAGCTTAGGGCATTTGTCTGTACTCCCGCTGTTCCTAGGTTCTAATATTTTATTCCCATTGTTTTCTCCAATTTCTTGCATTTCATGTACTAATGTTAATTTGAGGATAGGTAGTTGACTTTTCTAACTGAACAGGGTACATACTTGTTTGACTCTGAATCATTTGGATTGCTGACTCGAAGCAGAAAACTCTTTTTAAACACAGCTGTATTTTCTTTCATGTTTTGCATGAGCAGCTTGAATAAAAGCTTCACTTTTTCTAGCAGTACCATTTAAAAGGCATAAGAAGCAAATATTACCAGTATCCAAACTTTTTTCTACCAAGTCCCCTAAAGACCTGTCTCAGATAGACAAATGGGTAGTAGCCAAAGATACACCAGGCAAAAATATGCCCAGGAGCTTAACATCCTCAAACCTGAAGGTGGAGACATTTTCACTTTTTAGTACATTTTATTAATTTTGGTAATGTAGGGTTTGTTAAATGCATGGACTACTTTCATACTTTTTAGGGTTTTTTTTTTTTCTATTTTAATGGCAGAAAAAAATTCAAAACAGTTTAAGCATAAAGGGAAATTTATGGAGTTCCTGTTTAGCCAGTACCTATAGCAGTGATACATTTATATTGTATTTTAAGTGGTAATATACTGTGCTTTAGGAAAAAAGTGATGTATAAATGAGCCAAAAGGATAAAATGATAGAGATCATTGATCACACATGGATCAGGAATTAAAATTGTATAATATAATGATCAGTAATCTAAAGCTTATAATATAACGATCAAAAATCTATCTAGACACTTTTCCGGCAGGAAAGTATCTTTATTAGACTATATATACCTATATAGAAATGTAAAGGAAAGTTCTTAGGGAATGAAGTAAACAATCTGATGAGAGAAAGTAATTATCCATTTATGTGAGGAGAAAATTGGGTTGTGGCTGGAAGGCAAATTGTTGGGCATTATCTGTGGAGAATAACAATAGTAGATCTGATTGTCATGTTGAAAGCCAAATGACAAAAATCAGTGTTGTAAGTGGAAAATTTTTGAAGACATCTACTCATAATTGACTTTAGATATACCCTCTGTAACATACTAACCTCAGGTTAATTTCAGCAGACGCTTTAGCTGTATTGTTTTTATTTTTGTTTATTCTATTATTATATTTGATTCATTACATTAAAGAATAAAAAGATCATAGAGTTGTTAGGATTTCATTTAGCTCAACACTTTAACAGATGTTTAAATAGATTTAAAAAGGAAACCTTATAGATTTCCTTTTAAAAATAATGGTAATCTGTTTTGTTAGGTTAAAAACAAAACCAAAAACCCACCCATACAAAATAAAGAATGGCTTTATGAGCCAAGGCAAGAAGGAGTAATTCTACACAGTAGTACCTATAAAATTGTTCATAGGCTCTTGTAAGTCTAAAAATATTATCTATATTTTATCTTCCTTATATATATATATATATATTTTTTTTATTGATTTTAGGTTTGGGGTACATGTGAAGAACATGCAAGATGGTTGCATAGGTACACATATGGCAGTGTGATTTGCTGCCTTCCTCCCCATCACCTATATCTGCATTTCTCCCCATGCCATCCCTCCCCACTCCCCCACTCCTCTCTTTCCTCCCCTTTTTCCCCCACAGACCCCAGTGTGTGATGCTCCCCTCCCTGTGTCCATGTGTTCGCATTGTTCAACACTCACCTAGAGGAGAATATACAGTGTTTGATTTTCTGTTCTTGTGTAGTTTGCTGAAGATGGTTTCAGGTTCATCCATGTCCCTACCAAGGGCACGAACTCATCGTTTTTACAATTTACAAAAAACAAGCCCATTCAAAAGGGGCAAAGGATATGAACAGACACTTCACAAAAGAAGACATACATGAAGCCAACAAACAATGAAAAAAGCTCATCATCACTGGTATTAGAGAAATGCAAATCAAAACTACATTGAAAACCATCTCATGCCAGTTAGAATGGCGATATAAAAAATCTGGAGACAACAGATGCTGGAGAGGATGTGGAGAAATAGGAACACTTTTACACTGTTGGTGGGAGTGTAAATTAGTTCAGCCATTGTGGAAGACAGTGTGGCGATTCCTCAAGGACCTAGAGATAGAAATTTCATTTATCAGCAATCCCATTACTGGGTATATATCCAAAGGATTATAAATCGTTCTACTAAAGGACACATGCACACGAATGTTCATTGCAGCACAGTTTACAAAGCAAAGACCTGGATCTATATTTTATCTTCTAAGTCACCTTGGGATGAAAGAAAACATACTTTTCATTTCTAGGAAATTATAATTTTATTTTGAGAGTAGCACCAGTTACGAAAAAGAAAGCCACCAACTAAGCTGATTTCAAAATAAAAACTTTGTAACTATTGTTTTTTAAAAAAGTAATGGTTAATTAAATTAAGTCAATCTAACTAGACTGATATCTGTTCTGATAGGAAATAAGTGATTACATTCACGGTGGATTGTACTTAAATGTACTCATTTCTCATGCAACTTACAAAATTATGTAAATCTAAAAATCATTCAGAATCGATGAAAATTTTTACCACCATTTTTCAGAGTTCTGCAATAAAGCAAGTAATAAAGTCAGAATGTGAAGCAATGACTTCATAGCATTTATGAGAAATAAAGAATATATTGTTATTAAGAACTTCAAAGAAAGATTACTTTAGAGCTCTAACTTTAGCTGAAAAATAGCCTTATATAAAAGATTCATGACCTTGACTTGATTAATTCAATATGTTTTATTGCCTTATACATGGTTTAAGTTAGATTAGCTGCTATTAAAAAAGTTTTACCTTCAGAGCATCTTCCTTATTATCTAGAAGTCAAATGAGCATCAATAAAGTCACTTTTTCTGTACTATCATCTATTTAATCTTTACTGTTACAATTACAATATTTGGGCAACTAATATCAGTGGTTTACAGCTGTATTTTCAATGTTTGGTGCTTAATAATAAGAATAATTTTATAGCAATTATCAACAATTTTGAAAGATTTTATTATCTTCTGCTCAATACTCAATTATTCTATTGATTAGCCTTCCTAAAAACCAATAGTTTTATAAAATCAACTTCATAAATAATATGGGCAGTATTATTAAAATACAAATGTTAAAGTACGATCTCTTACCAGGAGAATACTATGTGAAGGGAGCTGACCTTTGAGATAAAAAATGGTGGAGGGGACATTAAAATGGTGGAGTTTTTCTGGCATTTGTAGTTAGATTATTATTAGCTTAAATTAGACTGTTAGTATTATGATGGTAAATTTTACATGTCAACTTGACTGATTAAGGAATACCTGAAGAACTGGTAAATAATCATTTCTAAATGTGGCTGTGAAACACAGAGAGGAGACTGGCCTGTAAGACAGTGAACTGAGGGGGATAGATTCACCCTTACTGTGGAGGGGTACCACCTAGCATCTATCCAGGCTGGATTCCTAGATGGAACAAAAAGGCAGAGGAAAGGTGAATTTTCTTCTCCCTCTGTCCCTGAAGCCAGGACACTCATCTCCTGCTTCTGAAGATCAGAACTTCAGGCTGTCTGGCCTTTGTACTCTTGGACCTAACACTAGTGCCCCTAGTTTCTTACGCCTTCAGCCTTGTACTAAGAGTAACACCATTGACTTCCCTGGTTCTGATGCTGTCAGACTTGAACTGAGTCATGTTACTGGCATGTTTGGGTCTTTAGCTTCCAGAAGGCCTGTTGTGAGACTTCTCATCCTTGATAATTATGTGAGCCAATTCTCAAAATAAGTTATCTCTTCTATCTATTTATCTATTATCCATCTATTATCAGTCATCAATCATCTTTCTGTCTATCTAATCTATCTATCTATTATATTGATCTCTCTCTCTGGAGAACCATGACTAATACAGATTCTAAATGTTTAAGCATATTATTTTATTTAATACTTGCAAGAAATCTGTTTGTTTTTATAGTTGAGGAAAGAGGACCAGAACACATCTATTTATGTCAAACCATCTGAAATTACTGATTACCGCAACTTCCATTAGAATATTGCAATAAAGTAATCACTGTAGTATTGAATGCTAGAAATGATGATTTTGCTTTACTTCAGAATATCAGAGAATTAGACTAGATAAAACAATTAGTTTGATTCAAAAGTCATTGCAGTTTTTGTCATTAAAAGTTATGATGTAAACTGCAATTACTTTTGCACCAATCCAGTAACTCTCAAGACTAGTTTCTATTATGCTTTTAAATCTTACTATAAAACCCTTTTGGAAAAAGATGCCCATGACATAGTCATCTGATGGAAAGGAAAGAAGAAAAAAAATAGGGAGAATAAACACATTAACACTTAATAATTTGTCATGCCTCTTGCGTGTTATAATTATTTTTAAAATTGACAAAATATTTTCCATATCAGGATAAGTGGACATGAAGTCTTGGGAAATCAATGCAGCAAGGTGTCTAGGGAGGGAAATTTGGGAAGGATTTCAAAGAATAGAAGGAAGATTATTTAAGAAAGTATTTTAGTCAAAAGCTTTTTCTGGGGTCTACTGGGTTTCCTGTGTGAGGGTTGCCTTTGCTATTTGGGGTATCATCAGGGGCAACTAGACTGCTGTGGCTCTGATTTATGAGATCTTTTGTCCTCAGGTTAGCTTGAACATTTTCCACAGTGGTTCCAAGATTCCACAGAGTAGGCAGAAGGGTGCAATAATTCTTGAGGCCTTAGCTTTAAACTGGCACAACCCATTACTTCTGATTTCCTTGACCAATGAAAACCACAAAGCCATCCACACTTGAGGCAAAAAATCAAAGACAAAGAGAAAAAAATCAAACACAGTAAGGCAGGAGTAATTTTTCATGTACAAGAGAACCTCCATAAGGCTATCAACAGACTCGTGGCTGAAATGTTGTAGGTTAGGAAAGAGTAGGATGATTTATTCAAAGTACTGGAAGAAAAAAATTCCAGCCAATAATACTTTGCTAGACAAAGTTGCCCTTCAAACATTAAAGAGAGATAAACTTTTCCAGATAGACAAAAGCTAAGGGAGTTCATCAACAGTAGATCTACCTTACAAGAAATGCTTCAGGGAGTTTTTGAAACTGACACAAAATGATGCTGATTAGTAACAAGGAAATATACAATGGTAGAAAATCACTGGTAAGGTAAAATCATAGTCAAGTTCAGAAGACTCTACCTCTATATGGAAGTTGCTTCAGAAAACCTTATATGATGTAAAAAGTTTGGATAAAGAGAGGTATCCATTTTTTATAACAGAAGCAGTGAATTTAAAAACAGATTCTGGTAAAGAAAGACAGCGGTTGGCTATTCCCAAATCTTTATTATGAAAGCGGTTTAGTAATCTAGAGTTTGGAAGCTTTAGGGCTTATGTTTGATAGCAGTAACTGTGATCAGAGGAAATTCGGGTGATGGTAAATTTCAAATAATCTGCTCCAGATAATAGATTAAAACATGGAATCGAAATAATCTAAAATGTAAATAATTCCTATTCCATTGGCTTGTAAGCATATTGATCTCCCCAGCAAAAATCAAAGTTTAAAAAAATTTTGCATACTATTATTTGTTATGAGTTTAATGTATACTAATAAAATTCCCAAATACAGTGTGCAGTAGGTTTTAGTTATGTAACTTATGCAATCTGTAAAATACAAACGATACTTCACTATTCATTTAAAATAAGAGGATGTTAAAAATGCAGTGATCCCCAAACTGTTCAAATATGTTGTGATTTAATTTCTTAAACATAAATTGGGATCATGGCCAATTTATGTTTAAGAAATTAAATCACAACATACTTGAACAGTCAAGAGCAATACATATACCTTTTGGTTTTGTGAAACTAGAATCATTGTAGTTATTTGCTTCTTTCTTCGTGCAACATACAACAGTGATAAGAGGAGACTGGAAAGTACTTCTCTAAGAAGATACACACAGCGCTCTTAACCTTATTAGAAAAATTCTTGACATTGTTTGGATTATCACAGCGAAGTATGAAATGGAGTTCTTTCTGATGAAAACAATCAAATATGTTGAAAAGTTTAGGCAACAGCCCCTGTAAGATAAAGCAAATGAAACTGTTCTCCTTTGACCTAAAGAAAGAAAGAATGATTTAGGATTTACTAAGACTCAAGTGTAGGAAATGGCCCTGCACAATAGATGAGCAGCAGTTTTCATTTTCTTAGACACAAGAGGAAAAGGACTCTAATAGATTATAAATCAGAGCGACAGTCTATCCTATAACAGTTACAAGATCCTGGAGAGAATTATTTTAAGAATAAGAGTAGAATCTGCTTCTCTGAATGAGAAGAGTCAGTATTAATGGTACTTTGAAGAGTCTGAGCTGAGAGATGGCTGAGTTGACCTCTCTGTGAACACTTTAGCTTGTGACTTGGTAACAGGAGGCCTCAATACAATCTTTCAAATAAAAATTTTAATTGAATCGCTACATTTCTGAATGGAAATGGAATCTATATAAAAGATCCAAAATGAATCACTCCTCATTAACAACTAAATTATTTAAGATGATGAAAAAAATAAACACTAAAATAATTCCATAATTGTCTACTAAATCACTAAAGTATCAAATGCTAATATCTTATGATAATTTAAATGCTGACATCTTACAAAAATGTTAAAAACAAAAAGGCATAAAAGAGCCGGGGCTACTAGCAGTTTCTTGCATTTTGGGAGGTAAAATCTGAAGAATAACTTACAAGGATAAAAATAAACAAAGAAAATCTGCTCATAATTCATATAGCAGAATAGAACTTCAATATAACTTCTTAAAGTACTCTGTTCAAAATATAGGAAATGAGATAGGGGAATGAACAGTCACAATTTAGAGGTGTCTGTTAGAAACTGGAATGGGATTACTTATAGTGGCCTTAAACCAGCCAAGAGGCTATCTATACAACTTAGAATTGTGGTTTATTTTTATGAAAAGTAGAATAATTACTACTTTCGTAAGAATCTCTGAAATAGATAATAGGTATTTTAGCCAATATACTAGTTTTTTGTTTCATTTTTCTTCTTTATTGAGATATAATTGACAAAATCATATACATTTAGGATATATAACAATGTTTTGCTCTATGCATATTCTATGAAATCATCTCCATAATAAAGCTAATTAACATATATATCACCTCACAAAGTTGTCATTTCTTTTCTTTCTTTTTTTTTTTTTTGCAGTGAGAAGACTTAAAAACTATACTCTTAGAAAATTTTAAGTATACAATACAGGATTGGTAACTATATTCACGTTGCTGTGCACTAGGTCTTCAGAAAGCATTCATTTTGTACAAATGAAACATTGTACCCTTTGACCAACATCTCCATATTTCCCACTTTCCTAATCGCTGGCAGGCACCATTCACTCTAATTCTATGAGTCTGACTATTTTAGATTCCACATATTAGTGAGATCATGCAGAATTTGTCTTTCATTGTCTGGCTTAGTTTACTTAGTATAATGTCCTCTAGGTTCATCCATGTTGTTGCAAATGTTTGCTTCTTTCTTCATAGCTTTATTAAAGCAGACTAAAGGATCAGGACAACTAAATAAAATGTATGCTGCATCATTGCATCCTGGATCAAAACAAGCAGACCAAAAGAAACAAGGGATATTATTGAAACAAGCAGAATAATTTCAATATAGATTATCATTTAGCTATCAATATTATATTGATGTCGAATTACATCAGCATTTGTGTCTATGTATGATTTTGTAAGAGAAAAATAATGTACATGATCTGAAGTATTTAGAAAAAAATTGTCATATTTTCTGCAAACTGTCATACACACATGCACACGTATATAAATGCACATATATATATATAAGTTAATGTAGATAATAGATTTGTGTGCACATGTCTGTGTGTGTGAGAGAGAGAGAAATGGTGCATCTGGAAATATACAGGTTTTTGTGTTGTTCTTAGAATTTTTCTATATATTTGAAATTCTTAAAATCAAAAGTTTGCAGAGAATTTCTTTATTCTATAATATTAAAACTATAATCCTAATATGGATATATTCATATGTCTATGTGTACATATGCATATAACTATGTTGGAGAATATATATCACCACACTACTCGGTTATTACCAGAGAGTCAAATATCAATATTTTTTATTTTATAATTAATGATTTTCTATGTTTTCCAAATATTTTATTGTGGACAAATTCAGTCTTATTCACTGATAAGAAACAACAGAAATAGAATTTCAAAATAATTTAAAATTATTTTGATTTTGATTTTGATTTTCTCCAAAAGTTAGTCATGAAACTTTTCCCATTTATAATATTAATAGCCTCTACTAAGTAATTCATTTATCATGTTACTTGCCATTGCAAAGATTTATTCACAGCTTTCCAGTTTCTCCCTCAATGTCAGATATCTGTAAGTTCACCCTTCTTCATTTCTCTTAAGGATGTCTGTTCTGTCCTTTCAACATTTACATTGCTCATCTTAGAATACCTTCTAATGTGTTTACACATTTCTAGGACACATTTCCTGAAAAAGAATAGAAAATACTACTTAACTAAATATATGCAATCATAAACATCTGAAACAGTGTTAATTGTGGTAGTTGAGGACTGTCTTTGGGGTCAGATAAGCTTATCTTAATTACTTATTAATCAATTAGTAACTTTTGTGTCTTGCCAGTTGCTTCACTTCTCAGATACTTTGTCTTGTCATTAATTTCATGGTCCACTAAAAAAAGTAAATGAGAAATTTGATAATGCAAAGGGTATGCAATCTATATTTAATGATTGTCAACTTTTTCCCCTTTCTGAAACATGCCCATTATCAATACAGGAAAGCTGCTGCTCCCTTCATTTTAAAACATTCAATATTATTTTTAAAAAGAACAAGACTTATAATCCTTGTAAGAATTTTAAAATGTCACACTAGGTAAGATAGTAAATTATCAGCTTAATTATTTAATTTCCCATTGAAAATCCAGTGGACAGAGAAAATCACTAAAGAGTAATAATCAGGTTTCATTAAAGTAAAATGTTTCATTTGCAAAATTTATGTTGTAAGAAACCCTAACTTAGGATACTCTCTTTTTTTCTCAACAAAACCTTTATAAATTTAGAAATTTTTAGAAAACATTTAGAAGCATTACATTTAGAAAACATTTATGTTATCGCATAAGATTTTGAGAAGCATCTCATTATTTATTTATTTATTTGTTTAGCCAAGTGTTTCTCTGTTGTCCAGGTTGGAGTGCAGTAGTGTGACCTCTGCTCACTGCAGCCTTGATCTTCTGGGCTCTAGTGATCCTCCCACTTCAGCCTCTCAAGTAGTTGGGACTACAGGCATACCACCACAACAGGCTAATTTGGTTTTGTATTTTTTTAGAGATAGGTTGTTACTCTGTTGCCCAGACTAGTCCTGAATTCCTGGGCTCAAGAAAATCTCCCACCACAGTCTCCCAAAGTGCTGGGATTATGGGCATGAGCCACCATGCTCAGCCTTCTAAAGCATCTCTTTAGGAGAAAGAAGAAAATTTATGTCTTCCTTCCAAACCACTTAAGCTTTGTATATTTATCTTTTTGTTACAATAATTTATTTCTCTTACTTATTCTGGTATATAATTTTGGCAGATTATATATATATATTAAATATTGTATTGAGAGTTTTCACAAATTAACCGAGAAGAGAACTTGTTACAATATTCTCCTATATTAATATTGCATATTACCTATTTGCATTCTTTTGCTCATTTCTCTTGATTTGGATTTTAAATTTGATTCTGCTGCATGATTGTGAATTACAGAACCAGGATAGATATAAAAGAGAGATATTAATGAAGAAAAAGAACCAATGAAATAAACTTTTTTTTTTTTTACATCAGAAATGTTTTGGGAATTTGAGGAGTGATTACTCAACTTTGTAGTTTAGAGCACCGAGCTTAGGTTTCAATTGTTCTTTGTCTTATAGCAAAACTCATGTTACTTCTTGGCTTCCTAATATATTCCTGACTTAAAATTTTACAGAGATTTTAGTCTGAAATTCTGTTATAGTTTGCTGAAAGTCTCAGTTTTTAGTACTCTGACAAAATTTGAATTCTGAGCTTTCATAGAAATGCTTAGTAAAAAGTTATAATGATTTTTTTAAAACATTAGTGATAAGCTTGTGAAATCCAGATAAAGTCTGGAGTTTAGTTAATAGAAGTGTAGCCACACTGGTTTCTTAGCTGTCATACAAATCATGGTTATGTAAAATGTCAAAATCAGGAGAAACTAGGTAAAGTAACACTGTATTATCTTTTCAATTTTTCTGAACAAATAAACATTCTAAATAAAAATATATTTTAAAATATGTATAGATATATTTTAATTTCAACATTTATGTCGAATACAGTGGTATAAGTGCAGGTTTGTTACATTGGAATATTGTGTGATGCTAATGTTTGCAGTACAGATCCTATCACCCAGATAATGAGGATAGTACCTGAAAGGCAGTTTTTCAACTTGCACCTCCGTTCCAATCCTGTCTTGCAGTAGTCAATAGTGTCTATTTTCCCATGTTAATATCCATATGTGCTCAATATTTAGCTTTTATTTATAAGGGAGAACATGTGGTATTTGGTTTTTTGTTCCTGCATTAATTCTCTTAAGACTGTATTCCTCTGTTCTAACATTGTTGCAGAAGAACTTGCTTATTGTTAGCCTGGTTGCTTGAAAGGTTGAGGGTGGAATGGTTTGGCACTTCTGTTTTAAATAAACATTTAAACTCTCAAAAAAAAAAAAAGATTATGTCCACAAACTGCATCCATGTTACTGCAAAGACATGATTTTATTCATTTTTATGGGTCTATAGTATTCTACAGTGTATATGCATAACATTTTCTTTATACAATCTACTATTGATGGGCACTGACATTGATCTTATATCTCTACTATTGTGAATAGTGCAGCAATGCACATATGAGTGCATGTGTCTTTTTAGAAAAATGATTTATTTTTCTTTGAGTATATACCCAGTAACAGGATTGCTGTGTCAGTAGTGTCTCCAGACTTCTTTCTATAGTGACTGGACTAATTTACATTTTTACCAACAGTGTATAACTGTTCTATGTTCTCCAAAGCCTTGCCAGCATCTTTTTTTTTTTTTTTTTCCCTTTTGATAATAGCCATTCTTGTTGGTGGGAGATGGTATCTGTACTAGTCCAATTTCATACTGCTATAAAGAACTGCTGAGATGGGGTTGTTTATAAGAAAAGAGGTCTAATTGACTTATATTTCAGCATAGCTGTGGAGGCCTCAGGAAAATTACAATATGGCAGAGGGCAAAGAGGAAGCAAGCCACCTTCTTTATAAGACAGCAGGAAGGAGAAGGGCCAAGCAAAGGGGGAAGAGCCCCTTATAAACTATCAGATTTGATGAGAACTCACTATCATGAGAACAGAATGGGGGGAAAACACCCCATGATTCAATTACCTTCACCTGGTCTCTCCTTTGACATGTGGGGATTATGGAGATTACAATTCAAGATGAAATTTTGATGGGAACACAACACCTAACCAAATCAGTATCTCTTCATACTTTTCATTGAATTTCTCTGATGATTGGTAATGCTGAGAATTTTTAGTGTTGTTGGTTATTTGTATATCTGCTTTGGAGAAGTGTCTTCATGTCATTTGCCCATTTTTAATGGGGTTTTCCTTGTGGCTTTGTTTAAGTTCCTTATAGATTATTGATATTAAGCCTTTGTCAGATGCATAATTTGCAAATATCTTCTCCCTTTCTGTAGACTGTCTGTTTAATCTGGTGAATTTCTTTTGCTATGCAGAAGTTTTGTAGTTTAATTAGGTTCCACTTGTCTACTTCTGTTTTGGTTGCCATTGCTTTTGGGGACTTAACCAAAATATTTTTGCCAAGGTTCGTGTCAAGAAGAGTATTTCCTATATTGTCTTCTAGAATTTTCATAGCTTGAGGTCTTATATTTAAATCTTTTATCCATTTTGAATTAATTTTTGCATGTGGTAAAAGGTATGGGTCTGGCTTCAGTCTTCTGCCTGTGGCTAGCCAGTTATTCCAGCACCATTTATTGAATAGAAATTCTTTTCATTGTTTCTTGTTTTTGTTGACCACGTCAAAGATCAGGTGGTTGTAATTGTGCAGATGTATTTCTCAGTTTTATATTGTATTCCATTGTGCTATGTATCTGTTTTTGTACCAGTACCATGCTATTTTGGTTACTGTATCTTTATAGTATACTGCAAATTCAGGTAGTATGATGCCTATTGCTTTGTTCTTTTTGTTTAGTATTGCTTTAACTATTTGGGTTCTTTTGTAGCTCTATGAATTTTAGAATAATTATGTCTTGTTCTGTGAATAATTATATTAGTAGTTTGATAGAAATAGCATTGAATGTACAGATTGCTTTTGGTAGTATGGACAATTTTAGAAAATTGATCCTTCCAACACATGAGCATCGAATATTTTCTGTTTATTTGTGTAATCTCTGATTGGTTTCTGCAGTGTTTGGTAGTTCTCATTGTCATGATCTTTCACTTCCCTTTTAATCTGTGTTCCTAGTTATTTCATTTTCTTTGTGGCTACTGTAATGTGGCTTGTTTTCTTTATTTCATTCTCAGCCTGGTTGTTGGTGGTGTGTAGAAATACTCCTAGTTTTTGTGCATTAATTTTGTATCCTGAAACTTTACTAAAAGTGTTTGCTAGTTCTGTAAGCCTTTTGGCAGAGTCTTTAGGATTTTCTAGACATAAAAACCATATTGTCAGCAAAGAGAGATAGTTGATTTCTTATTTTCCTACTTGGATGTCTTTTATTTGTTTCTCTTGTCTGATTGCTCTGGCTAGGACTTCCAGTACTGTGTTGAATAGGACTGCTGAGAGTGAAAATTATTTGTCCTGTTCCAGTTCTCAAGAGTAATAGTTCCAACTTTTGCCCATTTGGTATGATGTTGGCTGTGGGTTTATCATAGATGGCTGATATTATTTTGAGGTATGATCCTTCAATGCCTAATTTGTTGAGGATTTTATCCTGAAAGTATGTTAGATTTTATTGAAAGTTTTTTCTGTGTCTATTGAGATGGTCATATTATTTTTTCTTTTAATTCTGTTTTTGTGATAAATTGCATTTATTAATTTAAATATGTTGAATCAACCTTGCATCCTTCATCCCTCAAATAAAGCCTACTTGATTGTAGTGTTTTGTCTTTTTGTTGTGCTGTTGGATTTGGTTTGCTAATATTTTGTTGAGAATGTTTGCTTGTATCTTCATCAAAGATATTAGCTTGAAGTTTTTATTGTTGTTGTTGTTTTGTTTGTTTGTTCATTTTATTTCATTGTTTCTCTGCCAAATTTTAGCATCAAGTTGATGCTGGCTTCATAAAATGAGTTAGGGAGGAGACCTTCCTTCTCATTTTTTGGAATAGTTTCAATAGAATTAGTATCTGTTTTCTAGAGAGAAATTCAAGCCTGCTGCAGAAATTTGCATATGTGAAAAAGAGCCGAATGTTAATCACCAAGACAATGGGGAAAATGTCTTCAGGGCATATCACAGACCTTCATGGAAGCCCTTCCCATCACAAGCCTAGGGGCCTAGGAGGAAAAAATGGTTTTATGGGCTGGGCCCAGGGCCTCCCCCGTTGTATGCAGCCTAGGGACTTGGTACCCTACATTCCAGCCTCACTAGCTATGGCTAAAAGAGGCAAAGATATAGCTTGGGCTATGGCTTCAGAAGGTGCAAACTCCATGCCTTGGCAGCTTTCACATGGTGTTGAGCCTGCATATGCAGAGAAGTCAAGAACTGAGGTTAGGAAACTTCTACCTAGATTTCAGAGGCTGTATAGAAATGCCTAGATGCACAGGCAGAATTTTGCTGCAGGGGCAGGGCCCTCATGGAGAACTTCTGCTAGGATAGTGTGGAAGGGAAATCTGAGATTGGAGGTCCCACACAGAGTCCCCACTGGGGCACTCCACAGTGGAGCGGTGAGAAAAGGGCCACCGTCCTCCAAACCCCAGAATTCAAGATCCACTGACAGCTTGTACTGTGCACCTGGAAAAGCTGCAGACACAAAACATCAGCTCATTAAAACAGCTGTAAGGGGGGCTGTACCCTGCAAAGTCACAGGGGTGGACCTGCCCAAGGCTGTAGGAGCTGACTTCTTGCACCAGCATGACCTAGATGTGAGACATGGAGTCAAAGGAGATCATTTTGGAGCTTTAAGGTTTAATGATTGTTCTATTGAATTTCAGATTTGGATGGGGCCTGTAGCCCCTTTGTTTTGACCAATTTATCCCATTTGTAATGAATGTATTTACCCAATTCCTGTACCCACATTCTATATAGAAGGTAACTAACTTGCTTTCAGTTTACAGGCTCATAAGTGGAAGAGACTTGCCTTGTCTCATATGAGACTTTGGACTTGAACTTGTGGATTAATTCTGGAATGTGTAAAGACTTTGGGGACTATTGGGAAGGCATGGTTGAGTTTTGAAATATGAGGACATGGGATGAGGGTAGGGGTGGAATGAGATGGTGTGGCTGTGTCCCCACCCAAATCTCATCTTGAATTATACTTCCCACAATCCCCACATGTGGGAGGAACCTGGTGGGATGTAATTGGATCATCCAAGCAGTTACCCCCATGCTGCTTTCTCATGATAATCAGTAAGTTCTCACAAAATCTGATGGTTTTATAAGGGGCTTCTGCTCCTCTGCTCCTCTCCTTCACTCATTCTTCTTCCTGCCATCATATGAGGAAGAACATGTTTGCCTCCCATCTGTGATGATTGTAAATTTTCTGAGGTCTTCCCAGACCTGAGGAACTGTAAATTAATAAACCTTTTTCCTTTATAAATTACCCAGTCTCTGGTATGTCCTTATAGCAGTACAAGAATGAACTAATACAATTATTCAACACTGTCAAGTGAAATTTACTCCACTTATGTAAGACTGATTACCATTTGAAAACCAATTAATGTAATCTATTGTATCAACAGGCCAAATAATCATATTGATTGATGCAGAAATAGCATTTGATAAATTTCAAGGACCATTTGTGCTAAAAATTTTCAGCAAACTAGAATAGAAAGTAACTTTCTTAATTTGCTAAAAACTGCCTCTGCAAACCTACAGTTAGCATCATATTTAATGGTGAAAAATGGGATACTTTCCACTGAAGAGCAGAAATAAGAGTAAGATACATTATCTCGCCATTTCTCTGCTTCATTGCACTGAAAATCAAAACAAGTACAGTAAGACAAGAAAAATAAAGAAAACATATAGAAATTAGAAAACAAGACACTAAACTATCTTTGTTTAGAAAAAAACATGATTGTATATCAAGAGCATTCTAAAGAATTAATTTTAAAAACTTGGACGTTGTTAATAGGTATAGCAAGTTTTCTAAATATTAAAGAAAGTAATAATACTTGTATGCTTTACCCACTTTTTAATGTTTTGTTGTGGTTGTTTTTAATGTTTAAGTTCCTTATAGAGTCTGGATATTGGACCTTTGTTGAAAAGACTGGGGTTACATGTGCAGGTTTGTTACATGGTTGTATTGCAGCCAGGTACAATTTATATGTGCAACTTAAGTGCAAACTACCCAATAGGTAGTTTCTCAACTCACACCCTTCTCTCCTTCTTCCCCCTCTAGCAGTCCACAGTGTCTATTGTTCCTATGTTTATGTCCATGTGTGCTTAATGTTTGGCTTTTATTTATAAGTGAGAACATGTGGTATTTTGTTTTATGTTCCTGCATTTCTTCACTTAGGATTGTGGCCTCCACTCCATCTATGTTGCTGCAAAAGACATGATTTCATTCTTTTTTTGGCTGCATAGTATTTCACGGTGCATATATATATATTTTATGCAACCCACCATTGCTGAGCACCTAAATTGATTTTTTGTCTTTGCTATTTTGATTAGAATGACACTGATGAACATAAATGCAAAATTGCTCAATAAAATACTAGTAAAGTGAATCAAGCAGCACTTCAAAAGTTAACCCAGCATGATAAGATAGGCTTTATTTCTTGGATGCAATGCTAGTTCAACAAATGTGAATCAATAAATGTGATTCACCACATAAACATAATTAAAAGCAAAAACCATGTGATTATCTCAATAAACATGGAAAAAGCTTTCAATAAAATCCAACATCCCTTCATGATAAACACACTCAGTAGACTAGGCACTGAAGTAACATACCTCAAAATAACATGAGACATCTATGACAAATTCACGGCCAACATCATGCTAAATGCTAAAAAGCTGGAATTCTCCTTGAGAACCAGAATAAGATGAAGATGCCAACTCTCCCTGTTTCTATTAAATAGAGTACTAGAACTCCTAGCCAGAACAACTGGGAAAGAGAAACAAATAAAATGCAACCAAATATAAAGAGAGGAAGTCAAACTGTCTGTCTTTGTGGATGATATGACTCTGTATCTAGAAACCCCTGAAGACTCCAAAAAAGGCTACCAGAAATTATAAATCCTTATAGAAATAAATGTAAAAATTAAGTACTACTTCTTTAGACAGTAATGGCCAGGGTGAGAGACAGATCAAGAAAGCAATCTCATTTACAGTAGCCACAAAGAAAAGCAAATAGAGCTAACCAAGGAAGTAAAAGTTTCTGCAAGGAGAACTACTAAACACTGCTGAAAGAAATCAAATAAAACACAAATAAATAAAAAAATTCTATAGTCATCCTCTTCCAAATGCCTGTTAATGTTGATGTTTTACCTCTTCCTAATATCATAAATGTTCTTAATTATATCTAGAATGGTGAATCATTTTTAGAAGATTTTCTGTTTATTTTTGCCCAGCTTCATCAGACGAATTGCTATCTGTAGCAGTTATGGCCTTACAAAATATATTTCTTATTTAATAAGACTCATAAGTCAAAATTACTCCTGGATCCATGGGCTGCAGAAAGGATGTTGTGTTAACAGATGTAAAACCATTAATCATCAGAGCTCTCAATTTAACAACTACATTGTCAATGGGAAGTAAGAATTATGGTTTGGCCTAATTTCAATATTCTCGTGTCTTAGAGAATAGGGAGGTCCAAGGTAAGGGAGAGAGACAGGAAAACAACAGCTCAGTGAGGCAGTCAAAATACACATAACATTTATCAAATAAGTTCACATCTTATATAGGAATGTATGGAGCCCCAAAATGACTAGAACAGTAACACTAATGATCACTGATCATAAATTACCATAACAGATAAAATAATTAATAATTTTGAAATACTATAAGAATTACCAAAATGTGACAAAAAGACATGAAGTGAGCACATGCGTTTGGAAAAATGACATTGACAGACTTGCTTAATGTGGGGTTGCCACAAACCCTCTGTTTATAAAAAACAGTATCTGCAAAGAGCAATAAAGCAAAGCCCAATAAAACCAGGTATGTTTGTAGAAAACAGTTATCTGTGAGTATCCACTGTTCTTCACATGTACCCCAAAACCTAAAATGCAATAAAAAATATATATTAAAAAAATGGAATAAATAAATTAAGAAGATATAAATCTCCATTGCAGAACAGTTCCAAATATTTATGTAAATACTTTCTCTTGAGGTGGTGGACATAACTGCCACTTGAAGTAGTGTTTCTGTTTTAAAGATTTTAGCATGAAATGTGCTGAGTGAGGGAGTGAAGAGTAACTTTAAAGTGGAGAAATTTGACATATAGAACCTCAGCTGGGTGATCAATGCTTATATCAATAATGCTGAGTCATATTGATCATAAAAACTTTTGATTTCATATGATAAAATGATATTTTATTTCCATGGTTTTCTTTTCCAAAACCTATAACCCACATCTAATCATTAGAAAAACATCACACACACTTCATTTGAGGAGCATCCTACAAAATGCTTGGCCAGTAGTCCTCAAACTTGTCAAAGTCTACAGAAACAACAAAAAATTGAGAAACTGTCCCAGCTAAGAGCAGCCAAAGGAGATATGATGACTAAATGTAACGTGGTATCCTGGAAGCAATCCTAGAATAGAAAAAGGAAGTTAACACAGACTTTAGTTAATGATGATATAACAATGTTGGTTCATCAATTATAACATATGTACCATAAGGTAAAATGTTAATGAAAGGAGAAACTGCATTCCAGGTTTATGGGGATGCTTAATATTATTTTTGCAATTTTCATAAATATAAAACTTTCATATTAAAGTTCTTTAAAATTGTATTAAAATATTTTATTTGTATTATAAATAATATTTGATATGAGGAAGAGAATTTCTAAGTATAATAAAATGGCATATACATGTATTTGGATATTTTCATTTGTACAGACATTATTATTACTTTTTAAGTTCTGATAGGAAATATATATGAAATCAGGTGATGAACACAAAATATTAACCGTGATTATCTCTAGGTGGTTGAATTTTGGGGAAAGAAAGAAGCATTAAAAATTTCAAATCTTGTAAAATGAGCATAAATTATCTGCACAATCAGTGAATAACAAACACAAGTTTATTTCAAGAAAGAAGAGCAACAATGCATCTATCAAAATCAGCTTATTCCTGGAAATTATTTTGTGTCTAGCAATAACATAGTAGTTCTTTAGAGTAACTATACTTTTCTCCTACCTTTAGCTTACCCAGCTTTATTGCTACACTCTAATATCTCTAGGAATAACCTTTTATTTTGCAGAATTTTCAATTACATACTACGTCTGATAAAATCTCTGAAGATATATTTTCCCTGGGAGCTATTTACAAAGTTTTCAATCCTTCCCAAGGCATGCAGATTTTCTCTTTCCTCCTCTAGACCACTCATACAGATATGTACAAGGTTTTGCTTTCATGCATACACACACACTCACATAAACATATTTTTTTCTTTTGTCTGCTTTCAACCAGTGCCAGAAAATCGTAGTGGTCTTTTAAAAATGATTTGGATATAGATGAATGAAAAGATATCCAGAATGAGAGGAGATAAGACAAGCATTCTAATTGCTGACTGGCTAGCTACAGATAGGTGAAAGACTGAAAACCTGAAAGCTCTAATGAGGACCTGGCAATCCCAAGTGTAGTAACTGCCAGGAGCAACTCATCTTTGTAAAAAGCATTTTACTGGCAACAAACTCAATTTCAGTTACTGGATAAGTCAAATTTGCTGATTTATATATTGGTCTGTTTTCCTGACACATATTATTTTTCATTGTTTTTCCATGTTATTTGACAAGCCCTTACTTTTCAATTGTATTTTAAAAATTATAAAAAGATTTATTATCTGCTCTACTGCAAATAATAAATCTTTAATAATCACATTATTTTAGAATCACATTTTATATTTTGAAACAATGAAAATTCTGATCATTCCTCCAACGCCTATTCAGTAAATGTCAATTTGTCTAATTTAACATTTCCAATAGTAGGAAAATATTAACTTTATAAAAATCAATTCCATTCCAAATATTCAATATTTATTAACAATTATCCATGAGGATCCGTAAGAAGTTTATTCTGTAGAAGTCAGACTCAAACAGAGGAGAAAGACATTGGGAATTTACTACATAATTATCATTCTTTTAGCTATCATGTGTTGAGGGCTTACTATGCACCAAGCACTGTCCTCAGTGCTTTATATAGTTACATCATTTTATAAGCACCCTATAAATTATTCATTTCCTTTCACAAGCAATGAAACCAAGGAAGATAGGGGTTGCATAATTTGACTCAAATCACACAAAAAGCAAATGGAAGAACCAGGATTTGTATATGGGCATTTTTTTAACCTACTTAATAGAGGTATGACTACAAAAAGCTGTACATATTTAATATGTGCAAGCTGAAGAGTTTGGAGTTGAGTATACACCCATGAAACCATCACCACAATATTTTTATTAACATATCCATTACCTCAAAAAGTTTCCTCCAGCCCTCTTTATTTTTTTACTACTTTTTTGGTGATAAGAACCCTTAACGTAAGATCTACCCTCTTTGCAGTTTTATTTATTTATTTATTATACTTTAAGTTCTGGGGTACATGTGAAAATTGTGCAGGTTTGTTACGTAGGTGTACAAGTGCCATGGTGGTGGTTTGCTGTATCCATCGCCCTGTCATCTACATTAGGTATTTCTCCTAATGCTATCCTTCCCAATCCCCCCACCTGCTGCTTTTCCTCCCCTGGCCCACACTCCCAGGCCCCAGTGTGTGATGTTCCCCTCTCTGTGTCCATGTGTTCTCATTGTGCAACACCCACTTATAAGTGAGAACATGCAGTGTTTGGTTTTCTGTTCTTGTGTCAGTTTGCTGAGAATGATGGTTTGCAGTTTCATCCATGTCCCTGCAAAGGACATGAACTCATCTTTTTTTATGGCTGCGTAGTATTCCGTGGTGTATATATGCCACATTTTCTTTATCCAGTCTATTATTGATGGGCATTTGGGTGGGTTTCAACTCTATGCTATTGTGAACAGTGCTGCAAATTTTTAAGAGTATAATGTGTTATTGTTAACTGTAGGCCCTGTGCTGTAGAGTATAAAACTTTATCCTCTTGGACTAATGCCTCCCCCCATTTCCCTTCTCCCCAGTCCCTGGTAATCACCATTCTACTCTTTGTTTCTAAGAGTTTGACTATTCTAGATTCCTCATATAAATGGGATCATGTAATATTTGCCCTTCTATGTTTGGCTTATTTAACTTAGCATAATTTCCTCCAGGCTCATTCATGCTGTCTCAAACAGCAGGACTTCCTTCAGATGTGTTATAGCAGCTTGAGGTTCACAGCAAAATTACAAAATTCGGAGGAAGTTACACAGTGACCCATATTCCCTCTGTCCCCACAAATACTTGACTTATTCCAATATTAAATATTTCCTACCAGGGTGGTACATTTGTTACAAGTGATTAAACTACATTGACAAATAATCACTTAAAGCCCATTAGTTACATTCAAGTTCAGTCTTGGTGTTATATACTCTATGGGCTTGAACAAATTCATAATAACATGTATCCACCACTATGGATTCATACAGAGTTGTTTCACTGCCCTAAAAATGTACTATACTCTGCCTATTCATTCTTCCCTCCCAACTCAACTGTTGGCAACCACTAATATTTTTCTTTATAATTTTTATCTCTTCCTGAATATCATATAGGTGGAGTCATACACCTCAGATTGGCTTCTTTCAGTCAGTAATATAAATTTAAGATTTCTTTCTATCTTTTCATAACTTGAAAGCTCATTTTTAAGCCATGAATAATATATATTTTTCTTTTTTTTTATTGCACTTTTGGTTCTGGGGTACTTGTGCCAATCATGCAGGATTGTTGCATAGGTACACAGATGGCAATGTGGTTTGCTGGCCTCCATCCCCCCTGTCACCTACATCTGGCATTTCTCACCATGTTATCCCTCCCTGACCTTCCCACCTCCCCTTGCTGTCCCTCCCTTGCTACCCCCAACAGACTCTAGTGTGTGATGCTCCCCTTCCTGTGTCCCTGTGTTCTCATTGTTCATCACCTGCCTATGAGTGAGAACACGTGGTGTTTGATTTTCTGTTCTTGTGTCAGTTTGCTGAGAATGATGGTTTCCAGATTCATTCATGTCCTCTGTAAGGACATGGACTCATCATTTTTTATGGCTGGATAGTATTCCATGTTGTATATGTGCCACACTTTCCTTGTCCAGTCTATTGTCGATGGGCATCTTGGGTTGGTTCCAGGTCTTTGCTATTGTAAAGAATGCCACTATGAACATACGTGTGCATGTGTCTTTATAATAGAATGATTTATAATTCTTTGGGTATATACCCAGTAAAGGGATTGCTGGGTTAAAAGGAATTTCTATTTCTAGATCCTTGAAGAATCACTGCACTATCTTCCACAATGGTTGAACTAGTTTACACTCCCACCAACAGTGTAAAACTGTTTCTATTTCTCCACATCCTCTCCAGCATCTGTGGTCTCCAGATTTTTTAATGATTGCCATCTAACTGTCATGAGGTGGTATCTCAATGTGGTTTTGATTTGCGTTTCTCTAATAACCAGTGATGATGGGCATTTTTTCATATGTTTTTTGGCCTCATATATGTCTTCTTTTGAAAAGCGGCTGTTCATATCCTTCTCCCTCTTTTGGATTGGTTTGTTTGTTTTTTTCTTGAAATCTGTTTTAGTTCTTTGTAGATTCTGGATATTAGCCCTTTGTCAGATGGGTAGATTGCAAAAATTTTTCCCATTCAGTTGGTTGCCAGTTCACTCTAATGATTGTCCCTTTTGCTGTACAGAAGCTCTGGAGTTTAATTAGGTCCCATTTGTCTATTTTGTCTTTTGTTGCCAAAGCTTTTGGTGTTTTAGTCATGAAGTCCTTGCCTGTACCTATGTCCTGAATGGTTTTGCCTAGGTTTTCTTCTAGGATTTTTATGGTGTTAGGTCTGATGTTTAAGTCTTTAATCCAGCTGGAGTTAATTTTAGTGTAAGGTGTGAGGAAGAGGTCCAGTTTCAGCTTTCTGCACATGGCTAGCCAGTTATCCCAACATCATTTATTAAACAGGGACTCCTTTCCCCATTACTTGTTTTTGCCAGGTTTGTCAAAGATCAGATGGTTGTAGATCTGTGGCATTGCCTCTAAGGCCTCTTTTCTGTTCCATTGGTCTATATCTCTGTTTTGGTACCAGTACCATGCTGTTTTAATTACTGTACTTTGTAGTATAGTTTGAGATCAGGTAGCGTGATACCTCCCGCTTTGTTCTTTTTGCTTAGGATTGTCTTAGCTATGCAGGCTCCTTTTAGGTTCCATATGAAGTTTAAGGTGGTTTTTTCCAGTTCTGTGAAGAAGGTCATAGGTAGCTTGATGGGGATAGCATTGAATCTATAAATTACTTTGGGTAGTATGGCCATTTTCATGATATTGATTCTTCCTAACCATGAACAAGGAATGTTTCTCCATCTGTTTGTGTCCTCTCTTATTTCCTTGAGCAGTTGTTTGTAGTTCTCCTTGAGGAGATGTTTTACATCCTTTGTTACTTGTATTCCTAGGTATTTTATTCTCTTTGTAGCAATTGTGAATGGGAGTTTGCTCTTGATTTGGCTCTCTGTTAGTCTATTATTGGTGTATAGAAATGCTTGTGATTTCTGCACATTGATTTTGTATCCTGAGACTTTGCTGAAGTTGTTTATCAGTTTAAGGAGATTTTGGGCTGAGATGATGGGGTCTTCTAAATACACAATCATGTCATTTGCAAATAGAGACAATTTGACTTCCTCCTTTCCTAATTGAATACCTTTAGAACTTCCAATACTATACTGAACAGGAGTGGTGAGAGAGGGCATCCATGTCTAGTGCCAGATTTCAAAGGGAATGCGTCCAGTTTTTGCCCATTCAGTATAATATTGGCTGTGGGTTTGTCGCAAATAACTTTTATTATTTTGAGATATGTTCATTTGATACCTAGTTTATTGAGAGTTTTTAGCATAAAGGGCTGTTGAATTTTGTCAAAGGCCTTCTCTGCATCTATTGAGATAATCATGTGGTTTTTGTCTTAATAGTATTTTATTGTCTGAAATATTTAAACATTTTATGCATTCACCCACTGAAAAACATCTTGGTTGCTTGCAAGCATTGAATTTAAGAATAAAGCTGCTATATACATACTACATACTTCAATTTGCAAGTGTCTGTGTGGACATGTTTTCAACTCTTTTGCATGAATACCAAGAAGAAGAATTGCTAGATTGTACCATAAGAATATCTTTGATTTTGTACGAACTGACCAAACTGTCTTCCAAAGTGGCTGTACCATTTTGCATTCTGACCAGCAATGAATGAGATTATTTTGTTCTCCATCCCTCCAGCATTTGGTGCTGTCAGAGTTTTGAATTTTGACTATTCTAATAATATGTTGAAGTATCTTGCTTTTATTTTAATTTGCATTTCTCTGATGACATAAGTTGTAGGCTTATTATATGCTTATTTTTCCATTTGGATATATTTGCTGCATCTGTTAGGTTCTAGGCCCTTTTAAAAATAGTTTGTTTTATATCTTATTGTTGAATGTTAAGACTTCTTTGTATATTTGGGATAGTAATCCTTTATCACATAGGTCTTTTTACAAATATTTTTTCTTCAGTCTGTGGCTTGTCTTTTCATTCTCTTGACGGTGATTTTTGCAGAGCCGAAATTTTTAACTTTAATGAAGCCCAGCTTATCAATTATTTGTTTCCTGAATCATGCTTTTGGTATGGTATCTAAAAATTCATCCTCAAACACAAGGGAATCTAGATTTTCTTCTGTGTTATCTTCTAAGAGTTATATAGTTTTGCATTTTATTTTTGAGTCTCTGATCCATTGTAAGGTAATTTGTGTAAAGGATGTGACATCTGTTTCTAGATTCATTTTTTAAAAATGTGATATACAGTTATTCCAACAAAATTGTCAAACATACTTTCTTTGCTCTATTATGTTACTTTTGTTTCTTTGTCACATACCACTTGACAGCTGCTTTCTTTGTTTTATGAGGATGAATAATATTTCATTGTATTTATATATACATTTTCTTCATTCATTCATCAGTGAACATTTGGGTTGTTTTCACGTCTTGCCTATTGTGAATAATACGGCAATGAACACAGAAGTTTCTCATATCTCTTTGAGATCCTGATTTCCTTTGGAAACATACCCAGAAGTGAGATTGCTAAATCCTATGATAGTTTTACTTTAAATCTGTGAGAAATTTCTATACGTTTTTTCTATAATAGGTACACCAATTTAAATTTTCATCAATAGTGAACAAGGTACCTCTTTCTCCAAATCTTTGCCGATTCTTATCTTTGTTTACTCATTTGTTTTGACAAATGTCTTCCTAACAGTCTAGAGGTGATATCCTATTTTAGTTTTTAATTTGCATTTATCTGATGGTTAATAATGTTGAACACATTTTTACATACCTGACAGCTATTTATATCTCTTCTTTGGGAAGATGTCTATTTAGGACACTGACCTACTTTTAATTGAGTTATTTGTCTTCTTCCCATTGAGTTGAATGAGTTCCTTACATAGTTCAGATATTAACCCTTTATTAGACATATGGTCTGCCAATATTTTCTCTCATTCCATAGGTCTACTATTTTGTTTATTGTTTTCTTTGCTGTCCAGAGCTTTTTAGTTTGGTATATTACCACTTGTCTATTTTTGCTTTTGTTGCCTATGTTTTTGTGAAATCCAGGAAATTATTGTCAAAGAAAATGTTAGGAAGCTTTTTTATTACATTTCCTTCCAGGAATTTCAGGTTTCAGGTTTATGCTTTAGTTAAATTTTCGGATTTTTTAGAAATTTTTCTATAGAAAATTCAATCACAATTGTGACAAGGAATGCTTTAAATCTGTAGATTACTTTGGGTAGTATGAACATTTTATCAACATTATTATTTTTTTTAATTTGTTTTTTGACACAGTCTCACAGTGTTTCCCAGGCTGGACTGCAGTGGTGTGATCTTGGCTCACTGCAACCTCCCTCCCCAAGATTAAAGCAATTCTCCTGCCTCAACCTCCTGAGTAGCTGGGGTTAGAGGCAGGTGCGACCACACCCAGCTGATTTTTGTATTTTTAGTATAGATGGATTTTTGCTATGTTGGCCAGGGTGGTCTTGAACTCCTGACCTCAGGTGATGTACCCACCATGGCATCCCAAGGTGCTGGGAATGCAGGTGTGAGCCACCACACCCAGGTGACATTTTATCAATATTAATTCTTCCTATCCATGAACATGAGCTGTCTCTCCATAAACATTTGCCTAATTTCTTTCATCAGTATTTTCTAGATTTTCTTGTATAAGTCTTTCACAATCTTGGTTAAGTATATTTTACATCTTTTATTTTTTTGTTACGATTGTAAATGGGATTGTTTTCTCAATTTTATTTCTTTATAGTTTGTTGTTAATGTATAGAAATACAGCTTTTTATAATTTCAACTTTTATTTTAGACTCAGGGGTACACATGCAGGTTTATTACCTGGCCATATTATACCATGCTTACCTTGGAGGAACAGATGATCCCCCAACCCAGATAGTGAGCATAGTACCAAAGAGGTAGTTTTTCAGCCCATGTACACTGTCTTCTCCCCCTCCAGTTGTCCCCAGTGTCTATTTTACCCATCTTTATGTCCATGGATGTCAGTGCTCAGCTCCCACTTAGAAGTGAAAACATGTGGAATTTGGTTTTCTGTTTCTGTATTAATTTGCTTAGGATGACGGCCTCTAGCTCCATCCATGTTGCTGCATAAGACATGATTTCATTACTTTTTATGGCTGTGTACTATTCCATGATGCATATGTACTGCATTTTTAAAAAATCCAATCCACTGTTGATGGGCATTGAGGGTTATCTGATGTCTTTGCTATTGTGAATAGTGCTACAATGAACATGTGAGTGCATGTGTCTTTTTGGTAGAACAAAATTATTTTCTTTTAAATATATACCCAGTAATGAAATTGCTAGGCCAAATAGTAGTTCTAAGTTTGAGAAATTTCCAAACTGCTTTCCACAGTGGCTGAACTAACTTATCTTCCCACCAAGAGTGTATAAACATTCCCTTTTCTCCATAGCTCCACCAGTATCAATTGGAGAAGCAGCTATTTGTTGTATGTTGGTTTTACATGCTGCAACTTTTTGAATTTATTATTTCCACCATTGTGTGTATGCATGTGTGCATGTGTGTATGTAATCTTTAGAGTTTTCTATACATAAGATTATGTTACCGGGGGATAAGACATAGTTTTAGTTCTTGCCTTCAGGTTTGGATACTCAATATTATGTGGAATACAAATGGCAAGAGTGGACAGTCTTGCCTTGTTCTGTATTTTTGAGGGAAAGCTTACAGTTTTTCATTATTGAGTATAATATTATCTTTGGAATTTTCAAATGTAGCCTTTGTTGTGTTGAGATAACTTCCTTCTATACCTAATCTGTTGAGTTTTTATAACAAAAGACTGTTGATTTATTTTAAATGATTTTCTGCATTAATAAATGTTTCTCTTTATGTGTTGTATTGAGTTGATCATAATATTTGTATTCTTTTCTTCTCTTTATATGTTGTATTACATTGATTAAATTATATGTGTTGACTCATCCTTGCATCCCATGGTTAGATCCTACTTGGTCATGAAGTAATAGCCTTTGATTATTTTTAATATGCTATTGCATTCAGATATCTAATATTTTACTGATGATTTATGCATCTTATGATCATCAGGATATTGGTTTCTGGTTTTCTTGTGTTTTTCAGGGTTTTGATATTAGGTCAATACTGGACTCCTAAAAAGAGTTTGAAAGTGTTCTCTCTTCTTCAACTCTTCTTGTAAGAATTTAATGACAATATGAGGTCATGAAAGACTTCTTGGGGAAAGGAATTATGTGCTTTCCAAAGGGATGTGTTTTCTAAGTTGGAAAGGCTGCTGAAGAGTCTACCAAATCATTCTCACCTTGCTTGCTTAAAATTTTAGTTCAAGCCCAGAGGGCCAAATAGGAACAGCTCCGGAGCACAATTCCCAGTGAGAGTGATACAGAAGGCAAGTGATCCCTGCATTTCTAACCAAGGTACCAGGTTTGTCTCAATAGGACTGGTTGGACAGTGGGTGTAACCCAAGGAGGGCAAACCAAGGTAGGGTGGGGTGTTGCCTCACCCAGAAAGTGCAAGGGGACAGAGGACTCCCCCTCCTACCCACAGGAGGCCATTGGGGGACTTTTGCAGACACCCCGGCACTCCAGCTCAGATACTGCATTTTTCCTACCCACAGTCTTTACAACCCATAGACCAGGAGGTTCTGGCCTGTGCCAAAACACCAGTGCTGTGGGTTTCCAGCACAAAACTGGGAGGTTGTTTTAGCCAGCACCTGGAATGCCAGTGAGACAGAACTGTTCATTCCCCTGAGAAAAAGGGGGCTGAAGGTAGAGAGCCAAGTGATCTGGCTTGGTGGGTCCCAACCCCACAAAGACCAGCAAACTGAGACCCACTGGCTTGAAATTTTCATAGCCAGCACAGCAGTTTGGGCTAGACCTGGGATGGTCAAGCTTGGTAGGGGGAGGGGCGTTCACCATTACTGAGGCGGTTGTAACCTTGCCTGTGTAAATGAAATAGCAGGAAAGTTTATATAGCAGCTAGGAGGAGCCCACGACAGCTCAGCAAGGCCTCTGCAGGCAGACTGTGATTAGACTCCCTTCTTGCTGTGCAGGGCATCTCTGGAAAAAGGCAACACCCTGTCAGGGACTTATAAATAAAGCCTTACCTTCCCGAGACAGAGCACCTGGAAAAAAGGGCTATTTTGAGTTCCACTTAGGCAGATTTAAACATCCCTGCCCAGCAGCTCTGAAGGGAGTAACGAAGTTCACAGCACAGCACTTGAGCTCTGATAAAGGACAGACTGCCTTCTCAAGTGGCTCCCTGACCCTGTATATCCTAAGAGACAACTCATACAGTAGAGCTCTGGCTGACATTAGATGGGTACCCTTGTGGAATGAAGCTACCAGAGGAAGGAACAGGCAGCAATCTCTGCTGTTCTGCAGGCCATGTGGAGGATTCCCAGACAAGCAGGGTCTAAAGTGGACCTCTAGCAGTCCTGCAGCAGAGGAGCCTGACTGTTAGAAGGAAGACTCAAAAACAGAAAGCAATAGCTTCAACATCAACAGAAAGGACATCTACTCAGAGTCCCCATCTGAAAGTCACAAACTTCAAAGACCAAAGGTAGATAAATCCACAAAGATGGGAAGAAACCAGCACAAAAGACTGAAATCAACAAAAATCAGAATGCCTCTCTTCCTTCAAGGCATCTCAACTCCTCACCAGCAAGGGAACAAAACTGGATGGAGAATGAGTTTGACAAATTGACAGAAGCAGGCTTCAGAAGGTGGGTAATAACAAACTTCTCTGAGCTAAAGGAACATGTTCTAACCCAATGCAAAAAACTAACAACCTTGAAAAAAGGCTAGACGAAATGCTAACTAGAATAACCAGCTTGGAGCAGTACATGACTTGATAGAGCTGAAAAACACAGAAAAAGAACTTTGCAAAGCATACACAAGTTTCAATAGCTGAATTGATCAAGCAGAAAAAGGATATCAGACCAGATATAGGTGATTGGGAGGAAGGCAGCAAATCACACTGCCATGTGTGTACCTATGCAACAATCTTGCATGCTCTTCACATGTACCCCAAAACCTAAAAGGCAATAAAAAGTACATACATTAAAAAAAAAAAAGGATATCAGAGATTGAAGATTAACTCAATGAAATAAAATGAGAAGGCAAGATTAGAGAAAAAAGAGTGAAAATAAATGAACAAAGCCTCCAAGAAATATGGGATTATGAGAAAACACCAAATCTATGTTTGATCGATGTACCTGAATGTGACATGGAGAATGAAATCAAGTTGGAAAACACTCTTCAGAATATTATCCAGGAGAACTTCCCCCAACCTAGCAAGGCAGGCCAACATTCAAATTCAAGAAATACAGAGACCAACAAAAAGATATTCCTCAAGAAGAGCAACCTGAAGGCACATAGTCCTCAGATTCACTAGGGTTGAAATGAAGGAAAAAATGCTAAGGGCAGCAGAGAGAAAGGTCAGGTTACCCATAAAGGGAAGCCCATCAGACTCACAGCGGATCTCTCAGAAGAAACCCTACAAGCCAGAAGAGAGTGGGGGCCAATATTTAATATCCTTAAAGAAAAGAACTTTCAACCTAGAATTTCATATCCAGCCAAACTAATCTTCATAAGTGAAGGAGAAATAAAATACTTTATGAACAAGCAATTGCTGAGAGATTTTGTCACCCCCCAGGCCTGCCTTACAAGAGCTCCTAAAGGAAGCACTAACCACGGAAAGGAACAACCAGTACCAGTAACTGCAAAAACCCAACAAATTGTAAAGACCATCGACACAATGAAGAAACTGCACCAACTAATGGGCAAAACAACCAGCTAGTATCAAAATGGCAGGATCAAAACCACACATAACAATATTAACCTTAAATGTAAATGGGCTAAATGCCCCAATCAAAAGACACAGACTGGCAAATTGGACAAAATGTCAAGACCATTTGTGTGCTGTATTCAGGAGACACATCTCACATGCAAAGACACACATAGGCTCAAAATAAAGGGATGGAGGAAGATTTACCAAGCAAATGGAGAGCAAAAAATAGCAGAGGTTGTGATCTTAGTCATTGATAAAACGGACTTTAAAACAACAAAGATCTAAAGTGACAAAGAAGGGCATTAAATAATGGTAAAAGGATCAATGCAACAAGAAGAGCTAACTATCCTAAATATATATGCACCCAATACAGAAGCACCCATATATATAGAGGAAGTTCTTAATGACCTACAAAGAGACTTAGACTCCCACACAATAATAGTGGGAGAATTAAACACTTGACTATCAATATTAGACAGATTAATGAGACAACAAATTAACAAGTATATCCAGAACTTGCATTCAGATCTGGACCAAGCAGACCTAATACACATCTGCAGAACTCTTCACCCCAAATCCACAGGATATACATTCTTCTCAGCACAACATCACACTTATTCTAAATTGACCACATAATCCTCAGCAAATGCAAATGAACAGAAATCTTAACAAACAGTCTCTCAGACCACAGACAATCAAATTAGAACTCAGAATTAAGAAGAAACCCACTTGAAACCGCACAACTACATGGAAACTGAACAACCTGCTCCTGAATGACTACTGGATAAATAAAGAAATGAAGGCAGAAATAAAGATGTTCTTCAAAACCAATGAGAACAAAGACACAACATACCAGAATCTCTGGGACACATTTAAAGCAGTGTCTAGAGGGAAATTTATAGCACTAAATGCCCACATGAGAAGCAAGGAAAGATATAAAATCGTCACAATTAAAAGAACTGGAGGAGCAAGATCAAACAAATTCAAAAGCTAGCAGTAGACAACAATTAACTAAGATCAGAGCAGAACTGAAGGAGACAGAGACACAAAAAACCATTCAAAAAAATCAATGAATCCAGGAGCTGATTTTTTGAAAAGATCAGCAAAATAGCCAGAATAATAAAAAAGAAAGAGAGAAGACTCAAATAGATGCATTTAAAAAAGATAAAGGGGATATCACCACTGATTCCAAAGAAGTACAAACTACTATCAGTGATTACTGCAAACACCTCTGTGCACATAAACCAGTAAATCTAGAAGAAATGGACAAATTCCTGGACACTTATAGCCTCCCAAGAATAAACCAGGAAAAAGTTGAATCCCTGAATAGACCAATAACAAGGTCTGAAGTTGAGGCGGCAATTAATAGCCTACCAACCAAAAAAGTCCAGAACCAGATGGGTTAACATCCAAATTCTACCAGAGGTACTGAAAGGAGCTGATACCAATTCTTCTGAAACTATTCCAAACAATACCAAAAGAGGGAATCCTCCCTAACTCATTTCATGATACCAACATCATCCTGATACCAAAACCTAGCAGAGAAAAAAAAAAAATCAGGCCAATATCCATGATGAACATAGATGTGAAAATCATCAGTAAAATACTGGGAAACTGAATCCAACAGCACATCAAAAAGCTTATCCATCACAATCAAGTCAGTTTCATCCCTGGGATGCAAGGCTGTTTCACCAGATGCAAATCTGTAAACGTAATCCATCACATAAACAGAACCAAAGACAAAAACTACATGATTAACCCAATAGATGCAGAGAAGGCCTTTGACAAAATTCAACAGCCCTTTATGCTAAAAACTCTCAAGAAACTAGGGATAGACAGAACGTATCTCAAAATAATAAAAGCTATTTATGGCAAACCCACAGCCAATAGCATACTGAATGGGCAAAAACTGGAAGCATTCCCTTTGCAAACTGGCACAAGACAGGGATGCCCTCTCTCACCCCTCCTACTCAATGTAGTATTGGAAGTTCTGGTCAGAGAAATCAGGCAAGAAAAAGAAATAAAGGGTATTCAACTAGGAAAAGAGGAAGTCAAATTGTCAATATTTGCAGATGATGTGATTTTATATTTAGAAAAACCCGTTGTCTCAGCCCCAAATCTCCTTAAGCTAAGCAACTTAAGCAAAGTCTCAGGATACAAAATCAGTGTGCAAAAATCACAATCATTCCTATACACCAATAATAGGCACACAGAGAGCCAAATCATGAGTGAGCTTTCATTCACAATTGCTACAAGGAGAATAAAATACTTAGGAATACAACTAACAAGAGTCATGAAGGATCTCCTCAAGGAGAATTACAAACAACTGCTCAATGAAATAAGAGAGAACACAAACAGATGGAAAAACATTCCATGCTCATGGTTATGAAGAATCAATATTGTGAAAATGGCCATACAACGCAAAGTAATTTATACATTCAGTGCTATCCCTATCAAACTACCAATGACTTTCTTCACAGAATTTGAAAAAAAACACCTTAAACTTCATATGGAATCAAAAAAGAGCCCGCATAGCCAAGAAAATTCTAAACAAACAAACAAAAAAAACATAAATAAAAAAAAAAAACAAGCTGGAGACATCGTGCTACCTGACTTCAAACTATATTTCAAGGCTACAGTAATCAAAACAGCATGGTACTGGTACAAAAACAGAGATATAGATGAAGGGAATAAAACAGAGGCCTCAGTAAGCAAGCCACACAACTACAACCATCTGATCTTTGATAAACCTGACATAAACAAGCAATAAGGAGAGGATTCCCTATTTAATAAATGGTGTTGGGTAAACTGGGTATCCATATGCAGAAAGCTGAAACTGGATCCCTTCCTTACACCTTATACCAAAATTAACTCCAGATGGATTAAAGATTTAAGCATAAGACTTTATACCATAAACACCCTAGAAGAAAACCTAGGCAATATCATTCAGGACATAGGCATAGGCAAAGATTTAATGACTGAAACACCAAAAGAAATAGCAACAAAAGCCAAAATAGACAAATGGGATCTAATTAAATGTAAGACCTTCTGCACAGCAAAAGAAACTATCAATAGAGTGAACCAGCAACCAACAGAATGGGGAAAAATTTTGCAATCCACCCATCTGACAAAGGGCTACTATCCAGAATCTACAAAGAACTAAAACAAATTACAAGAAAAAACAAACAACCCCATCAAAAAGTGGGCAAAGTATATGAATAGACAATTTTCAAATGAAGACATTTATGCAACCAACAAACATATATAAAAAAAAAAAGCTCATCATCACTGGTCATTAGAGAAATGCAAATCAAAAGCACATCGAGATACCACCTCACATCAATTAGAATGGTGATCATTAAAAAATTAGGAGACAACAGATGCTTGAGAGGATGTGGAGAAATAGGAACATTTTACACTGTTGGTGGAGTGTAAATTAGTTCAATGATTGTAGAAGACAGTGTGGTGATTTCTCAAGGATCTAAATATAGAAATTCCATTTGACCCAGCAATCCTATTACTGGGTATATATCCAAAGGATTATAAATCATTCCATTACAAAGACACATGCACATGTGTGTTTACTGCAGCACTGTTCACAATAGCAAAGACTTGGAACGAGCCCAAATGCCCATCAGTGATAGACTGGATAAAGAAAATGTGGCACATATACACCATGGAATACTATGCAGCCATAATAAAGGATGAGTTCATTTTCTTTGCAGAGACATGGATAAAACTGGAAACCATCATTCTCAGCAAACTGATACAAGAACAAAACACTAAATACTGCATGTTCTCACTCATAAGTGGGTGTTGAACAATGAGAACTCATGGACACAGGGAGGGGAACATCACACACCGGGGACTGAGGATTGGGGGCCTAGGGAAGGAATAGCAGGGTTGGGGGTATGGGGGAGGAGTAGCATTAAAATAAATACCTAATGTAGATGATGGGGGAGATGGATGCAGCAAACCCCCACCATGGCAAGTGTATACCCATGTAACAAACCTGCACAATCTGCACATGTACCCCAGAACTTAAAAGTATAATTTAAAGAATAAAAAACAATAATAAATAAATAAAATATCTATACTATCTGGATGTAGGCATTAAAATGTAAACACTAGTGATTATTAATAGATTCATACAAAGCATTTGATTTAGTTCAACATCTTTTTAAGATTAAACCTTTGAATAAATATATAGTAGAAGGCAAATGTAAACTCCCTTCTTCAGAGTTCCCTAGAGAGAGATTTATTTTAAATAATTGGATGTGTGATTGTGGGGGACTGGCAAGTGTGAACTTTGGTTGGAAATTCATATGAGTAGATGGTGCAGTATTGAGTTTAAATTCTACAGGACATCGAGTTGAAAACTCTGGTAGGGTTTCTATGTTGCACTCTGGAGGAAACTTCCTTTTCTTTGTGAATCCTCAATCTTAGTCCCTGAGACTTTCAATTGATTATATATCGCCTACTCACACTATGGAACATAATCTGTTTACTCAAACGCTACTGATTTAAATTTTATGTACGTTTAAAAACAAACAGCTTTCACACTATAACCCAGCCAAATTGATCAATAAAATTTACCATTCTATCAACATTTTAAATCTGAAAATGTGTCCAAGCCAAAAACCTGTAGCAAATCATCAGGCAACAAATACTTAAGCATAATTTAGAAAATGTACCTTCAACAAAATTGTAGTATTTAACATTGTGATAATTAATATTAAGAGGTCTAAATAATTATGGCCATATATCAACTTGGGTTTCCAAAAGTATAATTCTTAAGTCTGCTAAATTTAAAGATCATTTTCTTCTCTCTGCAAGTATTGTGAACGTGGTACCAGAATAATTGCAGCAGTTGTCATCTTTCTCTGTTTGACAGAGTGATGCCTGGTCTTCTCCAATCGTGCCCAGTCTGCGTTATGGCTATACACCTCCCTTTTTAGCTTATTTTTCTTCTAACTGTCATCTGCTGTCCAACAGAATGCCTCCACAAAGCTATATAGATAGGCAATGGATGTGGGTCTGACATATTTGAGAGAAGATATAGTGCTACGAGCACATCAATGCTAATTTGGCCAGTAAATGTCAAATTATTATAGTAATTATAGGCTGCATCTAGGAAATAGAGGTTGGTAGAAGTTTTACATGCTTTCCCTTTATTCTCATTACTAGATGACATATCACTGTAAAAGGAAGTATTGTAACGAATTCTGTCAAAGAAGGATAAATGCTTCTACAACTTGCTCTTGTAAGTTCAGGGCAATGCTCATTATTTCTTTAGACATTGTAACAAGTGCCTTGTAGGAAGGGTTCAGTTTGTGGAAGTGTAAGAATAAATGTCAGATTAAGAGGAAGAATCCTCCATGAATAAATCAGAAAGGAGAAGAAAGGCCATCTGAAACTCTAGACAGATTCAAAGACTGTTCGGCTGTCATACCAAGGTATTTATGCCCTTGTAGCAAATAACATATCTTGAAGAACGCTAATTTCACCACCAAAATATTTATGGTGGTTATTTATAAAAATGATATTTGTAGTATTTAGTTTCTGTTTTTGGATTGCGAATTTCTGCTTTGGTCATTCCAAATGCTGTCTAAGTGTCACTATATCTGATGAAAATATTATACACTCACATAAATGACAGTTTGCATTAAAATATTTTAAAGTACATTACCAAAGAAGGAAATGTGAACACATACTACACATGGATGACCTTGAAGACATAATGCTAGGGGAAACAAGCCAGTCACATAAAGGCAAATATTGTACAATTTCATTATGTAAGGTATCTAGAATAGTAAAATTTAAAGAGATATAAAGTAGAGTTATGGTTGTCAGAGCTGAAAAAAGGTGGAATAGAGAATATTTACTTGAGAAGTTCTGGAGATACATATGGTGATTATTACATATGTATGCATATATATTAAGAACAGAAATTATTTACAGTCACACAATTTATTTTCTATGTTAATGTTACTTTACTATACCATGAAGTTTTTGCCCAGGAAAATAAAAGATGTAAAGAATATCATTGTTTCTTCTAGAAACTTCCCAGAAAATTGTTTTTGAATAAATATCAAACTGTTAGACTTCATAATAGATGGCAATAAGCAACGATTTACACTCTGAAACTCTTCCAAATATTCACCTCGATTTACTCTGGAATAAAGGTAGGAATTGGCCAACTGGAAACGTTAGATTAGCATTTCCAGAAAAATGGATAAGATTAGTAACCTAGAGTTTTAATCTTTTTGATGTCTTCAAAACACATCTTTTAGGAGCTGTATCCAGAGTCCACAACATGTCAATGGTCCTGTGACTGGATCTGACACTTTAGCTGACTCAGAGATGTCTCAGCATCAATGGTACCTACTATTGGTTAGCATATAAATATCATAACAACTTGTAGTTTGTTAGAAAAAACTAGCTAATAAAATTTATAACTTTATACAAGGATAGTGCTAATATAAATGGAATGTATATGTATGTGTAATAGCCTCTTCAAAATCAGATGTAGGCTTGATAAGCAAGACGCCAGGTTCTATAGAGAGGAAGAATAAAGTAAGTTTCAGATTAAAAACAAGGCAAAAGTCTTAACTCCAACATAATAGAAAATCCACAGAAACAGTGAGCCATTTTAATCTTTGTGCACAGGCTTTACATTATTAGTTTCTTTGGTTTGTTTTATTTTGTTTTTCTTTGTACTCTGATGCATTTTCACTTTAATCCTTTGTATCTCTAATTTTGTTTTCTTCATGGCTCACTGTTGTTCTTTATTCCCTCTAAAGCACCTTCTTATCTCACCCACTTGCATATTAATATAATTTTGTTGTCTTCCTTCAAGAATATCAGCCAATTCAACCTGATGCTTTCTTTCACTAAAATGGTGCAACTTTGCTAAAAGTTTACTATGAATCTCATAAGAGTTCATTTTAGGGACTGTCTTTACCTTCGAGCACTTAGCATGAAGGGCATTTTTCCTTTGAACTAAATATTTTCATAATTCATATCATGTTGTTATTTGTTTTATAGTTATTTTCTGATGACGTATTCGGGTATCCAGATTTGTGTACTGTCTTTGGTTCCTTCCATTGTATATATGTTAGTGTCTCACTTAGGATTTTGTTGAAGTCTTTTCCTCAGATTAGCAGCTGAAGAACAGGCTACTGTTTACGGTTTCCAGATCAATTCTGATTTCTAGCCCAGAACTGCTTCTCCTCTGCCTCCATTTCTTAACTGACATTGTAAATAATGGAAGTAATTAGAATCTTTAATTCTCAAGATTTCCTGCTGCAATCCTTTTTCTGACTCTGCTCGCACAAATCACAGTGGAAACCACCCTTTCTGAAAAATACTGTTTAATTGCCACTCTCCTTTTTTTATCTGCTTTCTTTTGAAGACATTAATAGTATTATTAAGTCATGCCATCAATGATTCCTGTATGAGTGGACTACTTACAAATACAGTAGTCACAATCTGAATACAAAATTAAATGTTTTATTTTGCTTTAAAATCATATTCTACAGATTCAGAGACTGACTAGTAAACTAACAGTTTATCCAGGGCACACATGCATGTATACACATCTGTATGTGTATGCATCTGTGTGTCCATGTGTATAAAAACGAAATGTTTGTGTGAACAAATGGAATGCACTTGCATTAATTAAACAGTTTTATTTATCTGTATAAGGAGCAAGGGCAGGACTGTTTTACAGAAAGATTATAAATGTGGATGGTTATGTGGAAGAAGGATGCTTCTCTATCACCGTACATCGATGTCTTGGAAATTAAACTGACTTGATGTGCCCAGCTGATCTTAGCTTCTGAGGTCAATAAGCAAAGAGGAGAGTAGGATATAGCCTTTTGTGATTCACCCTGGGCTGGAAGAGAAAGCAGCTAGCCCTGCTTTTGTTGTCAGGTACAGTGGATTGCCTAATGGTAAGATATAGCTCCTTGATTTGTAAGAGGGTTAAGTCATCAAAACATAAATTCAGAACAGAAATATTCACACTAATAACTATGTCCCACATCACACACACACACACACACACACACACACACACGCAAACACACACGCACATGCGCACACACACCCATTATCAGTAGTTGAGATGGAAATTCTAGCAATAGTTCCAAGGAAACTTAGAAAGATGGAGTTTGTGTTGGGCAGGAGATCAAGGAAGCCCCAGGAGTTTTGCTGCTTCTTTTCAATTATCTTATTTGATTCTATCTCTGAACATAGGAAGACTGTACAGTAATAAGAAAATAATGTGGACACTCCAAGAGGAATCAACTTATTTTCTCTAAAGAGAGCTGACATATTTTCTAGAGTTTAGAGAAAAGAAGATATGACAATACTTCAGCTATTTTTTACAGGAAAAGTTATTTGGTAATGAATAGCATAATGCACCACAAGCATACCTTAGACAGGCTTTGCTACAATCAAAAACAACAGCTTTATAGGTACCGAAAACCGAAAACCTGAGAGGTTTATAATAAATTGCTTTTTTTTTTGTTTTGAGATGGAGTCTCACTCTGTCACCCAGGCTGGAGTGCAATGGCATGGTCTCGGCTCACTACAGTCTCTGCCTACCGAGTTCAAGCAATTCTTCCACCTCAGCCTCCTGAGTAGATGGGACTACAGGCATGTGCCACCACACCCGGCTAATTTTTGTATTTTTAGTAGAGTTGAGTTTCACTATGTTGGCTAGACTGCTCTCGAACTCCTGACCTTGTGATCCACCCACCTCGGCTTCCGAAATTGCTGCGATTGATTACAGGTGTAAGCCACCACACCCAGCCCCAATAAATTGCCTTTAAACTTACTTTTTAATAGTAATATTTTGTTTTGTTTTTATTGTCATTTAGTTGGTATTATATAAAATAGTTGGAAGAGGCCATATTGTATGACACTAGTCAAATGCTTTTTTAAACCAGTTAATTATTTATTCTTTTTTTTTTAAAAAAATGATTCATCTAAATAGCTTCAGAAGCAAGTTAGTAATACAATTTCCATTTCTGCTCACAAAATTTTTCCTAAATTTGCTTTAAAATCAAATTCTACACGTTTAGAGATGAACTAGAACACAGTTTATCCAGGGCACATGTGCATGTGTATGCATCTGTGTGTCCATGTGTGTAAAAACAAAATGTTTGTGTGAACAAATGGAATACACTTGCCTTTGTATCTGCATGACAATATTTTTATAAGACAACTGCCAATCAAGTAGAAAAAAACTAGACACTCTATGAGCTTATATTTGTGTGTTTTGTCATAACAAAAAGCTTGGAATAGAAAAAGAACTCAGTAAGTGCTTGCTAAATGACAAGTGAGAGATTAATATATTGTCTGAAATGTCTTTTCATAGTAGACTACATATTAATATAAAAGAGGATAGTTCTAGCAGGAAAAGAGAAGCTAAATTTTATTTAATGTTTGGTTTCTGAAGAACATCTGAACAAGAACTGCAATTAGCAGTCAAACTAGTAATGTGTTTTGTAAGTGTGTCACAGACATACAGACATATGTTCATTTAACAGAAAAAAGCAATGCCCAGACCTTAGGAAGACTTTCTATTACCTCTTCTCCCCTCCACTTCCCTCTCAATCTGTAGTCAGGGATAAACAAGGTACCAACTGAAGCTAGAAGGACTATTAGTAGAATAACATTTAAAACAAGAAGAATAAAACTAAAATCATATGCTGTGACCCAGAACAGTGTTGTAATTAAATTTACTGGGGCAGAAAATTTACTTTGAAGATTAATATCACCTTTAGGCACTTTTATGTCTTTTGGCATAAATAAACTCGATAGTACCTTTCCATATGTTTTATATATAATATGTTTACTACAAGTGCCTTCTTAAAAAAAAAAAAAGATACCATTACTTAGTAAACTGAGGAGTGTCTAAGCCCAAGTTTTCTTCACAATTGTTTTCACTCTATTTTCTTTCTGAAACTTTATCCATAAAAAGTCAAAGCAAGATTGATTTAATAATAGCATAATAGCATGAAAAAAAATGAAACTTGGTCCATCACTAGTAACTGTGTTTTCTTCATATGGGAAGTGATTGAAATACATGGTGAGGTAAACAACGTGTTCTCCCCATTCTGTGAGAGAGATTGTAACTCACTTGACTTCTGTCTACACTCTCATTATTCCTGCTAAAAGGAGGAGAAGTGAAGTGTCTGGCTGGTGATTGTGCAGTTCTGCCCCTTCCCTTCACTGGTGCCTTTGGGAATTTTGTGCTCTGCTCTTGACCTTGCTTCAAGTTCAGTGAAGGTCTGCTTTACAGCAAGGTCTCTAGTTTTCTATCAGGAACTGTTATGAAGCGTTAAGTCTGCCTAGTCCTGGACAAGATATTTGCTCCCCATATTTAATTATCCCACACCCAGGCACTTCAGTTTATTATTTTAAGGTCAGCGTGGTGGTGTTGTTTTAAAGTCAGTAACAAACCTAAGGTTTTTCCATCCAGTGGACTGATCTCTCATTTTCAATTGGCTCAGAAGTCAGGAGCAAAAAAAAGGGGTTCATTTATTGGGCTGTCTGAAATTCCAGCATTGCAGAAAATGCAATAAATGTTTATGCCAAAAAACTAGTGTTAGAAAAAATTAAAATGTTGAATAATGAAATTATTCCAAGTCATTAGTGCCTAAGAAACATTAATTTTTTACTTTTATCTTGAATGAAAATATGAGTTATTCTTACATTTTCTTCAATAGTCTAATAAATGAGTAATCTAACTCTTTACCAAACACATCCATTCCTGGTATTATGATACTAATGCTAAAATAGAAAAGGCAACTCCCTGAAAATAAATAGTTTAGGTATGTATTGTGTATGTTTCTGTGGTGATGTAATCATTTGTAACATTGAATCAGCTCACTGACACCCAGAACTTTTCTCATTGCTAGGAATTATATGCTGTAGTTCTAGGTATGAGCAACCAATTTGTTTGTATAAATTATCTCACAGGAAAACAAAATTATACACTAGCAAAATGGAAGTCTTTCTCATTTTATTGCCTTCCTAAGAGACTATTTTACCACTAATCATTACAATCACCAAAAATCCCTTGAAAATCAAAATGCTGCATGACTTTGCTTAATTTTAGAATGCAGATTACATTTACATTCTTTACAAAGTGCTTAACAGATTCTTTTACAACTACAGATTTAGTGTTTGTCTTATTTATTCATTCTTTAAGAAATGTTGACTGACACCTACTCAAAGTGCTTCAAAGAAGGTGTGCAATTGTGAATGGCCCATATTTACTAGACACCTGTTCTCATGGGGCTCAGCTTCTATATTTTACAAAATTGAGATTATAATGCTTATGCTACTTTACAACTTATTTTTGATGTGATAGAATATGTTTAAATTATTTCTATTGCAAAATATTATTTTAAAATATCATTACATAGTTTGTATAATGTTACATGTGCAGATAAATTACATTATACTAAACCAATTTCTTATTTCTAGACAGGCTATTCTCAATTTTTCAAAAATTATAGAAATGGTGTTACAATAACAAACTATATGCTGTGACTTTTAAAGTATACCTGTATATTTTAAGGATAAATTTTAGAATGCAAATTTTTAATATTTTTAAAACCAGTCTTAAATATTGCCAACATACTTAGTTGTCTGTATCAGTCATTATATGTCTTTCCTGGTTAATTTAGTGCAAAAACTGTTGTAAATGTCATACTAGATATAAGCAATTTTAATAGTAAAATTATATATGGGCAATTAAAATAATTCCTTTATTCTAATCATTGTAAATTGTTTGTAAATTTAAAAAAGTTTTATTCTCGCAGCTGAAAAAAATATTAAGATGAGCCAATTTTAAGTGAACATTAATACGTGTAATTAGTCTACCTCCATACACAAGTAGTTCCTGATGGTATAGTAGTTACCAAAGCACAATCATCAGTGTTCATTGAAAAAAAAAGTCCTCCTGAATGGCAAAATCATTCTCAGTTTATCTTATATTAGGCTATATAGATTATTTCAAAGCTGATTATGTATATTAGAAGACTATTAAATATTTTCTGAATGTTTATAAAAAATATTCTCATTCAAGACAGCTTGCTGACATCCCCATAGTATTTTGCTGATTTGGAGTACATATGGTTATAATTTTCTGAATGTAATTTTTTTGCACCTAACTCATTTGGATCAGAGTCTTCAAAAAGACACAGAAGATGAGCAGATGTGAAAAAAAATGAAACAATATGAGAATGTATCTCTAACATCTGGAATGTTACCGAAAGTTACTGAAAGATAACTTTTATCTTTTTATTCATGGACAAGTAAAATAATCTTAATACCAACCTGAATTACATTGCCAGCTCAGGTCAGATCAATGACAAATTGGAATGGAACGTTTTTTTATCTGTTTTTCTATTGAATGGCTTCGTATTATTACCTAGAACTTTTCATGGTAGACTAACTATAAATATTAAAAGTGACACTAGGAAAAAAGTCTTAGTTGTAAACATTTTTTTTTAATTCACTCTATTTGGTAATTGCAAGTTTAAAGAATTCACTGATGGTACTTCGAGCAAGGTAATTTTTTAGCTGAGTAATCATAGATTTATAAATCTAAGTGATATAGCCTCTTATTAACAGAATTATGTGAATTATCTGACTTTGTATAACGTCCAATCTCAAATATTAATTACACTATTTAAATATGTGAAATACTTTTTATTAGATAGACTAATAAATTATTTAACTTTTATTTATTGTTCTTATAGATTAAACCCACTCTTAATTAGACTGTAATTATCCCTATACTTTTAAAATTATCAAATACTTATGCTTTGGCCATTATACATTTCATTCTTTAAGGATAAAATGCTATTTGGGTAATTAGATGGGTAATTAAGTTAATAGATTTTTGCACTAACAAAGTTAAAGAAATTTTGTGCCCTTAATATCTTTAAAGATCACAAATACATGAAATGAAAACTAGCACCCCTGTGTGAAAAAGGTGTGCCAATTCTCAAATAGTAAAGACAATTATTTAGTGCTTATTATGTACCAGGTACCATGTTATTTATATTAATACTTCAAATCATATCTCCCCTTTGCACAAATATGTTCCTCATGTTGTGTTGAGGAAACACTGAAAATTTACAGACGTAATCTAAGTTCTTACATCTTGCAGGTAGCAAAGTCAGGATTCAAGTCCAGGCAATTCGACTTAAAAATCCATTTACTGAACATTTTGCTAAATAAAATATTGTATCATAAAATATATTTCACATCATAAGAAGGAATCGTAACAGAAATTTTTAAGAGGAGAAATTCTAGACTCAAATTTAAATTTTTCCAAACAAACAGGAGCTGCATCTAACACGCATTGCATATCATCCAGGTGGTGGGACAACTTTAAATTCATTATCTCATATCAGTTTCATATAATCTTATAATCATTATTTCTCCAAAATGGCACAACTAATAACTGGGACTTGAACATAGCTGTCTCTACAATCATAAAGTGTCTTCTTTCTATTACAATTTTTCTTATTATTAAACATAGTAGAGAAAGTGACTGGACTAATTTTTCTTCCAGGTGATTCCTTCAGAAAATCCCCTAAATTCTTATTTTTTTAAAAAAAGAAAAATCATTGACAATTAAGGATTCAATGTTTAATATCACAGTTTTTTTCATATACATATTTTACTGAATAAAATCAAATAGTATTATTAAACACTGGCTGAATTTTATGTGTGCTTCTTTTTGGAGTATTAGTGAAAGGTGTATATTTACCATATGGGAATAGCTATTCTGCTATTTTATAATAAAAGTTAGAAGACTGTTAATAAGTATTCTCAAAATCTTTGAGAAGGAAAGATTCATGTTCAAAAAAAAAAAAAAAAAAACAGCAAATGGCAGATTCAGGGATGAAACCCAGGGTAGCTGAATCTAAGTCCTGTTTACTTTCATAAATATTTGAATATCTTGTTGCTACAATTCTTTGTGAAAAGTTTCAACAGAATTTTTGCCAATTATTTTGCAATTCATGGTAAGCAAAACTCTCTTAAGATATTACCAGATGAATATTGAGTTTGATCTGAGCATAATGCAAGGTAGGAGGATTTGTTATTAACCATGTTTTGTCTAGAAAAGATACATTTCCTGAACGTTAAGTGCAGCAAAATTTAATATGGGTAGATATGGCTATGATCTGACTGTTTTGTGATCTTGTTGGATGTAGTAAAGGTTTCTTAATACACCATTGGTTCTTTTCTCTTCTGGTCCCAGGATTTCTTTGCTTTCATTCATAGTATCAGCATGCTCATATAATCTTCCAATGCTTCTCAGAGATTGAGTGCCATACTTTGAATATAATTTTACTGTTAAATCTGATTTAAATATCTTCATTATATACGTCTGCCTTTGTAGAATAGCCAACCAAAATTTAAATTAAAAATATTCAAAAGAGGTTAGTCCACATAATAATTGAAACTGCTACATATTTTATTATTTAGGTATCCATATTTTTCTATATCTTTATTTAATAATATGTAAAGTAAATGTCAAGCATGCTTATAATACTTATGATATTTAAAATATAATGAAAGTCTAGCCTTGATATAAGTATTATCTAGGGCATATGATATATATTTTTTTAATTAAAAATTTTTTTAATTGTACTTTAGGTTCTGGGGTACATGGACAGATCATGCAGGATTGTTGCATAGGTACATACATGGCAAGGTGGTTTGCTGCCTTCATCCCCCCCATCACCTATATCTAGTATTTCTCCCCTTGTTATCCCTCCCCACCCCCCTGCTGTCCCTTGCCTAACTCCCCTCAACTGACCGTGTGATGCTCCCCTCCTTGTGTGCACATGTTCTAATTGTTTAACACCTGCCTATGAGTGATAACATGCAGTGTTTGGTTTTCTGTTCTTGTGTCAGTTTGCTGAGAATGTTGGTTTCCAGATTCATCCATGTCCCCATGAAGGACACAAACTCATCATTTTTTATGACTGCATAGTATTCCACAGTGTATATGTGCCACACTTTCTTTATCCAGTCTATCGTTGATGGACATTTGGGTTGGTTCCAGGTCTTTGCTATTGTAAACAGTGCCGCAACAAATATGCATGTGCATGTGTCTTTATAATAGAACAATTTATAATTCTTTGGGTATATACCCAGTAATGGGATTGCTGGATCAAATGGTATTTCTATTTCTGTGTCCTTGAGGAATCGCCACACTGTCTTCCACAATGGTTGCACTAATTTGCACTCCCACCAACTTTTTTTATAAAACATTTTGGAAGGAAATATTCATTTATCTAAATTGAGTTACACTTTTATTTCATGTCAATAGTGTCCAGAACTTTCCTTGGTGTCCAGATAAGACCAAGGGCAGTTAAATAATATCCAGGAAAACAGTAGAGCTCACATTCAAGCCAGGCCTACCTGACTGTAGAACCAGAGCTCATCAACTTTACTAGCAATACTAGGTCAATAGATTCTACTACCAATTTTAAGTCTGATTTTTAGCCAGTGTCTGCATTTGCATTTAGTTTTTTATTTCATTTCTTTTTAAACTTTACCTCTATAAGCTTTATCTTCAAGCCAGAAAGATCTTTTCTCTTCTCTTTCCTTTTTGTCTCCCTCCTACCTTCCCTCTATTTATTTTACTTTCTCTCATATTTCTAAGAATTCCTTTACACTAGAAGAAATACAAGTTTTACTAATACTATAATTTTGTCATCAATTCCATCAACTATTGATGAAAATAATTTAAAGTAAAACACACAAAAAATAAATGACCCAAATTAGAGAAATAATAAAAAACTGTGTTCAAATAATTTCTAACCATTTTTTATAATCTAGTTAAATTTCAACTCTAAATTTCCTTTGGAATTATGCAACAGCTTGTAGCATAAAGTTACTGCTGGTGAATACTCCTTTCCCTCTGAAAGCGGCAGAAAATTGGTTTTTAAAAGAGAAATAACTAGAGAGAGACATAGGAGATAGAATACTGAGAAAATGAAAATTATAGACCTGGTAATTTTAAGTTAGTTTGAAAATTCCACTGTCTGACACTTCATATGATCACGTGTATTGTAAACTGTGTGTTATTATATATCAACCAATCATAGCTACTCTACAATGGCCACATAGCTGAAGAAATAAGAAAAAAATAATAAGTCATGTGAGACATATATATGTCACATATTTATTAGTATCACATGTATTGCATATATATCATGTATCATATGTATCACATTGTTTTATTGATGATGTTACAGAAAGCAGAAAAAAAGTTATAGCACAATTAAACATTTGGATAATGTTATGTCAGTACTACTGTATATCATACATGAGCACTGGCATCACATTATCCAAATGTATCACAACTATATGATGACTGACGTATAGTTGTAATACATGAAAACCAGCATAACATTATCCAAATGTTTAATCTCATTATAACAACTTTTCTTCTGCTTTCTGCAACATCATCAATAAAACTGTGTGATGTCTATACTTTTGATGATTTGAACAGTGAGAATAGTTCAGCCATATTATAGATAAAGTTTAGCATTGTGATTTGAATTGAGCGTGATTTTCCGGTATTAACAATGAACATCTTTAATAACTATTTATCTAAATGTCATGTCTGCCAAGGGAAATTTTTGGTGAGAGTTAAACACTCAAGGGTCATTCCAAAACTTGAGATTCTGTGGGACTATCATTAGAGTGCATTTTGTTTATTCCAAAAGGAACTACTGGGCAGATTTGCAAAGTCATTCATCATGCAAAGACAAACCTAAAACATGGTGATTTTCTAAGTCAAAAATCCTAACTGTTTATTATGTAAAATATGCATGTTTTAGGTTATGATAATGAAAATACATGCATATCAATGTATTATAAATGAACAGCAAATGCAATTATAAGAATGCAATGCATTATTTATAATAATATAATTATTATTATTTATAATAATACAATAATGATTTGCAATAATATAATGTATTTCACATCAATATATTACAAATGAATAGCTAATACAATTATTCCATTTAGGGTAACCTTGATGTTCTACATTGCACAGCATGGATTCTGTAATAAGCAACTGAAACCAAAACAGTTAATCTTCTTTAGAAATAAAATGAATAAGAAATCGAGATATACAACTGTCCTTCAGTACTGCTGCATCTCAAAATTTTCATAGTTTTATAAGATTGAGCAAAATTTGCTAATTGTTAACATTATATTGGTACTCACAGACCATAAAAATGGCTATATACTTGACAAAGTTTTTACTTAGTCTCAAATGTATATCATGCCTTAGTGTCTGCCTTCGTTTTCAATATTAAAAATTGAAGATACTTCCATCTTTTGCTTAAGATGAAGAAAATCAGAAAATAAAACAATTTGTATATGTTATTTATACTATTTCAATGAAAAATATCTTTATACAGAAGAAGTATATTGTTAAGTATATTATAAATATTTTAAATATACTATAAAAGGACCAGTTAATGGTATGTCTACTCAACAGGAAATTGCCAATATATTAAAATATTAATTAGGAATTAACTACAGCAAGGAAAATAATTATTTTATAAGGTCAAGAGAAAATATAAGATTATATAAATGAGACAAATGTATTAATTTACTTGACTATTGTACCATTTCACCACATATATATCTATCTCAAAACATATTGCACAACTAAAATACACACAATAAAAATTTTATAAAAGATTGTGTATCTCCAACAGTGTAAGTGTCTGTTTGTTGCTGAAACCCTCAAAAATATCTAGCTTGGTTTTCTCAATTTATTGAGTACTTTGGGATGTCCTATCATATGATATAGGCTATGTGCTATACTTAAAAAGGGCTATTCGAAAAGATAGGCAGTCATCCCTCCAAGTAGCTGGTCCTGAGGCACAGCCAGTCCATGTCCTTGCCAATCAAAAGATACACGCTGACGATTGCTGAGCTAGAAATACTTTAAAAAATGAGCACAAATTAAAAGGGCACGTGCTTTGAATTTCAGATATTGATTTACAATCAAACTGTATATTCTTACGTGTATAAGTCTATGAAGTATGTTCCCAGATGGTTAATAGTCATGATTTATAAACATGTTAATGGTCAATGATTCTACAGCTCAATATTGAAAGGGCAAGATAGTTGGTATTCAAATAGACAAGGACTAGAAGAACATATTTAAAGAAGAAAAAAAAAGCAAACAGTGTTTTTCCTGGGAAAATTGCAAGATAATTTGTAGAAACAGATTTTTTCTTTTATGTTAGTATCTTTATTTATGGTTTTGTTTGTGAAATATTCCTCAAAACCATAAAGTGTCACATACTTTGATGAGTAATTTTACCACTGCATATTTATCTTATAGATGTAATATGTGATATAATAAAATTGATATTCAATGAGGCATTATTTATAAATTAAAAAATACAACTTAATTGTCTAATAATGGTTGGGTTAGTTAGGTTATGGGATATATTTAAAATTAAATACTCTGTAGCTTTTCTTGAATATAAATAGCTAATTGTCTACAAATGCTTATGATTTACTTTTTTTTTTTAATTCTGAAAAATCCTAAATATGGCCTATAAACTCCTTTATTTTCTGCTATACTCTTTACTCTTGATCTAGTGAAAATATTCATCTCTCAAGTTTTACACAAACCTTTCTCCCTGTTGACATAGATGCTCTAGGCTCAGTTCATTCTGGCTGAAAAACTTCTTCCTGTTTTTACTTAGCTTTTCTTTCCTCTGGAAAAAAAAAAAAAAACACTGAGATCTAACTATGCCAAATTCTCAAAGTGTTGCTTTAGTACTATAGGTATATCCTTTATTGTGCTTACTGTGTTTGCAGATGTATACTTTCTGTTGCTGTTGTTTTATTAATGTCTGTGCTAAAGAGGTGTTTTCACTTGCTTGCAATTGAATTCCTAGCATTTGGCACTGTTTTCAGTAAACAGTATTTGTGGCAGCAATTGAAGTGTCCTGCTCAGTTCTACCAAAAAAAGAGCTTGCTGTTGAGTCGTCAACAGTGAAATTAGTTCATAACCTTCAACAGTTCGTGCCTTCCTAGTTTATCTCAGATTTTGACCAGAAGTTGTTCTCCTAAGCCGCCTGTCAGTGACTGATTATGATGGAAACTACAGCCCATCTAATAAACGTTTCCCCAGAGCTCTCTGCTAGATTATCCTACACCTGACTACATCTACCCATGTACTCTGAGGCTTTCACTGACTGATCCTATTTCCTCCCACCTTCCTTCTGTAGTTGTCATACCTGCCTCACTGTCTGAAGATGCTGCTTTCTCAACCCTGCTTTCTCCCCACTCCCCACCCCTCCTTTTCTGTTTTGTTTTGTTTTTACATTTTATTGGGAATAAACATCTTGTTTTTCTATCTTGGTCCTAGTGTTTACTTCCTCAATGGCCCAACTAACATAACATGTACTTAATAATTATTAAGTGAATGGACAAAAGCATAAAAGAAAAATGCAAGAATGTATTACTTATAAGAAAAGGAGAATATAAACATGTCTTATGATGCCGTGCCAATTTTGTGGCAAGGCAATACAATGTAAAGATTAAGAGAGTGGCTTCTGGATTCTGACTATCTGAGTTGCAATCTCGACTTAATACTTTCTGGCTGCTGTCTAATCTACAAAGATTATTCAGCTGAGGACAATGGGCAACAGGGAGAAGGTGGTAGAATAGAAAGCTTCACCAGTTCCTGCCCACCCAAGGACGCCAAGTTAAAGATAATATAAGCAGAAAAAAGCACCTTAATAAGAACCAAAAATCAGGTGAGCACTCATAGCACCTGGTCTTCATGTCGTTGAAAGAGTCACCAAGGAGATAGAAAGAACAGTCCTTAATTGCTGGCACTGAAGGAGAAAAGAACACAGCAATTGTGAGTCATTGAACTCAGTGCTGTCCTGTTAGAGCTGAAACCAAAGCCAGACCCAAATCAGCTGACTCCTGCCCATGCAGAAAGGATTTAAACCAGCTCTTGCAAGAGGGGGAATCACTGATCCCAGTGGTCTGAACCTGAGGGCTTGCAAACCTCCACCAAGCACTGCAGCACTCTTTGTACCCAACAAAACCTGAAAGGCAGGCTAGGCCTAAGGACTGCAATTCTTATGCAAGTCCTAATGCTAAACTAGCACCAAAGACAGTGGACCGGAGGGTGCACGTGGCATACCGGGAAAAGAGCTAGAGCAGCCAATGGAAGGCTAGCATCGCCCCTCCCCTAATCCCAGGGTTCATAGCCTCCTGGCTCCAAAAGACACACCTCCTTTCAATGTGAGGAGAAGAGGGGGAAGCGCAGGAAGGACTGTCTCTTGCATCTTAAATACCAGCTCAGCTGTAGCAGAATAGAGCACCAGAGTGAGGCCCCTAGCTCTCAAACAACATTTCTAGACACACCCTGGACCAGACTGGACTCCATTTCCTTGAAGGAAAGGAGCTGATCCTGGCAGCATTCATCACCTGTTGACTGAAGAGCCTTTGAGCCCTGAAGAACCAGCAACAGTACTTGGGAACTACATCAAGGACCTTGGCTGAGCCTCAGAATTGCTGGCTTCAGGTGAGAGTTACATATTATCAGCTGTGGTGGCTATGGGGCAAAACTCCTGCTTGAGAAAAGCAGAGGGGAAAAGTCACGGGGACTTTGTATTGCACCTTAGGTACCAGCATGGCCAAAGTGGGGTACAGCAAAAAGCAGGCTCTTGGGGGGTCTGCGAATCCAGGACTTGACTCTTAGACCTGCTCTGGGCCAGAGGGGGAGCCCACTGCCCTTAAAGCTGAGGGGCGCTTTGAATTATGAATTCAATTTCCTTAAAAAGAACCAATTTTTTTTTCATTGATTTTCTCTATTGTCTTTCTATTTTCAGTTTTATGGATTTTTCTTTTGTGTTTTTCAATTTCTGGTTGATATTTGCTTTGGGACATTTGCTTCTCTTTACTAAGTTACTGAGATAATTGGATAATTTATCTGATGATTTTAGTTTTTTATATATGTATTTAGTGTTATAAACTTCTCTCTCCACCTGCTTTATCAGTGTCCTACATGTTTTTATATGTTGAATTTTCTTTATGATTCAACTCAATGAATGTTTTGGATTCCCTTGGCTTGTCTGTTCATTTGACTCTAGGACTATGAGAAATGTGTTTAGTTTCCAAGTGTTTGGAGATTTTCTTGTTATCGTATATTACTGATTTTTTATTTGGATTCCACTGTCGTTCAAGAACACGCTCTATAATTATTTCAGTGTTTTAATAATTTTAATGACCCTGGCTGTGGTTTATTCATATGTTCCCTGGGTGTTTGAAAAATATCTGTGCTATTGTTGGGTGGTACGCTTGGTAAGTGTTGTTTAGATCCTGTTGGTTGATGATGATATTCTGCTTTATATCCTTGCTAATTTTCTGTCTAGTTGTTCTATTAACTTTTAAGCAAGATATGTTGAAGTCCCCAGTTATCATTGGTAATTTGTGTATTCGTTCAGTTGTATCAGCTTTTGCTTCACATATTTTGAAGCTCTGTTGTATGGTGAATTTAGAACTGCTAAATATTCTGGGTGGATCAACCTTTTTATTATTATGCAGTGTCTTTCTTCATCCCTGATAGTTTTCTTTGCTCTGACATTGACTTAATATTAAACTGATGTAGCCTCTGTAGCCACTCTAGACAGTGTGAGAAAGGACTCCTATTACTAGCAGATGGAGTTAGCAGATCAGGCTTTTTAATTGGTCTCCACTGACACCACCTTGTTACCACAAGATGGTAATCAGAGAACCAGCTCTGTACTCAGCCGTCTCTTTTAAAAATTGATTGTTATATTTATTCATTTTATTTTAAGTGACAGATAATAATTATATTTGATTATTTATGGGATACAATGTGATGTTTTGATATGTTTACACTGTGGAATTAATAAATCCAACTAGTTAATAAATCCATCACCTCACATACTTTTTGTCTGTGATCAAAACATTAAAAAATCTACTCTTTCAGTAATTTTGAAATATATAGTGCATTGATATATATTATAATCACTATGATGTGTAATATATCCATAAAGCATATTCTTCCTAATTGAAATTTTGATCAGTCTCTCCTTTTCCCATCCAGCGTTCTTCCCCAGCCTCTGACAACCACTATTCTACTTTCTACTTTTGTGAATTAAACTTTTTAGATTCCACATGTAAGGGAGATCATGTAGTATTTGCCTGTCTGTGCCTGGCTTGCACTTAGCATTATGTTCTCCAGGTTCATCCACATTTTTATAAATGACAGAATTTCTTTTTTAAGGTCAAATAGTATTTTATTGACTACATCTATCACATTTTATTGATCCTTTCGTTCCATGATGGACACCCAGGTTGCTTCCATAACTTAGCTATTATGAATAATGCTGCAAATAACGTGAAAGTGCCGACATCTCTTTAGTATACTGATTTCAATCCTTTTGGGTATATGCCCAGAGGTGGGATTTCTGAATCACATGCTAATTCTATTTTTAGTTTTTCTGGGGGAATTCCAACCTGTTTTTCATAATGGCTATACTAATTTATATTCCCACCAACAGTGCACAAAGGCACCCTTTTCTCCACACCTTCACCAACACTTGCTATCATTTGTCTTTTAGATAATAGCCATATCACTCGGGTAAGGTAGTGGCACCAAGTTACCATCTGATGGGGGAAGGTGTCTTGGTTCCCATTTGGTCTTTGCTGGCAAGGAAGAGGTAAAGCCACATTTTCTCTGGTACATGACTGAAGAAAGGCAATACATTTTAAAAGTATTTTGTCTTGCTAGGTTGCTCTCTCATTGGTCTTTGGCTGCAGAGTTCAGGCTTTCATTGTAGCTTTCTGTTTACATCATTGGTGTTTCTGGGTTTCTGGCTTATCCATTACTAAATCTGGCATATATGAAGCAAAGGAAAAAATAAAGCAAATAAAAAGCAAACAACAGAAACAAAGCAAACAGAACAGGAAACAGTCTGTATTGTTTCTCAGGTCACGATGTACTTAGCTGGTCTGCCTTCTCCCAACTCTCCAGGGTCGCCCTATGTAAGTTTTGTATAATATGCTCAGGAATTTTAGGTTTAAGTAGCAGAAAATGTAGAGAAAAATACTTCTACTCCATCTTTCTGGAAGCAGAAGTCCCGGGGGGAGACATTAAATGATACTTATAGATTCACACCAGACCACTTTATCAGACTCTCTCGATATTGTCTTGTCTATTTTTTAAAGTCTCTTGTACATGCTCAATTAATTCAAGAGTTATATTGCGGTTTTCATTATGTTTACCTTCAAGCTCTGAGTGTTTCACTCAGCCTGAAGATTCAGTTCATACCTCGTACATTTTAGCAGCCAAGATCCTGGTTCTGATGTACCATTTGAGTTGAGAATTTGTGTACAAAAAAACATACTTTTCTAGTGGCTCCCTGTGTTTGAAAATCTTCATTCACAAAAAGCTTGTGTATGGTTCATCAGTTTTGCTATTTTCAAAGAAACTACATTTTCATAATTCCTCCTTTTACCTTGTAAAATTAGTTATTTTGCAACTTAGTAGGATATGAATCATTCACTGTGTGTGTTTGTGACAAAGAGAGAGGGAGAGTCAAAGGGGGAGAGAGAGAGAGAGAAAGAGAAAGACAGAGACAGAATAAAGATTTAATTGCATATAATATTAGGGAAACCTATCAATGTACATATTGGTTTATACACAGTTAGAAACTCATATTCACATAGAAAAAGAAAATTGACTTGTCCATATAAAAGAAATACAAACTTTATGAGTTTCACCTTTCATTTATAAATATTACTATACACACAACTATTATCTGCATCATTAATGCATGTCAGATTATTTTTTACTCAAATTCTGTGTTATAACAACAAATTTCATGTATATATTCTCTTCACATACTATAGTAATCTGTAAATGAATGAGGAGGAATTTTTTGAAGCATTGTATTTGTAGGGTACAATTACATATTGCTTTTATTTTTACCATATTATAGGATAACAGCCATATATTAAAAAATTTAAAACATTAATAATTATTTGCAAATATATGTTTTTACGTATATGTATGCGTATCAAAATGTCTAAAATGAAAACCTTAGTAATTGCTAAAAATTGGAGGACATTTTTCTCATTGCTGCAACAGAATATCAACTTTTGAAAGAAAGCCAATTATTTCTCTTCTTGTGAATATTCTGAGTGTAAGAATTAATCATACAAAATAACAATAAAAATGAACTTATCAGGTTGGTAAAACATGAGGATGGTTTGAGATTTGCTATGCAAATATTAACCAGAAAAAAATAGAAATATAAATGCCAAATTCATCTACTAGAAAAATGCATAAAAGTAGTCAAAATGTATTTGGAAATAATAATAATTAACAATTTAATTAAATTGTTATTAGCATTGCGTGGTAGGCTAAAAAGTCACAAAGATACTTTTGTTCATGAAAGAAGTGTAATATTAAATTACTGTGGAAAACGATGTGTAGGAAATTGTACAACCTTAATTACATAGTATACAAAATAAACTCCAGACAAAAAGAGCAGAACAAAAATAATGCTATAGAAGTTCTAAAAGTAAATATTAGCAAAAATATTAGAGTCTTGTAAAGATTTTTTTAAGAATAACTGAATATATCGTCACTGTCTTAGAGCGAAAAAAATTACACCACAATACAGCAGTATATATTGGATTCAGCTTTGCCTGCGGGGATGTTTGCTTTCAAAAGAGGAAGGAGACTAGCTACAAAAACTGGAAAAAAGTGTGGGCCAACATTTTATGTAAGAATGTCACCTAACGGACATTATTACTTGAGAAGAGGAGGAGATAGCATTGCCAGGAGACATAAGCAAAAGCAAATGAGTGATGACAAAGAAGGATAGATGTGTAGGAATCTACATGTAGCAAATATTTTTTTCTGTTTTTCCTCTGTAGTATCTTTGTATGTTTAGTGTTACTCTTCCTCTGTAGTATCTTTGTTTGTATGTTTAGTCTTTTTGATATTTTCCTCTTTTATAGCTGTTTTTCCCAAGCAAAATAGCCATATCACCTTTTTCTTTTCTAAAATAAAGACTAACAGAAGTTCATGAGAGAATATGTGCTATATTAGTCCATTTTAATACTGCTATGAAGAAATACCTAAGATGGGGTAATTTAGAAAGAAAAAAGTTTAATGGACTTAGAGTTGCATGTAGCATCACAATCATGGTGGAAGGTGAAGGAGGAGCAACAGCACATCTTACATGGTGGCAGGCAAGAGAGTATATGCAGGGGAACCACCCTTTATAAAACTATCAGATCTCATGAGACTTCACTATCATGACAACAGCACAGGAAAAACCGCCCCATGATTCAGTTACCTGCCACCGGGTCTCCTACAACAAGTGGGGATAATGGAAGCTACAATTCAAGATGTGACTTGGGACAGCCAAACAATATCATATATTGCTTAATAGTATGCTACCTGGTTAATACCGTGTAAATACTCCAAAAATGTTTATTTCATTCACACTACCTTTATTAATTTAGTAACCAATAATACTCAGATATTATATTCCATAGTCCTGTCTGCTTTACAAAAATTAAACACGTTATTTCATCTGACAGCCATAATACTTCTGTGACAATGTCTGTTTCAAGTACAGACATTGAGTTTTATAAATGAAGACACAAGCTGTCTGAGTGAACAATTTGTAATTCACATTCACACTGTTTCTCTTCAAATACAGTGTTATTTCTACAACATAGTACTACCTCCTAAGAATACATATCTTAATTTCAAATTGTCTTTATTTAAATTAACATTTTAAAGCCTCTGGAATTGTCAGTGTACATACTGATACAAGTCCTTATTCTCAGAGTGGTAAAGAGTTAGAAATGATATCAGAGACTGTAGTACTAATTTGCTCCTGTAGTAAGAATTGTGCTGAAATTTATATATAAATGTAATAGCCAATTGCCATAATGTTTGTAATCTGCAAGAGAACAAACTCTTGCCACACTCTTCTCTGGAAATTTTTGTTAGAGTTCTAAAAGATCCACCAAGTATATAGTGCCTGACTGTTTATGAATGTCATAAATGTAATTCTGTAATTCTGTCTAAGATCAGTGATACAACCTATCTTCTATTCTGTCTCCATATCTCTTGAAGAGCATACCATATTTCATAAGAATTTTGGTAATTACGTTTTAAAACACCACATTTTCTTCAAAGATGAGGGATGAGAAAAGATCATCCCTCTGCTCCATTTGTGATCTATTATAAGGTGGATTTTTGCTTTTCTTTGTTCTCTTTCCTTTTTCATCTGAGCAAATAGACCTTACTTTGAGACTTTTATCAAAGAAGATTCTCTTCATTCTCCTTCACCAGTTATAAAATTGCCTTGTCTTCTGCTTCTTAAAGAGTCATATTTTGTAATACTGTTGTTAAAGCGGTCCTGATTGAGGTAAGGAAGGTTCTTTCTTCCCCACCTTTGAAAATTTTGCTGTGAAATTATCTTCCCAGTTCTCTATTAATAAGTTCGGCAGGATTTCACCCATCCTGTCACACTGTCATCTTCCCTATCCTAAAGTATATATGGATATGAAAACATAAATTTTATATTTTTATTTAGTTTTTCTTTTAAAAAATTATGGCACTATTTTATTAATATATTGGAATAAATATTACCTGCATCTGAAGTGGCTATATATTGCTTTGATAAGCTTAAATTCTTGAAGCATTAATCAGTTTCTGAAGATGGTTTTAATTTTAGGACCTGGTAATTTCAACAATTAAAAGCTAAGTAAAACAAGCGTCTGTCCTCCTACATGTAATTTGTTTAAAAACAGAGTGCAAATAATCACACAGAACTATCACAATTATCCAAGAGCTGAGATATTTATTTTTAAACTAATTATTTTCTCAGTTAATTTCTAGAAATATTGGACTGTGACATACCTTACATGATAGTATTTCTGGTGTCAAAAGGCATTTATTTACAAACTTATAAGTAACATTGTGCCTAAAGCAGTAATTTGGAACTTATTTCATGGTAGTCCCTATGACTCTTAATTATTGAAAAATCTTTTTAAAAATCTAAATTTCTATGTGTTTTTATATTAATGATTTATTTTATAAAATCACTGTTACTTTAGGTACACCACATTGAACTTTTCAGTTTGGGTGTGAAAAGCATGGTGATAGTGCTATATTCTTATTTAGAATCAAAACTTGTTTCTTTTCCCCTACCTTCTGTTCTTTTTCTCCGTCTACTCTTTTAGTTATTATTTTGTGGGATAAAATCCTCCCCATATAGACATGGGTGAAAACGCTAAAGTGTCCATTACTGTGTCTATTCTACTCTGGATGATTTTCTCTTGTTATTTTCTGTTTTACAAGTTTTTCAATTATCAGAATGGTTGGATTGATCCAGGATTAATATGTTGTCTTTTGGTGAGATAGAAGGAAAAAAAAAAACATGGAGAAAGATTCTTGAGCATACTGCCGCAATAATAGTATACACGAGGGATTCTATGATCATTAATACATATAGAAGAGTCTGAAGACAGAAGGAAGTTGGAAGTTGAAGAGAAAATTCAGTGGTAGAAAGTTTAGAGGAAGATTTAATGAGGCCCAGAGAAGAGTTTTTGTCAGCATGAAGGAGAAAGCTGGAAAAATGGGAAGCTGTAAAAAGAGGATAAGATTGTTTTAATTATAACTTTTATAACTGGAGTAGTTATGGGGAATAACAAAGTCCTGGTTCCGTGGAGCAGAAATGGTTGAAATGCAGTAAGAGTGATTAGTTATTGGAAGTATATGAACCGTGAGTGGATCTGATTGCTGGATGGGCCATGCATATGGTAATAGAGGTCACCCAAAACAGAAGAATAGGGAAATGTTAGGTAAGATAGTACTGGTTTAGAATGAAATTGGGAAATTCTGAGAATTTTACAGTCCCCTAGATTTTCCTCGCTGTATCTACAGGAGATGAGATGCTGTCTTACAGTGGAACCAACTGAAGCAGAATCAGTGCTCCAAGCAGGGTGTTCTGTCCTAACTGAACTCATGGCAGGAGTGACCCCAAAAGTGGGAGCAGGGGATTTCCACAAGCAAGTGCCCCAAAATGTCTTGAGATGGGGCTGGTTGGGATTCTGAAAAAGAACCACTAAATCCCAGGATTATAAATCCAAAGCATTTTTTAGGGGAACGTTTGTACAAAGACAGCTGCAGCATATCCTTGTAGAGAACAGGGAAACAAGGGTTGTTCTGCCTAGGAACATCCCAATTGAGTGGGTCGAATAATGCAGTTTACATGAGGGTTTAAGACATGGGGCTCAAGGCCAGGGCTAGTGTTTTTCAGGGCTAGTGTTTTGGACCATAACTTAAATACCCTCATCAGTGCCTGGAAGTGTTCAAGTATCCCTCTTGGGTTCAAGCCTTTAAGGAAAAACGTGTAGCTGACTAGGTCACAAGGTGGTCGAGCCACTCTGTATTTCTGCATCAGCAAAGTGGAAAATTAGAAGGAACTAGAGGACCCTCCATGGGGGGAGCCAAGATTTAACTATATAACAATCAAGAGTGTTCCAGTGAATTTTTGAAGACATAGTACCACGTAGGATACGATGGAAAGGAAAAACATGTTTTTTGTTTTGTTTTGTTTTGTTTTTCCTGAGGAGAATAAATAGAGCAGTAATAAGATATAAAATTGGAAGAGCAGAGATGAAGACATAGTCATTTATTTTACAATTACAGAAGATATCTAGGCATTCTGTGACTATGGGATTATCTGATTTCCAATATTACATATCTGAAGAGTAATGCTTTGAATGATATTCTGTCCTGATAGTTTAAGCCAGAACATTTGTTTCTGTGGTTGACATTCTTTTTTTCTTGGAAAAATACAGCACTCATCTTAGTCTGTAAAACAATGCAATCTCTTTTGATGGAAGACTTGCATTATAAGATAACAGGCCTTCATAGCAAATTCTATCGAAGGTACGTGCAAAAAATGGTAACAAAAACAATACCAACAACAATAGTAGATGCTAGTTATTGGATACCTATTATATTGTAAATACTATGATACACATTTAAAACACTATGTAATTCGTGGAGATACTGTGCATGCTAAGAAAATTTTCCATACTTTTTAATGGAGAAAATTGAAACTAAGAATGCTTCTATGACATACCAAAGCCCCATAACCTATAAAACTGTCATTTAAATCTACCATCTTCTCAATTTCTCTCAAGTTTCACTGCTTGGACCTATTTTTTTTCCTTTTTAACAGATATCTCATATGTTTCTTTCTGGTGTGTGGATTAAAGGTTTACCTTTCACGGCCTATCTCAATATCTTCTGTCTGGGCTACTATTTAAAAAAAAAATAGCATAGACTGGTTGGCTTATAAACAACAGAAATTTATTTCTCACCGTTCTGTAGGCTGGAAAGTCCAAGATCAAGGTACTGGCAGATCTCGTTTCTGGTACAACCCACTTTCTCACACAAAAAAATTCACATTGCAGAAGGGGAGAGGAGAATCTCTTCGGCCTCTTTCATGAGACACTAATCCTACTCACAAGGGCTCTGCCCCAAGGACCTTATCAACTCCCCAAAATCTCCCCTCCTAATAACATCAACTTGGAGGGGGAGAAGACCCATGTCTTATTTGAAGATCCAAACTTTCTTCTGTTTTGTTGCACTAAGAATAAGTGATATTATTCCTTTGCTTGCCCCTAAGAGGGGAGATGGAGATTTTACTTTCTTTTTTTTTTAACATGGAGGTTATCTACACTTACAAGACTAGCAATCTTTCATAAATTGAAAAATGGCATTTCTGATTTTAGTCACATCATATTGTGTGTATATTAGTGTCATATTTTTCATTAGGTTAATCAATAGCTTTGTTTCCTGTTTTGAAAACAGCAGTTGTTTGGGCGAATTGACAAGTATTTAATACGTTTAATAACTCTCTTCAAATGTTGATTGTGATCGATCAATAGAATTATCTACTTTAAACTTATTGTATATCAACTCAAATGGAATAGCATAATAAAAGCAAAAGGCCTGCAGATCAGATTATAAAGGAGTGAAGAGGAAGGATTCTGATAAACAAAATGACATTGTAAATGGAGCATCAATATTCATTATTCCTACAAGAAACTATTCTTTGAACGACAAAATGGTAAGTAAAATTTGGCTAGGACAAAATGTCATAAAAGAGCCACTTTGTATTGTCAGAAGAGGTTACTATTATTGATGACCTGCCACCTGTCAGCAGTATCAATGTGTTTGATGAAATTTACATTGGTATAATGAATTGCCGCCCTTAAACCCTGGCTTTTCTAACATCAGTTACAAGGTAGCAATAAAGACATGGTAAAATAAAAGTAAAATTATAGCTACACACATAAAATATAGAATCCACAAACTGCCAGAAACATATTTAGTGACCTTAAAAAATTCAGATGAAGTAGAATCAGCCTGATCACATATTAGGATATTTGAAAACAGAAATAGTCATTGTATTATCAGCAATGTAAGATGAGAAATATATTCCCAATGCCTAAAGCATCATAATACATTTTCTTCTAAAGTTAGACCTGGGGACGCCAACTCAGGTGCAATTTTATTGAAATTTTCACAGGGAATGCTATAAATTGAGATAGACTGTAGTCAAACTCATGAAAACAAAATGGCTAAAACCCCTCATAGACCAAGAAAGTGACTTAAAGGTGCTTTTATGATATAAATATTTTAAAAAACATGTTGTTTAGCAATAGATTATCACATTTCTTGGAGAGAGGAAAATGATTTGCTTAAGAAAAGCTTCCAACCATGTGCATGATTTTATTTTAACCGTTTAAAGCACTTAAAATCTGAAACCTAAATAGCAATAGATGTCCCCTTAGCAAGTTAGCATGGACCTATGCTGGAAAACAGTTTTCGTTTTCTCTTAAAAATGAGAGAATATAAGGATGCCATTTCTGTTCTTTAGAACCATGAGAGTGGAATTGTTGATTGGTTTGTGTGCAGAGAGAAATTGATTGGAAGAGAAGGGAGGTGATTTGTGAGGAGAAGTGTTATTATTTTCTTAGTAAAGTATTTTAAAAACAACTTAATTTACAAATGGTAATTGTATCTATCTGTGAGATTCAAGGTGCTATTTTGATATATGTAGAAAGATGATTGTTTTAGTGACAGGATCCTATCTGCCTCATACTCTGATTATATTTCTAAGAACTGTCCATCCCTTCCTCCCAGTTGATACAGATAGAGAAAAATAAGAAGGAAAAAGTAGGAGGAAAAGAATGACAAAAACTATTTATATTTAATGTGATCACAAGTATCATTTGGATGGTCTTAGTTTCTAGTTTTTCATTTGTAAGATTTAAAAATATGAAAATTCTAATAAAAGTGATATATGCCAACTTAAATTTTTTTAAGAATAATTAATGTAAAATATATTTGTAATGTGTTAAATGCCGTGTATCAGTTTTTAAGTTATTAAATGTGCTAAAATGGAATTTTACACATTACAAGCTTTTCTTTTTGTTTATATATGTATTTTATTGCATTTTAGGTGCTGGGTACATGTCAAGAATATGCAGAATTGTTGCATAGGTACCTACATGGCAATGTGGTTTGCTGTCTCCATTCCCATCACCTATATCTGGCATTTCTCCCCATGTTATCCCTCCCCAACTCCCTACCCTGCACTGTCCCTCCCCTAGTCCCCCACACAGACCCCAGTGTGTGATGCTCCCCCTCCCTGTGTCCATGTGTTCTCGTTGTTCAACACCCGCCCATGAGTGAGAACATGCGGTGTTTGATTTTCTGTTCTTATGTCAGTTTGCTGAGAATGATGGTTTCCAGATTCATCCATGTCCCTACAAAGGACATGAACCCATCGTTTTTTATGGCTGCATAGTATTCCATGTTGTATATGTGCCACATTTTCTCTGTCCAGTCTATCATTGATGGACATTTCTAAAGCAGATCATTTTCTTCTCAAGATATGTAGTATTCTATTTCTAAGCGATATAATCATTTTTATATATTTCTATCATTAATTATGCTGAAAAATATGAAAGGAAATTTTCTTTAAAGCATATGCAGTATTTTTTAAATTCCTATGTGAATTATCTTAGACATCATATATGAATTGTGCCATAGGTTGTGCAAAATTGATTCTTCCGAACAAGTTATTTCTTAGTAATCCTTTGCATTTTTTTTCTTTATCATGCTATCATTGGTGAGAGGTCCTTAATTTCTAACTGTTCAGATTCACTAAATTGCTTTAAGCTAGAATACAAAGCCAATGCCAAAATTTGAGCGATTCCCTTTGTCAGGACTGAATTTGTCTTTAGTTTGATTGTAATTCTCAAAGAATATTAGCTAAAGCAGATTCAATTAAAAGAGAATTTAAATATTGATTAAAGCAGTGATTCCTGTTCTTACATAAGCCGTTTTAACTTTACATAACATACTCAACAGAGTCAAAATAATATTTATACAGAAGAATTTCACAAAATCACATGTGAAGATGCAAGTATTCACTACTCAGATGTCCACTATTACTTCACCAGTTATCTCCTTGTAATATGCTAAAAAATATGAAAGTATATTTTGAAATACTATGATAAATACCTTAAGATGATTACTGTAGTACTGTCTCATTTGCTTTTAAAATTATCTTGTAGGTGCTGTGAGTTATTTTTCTACTATGATGGATTAAGAGGAAAGAACAGAAAAATTTAACTTTAAATGATGCAAAAAGTTCAAATGATACACAAATGATGTCACACTATAATATCTATACAAAAATCACAGTTGTTTAAATTGAGAAAATAAATTACATAAAACATGTAAAGGAACGCTAAACTTATCAAGGACCAGAAAGAAAACAATCTAAAACAAAACAAAAAATAACCTATGTTCAAAATATCAGCATAAATATAGTGCAGAACAATGGTTTGCAAAGTGTGACTTGTGTACCTAATCTGGCTCACTACTTATTTTTTTTTATCGAGCATGAGTTAAGATTTTTTTTTTTTAATTTGTACTTTAGGTTCTGGGGTACATGTGCAGATCATGCAGGATTGTTGCATAGGTACATACATGACAAGGTGGTTTGCTGCCTTCATCCCCCCATCACCTATATCTGGTATTTCTCCCCTTGTTATCCCTCCCCACTTCCCTCTGTCCCTCCCCCTAACCTCTTTAACTGACTGCAGGATGTGATGCTCCCCCTCCCTGTGTCCACGTGTTTTAATTGTTCAACACCTGCCTACGAGTGATAACATGTGGTGTTTGGTTTTCTGTTCTTGCGTCAGTTTGCTGAGAATGATGGTTTCCAGATTCATCCATGTCCCTATGAAGGATATGAACTCATCGTTTTTTATGGCTGCATAGTATTCCATGGTGTTTATGTGCCACATTTACTTTATAAGAATTTTTTAATGTTTAAAAATTATAATATTTTATGATCCATAATAATTATATTAAATCAAATTCAAATTTCAGTGTTTATTGGAACACAGCTAGGCTTATTCATTTATGTAACATTTATGGCTATTTTAATGCTAAAACAGCAGAGTTAAGTTGATGCCACAGAGACTTCATAAACTGCAATACTGAAACTATTTACTGTCTGGCCTTTTAAGAAATTGCTAACTCCTGGTGCAGAAAATACGTATGTGAGCTTTAGAGTTAGAATGTCTTCATTTAAATTCTCATAAGCATTTTGCCATTGGACAAATCAGTAAACAAGTCTGTGTCTGTTTGTACATTCTTAAGATGGGGAAAACACACAACACTGGGTAGAAAAAAATATATATTGTTTTTGTTATCACCATTGTCATTGCTGTTGTTCAAATTTAGAACACTATAACATATCTCAGCCAGACTCTATATGGATCATATCTTATTGCATCGTGAAATAAATTTCAGTATAAAAGGAAATGGAGTGTAAAGGATAATAATTCCCCTTTATTCTTTATCAATATCAATGCCACATGGGACTCAAGTATTATTCATATGCATTTTATCTCACTGTCAAAGATAGAATTATTTAATGGTGTATACAATTTGGGCCCTAATGATGTGTACAGTTTGGCTGAGCTCTTTAGGAGACGAATGGGAGAGGGGGGAGATGCAGAAAAGTTCCGTCAGTATCTTAAAATCAAATTGTACCTTACATACAATTATTGTTTGTCAATTAAAAATAAAATGAAACTTAAAAATATCTGTTTAGTATCACCTTGGAGCATCTTCTGCATGGATGGTCAGATGGGAGCTGACCCACTTTGTCACTTTGTTCAGGACAGGAATGTCGGTCTTTGACACCATTCAGTCACAATTTTCTTTGCCCAATTTGGAATACAAAGGTGCGAGTTTCTCCCTATGACTCTCTTTATTTGTATTCCGATATATTTATATGAAATGCACACACAGGTACACACATTATGTTAAAGCATAGAGGCTTTAATCAGAGGATACAGAGTAGCAGACATGTAGAAAGAACAAGTTTAGAGATCTAATGCACAAAGTGAGTACCATAGCTAATAAAATTTTACTATACTTGCAATTCAGGCTACATGAGTAGATTTTGGCTGCTGTTGCCACAAAAACAAAAAAATGGACAGATATTTGAAATGATGGCTACGTTCATATGCTTCAATACAGTAACCTTCACTATCTATCTGTATCCTATAACATCATGTAATATGCCTTAAATATACATGATCAAATTTCTTTTTTAAAAAAGAGTGTAAAGACGGCGTGGTGGCTCATGCCTGTAATCCTATCACTTTGGGAGGCAAAGGTGGGCAGATCACCTGAGGTCAAGAGTTCGAAACCAGCCTCACCAACAGGGTGAAACCTTGTATCTACTAAAAATATAAAAATTAGGTGGGAGTGGTAGTTCATGCTTGTTGTCCCAGCTACTCAGGAGGCTGAGGCAGGAGGATCCTTTGAACCCGAGGCGGAGTTGCAGAGAGCCAAGATCACGCCACGGCACTCCACTGCACTCTGTCCTGGGTGACAGAGTGAGAATGTTTCAAAAATAAGTAAATAAAATAATAGTAAATAAATACAAGACAAAGTTGCAGGAGGTTTCATGCCTCCAGGTAGGGACTTTACCCTGTGATATACCATAATAAAAATAATATTACATTGAATTTCATTAATTGAAATTTGTTGTTTTACAGTTGATCCGCATGTAATTTATAAAATTTATTTCAGTTGTTCAATTGTTTCAGAGCTGGCATGGGTTCTTAAACAATTGAACATCCGTACCCCAAAATTTATATGTTGAAGACCTAGCCCCCAGTACTTCAGACAGAAATGCATCTCTGTATTTGGACATAGGTATTTAGAGAAATAAATCCGTTAAAATGAGGTCTTTAGTGTGGGCCCTAATCTCATATACCCAGTGTCTTATAAGAAGAAGAGATTATAACACAGACAACAGATGCAGAGGAAAGGCCAAGTAAAGACAAAGACAGAAAATGATCATCTACAAACCGAGAAGCCTCAGAGTGAAACCAGACCTGCTGACATCTTCATCTTGGACTCTGGCCTCCATAAATATGATGAAATAAACATCTGTTGTTGATGTCATCCAGTCTACAGGATTTTATTAGAGCAGCACCAGCAAACTAATAATACAAGAGCTGTATGCACACAGTAATTATAACTAGCTTTCTTTTTGTACTTAAGAACATTATAATAAAAGGGATTAAATTTTTTGATGGCTCACAGCAATTTTATATTGAATATATATCTCAAAACAGGTATTTTGGTTTTTAGAGATTTTAAATACCTGGCATATAAGCTTCTATTTCCTTAACCATAGCAGTTTTTCCAGCTAGGCCCAAATAGAAGTTTAAAAATCTTAAAACCAAAATTGATCTGAGCTGACGGAAGTCATAAAAACCTTTTATTATGGGACTTATGGATAAATAAGAGGATTCATTCATATTTTAAAACAATTCAAAGTTTAAATTGTTGAATAATGGGTACTTGGTATGCCTTAATATGTTTTTATCCCTATATGTCAGTGACAAATTTCAAGTAAAAAATATTAAATATTAAATATTTTCTTTAAAATATTATTTAATATTTGCATTAAATGATTAAACGAATCAAAATTTTCAGTTTTAACTTTGTTTCTTTTATTATTTTATAATTAGCTTTTTGTATTTTTACATTTTTCTGTGGGCTAAGTTATGACATATATATAATTGTCAAGTACTGTGAAAGTTGTATATTTTTACTCTGAAAGCTGATGTTAGTCTTTCACTGTGTTAAGAATGCTGACAAGAGACCTGAGATTCCTGGGTTAGAGATGAAGGATATTTTATCACTCATAGCTTTAATAATAGCCAGTTCTTTGAAATCCTATTTCTACAGGGTGCAGAGTCAGATGATGTTAACACACTCAGTGGGATGCATAACAGAAGAAAAATTCTGAGCCTAGCAAACCCAAATCTTGTAAAATGTACAATGAGCATTCCTGCCTTTGCTCCAGAAGGAGATATTATCTTTATGATACTTCACAAAAAGCATCTCTGATGTTTGTTTCAGAGGAAAACACTATATCTGGCTATTTGCTGTACAAATATCCTTGAAAAGATTGTCTGGAACAGATGCCAGCCTTTGTCTCTGCTTTAAGACATGCAATAATGTCTACCTCTCTTTATTATACCATCCTGACTTCTGGTAAATTTTCCCATTAGTACACCATTCCTTTGGCCACTTTAATTAAATTGAGTGACAGAGGGTGGGGCCAAGATGTATTCACCTTGTCTCATATAACACTCGATTAGGACTACTGGCAACAGTAATCCAAGCAACCAGATGAAGCCAACCTGCAGTAATGACCTCAGGCTTACCCCTTCTGATCCCTTATTCCTACTCCTGAACCTACCCAGCTGAACAAATCCTTCACCACCTTTAACAGTTAGGATATACAATAGAAAACCAAATAGCTTCTCATTATGACTCCATTCTCACCTTTCTTTTTGTCTTAAGACATTAGTCTTGATATATAGCAGGATACCTTAGCAAATGCACAGCCTCAGTTGACCCACAAAAAAGAAATCTCTTTTCCAGAACATGTCTGGCCAGTGAGAAATTCTGTTTTCCAGAGCACATTTGGCCAGTGAGTTGAGGTTAACCTGAATGCCTTCTAGGGCCAAGAAAATGCCAAATGAATATTTGAGCTAAAGTGAGGGACAAATTTAATACCACCTTTCCTAATTAAATGTTGTTTATTATTTGTAGTTTTTGTTGTAGAGGTCTTTCACTTCCTTGGTTAGGTATCATCATATTTTATTTATTTATTTATTTATTTATTTATTTTGCAGCTATTGTGAAAGGAGTTGAGTTTTTTATTTGATTTTTAGCTTGGTCGCTGTTGGTGTATAGCAGAGCTACTGATTTGTGTATGTTAATTTTGTGTCCTGAAACTCTGCTGAATTCATTTATCAGTTCTAGGAGCTTTTTGGAATAGCCTTTAGGGTTTTGTAGGTATACAATCATATCATCAGCAAACAGCGACCGTTTGACTCTCTCTTTACCGATTTGGATGCCCTTTATGTCTTGTCTGATTGCTCTGGCTAGCACTTCCAGTACTGTGTGGAATAGAAGTGGTGAGAGTGGGTGTCCCTGTCTTGTTCCATTCTCAGAGGGAATGCTTTTAACTTTTCCCCCATTCAGTATTATGTTGGCTGTCGGTTTGTCATAGATGGCTTTTATTACATTGAGCTATGTCCCTTGTATGCAATTTTGCTTAGGGTTTTAATCATAAAACCAGCATCCATTGATGCTGGCTTTTGTTAAGTGTTTTTTCTGCATCTATTGAGATGATCCTGTGATTTTTGTTTTAGTTCTCTTCTTGTAGGGTATCACATTTATTGACTCACTTATGTTAAATCATCCCTGCATCCCTGGAATAAAACACACTTGATCATAGTGATGATCTTTTTGGTATCCTGTTGGATTCCGTCAGCTACTATTTTGTAAAGAATTTTTGCATCTATGTTCATCAGGGGTATTGGTCTGTAGTTTTCCTTTTAGGTTATGTCTTTTCCTGGTTTGGGTATCAGGGTGATACTGGCTTCATAGAATGAATTAGGGAGGATTTCCTCTTTCTCTACCTTGTGGAATAGTGTCAATAGGATTGGTACCAATTCTTCTTTGAATGTCTGGTAGAATTCAGTTGTGAATCCATCTGGTCCTGAACATTTTTTTGTTAGTAATTTTTTATTGCCATTTTCAATCTTGCTGCTTGTTATTGGTTTGTTCAGGAAAAAGAAGTCATTATACAAAAAAAGATACTTGCACACGCACATTTATAGCAGCACAATTCGTAGTTGCAAAAATAGGGAACCAGCCCAAATGCCCATCAATCAATGAGTGGATAAAGGAATTGTTATATGTATACATGATGGAATACCACTCAGCCATAGAAAGGAATAAAATAATGTAATTCACAGCAGCCTGTATGGAACTGGAGACTATTATTCTAAGTGAAGTAACTCAAATGGAAAACCAAACATCATATGTTCTCACTTATAAATGGGAGCTAAGTTATGAGAATGCAAAGGCATAAGAATGAAACAGTGGACTTTCAGGACTCAAGGAAAAGGGTGGAAGGGGGTTGAAGGATACAAAATCACAAATTGGGTTCAGTGTATACCACTGGGATGATGGGTGCACCAAACTCTCGCAAATAACCACTAAAGAACTCACTCATGTAACCACATACCACCTGTTTCCCCAAAACCTATGGAAATAAATAATTTTTTAAAATGCCATTTATTACAAGGATAACAGTCCATGCTGTGCACAGAAATAAGCCAAACCAGACCCCCCAAAAATCTCCAGGCACTGCTTCATTTTGGAGAGCCTTTCCAGTCATCTGAGGGCTACATGATCTATTATTTGTGTTTTCTTCAACACTTGAAGTTCTCTTATGACCACACTTGAGATATAAATCACCGTATTTTTAGAAGAAAAGTGTTGCTTGGTTCTACACAAAAAGTACAGTTCTGGATGTTACTTCTGAAAGAAAATATTTACACTTACTGAAACACACAAGTGGGGCCTACATAAGTTGGGCTATCACAGATTGACAGTCCTCCTGGACAATTGGTACACTCAAACTGGGTTTCCAGTTGAGTCTGAATAAATGAGTTTAGGTTTTTGTTTTTCTTTTTTTTTTTTTTTTTTTTTTAGACAGAATTTCCCTCGTTACCCAGGCTGGAGTGCAATGGCGCGATCTCGGCTCACCGCAACCTCCGCCTCCTGGGTTCAAGCAATTCTCCTGCCTCAGCCTCCTGAGTAGCTGGGACTACAGGTGCGTGCCACCATGCCCAGCTAATTTTTTGTGTTTTTAGTAGAGATGGGGTTTCACCTTGTTGACCAGGATGGTCTCGATCTCTTTACCTCATGATCCACCCGCTTCGGCCTCCCGAGTTTAGTTTTTGTTTTGGAGGGACTGCTAAGAGCAGCCAATCCAATCTGTCCTGTTTTTATATACCACTAGTTTGGTGTGATTTCTTTATCCCACTAAATTATTGCTAAAGGTGTTGACAAGTTTTTGTAGAAGATGATGCAGGAGCTACAGCCATCTTTGGCAGTCACAAAAAGACCTGGTATGGTTAAGGGAATGGCCATTATATCATAGTCAGTATTGTCTTGTGAAAAATGGCAGACCCAGCAAACAGTTAAAGGGTTTGCAGTTAAAACCCTAGAAGAAAACCTAGGCAAAACCATTCAGGACATAGGCATAGGGAAGGACTTCATGACTAAAACACCAAAAGCTTTGGCAACAAAAGCCAAAATAGACTAATGGGATCTAATTAAACTCCAGAGCTTCTGCACAGCAAAAGAAACAATCATTAGAGTGAACCGGCAACCAACAGAAGGGGAAAACATTTTTGCAATCTACCCATCTGACAAAGGACTAATATCCAGAATGTACAAAGAACTAAAAGAGATTTACAAGAAAAAACTAAACCCATTCAAAAGTATGCAAAGGATATGAACAGACACTTTTCAAAAGAAGACATATATGAGGCCAACAAACATATGAAAAAATGCTCATTATCACTAGTCATTAGAGAAATGCAAATCAAAACCACATTGAGATACCACCTCACGCCAGTTAGAATGACAATCATTCAAAAATCTGGAGACAACAGAAGCTGGAGAGGATGTGGAGAACTAGGAATAGTTTTACACTGTTGGTGGGAGTGTAAATTAGTTCAACCATTGTGGAAGACAGTGTGGCGATTCCTCAAGGACCTAGAAATAGAAATTCCATTTGACCCAGCAATCCCATTCCTGGGTATATACCCAAAGGATTATAAATTGTTTTGTCATAAAGATACATGCACACGTATGTTCATAGCAGCACTGTTTACAATAGTAAAGACCTGGAACTAACCCAAATGCCCAATGATGAGAGACTGGACAGGGAAAATGTGGCATATATACACCATACAATACTATGTAGCCATAAAAAACGATAATTTCATGTCCTTTGTAGGGACATGAATGAATCTGGAAACCATCATTCTCAGCGAACTGACACAAGAACAGAAAATCAAACACTGCATGTTCTCACTCATAGGTGGGTGTTGAACAGTGACATCACATGGACACAGGGGGAGGGGAGCGTCACACACTGGGGTCTGTTGGGGAGAATAGGGGAGGGACAGCAGAGGGTAGGGAGGTTGGGGAGGGGATAACATGGGGGAGAAATGCTAGATATAGGTGATGGGGATGGAGGCAGCAAACCAACTTGCCATGTATGTACTTATGCAACAGTCGTGCATGATCTGCACATGTACTCCAGAGCTTAAGTACAATTTTAAAAAAAGGAGGGAGAGTTTGCAGTTATTTTAGAGTGCCCCACCGGGGTGTATTTCTTCATAAGGAAACCTCCTGAGGCTTTTCTAAATTATAAAGATAATTTATATCCTTATTTCCTTGTATCTTCCAGAATCTGAGACTTCCTCTCCCCCAACCTCCTGGAATGCTGCTCTTCTGTCACTACTAAAAGTATTCATGGGTCTTATTCTATTAGTTGTGACTTGACTTTTTCTCCAATCATCACTACCTTCACCCAGTCTCCAGGGACATAGGTGCAAGTGAGATGAAGGTATTTTTATAAGATACACAGAAAACCATTAGGTCATACCTTGGCTCACATGAAACACTGTAGGGGAAATCAGCAAGCAGTGTGCTGAACCAAGCAATAATTAAGATCTAGGACTATGTTGATCAAACAGAATTCAAGTGGCTGAAACAGACTTAGGTTTGAATTTCTCTGCCCTCCTTTGTGACTGTGCTATTACCTGGAGAATGTTCCAAATAGACCTACTTAATATTGCCATTGAGGTTAAAAATAATAAGCATCATGTCCAGGAATGGTCAGAGTGGAATTATGAAATTTTAATGTTAGTCTACAGAAAACCTATCTTTTTTACCTTGATCATTATCCAAGAAATGGACTCAAGGGGATTATACTTTCTTGGGGGGCAGCCATACTCAGTGGCCAAACTACCTTACTAACATGTATAAACTATGAGGAGATGAGTGAACTGGAGTTCTTAATTTCTTCAGGAAATTTTTGAGGTAGCAGTTCTAATGCTAAACAATATCAGATGTCTGTGAATCATAAGGAACAGTAAGGGCCATTGTATAGCTTGACTGTTAATCTGTTGTTCAGTGCTTTTACTCACTATTATCAGAACACAAATGGTCTGGAAGGCCAAAAAAACATCACAGATTAGTTTCAAGTACCATGAGGGTGTGGCTGTAGTGAGCTGGTCAAATTGGAGTATGCCACTTCTTAGCCAACAAATGTGTCAACAGTGTTATCAAAGCAAAAATTGCAGTGGACAAAATTAAACAGATAAAAATATTTTATTCAAAGTTATTGCAATAGTGGGAAGAGACGCAGAACAGTCTGAATCAACTCCAATGAAACAAAAGGCAAGAGAGCTTTTATAAGCTGGAGTTGGGAGATCCTAGGCTGTTTGTGTTTGCCATTTGGTCTCACCCAAAGGAAAAATAAACTTTGTTTTATATTCACGTCAGTAGTTTTTCAACTTGGAGCAAGATGTCTGTGGAATTTAGGCTCATACCTCCTCAAAGAGACTGGGATATAGGGAGCTATTTTCTTAATGGTTACATTTCAAATGGCTGGTTCCTAGGTCTTTGAGAAAGACAGTCCTGCATTGTAAAACTGGCAAAATACATGAAAAAAATTATATCTCAAAGGGACAGAGAATTAATTTATAATAAGAAGTTTCTAAAATAACCTGAGGAAAGGATGAGGAAGGGTGTCTATTATGAAAGCATTTGGATTTAGTAACAGCCAGAATGAAAGGGATGTCAAGATAGGTAGGAAGAACCTGATTAAAGTTTAGCTGACACCATGGTCAAGGCCTAAGGCCTCTGAGTAGCTACAGAATGGGCTAGAGGTCTGATATACTTAGTCTACCAGGAAGGGCCTGGAGTTGCACCTGTGCAATGTGACCTCCTTCAAAGTATTATTCATGACTCAACTCTTGGCAAGAGTCATAAGTTTGGCAATGCAGTGGTATCTCTGAAAAACAAACAGTTTTTTTTCTTGTATGTCCAGTATATGATGGCAAAATATGTTTCCACAACTGGTATAATGACATATGCAGCAGTAGTGGCAATCTGAACGGTGTGGCCTTATGACAACTTGATTCTGTTGGATCCAATCAGTGGACACAGCCTTACTGTGGACCTCTACATGAGTGGTATAGACAGTTCAATCAGCACCAAGATTCATTTCAGCCATTCATGACCCCCAAAAGGATTGCTTTATTCTGCCAGTCAGTAGTTTTTCAAGTGGTAGACCAAATAGCGAAGCCATTGTCAACTGTCCAAGAGTCATTAAAAATAAAACAAAGATTTGCTGATGTGACTCTTGGATTGTTCTATGAGAAAAACCTTGAGTTACTCCCAGAGTAGAACAAGCATGTCCATTGTCAGTATTGAATAGTTTGCGTTAGGTCCAACTGCAGCAGTCTTACAGATACCACTGAGTTTCATCTTAGCTGAATATCAACTAAACAGTCTAGGCAGTTAGAGGAACTGCTGAACTGAAAACCTCGCTGAGCCAGTATCTTTGTTTGTTTAGTGGATGGAATAGGAAATAAAGTTTGCCCTAGAGTGAGAGCTGATTATATATTTTTTTAATATAACAACAAGGTGCTGCCAGGGACAGGCGGACTGTATTCTAATTTACTATTTCCATTTAATAATTCTATCATGTTAGTCAGTTAGTCTAAGCTGACCTACTGCATAGAATGTCAGGCTAGAGATTCACAAGTCTCCATGTATCAGGCATAAAGTTTCAACTAAAGCCTAGCAGCAAGGTAACAGTCACATTTTAAATAAGTTTAGCTGGTAGCTGGGTCTGGTAGGAAAGAAGTCCAAAACCCTAAGAGGCTCCACTGGGTGAAGACTGCCTCCCTTTCCCAGAAGCTCCAATCAGCCAAATGATCAATTTCAGAGGCTGGTAGTTTTAAGAGGTTGTCAGCACCAAAGTTACAGAGTATACCATAGCTTAGTGAGCTGCAGCCTGTTGGTTTGTTCCCCACCCAGTGGATGCTAGTTTGGATGTCAGTTGACAGAAAAGAGCAAGTAGAATGTCCAAGTGAAGGACATGATGTTTTCAATATTGCAAGAGTCCAGTAAGATGCTTTATCTTTTAGTGATTGTAGCAGAAGAGAGCAGTTTTTCCTGTACTTAAGATATATTGAATGTAATGAATGTGACCACATGGTTCCAATAAATTATTTTTGGCTCCTTGTCTCTGCTTTTTATTGGGTTTTATTAGCTACTCTTGCTGGCAGATGTTGGATAGCACTGTTGTCATGGCTGCTGAGACTCATGCTTCTGACCTGCCAATCAACAGGATATTGTTGATACAGTGAAACAGGATATTTCTATGCAGTGAAAGTTTTGAGTGTCTGAGTGTAGAGCCACTCGCACTGAATTTTTACCTATCAACTGATGGGAATGGCAGGGGAGTTTGTTACATTAACACTTTCTCTACAGTTAGCTTTCTTTGATGAGGAGAATCCCCTTTGACACTTGTGGCATAGGGAAATATAAATATAAAGCATGTCAATTTCTTGGATATATTCAGCTGAAGAAGAATCACCCTAAAGTGCTCCACCTATAAGATTATTTAACTTTCCTTTATATACTGCAAACTTGACTCAAAATATACAGTTGAAATTAGGTTCTTCCTCCTCCCAAGGTTTAGGATGGTGACTAGGGTGTCTATATCCAACAGAGTCATAACAATTTGAGTCCTTCCCTCTCCTGAAGTTACCCAGCATACTTGAGTCGACATACATGTCCTTTGGTCCCCTCTGGGGACAGGGCAACTACTGCCCAACCCCAGTCGCCTTTTGCTCTCCACAATCATCACTTTCCTTAACCCCTTTCTAGTTTGCCCCAGGAATATTTGCCAGCAGTGTTTGCAGCTGCAGCATTCACCCGACGATAACTTTGCCACGAAATATCTCGCTTTCATTATTTTCTTTGCTTCGCTCTAGTATATCAACTTTGAAAACAAAAGACATCATTCTATTTATACAATTCTGTTTTTAGTAATGGTATTTACATTTACAAAATATAGTAATTCTGGATCGCTGAGAATGTCAAATCTTAGAAACCACAGCATTCGTACGCATGATAACATCGTTCTCGAATGGTTGTTGGCTCAAGATTCATTTGATGAATTCGATTTTTCCAAAATAGATAATTCTGATGATTCAGATGATTCTGATGTTAGATCTGTTTAGAAATAACTCCAAGAACAGTTTTTATATTTCATTTTCACATTGAAAATCAACCAGATTTGCTTCAGTCTCAAATAGCGTGTTTATGTAAAATTAAAGGAACACTGGAAGTGAGCTGCTTTTTTTTCTTTCTTTTTTTTTTTTTCAACAGGAGCAGCTGAGGTCCAGGCAGAGAGTGAGGGAAATGTTGAGAAAGGGGGAGGACGATGTGGAAGGAGAGTGACACTGCATAAGAAATGCACATATACCTTTATTACCAGCAACCACTCATTCGCTGGAAAGTAAAACCCCAGTGCTTTTCATCTGTAGAAAGCATTGTACTGTACAGCAAGGTCCTTATAGCTGACCCCATTTATTTCTGCTTAAAGGCTCCTTGGCTCAGCAGCTGTAATTACATTGTCTTTGGCTGTAGCCATGCTGCCTGCTGCCTCATTGTCATACAAACAGCCCTTTCTCCACATGCCCAGGGGAGAGTCAGTGGCAACCAGGTCTCTGGTTTGGCTGCTTATTTCAGTTCTACCTCTCACTGCTCAACCTCTCTGCCTGCATAAACAGCTATGAGAGTAAGAGACCCTTACTCTCAGTTCTCATTTTTGCTTACCACTGTGGTGAGTATATACCAAATGCCAAGGTATCTTTCTTATCCCTCTCATAGTGATGAGTCCTTGTCTTTTAAATTTTTTTTCCAGAAAGCCATCTATCCGACAGCATCATATCCTTACTGCCATTATTGTTAAGAATCACTGAAGCATCTGAGCTTTCACTCTACTTGCAAGCTAATGAGTTAGCCTACCCCAGTTTCAGGGATGTCGCTAGGAGACACAAAACTACTGGTTCAGAGATAGAGAATTCACAGAGGTAATACAAATAAGCCCAGATGGATGCCTGTGCACATAGTGCGTTGAGTTATATAAGAGAAAACCTAACCATAGGGTACCTGAATCTATTATATTGGATAGTAAACATGCCTCTTTTTACTCTGGAAAAACATTACTATTTACAAATTGTAAAACAACTATTACTATTACTGCTACTAGTTCACCTTACAGTTCATCTCCAACGAGGCAGAGGTTAGGGGCACAGACCCTCTACACAGCTGAAAATTCGCCTAATACTTTAGAATACTCCAAAACTTAACTAGCCTAATGTTGCCTGAAAGCCTTACCTAAAACTTAAACAGTCAACTAACACATATTTTATATGTTATATGTATTATATACTGTTTTCTTAGAATAAAGTAACCCAGAGAAAGGTTATTAAGCAAATCATAAGGAAGAGAAAACGTATTTACTATTCATTAAATGGAAGTAGATCATTATAAAGGTCTGCATGCTCACCAACATCACATGGAAGAGGCTGAAGAGGAGGAGTGAGGAAGGGGTTAGCCCTGACATCGGGAAGTGGCAGAGGAAGAAGTGGAGGAGCCAGAAGGAGGGCGGGAGAGGCAAACACACGTGGTGCAACTTTACAGAAATACATCATTATTTCTGTCTCACTTTTTGCTTTTATGTTTTGCTAAAAATATTTCTATGCAGTACCAATTTTTCTTCCACCATTTGTTTTAGTTTCCATGCTGGTATCATACAAAGGATCCATTTTGTAAAATAAATCAAAAGCAGTCATGAATAATCTGAACCCTTCTCCTTCTGCCAGATGGTCTAATGTCAATTTGTTTTCTGTCACTGCTGCTTCTATGTCTTCTTCTTCCTCATCATCTGGCACTGATTTGAAAGCACTCATCTCTGTCACGTTATGTTCTGTTAATTCCTTTGGTGTGGTATCTATAGTTCTTGAATTTTTTTCAAGACCCTTATCTTAAACTTTTCACTTCGTACCTTTTTTTTTCCATATCCACAATCTCTTTTATGATTTTCTTGATTGATGCTGTCATTCATCTTAGGAAGTCATGCAGAACATCTGGACACGATTTTCTGCAGGAATTATTTATTGTTTTAGGCTTTGGCAGCTTTTTTTAGTAATAATGGTGACGTCTTTAATGGTGTGATCTTCCCAAGCATTCATAAGGTTCTCTCTATTGGGGTTCTTTTCTGTAACACTGATAATTCTTTTCATAGAGTATTGTGTGTAATGAGCCTTAAAGGTCCTTATGATCCCCAATAAAGAGGATGAATTAGGAACGTTATGTTTAGGTGCAGTTAGACCATGTCAATACCTTTTCTGTTGTACTTGTAGTGCTCTGGGTGGCTAAAGGTATTGTTCCAATATCAAAACAACTCGGAAAGACAATCTCTTCCTGGTAAGGAATTTCTGGACTTTGGAAACAAAGCATTGATGAAACCAATCCAGAAAAAAAAAAAAAAAATTCTTGTTTCCCAGGCCTTCTTGTTATAAAACCCAAAGAATGGCAGCTAGTGTTTATCTTACCCCAACAATATTGGGGATCAACATAGATAAGGGTAGTCCTGATTGTAAACCTGGCTGCGTTTGCAAACAAGATTAGAGCTAGCCTATCCCTTCCTGCCTTAAATCTTGGTCTCACTTCTCTTCTTTACTAATAAATATTCTTTGTGGCAGTTTTTTTTTTTCCAGAATAAGATAGTTTTGTCTGCATTAAAAATCCTTTCAGGTAGACATCCTTATTCCTCAGTGATTTTCTCAATGGAAATCTGGGCATTTGTCTGCTTCCTCTTGATTTGTAGACACTGCTTGTCTGTTATCCTGACATTTGTCTTTAAACCAAACCACTTTGTAAAATTATCAAACTATCCTTTGCTGGCTTTAAGTTATGCAGCTTTATATCCTTTACCTTCCTTTTGCTCTAAGTTGACATATGATGACTTTTGCTCAAATCATATTAGAGCCTATAGGTATGACATTTTTTTTTTAAACTTTTGAGACAGAGTCTCTCTCTGTTGCCAATACTAGAGTACAGTGGCACTGTCGTGGCTCAATGCAACCTTGAACTACAGGCACATGTCACTAGTCCAGATAATTTTTTAAAAATGTGTGTAAAAATGAGGTCTAGTTATGTTGCACAAACTGGTCTCAAGTTCTTGGCCTTAAGAGATCTTCCCACTTCAGCCTCTCAAAGCACTGGGGTTACAGGCATGAGCCACTGCACCTGGCCAGGGTATGCCTTTTTATAGTAATCCTGCACCTACATAAAATTTATTTTCAATACAAAAGAAAAAAGATGCTTTCATACCTCATAGCATAACTGTAGTGACCACATCACTAATTTTCTTTTTTATGTTTTTACAATGGTCCTTAACCTGAATTCATTTGCCATGTAATGGTTGTCAACTAGAGCTGTAAGCCTAAATCTATAGTACATATCAAGCAATTCAACCTTTTTTCTTTGTAATGTCGTGTCTTCTTTCTCCTTCATAGGAACAATTCCAGCATCACAACTGGCACTTTTATGGGTTACATGAGGTATTTACTAAACATAATGAAATATAAGTTAGAACTGTGAGAGACCACTTTTTACTTCAATATACAATTTACTGGAAAGATAAACTTCTCATGCACAGATGATCAGTGTCACATGGCATTTTAAGTGGCTGCAACACTTGAGTTCACTGCAATAGCAACAGGTGGTAGCTGCAAAATTACTGCAATAGGACAGTATTACTGCAGTTAATTTCATGTAATTATGATTTAAAACTGTGTCTTTAGGTTTGTTTACATTTCTCTTAATTGCAAATGGTGCCATATACAATCTGTAAGTGTAAGCACAAGTTTTGATAAATTTTAACTTTATATAATAGATCCATGTGCATTTTGTAGCAAATAGTGAAATACACTAGTAGATATACATATTTTATACATTCATGGCATAACTTTGTCTTAATTTTTTTTTGATATTTCTAGTTTATGCAGTTCATTTGTGAGTTTTTTCAATTTGTCACATATCTCAAAAAACTCTTCCAATATATTTATAGGAAAAAATCCACATAAAAGAGGACCTGCATAACTGTACAAAGATTCTCAGAAAGATAATCTAGAACAAAGGGGAGTCAGTGCCTTTGCCTGTAGGATGCATAGAAATGTGAGAGATCTATGGAAATGGCTTCCAAGCAATATAGTATTAATTATAATAAATGAAATACAAGATGTTGAAATAACCTTAAAAGTGAGCTAGGCACAGTGGCTCATACCTGTAATCCCAGCACTTGGGAGGCCCAGGTGGGTGGATCACGAAATCAGGAGTTCAAGACCAGCCTGGCCAATATAGTGAAACCCTGTCTGTACTAAAAATACAAAAATTAGAGGGGTGTAGTGGCACACACCTGTAATCCTAGATACTTGGGAGGCTGAGGCAGGAGAATCACTTAAACTCGGGAGGCAGAGGTTGCAGTGAGCTGAGATCGTGCCATTGCACTCCAGCCTGGGCGACAGACAAAATATAAATAAATAAAAAATAAATAAAATAAATGGGACCTGTAAATTTGAATGGTCTGTTTCTTTCAGTCCTTATTTCCAGATTACAAAATGCATGACAATTTCTCCATTACGTATTTAGAATCAAGTTTTATTGGCTCATGATATCCATGATTGATTGTATATACTTAAAAAATCTGTTAAACAATTGTGATGTTTTAGAAGTTTTCATATTTAATTAAATGTTTGTTTTACTCAAATTACACTGCTGAATATTAACATTTATTATAAATTAATACAGGAATATTTTCTTTCATAAATTAGTTGATGCTATGTCTAAATCCCCATATGGGTTTCATAAATATTCATCAGTGGCTCTGCTACATTTTAATCTCTATTGTTATCCTTTGCAGTAACTATTGTTTTGTCTGAGTCTTTAATCAGCTCATACTTGATTTAATTTACATATTGAGTTTAGTGTGATTATAACATAAAAGGGAACAGTTATCAGTTTTTGAGGCTTAGTTATTACCAATGTATCTACACTGTCAGTGATTACTTTAGAAAAGCCTGCAGGATAGTAATAATATACAATAATATCAGTTCCAGTGGTCTCTCGTTATTTTTAAAAGATGGGGATTATCAGTACTTTTTTAGAAAAGTGGGCACTTTGATCATTTTCCTGGGCTTGAAAATGGATTCTTAGGGACAGCCGAGTTTGGTACAGTGCCATCCCATGTCAATCTAGATGGCTAGGGTGAGAGCTTCAACTGATAATTATGAAATAGTGTAGAAAAGAACAAAGCTCCCTAGTCTTCTTGAGGAGACAACTAGAAAGCATTTTAGACTTGAAGCTATTTTTGTGATATTTATCAATATTTTCCCAGTGAAAATTTAGCATATTAACAGACGTATACAAGTTGTATTAAAACTAAAAAAGACATGTCTTTCAGATAAGGAGCAAAGATGTAAAATGTACTTTGTTTATATACTTCATCTAAACACTTTTATAAATTAATCTCCATTCTCTACTGCTATTTAATTGTGTTCATCTGTCCATCAGTGCCTGGATATCCAGGCAGGTAGACATTGACATTAAAGAATTCTGTCAGAGGGAAATAGGATTCTACATGTTTATTAAAATACAGGACCTAGCATAAGAAATAAGGGGAAGAATGTTTTGAATCCTAATAGTTTAAACAGCCAGAGAGCTATAAGTTTGTATGTTAGTCTCAATATGCTACAAAAGTAGTTTAATATTGGTCTAAAATGTTTTCACTGTTTGGTGCTTAAAAGTATTCCTTCTGAGATCAAGATAGACTCTAGAAATCAAAATAGAACTATAACTGTATTTGGTGGGGCTAAATGTCCAAAATAACTAGAAAAGAAATATAGCCACAACTCAGTGATGACAACTATTATGCAGTATCCCCTGACATGTGGCTTTGGTTAGTGCCCCTTAAGCGAGTAAGAGACAGTCAATTAGAAAAGCCCAAATAGAAAAAAAAATGAAAATGATGATCAGAGCTGCTCTGAAACCACAGGATGAGAAAGTCCCCAGTCCTCGCCACCCTCTCTCTAGAACAGGGGTCAGCAACCACCAGGCCATGGACCATTAATGGAACTGGGCCACACAGCAGGAGTTGAGCAGCAGGCAAGCAGGTGAAGTTGGTCTGTATTTACAGGTGCTTCCCATCACTCCCACTACCACCTGAGCTCTAGGTGGCAGGCCTGTGGCAGTATTTGATTCTCACAGAGAGTACAAACCCTGCTGTGACCTGAACATACTAGGATTCTAGATTGTGTGCTCCTTATGAGAATCTAATGCCTGATGATCTGAGGTAGAGCTGAGAGGGTGATACTAGTGTTGGGGAGAGGCTGCAAATACAGATTAACATTAGCAGAGAGGTTGACTGCACAGAGACCGTAAGTCAATTGCTTGCAGACTCGTATCAAAACCCTACCAGTGAGTGTCAAGTGACAATTAAGCTACATCTGGTGACAGGCTTTATAGGTGGCAACTGAGGTGACATACTTCTGTTGTATAGCTGCATCTGTTGAAGGCTTTAAGTCAGAATCTGACACTTATTTTAGTACATGTATAGCACACCTATGTTTTTGTTTACCATTTCTGTCCGCGTCTCTTTCCTGCACTGTGCACTGTCTCAATCACAGTTTTGGTAAGCTCACAGGCTAACCCTAGAATAAAAATCAAACATCATTTAGGAGCTTATCTGAAAAGGGAGAAAGACTTAATGATGAGATAGCAGAAGACTAAGACTGTCAACAAAAAGAAAGCTGCATTTAAAAGAAAATATATACAATTGTTTAATGTGTGGTGATCGGCTGTCCAATAAAGCCATGAAACCTTCAAAACTGCTTCACCACATGGAAACCAAGTGGCCTGCATTGAAAGACAACCTTTGGAGTTTTTCAAAAGAAAATAAAATTTAACATGAAGAACGGAAGCAGTTTTTGAAGGCCACCATTCCATCAAATGTGACTGTGCTGGGAGTATCATTCTTAGTGGTTAACTGCATCGTGAAAGCTAAGAAGCCCTTTACTATTGGTGAAGAGTTGACCCTGCCTGCTGCTAAGGACATTTGTCCCGAATATTTAGAAGAGACTGCAGTTCAAAAGGTGGCACATCTTCCTCTTTTGGCTAGCACAGTAACTAGACAAATTGATCAAATAGCAGATACTGAGGCACAGTTGTTAGGAAGGATTAATTAGTCACTGTGGTAAGCAATCCAAGTTGACAAGGTTACTAATGTTGACAACAAGGCAATAATGCTCGTTTTTGTGAGATATGTTTTTTAGGAGAATGTAGCTGGTCATGGTGGCTCACGCCTGCAATCTCAGCACTTTGGGAGGCTGAGGCAGTCGGATCATCTGAGGTCAGGAGGTCAAGACCAGCCTAACCAACACAGTAAAGCCCCATCTCTACTAAAATACAAGTATTAGTTGGACATGGTGGTGGCCACCTGTAATCTTGGCTACTCAGGAAGCTGAGACAGGAGAATCACTTGAACCCAGGAGGTGGAGGTTGCAGTGAGCCAAGATTACACCACTACACTCTAGCCTGGCAACAGAGCAAGACTCCCTCTCAAAATAAATAAATGTTTTTGGAGGATGTGCATGAGGATATGTTATTTGCACTTTTGTTGCCGACAAACACCACAGCTGCACAACTATTCAAGTCTTTGATTGATTACATATCAGGAAAACTGAGGTGGTCATTTTTTTGTCATATATGCACAGATGGAGTGGCTGCCATGACTGGACGGCTTTCTGGTTTCACTACTTGGGTCAGTCAGAGTAGTCGCTCCTGTATGTGATTCTATGCACCATGTCATCCACAGAGAAATTCAGGCTGTCCAAAAAGTGTCACCTGAACTTAACAATGTTTTGCAGGATGTGATTAAAATTATCAACTGCATTCAAGTATAGGCCCTTAACTCACGTCTGCTCACGCAGCTCTGTGAGGAGGTGGACACAGAGCACACATGTCTTCTCTTATACACAGAAGTGAGATAACTTTCTAAAGGTAGATCACTGGCCAGAGTTTTTGAGTTATGCAGCCTGCTCCAGAAATTTCTTTTAAAAATAGCCCCACCAGCAGCATATTTCGGTGACACAGAATGAGCCGCAAAACTTGCTTGTGTCACGTATTCATTCAACCTGCTCAACAGATTCAATCTGTCAATTCAGGGGAGAATGACAACTGTGTTTAAGTCAGCAGATAAAGTGCCTGCCTTCAAAACCAAATTGGAACGATAGGGTCAACAAATGAACGTTGGAATTTTTGACATGTTTCAAACATTAGCACAGGTTTTGAAAGAGACAGAGCCAGGGCTTCCTTTCTCCCAGCAGGTGCATGCTCACCATTCTCAGGTTTCAAAAGAGTGTGAGCTTTATGTTCTGTGTTGGTTAATACTGAATATAAACTTGATTGGGTTGAAGAATGCAAATTATTGATCCTGGGTGTGTCTGTGAGGGCGTTACCAAAAGAGATTAACATTTGAGTCAGTGGGCTGGGAAAGGCAGACCCACTCTTAATCTGGGTGAGTACCATCTAATCAGATGTCAGCTGTCAGTGTGGCTAGAATATACAGCAGGCAGAAAAATGTGAAAAGACTAGACTGGCCTAGCCTCCCAGCTTACATCTTTCTCCCATGCTGAATGCTTCCTGCCCTCTAACGAAGGACTATAAGTTCTTCAGTTTTGGGACTCAGACTGGCTTTCCTTGCTCCTCAGATTGCAGATGGCCTTTTGTGGGACCTTGTGATCGTGTGAGTTAATATTTAATAAACTCCCCAAATGTGTGTGTGTGTGTGTATGTGTGTGTGTGTATATGTGTGTGTGTGTGTGTGTGTGTATATATATATATATATAATATATGTGTATATTAAGCCCAAATTGTAGACAAGTTTTATATATATATATATATATGTTAGAATATATAAAGAAAATATATATATATGTGTGTGTGTGTGTGTGTGTGTGTATATTCTATTAGTTCTGTCCCTCTAGAGAACCCTGACTAATACACTTTGCAGCCACAGAAGACCCCTGATCTGGGAAGGAATGGATTTGTGACACATTTGTGAATAACCCAAGTGAATCTACTTAGTCTGTGCTAGATGAGGATCAACTGCTTGAGATCACAAATGATGGTGGCCTTAAAAGTAAGTTTGACACAAATTTAAATATCCATACATTCTGGATTAAAGTCAAGGTGGAATATCCTGAGATCGCCACAAAAGCACTGAAAAGTCTGCTTTAATTTTCAACATCCTATCTTTGTGGAGCAGGGTTTTCTGCAGTGACAGCAACCAAAATGGGTTTATGAAGTAGACTAGACATAAGCAACACACTTCGGGTGTCACTAGCTCCCATCAGCTCCAGATGGGACCATCTAGTTGCAGGAAAGCAAGCTCAGGGTTCCAACCGATTCTGCATTATAATGAGTTGTAGAATTTTTATTACATATTACAATATAATAATCACAGAAATAAAGTGCACAGTAAACGTAATGTACTTGAATCATCCTGAAATCATGCCCCGCTCTGGTCTGTGGAAAAACTGTCTTCCCTTAAAGTGGTCCCTGATGGCAAAAAGGTGGAGGACCACTTTACTATAGGGTAGGGGTGATTCATAAGGAATATGTGGGACAGTTTAAGTACAAAACATCAAGATTATTTGATCCAAGGGCAAGATATGGTAAGTACCTGCTCCTACATAAAGAGCAATAGATATACTGGAAATCTTAGAGGACTTCCTAGAACAGGGGTTAATCAGAAGCCAACCCCACAGATTATCTTCGAAGATGGAGTTACTTTAGCCTCCACCCATCACCTTTAATCCAACTTTTACAATCTCACATGTCCTCCTTTTCCTCAGTGGTTCCTGAGCCTGTAGGGAGGGTGCCTGATATTATACAGCTTTAACAGCAGTGCACTGGCAGTGGAAAACAGATAGGGTCCAGTGGGATTCCAAATGAGAGATATTCACAGGTTCTGTTGAATATCTCTCATCTCCAGAATACCATGGCTTTGGTTTTATGGGAGGAAGTAACACAATGAGAGATACATAACATGAATAATTTGAATAGCAGAAATATAATGCATATGAGGATTATAATCAATAGAGAATTTGTATGCCATAATACCACCACAGAAAAGGAATGTATTCCTTTAGGTAGCCAATTTAAATAATCTTGAAGAAACTTAACAGGCAGTTATTTTTAAATATTATTTATAGCCAGGAAATAATTCAGGATTAAGCCCAAATTGTAGACAAGTAATAAAAACTCAAAAGCAATGGTCAGGTCTAGAATTCAATTATTTCTCTCCTTAGTTTTCCCATTTCTACCAAAGATAAATCATAGTAGGATAATTTATTTGCAAAATAAATTTTGGTCTCAATGTACTTGGTTTGATTATTTGTATGAAGTATAGCAATAAGTGATTAGCTTATAGGTTCATTGTAAGTCAGATTTACTGAAATTTTGTAAATAATTCAATAATTAAATTTTTAAAAGCCTCAAGGCTAGAAGCCAATCAAAGATGCACCATTAGACTGTGTTTCTATTACCTGTACAAATACCTCTCTTCTCAATGTCACAAAATATCTTGAAGTTCCTGGGCCTGCTAAGTGACATTTTTTAATTACCATTGGTCAGAAGCTTTGTAAGTCACCCATTTAGACAACATACTTGGACAGTCTTTCCAAGGGAGTTTTTATTGGCTCTATAAAGTTGACTTCAATCCCTCAAAGCAATATGGTCATATTGGAAAAGATACCATTTCAGTATACAATATTCCATACAAAGCCTTGGTAAATTAACCAGTGTTTCTAATTGTGTCCTGTTACAAAAGGAAACAGATTTTTACTGAACTTACCATGTTGCCATAAAATAAGAATACTCACAAATAGTTTAAAAATTTTGGAGAACTGAGACAAAGAGAAAGGTAAATTTTGCTCACAAAAAGTATATACTTTACCCAGCTTCTCTATGCTATAAATGGTTATAAAGAAAAAGAGTTGTTTGTTTTGACCTTGTTCAATCAGAGCAGCAGCATTCCAAACAGGACATTGTCCCTTTACCTTGGAACTGCCATCCAGAAATCAAGAAGCACTCTGTAATTCAGGTGAGATCTGTTTATCAGTCACTGTGGAATCCTCACACAGTTCCAGAGTTAGTTAGCTCCTCATACAGTTCCAGAATAGTCCTAAGGGAAAAAGAGGCTTCCTGCTTGTGAATATCTCTGTTTCATGCTCTCCAGGTAGCATGATCCTATATAAACCATTTCTTTTTTTCTTTTTTTTAATTGTACTTTAAGTTCTGGGGTACATGTGCAGATCTTGCAGGATCATTGCATAGGTACACACATTCCATAGTGGTTTGCTGCCCCCAACCCCTGTCACCTACATCAGGCATTTCTCCGAATGTTATCCTTCCAGTTCAAGTGCCAAAGCTCTTTTTATTCTGGCTGCTCTGGCAGCTAATTAGAGGTTGCCCACCTTGATTGATGGTGGGTTTGCCTCTCCTAGTCCACTGACCCAAATGTTAATCTCCTTTGGCAACACCCTCATAGACACACCCAGGAACATCTTTAATTCAATGAAGTTGACGTTCAGTATTAACCATCACACTATCACTTCTATGAAGGTTGTTTTTTGCTTCACTGAAAACCCAAAATTTTTTTTAGCATTTCATCTGTTTTTCTATGATGTCTTGTTTTTCAAATGTAAGTAGTGTGTCTAAAATAAAATATTCAGATTTTCTTATTTAAATTGCTTATTTAAATTCTTATTATACCAGGGCCTATGAATCACTGCCTACTTCTAAAAATAGATACAGTGTTTGCTTGTGTTAAGAGTAAATATGTTTGCTGTTCAGTTTCTTAATACTAAAGCTTTTTTACAGCTCATACTTGTAGATGTTTCTTACAGTGTTATGAGACTAATATTTATAACCTTTATCAAAGTTCTGTAGTTGTTTTGTTAGCATTCATTCATGCCTGTATTTATCCAATATTTATTTTGTGTATGCCATATGCTAGGTAGCATGCTATGAGCTGGCAATAAAGAAGTGAGCAATTCTCGCCATTGCACTCCAGCCTGGTGACAGAGCGAGACTCTGTCTAAAAACAAAAACAACAAAACAAAAATAGCAATTCTGAAAGCCCTGTGGATTTTTCAGTCTAACAATCGTATATGTAAGATGGCCTAGCAAGGGCTTGAGGTCTCATAACCTTGAACATCTTGCTATACAAAGAAACTTGAATCTTTATTATTTGAATAAGCCTTTGGTAGCCCGACGTTAGTTGTTTAGTTAACTAACCGCCCCTGTAAAGCACTCACACTGTCCTTTCAGACTCAATGTCATCATCAATTAAAATTTAATCTCTAAAATATAACTAGAGAAATTTTAGTAAGAGACATGCCACTAGTAATCATTTATAATATTGAATGTGTACTTATTAGGGCCAAGAATAGGTGTAAGTATTTTACATGTATTGTCTCATTTAATAGCTAAAACATCATGACATAATAACTAATAATAATTTATATTAATCTATTTTTTACACTATATGTAAGTTACTGTTTTAGGAACATAGTAATGATTCATTTTATCCTCACCAAAATCCTCTGATGCAGGCACTATTTCTATTCTGTCTTAGTCTGTTTGGGCTGCTATATAAAAATATTATAAGCTAGGTGGCTTGAAAAGCACAGAAACTTATTGTATACAGTTTTGGAGGCTTGGAAATAAGTGTAAGATCAAGATACTGGCAGATTTGATGTCTGGTATAGACCCATTTCCTGGTTCATATATCTGTGAACTTCTAGCTGTGACCTCATATAAAAAAAGAAGCAGGAAGCTCTCTGGGCTTTTTTCTTTTTTAAAAAAATGGGCACTAATCTCATTTATGAGGGCTCTACCTTAATTCTCTAATTACTTCCTAAAAGTCACATGTTTTAATTCCATCACACTGATGATGATACAATCCATCAGGAGGGACAGAACATTCACACCATAGCACATCCTTTTTAGGAACAAAAAGTGGAAGTAATACCCCAAAGTCACATGGCTAGTATGTGGTAATAGCAGGATTTGAGGCTAGGCAGTCTGAAGTGGTTAAGCCTGCTCGCTTAACCACTGTGCTACATTGCTCCTCTAGTGGGTACTAATTCATCCTTATCATTTTACAGATAAGAAAAAAGAGCAGAGAAAGTGTGGGTAATTTGACAGTCTTGTAAATCGTGGAGCCCAAAATTTCAGTCTGACTTTAAAGTCTGGACTGTGGAAGAGAGAATATTCTTCTTTTATCTATTCAAAAATCACAAAATATTTGGAAGTAATCTTGTTTAGCAGACAGAGACCTTTTTCCTCTCTCATTGGAAAACAATCTGTTTCCTTGTGCCAACTGTATGTAACGGAAGTCAGAAGACAAATTATTCTTATTTATCTGCATTGACACCTTGATATGGTTTGGCCGTACCCCCGCCTAGATCTCATCTTGAATTGTGACTCCCATAATTCCCACCTGTCTTGGGAGGAACCTGGTGGGGAGGTGATTAAATCATGGTGGCAGATCTTTCCTGTGATGTTCTCCTGATAGTGAATGAATCTCATAAGATACGATGGTTTCAAAAAATGGGAGTTTCCCTGCACAAACTCTTTTCTCTTGTCTGCTGTCATGTGAGACATGTCTTTCACTTTCTGCCATGATTGTGAGGTCTCCCCAGCCATGTGGAACTGTAAGTCCAGTAAATCTTTTTCCCATATAAGTTTCTCAGTCTTGAGTACATCTTTATCAGCAGCATAAAAACTAACACACCTCGTCTGCATTTTGGTTCTTGGAAATTTTATTTTAAAGAAGTCATATTATTATACAATCTTTTTGCTTTCTTTATGGTTGATGTATTGACTTGTTTGTTTTTTTTTCTTTTTTGCATTTCAATAAGAAATTAGAAGGGCTAAATCAGGAGTTGCTATTTCCCCAACATATTCTCAACTCCATAATTTCACATTTTAAAGTTAATTAAAATAAATTTATTTTTATAATTTTAAAAGTTTTTTGGTAGCCTTTGAGAGTGCCTTTCCTGATGTCACAAAAGGGTTAGATATCATTGTGTTAGAATAAGATGCCATAAGCATCTGCCATGAGTCAACACATTTAAGTTTCCAAATGAATTTAGGTTTCCATGGAAACAGCCTTTAGGTCTATAGACGAGATACATTAAATGGACATGAAACTTTGCCCTGATTTTTATATTGATATCTCCTGGGGCAGAGGCAAACCCCACACAGGAATTTGTTCAAGGTCATTCCTCCATAGGAATGGGAAATGGGATTTGAAATGTTGGTCCCTTGCTCTCCAGCCTGCTGTTCTGCTTGCTGAATCACACTGTCTTCCAGCTGTTCATCTGTTAGTGTGCGCCCCCAAGAACAGCTAGTAGTTCGCCAAGGTTCTTTGCTGCACATATAGAAAAAGTAATGGCAAATCTATCTACAGAGGAAAACAAATTTTGACTCCCTGGAGAATATTGCCTAGATGCCAATTCCTCAGGTCATATATTATACAGAAAAATGTCTCAAACACAAAGTGCACTGGTGGCATTTGCCATTGAATAGAATTTGTACATTCAAACACCAGCATGGCCAGATTCACACAAAAAGCCCTGACTTGAATTTCAGTAGGCCACTCAAATCTGTGTGCCTTTAAACAAATCAGTAATTCCCTGAACTCTAGTCTTTCTCTTCTATAAAATATAGTGAGGATAATCTGATGTTATGCGTATACATTATTAAAGTACAATTGACTCAATAAATAAACTTTTGTTTACTCTGTAAACAATATATTCTAACAACGTTGAGGTCATTGATTATAGATTTTTTTGTATAATTATTATTGCATTTATTCAAAAGATAATTACATAGCTGGAAGCACAGTGTTTGAAGCAATTAGAATGTTTTCAGTAGCAAAGAAAAATACTAATTCGAAGTGGCTTTAAAATTTAATACATTTACGTCACAAAACATGGCATATTTCATACATGAATGAAATTGTCAAAATCCTATGTTCTTTGTATTTTTTCTTATGCTATCCTTTGTGTATTCATTTTCTATCAATGTAAGTTAGCTTCAGCAGTTTTAGGATCACACCCACACCTGATAATATCCTGTTTGTCTGCTTTAGGATTGAGAAAACCTTTTCTAAATGGCTTCCATTTATTTCCCCTCTTGTCACATTTGCCAGATTTAGTCACAAGCTTGTACCTAAAATAATAATTAACAAGGGAAAGAACTACCACATTTGTTGGTGAGCCCCATCTATACTTCTTCTTTTCTCCCAGGCTGGGGTAGGACCAGCTTCAGTAAAGCACATACACCTGAAGAAGAGAGAAAACACCTGAACACTGTAACCCCAGGACTTTGGAAGGCCGAAGCAGGAGGATCACTGGAGCCTAGAAAATCGAGACTAGCCTGGATAACACAGGGAGACTCCATCTCTATTAGAATCAAAATTAAAAAAAAAAAAAAAAAAAAAACTCTGAACAAAGCAAGTACTGTTTGCAAAAATAATGGGAAGTTAAATACTTGAATATAATCGAGAGAGTTTGCTATAGTTAAAAAAATAACAATAGTTCTTCAGATGCAGTTGATTAAGAGGTGTTAAGGTTGGAGGTGGAATTTGAATGAAGAGACTTAACATTTTTAAAGATATAAAAATGATGTCAGAATAAATTAATTTTCTCCTATTCCTCCTGTTAAGTACAACTAAAAACTGAGACCATTGCAATAAAAAATTAAAAATATTAAATAATTAACAGTATTAAATAAAAATATTAAAATACTTCTGACAAAAACCGAAATTACTTTTGCACCAACCAAAATAAAAGACTCTTTGAGGTGGAAAGAGGAAAGTAGATTACCTAGAAACCTTATGACTTGAGAACTCACGGAAGCGAGTTTTCTGCATTTTATTTTTGCCTCATATACCCCAGACGGGGAGATAAACACTGGCAACCCAGAAACACCAGTGGATCCAGATAAATAGAAATGAACAAACAGCCTTCTCTTTCTAACTGAAGGACTAGGAAATGGGCAGGCTGGAAAGCCAGAAATGTGTTAAATAATAACCACTGTACTCCAGTCAAATATACACATAAACAAACTATGGCGTCATTCCCACCCACAGCAGCAGTGGCCAAGTAGGACATCTAGATGTCCAACCTTGCACGGCCCCAGAACCTACACCAGTGTAGTATCAGAGGAGACCAAGTTTGGAGCTGGGACGTTAGTACCTGCTGGCAGTTAAGAAGCTTATTTCTTCCTATGGCTTTAGTGAACACCAAGTAGGGATTCAGGACCTTCATTCCCACTGAACAGTGGCAAGATACGCCTCCCTTTATCCAGGGATGGTGTCAGGTGGAGACTCAGAACTTTTACAATCTCCCAACAAAAGCAAAAGAAACCCCACCCTGGTGTCAGCAGAGACTATGTGGGGGAGCCAGATGGTCACGCTCACCTAATTTAAGGAACCACAACACTTGCATCTCAATGGAAGCCAAGTGGGCAAATGGGAAACCTAAACTTTTACCTCTACCTGGCAGTAAAGAGGCAGAGATGTGTCACAGGGAAAAAAAAAAGTGAACGTAAAGTTTAAATACAATCCAAAGGAAAAATAAACCCAGAAATAAGAGTCATACCTAATGCAAAAATTAGTACAAAATGTTTCCTTGATTTAACCATAAAACAGAACTGTAAAACTTTTAGAAAAAATGGCAGGAAGCTTTTTGAGTTAGGACTACATAAAGTGTTTTTACAACTGACATCAAAAGAACAACCCATAAAAGGAAATACTGATAAATAGTACTTCATCAAAAATTTTTTGGGAGGTCTGCAATCTAAGTTTTTAATACATACTATTTTTTAAAAAAATTTAAATATATATATATATATATATATATTGCATTTTAGGTTCTGGGGTACATGTAAAGAACATCCAGTATTGTTGCACAGGTACATACATGGCAAGTTGGTTTGCTGCCTCTGTCCCCATCACCTATATCTGGCATTTCTCCCCCATGTTATCTCTCCCCAACTCCCTACCCGCATTGTCCCTCCCCTAGTCTCCCCCACAGACCTCATGTGTGTGTGATGCTCCGCTCCCTGTGTCCATGTGTTCTCATTGTTCAACACCGCATATGAGTGAGAACATGCGGTGTTTGATTTTCTATTCTTGTGTCAGTTTGCTGAGAATGATGGTTTCCAGGTTCATCCATGTCCCTAAAAAGAACATGAACTCACCATTTTTTTATGGCTGCATAGTATTTCATGGTGTATATGTGCCACATTTTCCCTGTCCAGTCTATCATTGATGGGCATTTAGGATGGTTTCAAGTCTTTGCTATTGTAAGCAGTGCTGCAATGAACATTCGTGTGCATGTGTCCTTATAGTAGAACGATTTATAATCCTTTGGATGTATTTCCAGTAATGGGATTGCTGGGTCAAATGGAATTTCTATTTCTAGGTCCTTGAGGAATTGCCACATTGTCTTCCACAATGGTTGAATTAATTTACACTCCCAAAAATAGGAACAGTATAAAAGTGTTCCTGTTTCTCCACATCCTCTCCAGCATCTGTTGTCTCCAAATTTCTTAATGATCGCCATTCTAACTGGCGTGAGATGGTATGTCAATGTAGTTTTGATTTGCATTTGTCTAATGACCAGTGATGAGCATTTGTTCTATGTTTGTTGCCTCATATATGTCTTCTTTTGAAAAGTGTCTGTTCACATCCTTTCCCCACTTTTGAATGAAGTTGTTTTTTTATTGTAAATCTGTTTTAGTTCTTTGTAGATTCTGGATATCAGCCCTTTGTCAGATGGGTAGATTGCAAAAATGTTTTCCCCTTCTGTTGGTTGCCGGTTCACTCTAATGATTGTTTCTTTTGCTGTGCAGAGCTCCGGAGTTTAATTAGGTCCCATTTGTCTATTTTGGCTTCTGATGCCAATGCTTTTCGTGTTTTAGTCATGTAGTCCTTGCCTATGCCTATGTCCTGAATAGTTTTGCCTAGGTTTTCTTCTAGGTTTTTTATGGTGTTAGGTCTGATGTTTAAGTCTTTAATCCACCTGGAGTTAATTTTAGTGTAAGGTATGAGGAAGAGGTCCAGTTTTCGCTTTCTGCACATGGCTAGTCAGTTATCCCAACATCATTTATTAAACAGGGGAATCCTTTCCCCCATTGCTAGTTTTTGTCAGGTTTGTCAAAGATCAGATGGTTGTAGATGTGTGGCATTGTCTCTAAGGCCTCTGTTTTGTTCCATTGGTCTATATCTCTGTTTTGGTACCAGTACGATGCTTTTTTGATTACTGTAGCCTTGTAGTGTAGTTTGAAATCAGGTAGGGTGATGTCTCCAGCTTTGTTCTTTTTGCTTAGGATTGACTTGGCTACGCGGGCTCTCTTTTGGTTCCATATGAAGTTTAAGGTGGTTTTCTCCAGTTCTGTGAAGAAGGTCATTGGTAGCTTGATGGGGATAGCATTGAATCTATAAATTACTTTGGGCAGTATGGCTATTTTCACGATATTGATTCTTCCTAACCATGAGCATGGAATGTTTCTCCATCTGTTGTGTCCTCTCTTATTTCATTGAGCAGTGGTTTGTAGTTCTCCTTGAAAAGGTCCTTTACATCCTTTGTTAGTTGTATTTCTAGGTATTTTATTCTTTTTGTAGCAATTGTGAATGGCAGTTGGTTCTTGATTTGGCTCTCTTTAAGTTTGTAATTGGTGTATAGGAATGCTTGTGATTTTTGCACATTGGTTTTGTATTCTGAGACTTTGCTAAATTTGCTTATCAGTTTCAGGAGATTTTGGGCCCAAGACAATTGTCTTCTAAATATACAATCATGTCGTCTGCAAATAGAGAAAATTTGACTTCCTCCTTTCCTAATTTAACACCCTTTATTTCTTTTTCTTGCCTGATTGCTCTGGCTAGAACTTCTAATACTATATAGAATAGGAGTGGTGAGAGAGGATATCCTTGTCTAGTGCCAGATTTCAAAGGGAATGCTTCCTGTTTTTGCCCATTCAGTATGATATTGGCCGTGGGTTTGTTATAAATACTTTTTATTATTTTGAGATATGTTCCTTCGATACCTTGTTTATTGAGAGTTTTTAGCATAAAGGCTTGTTGAATTTTGTCAAAGGCCTTCTCAGCATCTATTGAGATAATCATGCGGTTTTTGTCTTTGGTTCTGTTTATGTGGTGAATTATGTTTATAGACTTGCGTATGTTGAACCAGTCTTGCACCCCTGGGATGAAGCCTACTTGATCGTGATGGATAAGCTTTTTGATGTGCTGTTGCAGTCAGTTTGCCAGTATTTTATTGAAGATTTTTGCATCTGTGTTCATCATGGATATTGGCCTGAAGTTTTCTTTTCCTGTTGAGTCTCTCCTGGGTTTTGCTATCAGAATGATGTTGGTCTCATAAAATGATTTGGGGAGGATTCCCCTCTTTTGGATTGTTTGGAGTAGTTTCAGAAGGAGTGGTACCATCTCCTCTTTGTATGTCTGGTAGAATTCAGCTGTGAAACCATCTGTACCCGGGCTTTTTTGGTTGGTAAGCTATTAATTGCTGGCTCAACTTCAGCCCTTGTTATTGGTCTATTCTGGGTTTTGACTTCTTCCTAGTTTAGGCTTGGGAGGGTGCAAGTGTCCAGGAATGTATCCATTTCTTCCAGGTTTACTGGTTTATGTGCATAGAGTTGTTTGTAGTAATCTCTGATGGTGATTTGTATTTCTGTGAAATCTGTGGTGATATCCTCTTTATCAATTTTTATTGCATCTATTTGATTCTTCTCTCTTTTCTTTTTTATTAATCTGGCTAGTGTTGTCTATTTTGTTGATCTTTTCAAAAAACCAGCTCCTGGATTTATTGATTTTTTTGAAGGGTTTTTTGTGTCTCTGTCTCTTTCAATTCTGCTCTGATCTTAGTTATTTCTTGTCTTCTGTTAGCTTTTGAGTTTTTTTGATCTTGCTCCTCTAGCTCTTTCAATTTTGTTTTTGCTTTGTGAAAGACACAGTTAAAAAGATGAAAAGATAAGCTACAGAGTGATAGATGATATTCAAACATCACACATCCAAAAATAGACTTGTTTTTAGGATATACAAAGAACTCTCAATACTCAACAATAAAAGCAAACAATCCAAAACAATCCAATGAGAACATGAGAAAAAGAGATAAACATTTCACTAAAGAATATATACAGACAACAAATAAGTAAATAAATATGTGTTAATAATAATTAGCAATTAGGTAAATGCAAAGTAAACCCATACTGAGATATCACTATATGTCTACCAAAATGCTTATTTATTTATTTTTAAGTAACAACACCAGATGGTGGCTAGGATGTGGGAAAAGTGGATCAGTCATATATGTTACTGATGGGAATGCCAAATGCTCCAACCATTCTGGAAAGTTAAACATGTTGCTCTTAAAATATGAAACATAAAATTGTCATATTTATGGCATTCATCACAGATAAATCATCTCAGATAAGTGAAGGCTCTTGTTCAAATAAAAACCAAAGTGTGAAAATTTATAGCACCTTTTTAAAATTTGTAATAGTGCAAAAGTAAAAACAACCCAGATGTCCTTCAGCAGGTAAATGGTTTAAAAAACTGTGATACATCCACACCATGGAGCAATATTTACCAGTAAAACATAATTATTACTGATACATGCAACAATTGGATGATTCTCCAGATAATTATGCTGATTGAGAAATTCAGTCCAAAAAGATTATATACTGTTTGACTTCATTTACATAATGTTCTTGAATAGCAAAATTATAAAATCTGAGAATAATGTGGTTGTTTTCAGATACAATGGATAAAGAAACTTACTTTAGGAGAATCACAAAACTAGCAGAAAATATTAGAATATATTGGTGACCTAGCTAATAATAAGGAATTGTTAGACCTGTAGTGCTTTGACATCTAAAATTGGGATCAATAATCTGTAAGATTAAAGAAGACAGGATTGATTTAAAAATATTATGGGAATGAAGAATGAATATTACATATTCAGCAACGGATTCTAGCTAACAATATTTGATGTTACCTCTTTCCAGCTCTCATTAGACAGTGTGACATGGAAAATAATAAAATCTTACAACACTATCAAAACTGAGACTAATTGCTAATGCATATCATTGGCATCCAGATAGACTCTCCTAACAAGAAATGGTAGCTAGAGATGAATAAAATGAATCACACAACTATCACCATTAAGAATGCAAATGATGTGGGATTAAACTCATACAATAGACCCTGATGGGAAAAAAAAATCTATCATTTATTTGTTTTTATTTCTCTAGGTATTCATGTCTCAAAGACTGAAAATTTATCTCACCCATCATCCAGCCAGCCAGCCAGCAATCCTTCTCTTTTATTGATGATTATTAGTGATATATTTACCTTCCTACCTCTTCTAGAAGAGTATTTTTATAAATAATAATTGATAGAAATTATGTAAGAGAGAGCGAGAGAGAGGGTCTGTGTGTATACTAAATGGGGAGAACTGACAGTGGAACAACAAAAGATCAAAATGTTGGGAATATGCAAAGAAAAAGAGTCATGTTAGCAATATGTCATCGGGATTTTAGTTTCACTGAGTAGAATTGGTTAGCGGTATGTCATTGGAATTTTAGTTTTATTGAGTAGAACTGGTACTACATTATAGAATAGGTGAGATGTTTGCCATTCTACCTCAGAGCTGCACTAAAGAAGTGACTGTTAGAAATTAAAAGTAGCTTTTAACACCTTTTGCTGACCTCTGACTTGAAGTTGAAGTAAATGATTATTCCAGTGAAACATGAATTGAACCAAAAGAAACTCATATACCTCAGTTGTCATGCACTGAGTCTGGATAGAAATGTTTTTATTTACTGTAACAAAGAAAATCAGCCATTGAGGCTAAATCTGGGCAGTCAGGGTAATTGCAGAAAAATAGGAATATACATCACACTCAAGACGCAGAATAAGAGAAAAAACAGCTCAACAATAAGGTCTTACAAGATCTAGAATTTTTAAGAATGAGACTGGTTTTTAAATAATATGGAAATGTATAGGACTTTTCTAGAATAAAGAGGAGACTAACAAAGATGAAGTAGATTGAATTAAATTGATTACAGAATGTTGTATAAAATGTGATAAATGAAAATAAAACCAAAGTAGAAAACTAGAAAAAAGGAATTAAAATCTGTATAATAGGCACTGCTGAATGTTGGATCATTGATTTACAATACAAACTGCAAAAAGCCTCTTAGAGGAAAAGGACAAAGTGACATACATTCTAAGATGGAAAATAAAATATTTAGAATAGAGATTCATGTACATAATGTACATAATGAACTGTAGGCATGTTTTAGTAGTAATAAATAGAAAACGTTCTAGAAAATCTAAGCTACTGTGTTTTCAAGGATACAGATTTAAATGGCTTACTGTGTTCCAGAACAATAAATATTTAAAAAAAAAAGTGAAAGAATGTATTTGAAAATGTGTAAAGTAAAAAGATAAGCAAATTAAATTTAAAGAAAGGTTTAGGTAGGAAGATGTGTAAATTAAATTTAAACAAAGGTTGAAAATTAAAGGTTTAGCAAAAAGCAATGGATCCACAGAAGAATGGATGCAAGGAAAACGTTAAAACCTATTCTCTTTTAATGTTATTGAGAATAATAACAGGCGTCCTATGATAGTCAGCATCCAAGGTGTATTTTGATAATTCCCATCTGTTGATATTGCCATTCTTTTACAGCCTCCTTCCACATTTCATCAGGGTTTATTTATATGATCAATAGTATATGATACAAATGGTGATCAGTCACTTGTGAGATTAGTTAATAAAAAGACTTTAACTTCCATTTGGGCTTGCTCTCTCTCATTCTCTCATGACAGGTGAACTCTTTGATCTTTCTTTCTCTGTGTTCGTGTCTCCTTGCTCTCCTCTTCTCTCCCACACTCTCTGACACTCTCATTAGCTTTGCTCTTTCTCTTGGATCTGTCAGTAAGCTGCCATGTTTTAAGCAATCCTATAAAGAGGCTCAGGTAGTGACAAATTAAACCATCTCACCAATAGAGAGGAGCGAAAGACTTCCAACAACCATTAAATTGAGCTTGGAAGCCCTTTTTCCAGCTCAAGTTGTGTCTTAGAAGAATATAAGCACTTGATTTAGCCAAAAGGCCGAGTTTGGTTAGGAAGAATCAATATCGTGAAAATGACCATACTGCCCAAAGAATATACAGATTCAGCGCTATCCCCATCAAGCTACCAATGACCTTCTTCATAGAACTGGAAAAAAAAACACCTTAAACTTCATATAGAACCAAAAGAGAGCCCACATAGCCAAGTCAATTCTAAGCAAAAAGAACAAAGTGGGAGGCATCACACTATCGGACTTCAAACTACACTACAAGTCTACAGTAATCAAAAAAGCATGGTACTGGTACCAAAACAGAGATATAGACCAATGGAACAGAACAGAGGCCTTGGAGGCAATGCCACAGATCTGCAACCATCTGATCTTTGACAAACCTGACAAAAACAAGTAATGGGGGAAAGGATTCCCCTGTTTAATAAATGATGTTGGGAAAACTGGCTAGCCAGTAACAGAAAGCAGAAACTGGACCACTTCCTGACACCTTACACTAAAATTAACTCCAGATGGATTAAAGACTTAAACATCAGACCTAAGACCATAAAAACCCTAGAAGAAAACCTAGGCAAAACTATTCAGGACATAGGCATAGGCAAGGACTTCATGACCAAAACACCAAAAGCATTGGTAACACAAGCCAAAATAGACCAATGGGACCTAATCAAACTCCAGAGCTTCTGCACAGCAAAAGAAATAGTCATTAGAGTGAATCAGCAACCAACAGAATGGGAAAAATGTTTGCAATCTACCCATCTGACAAAGGGCTGATATCCAGAATCTACAAAGAACTAAAACAGATTTACAAGAAAAAACAAGCCCATTCAAAAGTGGGCAAAGGATATGAACAGACACTTTACAAAAGAAGACATACATGAGGCCAAAAAACATATGAAAAAATGCTCATCATAACTGGTTGTTAGAGAAATGCAAATCAAAACTACATTGAGATACCATCTCACATCAGTTAGAATGGTGATCATTAAAAAATCTGGAGACAACAGATGCTGGAGAGGATGTGGAGAAATAGGAACACTTTTACACTGTTGGTGGGAGTGTAAATTAGTTCAACCATTGTGGAAGACAGTGTGGTGATTCCTCAAGGACCTAGAAATAGAAATTCCATTTGACCCAGCAGTCCCATTACTGGGTATATACCCAAAGGATTATAAATCATTCTACTATAAGGACACATGCACACAAATGTTCATTGCAGCACTGTTCACAATAGCAAAGACCTGGAACCAACCCAAATGCCCATCGATGATAGACTGGACAGGGAAAATGGGGCACATATACACCATGGAATACTATGCAGCCATCAAAAAGGATGAGTTTGTGTCCTTTGTAGGGACATGGATGAACCTGGAAACCATCATTCTCAGCAAACTGACACAAGAACAGAAAATCAAACACCGCATGTTCTCACTCATAGGCGGGTGTTGAACAGTGCGAACACATGGACACAGGGAGGGGAGCATCACACACTGGGGTCTGTTGGGGGGAAATAGGATAGGGATAGCGGGGGGGTGGGGAGTTGAGAGATAGCATGGGGAGAAATGTCAGATATAGGTGATGGTGAGGAAGGCAGCAAATCACACTGCCATGTGTGTACCTATGCAACAGTCTTGCATGTTCTTCACATATACCCCAAAACCTAAAATGCAATTAGAAAAGCAAAAAAAAAAAAAAAAAAGAAGAATATAAGCACTGGCTGACAACTTTACAGTAATCTCATGGGAGAGTCTGCACCAGAACTAATCAGCTAAGCCAGTCCTGGTTTCTTGACACTCAGAAACCATGTGAAACAAGTAATGTCTATTTAAGATGTTAAATGTTGAAAATGCTGAGGTGATTGCTATGCAGCAACAGATACGTAATTCAACTCCCAATGGTTTTTATTAAAATAGCCAATCACTAAAATAAAAATATAGCAAAGAAAGGTTTTTAAGCAACCAAATTCAATTACAAAAAGTATTAACCAAATATATACATATGCCATTCTAAAGCATAGCACAATACAACCAAATAAAGAAAGGATCTTCAGAATTACAGCTTTTCATTAATGTTAATTCCATAGTTTTAGGAAAATGATTATCTTCATAAATGTAAAAATATATTTGCTACAGTTTGATAAGCATGTCTGATTTAAAAGAAGCGCCATATAAATTGAATAATTATTTAATGGAATGCTATATATTTGTTCTGAAGCAACATCAGCATCAAATCTTTTAAAAACTCAATGGAAGCATTTCCACAAGAGTTGAGTAAAAGGAGAACAACGTTACCGTTATCATTTGAGGAAGTATTCTAGATATTCTATTTAGTGCTGTGAGGGAATAAAATTTTATCTTAATATCTATTCAATAAATTATTATGTGAAAAACTTTGCCATGCCACATACTCCCTTAAGTATAAGCATCATAATAGTTAATTCTCATTACAACCCTTTGAAATGGTACTTCTAGAAACTAGAAACTCCCTTTTATATACAAAAATAAGAGAAAATCGTCCATGCTTATACAGCTAGTAAGTGTGTTATAGCCTTCTTTAGAGTATATATTTTCAACTAATGTAGTAATAATGGAAGTAAATTTAAAATAAATCACATTTAAGATATCTCTCTATATAATATACATATATATATGTGTGTGTGTGTTAATGAGAAAGATACAGGATCTAGGAAAAACTGGACATAGTTTGAATATTTCATTCACTGACTTTTTCAAACTAACAGCAGCACTATAACGGGTCTAAAGAACAGTTAGTTTGAATCGAAGCAAATAATGGAAGGCTCTTCCAGAGAAGTCATTAAGAAAGAACTATTCAACATAATATATGTCATGACTGAGAAGACAGAAATAACACATCAGATATTACAAAAGCATGTAATTCTTTATTTAACTTCAAAAACAATAGAAATGCCAGGAAACAAAAGTGTCTGTAAGAAAAGTTATGATACAAATTTAAACAAACTTAAAAAAAAAAACATATATAGCATAGTTTTCAGAAAGTAAAATCTTGACCTTGATACTGAAAACCTTCTGTATCCAGAAGTATCCACAGCGAAGGAAATATTATCTTAGCACAGTGTTTGGCTGGGCATTGTAGGTTTTATATTATGCCTATGTATAGGTAAAATAATACAGATGCTGCTTATTGGTTTCCATGGAAGCACAGAAGACATAATCATGATTGTAAAATACAATATTAACACACGTGCAGACCAACATTCTTGATAAATATGTGTAAGTAAGAATGTAGTTGTCAAAAGGTAGGAGATAAAAGGGCAGTAATAAATGGAATAAAGCAATCTAAATAAATATTAGATTGCTAATATTCTCATTTGACCTGGAGGGGAGCTTAGATACAGAATCAAAGGGATGGAGAAATAAATAAAAGTAGAAAGGTTATTATATGAAGGAACAAAGGTCAACAATGGAGAAAAAATAGTAATATAATAATCATTAACAGGAAGGCAGAAGAAAAGAGAAAATATGTGATCTAAACTGTCACATAGCATAGTGAAATCACCTAACACATTTATCAGATCATATCCTAGTTGTTTAGTGAGGCACTGCTGTATCTAGTGCATATTCAATGTGCAACAGAAACTCTTAATACTTTTAATAAGGGTAAGATACTTTTTATTAGCATACTTTTTGAAAGGTAACAATATGTTTCTGTTGCCCACCTAAAGTTTGACTGATTTGCCAAGTTTTCTTTTGAAACCACCAGGAAACAGATAAAATAATTATTGACCATTTTGTTGGTCATCAAGCTCCTGTTTTGTTTTTTAACCTAACCTTAAGTGAATGTGGTTCTGTATATTGAGAGAATATATGAAATAACAATTTCCCTTAAAGGAGTAATAACCCCTAAGAAGGTAATGGGGTTAAAGACCTGATGACAGTCTTGAAGATTTCAGAGTGCCTGTTCCTTCAGAATTACTAATGTCTCTAGCTGTATTAGGTCATTCTCTAATTTTGGAAGGACTACGAAGATGAGTGACCTCATAGAATTACACAGCATGACACATCCCTACCCATCACATTCTATTTGCAGAGATGGGTTTCATTAATTGTGTCTAACAAGTCATATATGGGGCTTGCTAGTGGAGATCCCAGGCAGGAAATTTAGGTCTTTTGTTGAGAGCACCAAACATCCCTGAGGCTGAATGACAGATGTCTTAGCAGTTCGGAGTGAGCTGCGATTGCTGCTGCAGTGGCTGATTCCTTAGCACTTTTCAGCAAGTTATATCATGTAGTTAACAATCCCCAGTCTTATGCTTGCAGATTTGCATAAGCATAAACAGAGCTAACAAGTTCTTAATTAGCCTTTAGCACCCTTAGTAGGCATAATTCCTTCTCCCTTGCTGGGATCTATGTGGTTAAAAATGACAATTATGGTCTGTTTTTACCTATTAAGCATAAAATTATTAAAAGTGGCATACTGCATTTGGATTAAAACTGTCCAGGAAGGGGTGATGACATCAGCAGAGAATCTGGCATAAATAATTCCAGGGGTTCCCTCTGTCACCATAGCTGAGGTATTTGTCTGTATTGTTTTGCATTGGTGGGTCTGGTTCTCTCAAGTTCTTAAATTGGAGTCTCTGAACTGTTTCTGTCAGAAAGAGGTAAACCTTCAGTGACAGGCTTTGAGCTGAGTATTTAGTAACACAGAGCCAGGTTACTCCAGATCAAAGTCAACAAGGATTCTACACTACGTGCAACTAGTAGCGGAAGGACTCACTCACATTCTGCCAGTAGGTAGGTGAGGCTGGTTAGAGTTCCATAATGGGTAAGCTATCCTTCTTTTAGTGGTTTTATTGCCATTGAAGCCAACAGAAGCTCTTCACTAGTAATGGCAGAAATGGAAATTTAAAGAGGCTCAATATAAGCCCACACTGCAGGTGAGTCACCAACTAAGAGTAGAAATGTTTTGAGTTGGCAGTAGCCTCTGATGTTGTCCACCTAAAAGATCCAGAAACCTTCTCAGACCCACATTAGGAATGCAGTTCCCTGATCTAAGACATTCTCAGCTTGAATAAACTTTATACAGGCTTCTTCCTGCCTCTAGGATACTGCCCTCTTTTTCTTAGAACACATACTTTAGAAAACTTTTCATTGTGAAAAAAAGACTTGTATCTCTTCCCCTCTGAGATGCATGTTTTTTTTTTTTTAAAGCTTCTTGCATTTTACAAGCCAAGAGTAGCTTTCTCAAGGACCTGTCATCTGTTCTTTTCACATATAATCATTAAGGGAGATAGTTCCTCTGTTTCTCAGTTTCTATGGAAAGGTAGGAGTCTTAACTTCTAACTTGGGCAGGTGCCTTGCTGCAATTTGTAAAGCTATCTCCTGCCAAGTAGATCAGAGAAAGTTTACTTTTCCATTGGGTAAAGCCAGTTAGCAAACACACATGGCCTAAGGTTCTCCTATCCTACTCTTAAAGAAATCCCCTTTAAACTTTTGTTTCAGTGGAGTTGAGCTCAGACTGAATCTGGCTGCTTTCTTCATGGCAGTGGGCTTGAATAAAGTCTCTTGCCTGTTTAACTGGCTCAGTGCAATCTTTGCTTTGACAGACCCCTTCACACTAGTGGAGCATTGTGACTTGGTTTAGTAAATGCAATTTGAGCAGAATTAATGTGAGTCTCTTCTGTATAAAAATGATAGATTTTTCATTCTTTCCCTCTGGTAATTCACTTTGTTCTGGTTGATGACAATTCCATCAGCCTGGGTCACACAACGATGATAATGTACAACAAAATCCTTAGGTGATGACAACAGGAGTTTTAAATGAGATCTAAATTATATGTTAAGGCACTGAGATTTAAGGGCTGTGCTACCGTATCATGTACCTTTGCATACTGTAATTGCTGCTGTTTTGTGTAACTCTGCTATGGTTTAGATTTTACCCCTCCAAAACTCATGTTGAAATTTGATCCCTGATGTTGGAGGTGGGGGCGTAATGGGATGTATTTGGGTCATGGGGGCGGATCCCTCATGAATAGATTAATGCCCTCTCTGGGGGTGAGTTCCTTCTTGCTCTATTAGTTTCTGCAAGAGCTGATTGTTAAAATTATCCTGGCATCTTCTCCCTGTCTCTCTCTTGCTTCTTCTCTTGCCATGTGATCTCTGCACACGAGCTCCCCTGACCTTCCATCATGAGTGGAAGCAGCCTGAAGCTCTCTCCATATGCAGATACCAGTGTCATGCTTCTTCTGAAGTTTTCAGAACTGTCAAACAAATAAACCTTTTTTCTTTATAAATTATCCAGCCTCAGGTATTCTTTTTCAGCAGTAATATATGGACTAAGCTGCCCTTGAAATGGAGAAAGTTGAGCCATTTAGATCCTATACGGACTAATCAGAGTAATTAGCCCAGTACCTGCTTTAAATGTGCCTCACCTCTGATTTGTCTGAAACATCTATTGAAGGCTGAGTGTTGTTTTTAAAAAGGAATCATTTCATATGACATTCTTTTGCAGGCAATTTTGCTTGAGAAGTTTGATCGGAAAGCAAGAATAGAAACAGACACATATTGGAATAGGTACTCAAGCTTTTTAACAATGCCAAAGCAATCAGAAATTTAATGGAGGTGGCTTCAGTAAAGAAGAAATAGCCTCAGTCCAACACTTTGAAGTTACTCGCCAGTGTAATGCTATTTTACTTCCCCTAAGATTCAGCACAATCTTGTTAAATGTTTCAGTATATTTAGATCCATAGAAAGAAATTGAGACAAAATTCTGTGTTTTTGACAAATGGTCCCAATGGTAGCAACAGCTTGGAAAGTTTAATTATAGTTTCACAAATGTGGGACCAAAACTGGGAGTGGTCTGCTCAGTAATCCATAGAAAAGCAGGGTGACATGCAGAGTCAGGGGACACTGGGTCAAAACCACTGTATAGACTCATATATTTACTTGAATTATCTCTGTAATTCCTTTGAAATATTACACAGGGGAATAGAAATTTAGAAACTGGCAGTAAATTTTACTATCCTGTTGGAGAGATTAATGCTATAGACTTGAACTTTAAATAATAACAAGACTTTCCTTGTATTTTTTAGTCAAGTTCTGGCTACATTTGTGTCAATGCATTATAGTTGTGAGTTTGGCTATGAATGTCATTGATATTAATTGATTCCTTAAACTGTTAGTGCTGAATTAAAAACAACTATTTTGATCAAAATCATCCAGATTAGCTATTGCCATTGCTACAAATTTAAAGGTTCAAAGGTTCTTCCTTTTTATGCCTATGTTTATAAGGCTTAACCACGTGTAATTTTAGTTAAGTCCTGTTCTCTGGGAAAAGAGTGATGGTTAAGATCTCTCTCCACCTTTTTATGCTCCAGAACCAGCTTGCCTCTGTTAAAATCCACTTTTACCCTTTACCTTCTTAGATAAGATTGCCTCTAGTCTTCCTAAATTTCGTTTATGTACCTGCTTCTCTAAGTTTTCAGTGTCCCCCCCTCTGTTTTTAAATTGTCACTTAATAATGAACATTTTCTTTATTGCAATTGCCTTAGTGAAAACATCTCCTTATTCTTCAGGACATCTTGTCTCTGACAATCTTTTGCTTGAGTAATACAAACAATAATTTTTTTTAATTCAGTTTCTTCAAACTGATATTAATTAACAACCATAGCTAATATTCCTTCTAATAGGTAAAGGAATATGAGTATTTTTCCAACCTGGAGTCAGATTATCTTCAAGAAACTTTTTTAAATGCTGCATATTTTATAATAATATTCAGCTGGTTATATGGAAACACATTAGTGATGTATTGTTTAATAGCAGATAACAGAACATACTCTATGTAATCCAAAATATATGTTCATTTACATAGATGCATGCAGGTACATATACATGATGTACGCATGTACATACACACACATAGACACAAAGAAAAGGCAAACCTGGAATTACCTATGCTTAAATGTAAATAGTGATGGTTTTAAATGTATATGTCTGCCTTTTTGAACTCCATGCAAGTGAGCAAATAAATAAATGATGTGGAAATATATTTGAAAATAAGTTATCTATACCATTACATCTATTATGGGACAGTATCAATTATTGCAATTTTTTATCATTTACATGAATATTATGTGTTATTTCTATGCCTAATTATTTACTTATACTTTTTTCAAAAATAATTTGGTATAGATGTGGTATTTTTGTGACTGGGTAACCTAGGAACCTGTTTGACTGGAATTGTGTGGAAAAAGGTATGTTTCTAAGAGGACACATAATTATAATAGCTAGAGCAAAGCTACAGTATTGGTACCATTACTGAATCAAGTCTCTGTGAAATCTTTTGCATTTGATATCTGTGTAATATTCATCATCATTCTAGTTTTATTTGTTTTTTCAAATAATGACACTGAGTTTTAGAGCAGTAAAGGAACTATTTATCAAAATGCTAATATTTGATGCTGGAATTCTGACTCCGAACTATTATCAATGACTATATTTTTTCTACTATACCATGCTGCACTTATTACATACTATGAGGCTAAACAAGATAATTATCTTTAAAATTACCAGATTATAGTTGTTTATTAAAAATTGATGAATTTTTCTCATTTCCCTTTACTACCCAACATGATTTACATTTAAATATTACAAATATATTTCTGACTATATTATCTCAGATGCTTCTTTAAGAGTTCTTTGTTCTAATTAGTCTGAAATAGATTAAGTAGTTTAATAATGTTGAACTAATCTAAAATAATTCATTTAGTGTAATACATATAGTACATAAATAAATATTTTAACTAGGTGTCACACTGGTATATAGCAGTTAGCATAAAGTATAGGTTGTAAGGTAAAACATTGATGTTATGTAGAGCTTTACGTTAAAAAAAAAAGGGAACAACAGAAAGAGAGTCTATTTCATTTTGTTATCTACCCTTTATTTCATTTCTCTATGGAAAAGAGTAGCTTTGGGGAACTTTGAAGTTGATTATCTGTTTTTAATCATGCTAGTTTTCTAATAAAATCTATCATACATATATAATATTATGTATGTATAATTTTTTGTGTGTATAGAATACTTAGTGACAAATCTGAATAAATCAATACCTAAGTATTTCTCCCATTTTGGTCATTTTTTAAAATTACAGCTTGACCAAAATGAATTTTGAAAACAATATAATTTTAAGAAATGCCTTTGAAAATGAAACCTGTATCTAAAATATCTGTAGAAAGCAATATGCTTGGTTATGTTTAGGATTATCCCTTTAGATTTAATCAGTCAAGTGTTATTAGTATATATAATGCACATGTGGAATAATGAGATGTAGACTAGCAGAAGGCAGCCAAAGCAGTAATGTATTCAGCAGGCAGCATATATTAGGCTATTATTTTTTCTGACCGAATGTCTCTTCTTCACCTCCTAAAATCAGTCTAATAACCTTTCACATTTAAGATAAAAGTGTCAGCATTTGAGAAGTGAGCAGAAGAAAATTCTGTTATTTGTCTGTGACCAGACGAATTAGCCTTGCTGGAGATCGTTTCTGCGTGCTAACTAGGTTAGGGCTCATCTTCATTTGTCATTCTCTGATTATGTTGTGAGCTATTCAAAGACATCATGTAAAATCTTATTTACTGCTTTGCTATAGATCACTCATGGGCTTAAGAGCTACATCAGGGGTTGTAAAACACGTCTGTGTCAGTGCCATATGCTAATGGCATCATTTAACCCAAGCTTAACATTTGCGCACCCCATCAACTACAGGGAAAGATTAAATAATTCTTTTGATGCAAAGAGATTATAAGTTTCTGGGACAACATACATCATTAATAAATCAACGCCCCACCATTCCCCAACAACTATGTGAAGGGAATGTGAAGGCCAGGTACAGAGGCCACAATTGAAGGACACTTTTTAATATCATATAACTGTGACTATGACTTGTTTGATGATGTGTTACTACAGATATGTGAGGTTCAGACAACAATGTACCATGATTTGTGGGAAAGTCTTCATGCTGCTGACTCTTAAGCAAAAATCATTGATTTAATTCTTCTATGGAGAAGGGTCTCTCAATGACTACTTCTCTGTTCTTTAGTGCTTGAGAAGAGTATGCATTACATGAGTATCAAAGAAAAGCAAGAATCTAGCCTTACATTTTCCTGTCCAAACCACCGAGGACTCTTAACTAGATGGAAAGTTGGGCTAGGAGTGCCCTCTGTTGTCTTTTCCACTTGTTATTAAAGTGCTGTCCAATTTTTAAACTCAAAAGCATGAAAGGTCTTCTGGTTTCTGAATTGGAAAGATTTCCAACACAGCAATAAAAACTAACCTACAGCTACCACTTATTTGTTTATTTCTGAAAAGGGAATTTTCACAATTTCTGAGTAGGTTTCGATATAGAGATTGTAAGTTTTAGATGGGAGGAACATGGAGAACAGAAATGGAGGAGGCATAGTGTTTTTATTTTTTCAATGTATAATTAATGTCATTATGAAGAGATTCATGTACGTAGCTTTTACAGCTTGGCTCAGGGATAAGTAAAATCTCTCCTGGTAATTAGTAAGAAACTGAGCCAGTCTTGCAGGCCTAATTTCATACATATGTGTGTGTGTGTGTGTGTATGTATATGTATATGTGTATGTGCATATATAGATATATGTATGTATATAATAGTTATATAGCTTTGTATTACAGAAAAAAAAATCAGTGCCCCTGTAGTACTCTTCTCTAAAATGAAGATCTATGAAAACTCAAGCTAGGAAATATTACACTCTTGTTCTTTTTTCATTCTTCTCTGGATTTTGAATTGATTTCAGTTCAATTTCTTTTTCCTTATTGTATTAGCCTAACTATGAATACTATTCTGACTAGCATTTCAGTGTCATAGCACCATAGATTTATGCATTTAGGATGGTCCAAGAGCTAGAGGAAAAATTTTGAGAGGCTCAGGTTTAGGAATAAAATTGCCGTGTCTCATAAAGAATTCATCCAAATTATTGAGGCATCAACTAAAGAGGGAAAATCAAATGCAACATGAGGTAATCAATCATATGGCCAGAATCTTTGTTAGGCATTTTATTTTTCTGGATAATTGAGTTTATGAGGAAAGGAATGTGCACTGGAAGGTGTCATCATCTTGCAGAGCTTTAAGCTCCAGTAACTTAACTAATATACAATTAATGGTCTGTTTCTTTGCAGGGAAGAAGAATAGCTAATTCTCAAAACCCAGAAATGGTGAAAAGGTAGTGATGGTGGAGAGGGTCTTTGTAAATCAAGAAAGAAATAATAGTCCAAAAAGTCAAAGTGAGAGAATATATAGAATACATAGACAGTTCAATTCAATCAGAAACTCTTATACTTTCACTGGGAGATCATACCAGGAGATTATTAGCTGAGAAAAACCCAACTGAATTAACTTTTGAATAAGAACGTAAATATACAAAACCAAAAACTGTATTAGAAATGTATATTCAGCCCCCTGTATCTGTGAGTTACATATCCATGAACTCAGTCAATGGGGGATTAAAAATATGCAAGTCAAAAGATGAAAAAAAAATCAATATAGAAATAAATAGTAACAATAATACAGTATAATAATTTACTTAACATTTGCATTGTATTAGATATAGAAAGTATATCTGATGACATGACTTGAAATATACAGAAGGATGTGCATAGGTTATATGCAAATTCTGTTTCATTTTGTGTAAAGCACTTGAACATCGCAGATTTGGGTATCCACAGGTGTCCTGGAACCAATCCCCTGCAGATACCAAGAGACAAGTGTGTATAGAAACTAGCTTTTTTGTGACTATGACGTAATGTGTTGTAATCCCATACTGATATGTACATAAGTACATATGTTGATGTGTTCATTTTGCAGTTTGAATCTTTCCATAAATCATTTCAATTGCTTAGATATACTATTCAAAGACTCTGGAATTTTTGTTCAAGTATAAATTTTTCATAAAATCTTTGTTCATAACAAAAAATAAAAAACACAGCGCATAGAGCCAAATAGATGAATGAGTTGCAACTTAACAGAATGATGTGAGGTGTAGTGTGTGAAACCTCTTCTACACTACAGATACTAATGAATGAATGTTAGGTTTTACAGCTGTTTGGTTTTCTTGGAAGTTCTTCATTTTCTCACATTATTTGCTTCCTCATCTCAGATCAGCAGGTTAAATAATGGTGTGTGTGCATGTATACATTTGAGTTTCCCCCACTCTTATGGTCAGTCATGACACAAAATGGGAGTTTATTAACAAAAGTAAACTAAATGATCACACATTATGTCATATAATAGCAGTCATTTTATAAGGAAATAAAACTTACAAACAATTTACTTATTAAAATGTCCATTCTCATCAATCATGTCTCTGGATACACTGGAATAATTTTAATCTTGTAGCCCATCTGAAGCTTCTGCTGTATGTCCTGCTAATATCTTATGTCCCAGTTATTTGATAAATGAAAGGCCATTAGTCATGGAGTATTCTGTTCTAACATCAACCCTTAACTGGAATCTGACCTCTTTTAAGAAAAAAAAAAAAAAATCTAGCACTCCAGCATAACATCCATATCAAAGGTTTGTCTCAGCAACTTCTGCATCACTAACATATATTTTTAAAAAATCTTACTGTTTGTTTTATTCTCCAAGCAAAAAGTTGCATCCTAGAAAATCATTCTTTTTAAAAGCAGTTTTACTGATATGTAATTGACATATAAAAGGAAATCATTACTTCTTGTTCTCTTCCATCAGACAAAAACCAGACGAAAAAAAATTGACTGCTACTATCAAAAGCTGAGAGCAAGTTCTGTTTCTGGAATTCTTAATGAAAAAAAATCATGATATTAAACTAGTTGTAAATTCATAGCCATTATATGAATAATATAATGCAAGGGAAGTCCATACTTTTGATTTTTTTTCCTCTTTCTTAGATTACTTGTTTATCTTGATATTTTTGACAAAAAGAATAATCACCTTAATTTTCCTAAACTTGGGCAAACTCTGCTAACACATACACGTATACAGGCATATGTATGTTCGGCATTCCAATTCACCTCTCTTTCCTCTTTCAGTACTTCTGACATTATTTGCCCCCATAATACACACTTCCTTTTTTCTCATGATTGTAATTCTGTGGAGCTTAAAAATTTTGATGCACTTCTAATGGCCTCATATTCACCAATCCTTAGTTCTATAATTTCAGGTCAAAATTTATCCTTCTGCAACCTTGAGAATTGCATTCATTTGTTATTCATTCAATATTTATTGTAGCTATTATAATCTGAATAATGTTTAACTTCTTGCAGGAAATTCAATGTGTTTGCTAAATTAGATCTTTGGGGGAATAAACAATAGTTTAGAAAATAAAACAGGCTAGTATCACCTTTTTTTGAATCTCCTATACCAGTGATTTTTAGCCTTTATCAGAGACACAAGACCTTTTTCTAACATTTTACATCTTGTGATAAAATCCATAGACAATATAGCTTCTCTGTCTCATAAAAAATACAATGTTTTACCTTTAATCCAGAAGAGAAATAGAAGGAAATAAAAATACAATAAAATAATATGTATTTGAATACATAAATATTCAACATTAATATTCTGGAAAACAGTGAAGCAATCACATGCTCATATATAAGCAGACTCACTTGGAATTGAACAATTACAAATGCAGAGTGATATTGGTGTTAATAATTGGCAGCCCTAATGTACAAGCAAATAGTTCACAAGTATACAATACACAAGTCACATTGTCATTGATGATATTTTCTACAACACTGGACAACTTCCCCCCCAAAAAAGCCCTGAATAACATTATGTAAAATAGTACAATGTTTAATGTATTTGTCTGAAAAGCTCAGTGTGTATTAAAACTGGGCTACCTCTGTTGAAGGTGACTGTGAGAGTCTAGGGAAGGAGTAACAACAGAAATTCTATTGTTCAGCAATCTCTAAGTCTCTAGAAGCAAAAATGTACTTAATCTTTCTGAAATTCCGTTGATTCTGAATTATTCCAAAACGGAACCAATTCTAGAGCTTTTAAACTGAGTAAAGTAATATTTTGTATTCCCTTTTTGTGTTTTCTTAGGAGAACCTCCATATTTTCAACAATAGAAACAAAACCAGTAGTAACATAATAAACATACATTCAGTCAATGTATTCACAATCCAAAAAATAATACCTCTGGATTAAAATTTACATTTTGCCTTAAATAGTTCAAAACCCATCACTGTCAACTTTGTTATTTCACTCTTGCTTGATACTGTGGTATTTCTCTTAAGGGTGAACTTGGATCAGTAGCCCAATTCCTAATTTTTGCTGTTCAACCATTTTCTTGATCCTTGCTCTCCAATTCCACACACTCTAGACTGCTCAGTGGATTTGTAATAAACTTTCAAAATGAAGGGAAATTTCTTGCTCATTGTTTGCCTGAAATCTTGGCTTGTGTTCATCTTATTAAACACAAAATATGCTTTCCAAATGCCAAGTTTAGCTACTAAAACTCCTTTAAAGCTATTTCCCAGTAGTTCCATAGCATGGGTCATCCTGAAGGATGCACATGTGGGACTCCACATTATATATATTTCCTGTTTGAATACAGAAAACAAAATGTAAAAGAAAATATAAGTAATTAATATATATATTTGCCACATTCTACATAAAATTTATATATATTATAATTTGAAACAGTAATTTAACATTTGCTTTTTGAGCGTCTACTGTATTTCAAACTGATTTAAAATCCTCTTAAAGGGATAAGCCCTATAACTATATTTGGAGCCAAGAGTGGGTCACATAGGGTCAGAAACTAGTGTTTTCTCAAGAAAACAATGCAAATTTACTTTTCTGGACAACATATATATCAAACACCAGAAAGCACAGGTAGTAACTTCAGTTTTTATTATTATTACAAGTTCCATTATTCTAAGTACATAATTGTCAACATTTTAGAAATATATTTAAATAACAATTTCATTTACAAGACAATGTTAAAGGCACACAGAGTTATACCGCCATAGTATTTATAGTAAATGCTTTAATAATGGAATGCGTACTGGACAGATTCTATTGAACTCCTCTGTCTACCTCTTAATAGATTCAAGGCTATTATATGCCAAGGAAGCTCTTGTCATATAATTTAAACAAAACATTTTTAAAACTTCCTTTAGAAAGAACAGTCAGCTTACTAAGTTGCATCAGTTTTTTTTTGTGTCACAAATAGATACTGCTTTCCATTTGCATTTGACAAACATTTTCAGTGCTATTCATAATGAAACTCACATGATTTTTTCTGAACTGAAGGTCAGCAGCTTTGCTGAAGTTTGCAGTTGAGCTCCTCAAGAAAAATGTAACAGCAGTGAGGACTGCATATTTCATTACATAATGATAATTAATAAAATTACTGAAGGTTAAAATAATAGTTCTTCTGTCATATATGTCAGTGCAGTGTAAGGTTCTATTAGAGAACACCTCTAAAATTAATGTCACCGCTTTGATAATCTAGTCAAATTCTTACTTTATTAAGTTCACCATGAAGACGGCTCCTCACCTCACAACTTCCCATCAAACTTTTGGCATTCAGAAGCAACACTGATTCACAGGCATTCACTCTTCCACTGTGGTTGCCTTAGGTTATGAATCCCAGCATATGTCTATTCTGGCTGTTATCTAAGATTTAGTTGTACAAATGGCTAAAAAAAAAAAACTCCTTTCCTTAGACAAATAGCCTCAAAGGATACACATGGAAACAAAATAGCAAGTCATTCTGAACAAGCACTTCTGTCTGAGGAATTCAGTCACTGAATCTTTAATATCTAGACCCTGAAAAAGTAAGTCAGATGTTTGAAACCAAGAACTTTCATCTTTCAATCCCACAAGTTGTTTGGGATCTCTAAGAAGGCTATTTATCTGGGGGCATTGTCCTTTTCAATACCATAAGACTAAACTGATTTACAGAAACAAAAACGGAAAGAAAAACATTTAATTACATGATTAGCTTAGAATGATATGGAAATAAATTGTTTAGAAATTCAAACCTTCATTTAAATGCAACAGCTATTCAGTAAATATGCTGGTTGACAGGCATCTCTGCTCTGGATACTGAGGAGTTAGTATATATTTAATTTAGGTAACAAGACCACAAGCAATTATTTTTATACCTGGGGTTAATTTTTAATGTGGAATAAGAAGAACTGAACTACCACAAGAAATAAGTTCTATATGCTTTAAGAAAACATTAATTTAACCATGCTATAGAGAGGTCAGAGTTAAATGAGCATATATTATTTTAAAGGATGAAGCAGAAACAATGATGGACACATACCTGTTCTCTAATTATTACCGTTCTAAAGAGAAAGTGACATGGACACATTTTCAGCTCAAGGAATTACAGAAGTTCTGAATAGGAAGATGATGTTCCTGTCAGGTGTATTATAAAAAATTGCCATTTTACCAAAAAAATGGTTTCATAATATGATATGAAGAAGAGATCACAACAATCAGAAGTAAAAGCAGGTGCAAAGGAATGAACCATTGCCTCATCCATAATTAGAAAACACAATCTAACAGATGGAAATGTGATTATAGTGGAAACGGAATTATGTAATAAAGTTGAAAGTTTGAAAGAAAAGTAGGAGAGGTGGTTATTATATACTTTTTTGAAGACTGGTAAAGAGTCCAACTCAAGTAAAAAGAACTTAAAAAGTTGAAGGGGAGGAAAGGGGGAAGAGCAAGATGGTTGAATAGAAGGATCCACCGATTGCCCCTGCCCCCCACAAGGACACCAATTTAACAACTATCTACACAAAACAAGCAAATTTATATGAATCAAAAATCAAGTGAGCACTTATAGTACCTAGTTTTGACTTCATATCATTCAAAAAGGCATTAAAGAGGTCAGAAAAGACAGTCTTGAATTGCTGACACCATTCCTCCACTATTTCCTGGCAACAGCCTCATGGCACAGAGAGAGAATCCGTGCTTTGGGGAGAGGGGAGAGGGCAGCAATGGTGATATATTGCCTTGAAACCAGTACTGCCCTGTCACAGCAGAAAGGAAAACTGGACTAAATTCAGCTAATGCCCACCCATGGAGAAAGAATAGTTAAACTAGCTCTAGCCAGAGGTAAATCACATATTCCAGTGGTCAGAGCTTGAATTCCAGCCATGGGCTAGCATTCTCACCACCATGGTCTAAAGTGCTCTGGGGCTAAATAAACTTGAAAGGCAGTCTGCGACTCAAGGATTGCAACTCCTAGGCAACTCCTAGAGCTGAACTGAGCTCAGATCCAGTGGACTTAGGGATCACATGACATGCTGATAGACGTGCAGCTGTGGCCAAAGAAGTGCTTTCATCCCTCTCCCTCAACCGAAGGCTGCACAGCTCGAGACTCCAAAAGAGACTCTGTCCTTCCACCTGAGGGGAGAAGAGTGAAGAAGAGGAATTTGCCTTGCATTGTGGATCCTAGCTCAGCCACAATTGGATAGGGTATGACTCAAAGTCATGAGGACCGCTTTCCAGGTCCTACTTCCCAGACAATATTTCTGGACATATCCTGGACCAGGAAGGAACCTACTGCCTTGAAGGGAAGGACCTAGTCCTTGTAGAACCCATCAACTTCTGACAAAACAGCCCTTGGGTGCTGAATAACCAACAGCAATACCGAGGTAGTGTACTGTGGGCCTTAGATGAGTCTCTGAGACTTTCTGGCTTATGATGAGACTCAGCATATTATCAGCTGTGGTGACTGTGGGGGCAAACTCCTTCTGCTTGAGAAAAGCAGAGGGAAAAGTAAAGCGGACTTTGTCTGGCACCTTAGGCACCAGCTTAGCCACAGGGTGGTAGAGCACTAGGAAAGCGCTTGGAATCCTCAATTACAGGCCTTGGCACTTGGATGGCCTTTCTGGACCTGCTCTGAGCCAGAGAGGAGCATAGTGCCCAGAAAGGTGAGTCCCAGGCTAGGCAGCATTCACCACAAGCTGAATAAAGGGCCCATGGTCCTGAAGGGAACATTGCTGGTAGCCTGGCAGTACTCCCATGGGGCTATGGTGGTGCTGACAACGGAGTGAACCTCCTCTGCTTGTGGAAAGGGAAAGGAAAGATGGCAAGGACTGCCTCTTGCGGTTTGAGTGCCAGCTCAGCCACAGTACAATAGAATATCAGGTAGACGTCTAAGGTTTTTGACTCTAGGCCCTGCTTTCCAGATTGTACCTCTGGATGTACCAGGAGCCTGGGGTAATTTGCAACCATGGAGGGAAAGACACAAGCTTGGCTGGCACTGCCACCTGCTGAACATAGAACCTCTATGCTTTGAGTGAACGTAGGTGGTAGCCAGGCAGTGATCACAGTGAGCCTTGGATGAGACCCAGTGCTCTGCTGGCTTCCTGTCTGACCTAGCACAGACCCAATAATCGTGGCCACGGAAGTGCTTGTGTCACCACAAATACAGATCCAAGTGGCTTGGAACAAAGACTTCATTTATTTGGGAGATAGTCAGGGAAGAGAACTAGAGTCTCTGCCTGCTAATTCAGATATTTCTTCTGAATCTTGTTGAAGCCAAGGCAGTACCTCTATGAATCTATAAAGCCCAGCATTACTCGGCTTGTGGTGCCCCCAAAGCAGGCTAAGATGATAACACCCAAGTCCTTTTGAATACCTAAAAAGCCTTCTCAAGAAGGATGGGTACAAACAAGCTCAGACTCTTCAATGCCCAGTCACGGACGAACATTCATCTTGTTGTCAAGGACCGGTCCATCTAAGCAAGTCTTCATTTGTAGATGCATCTGGGCAGCTTCATACCCACTTACCATCGCCATATGTGTGTGTAAGGGTCAGAGGCAGGAAACGAAGGGGCCCTCATCTGGGAACAGGAAGAAACATGTTGTTAGGTGTTGGAAATCTGCTGAATCTTTATTATTATTTTTATTATACTTTAAGTTCGGTGATATATGTGCAGAACGTACAGGTTTGTTATTTGAGTATACACATGCCATGGTAGTTTGCTGCACCCACTAACTCATCATCTACATCAGGTATTTCTCCTAATGCTATCCCTTCCCTAGCTCCCAACCCCCCCACAGGCCCTTGTGTCTGATGTTCCCCTCCCTGTATCCATGTGTTCTCATTGTTCAACTCCCACTTATGAGTGAGAACATGTGGTATTTGGTTCTCTGTTGCTGTTAGTTTGCTGAGAGTGATGGTTTCCAGCTTCATCCATGTCCCTGCAAAGGACGTGAACTCATCCTTTTTTATGGCTGCATAGTATTCCATGGTATATATGTGCCACATTCTCTTATCCAGGTCTATATTGATGGGCATTTGGGTTGGTTCCAAGTGTTTGCTATTATGAACAGTGCTGCAATAAACATACGTGCACATGTGTCATTATAGTAGAAAGATTTATAATCCTTTGGGTATATACCCAGTAATAGGATTGATGGATCAAATGGTATTTCTGATTCTAGATCCTTGAGGAATCACCACACTGTCTTCCACAATGGTTGAACTAATTTACACTCCCACCAATGTGTAAAAGCGTTCCTATTTCTCCACATCCTCTCCAGCATCTGTCATTTCCTGACTTTTTAATGACTGTCATTCTAACTGGCATGAGATTGTATCTCATTGTGGTTTTGATTTGCATTTTTCTAATGACCAGTGATGATGAGCTTTTCTTCATGTATTTGTGGGCTGCATAAATGTCTTCTTTTGAAAAGTGTCTCTTCATATCCTTTGTTCACTTTTTTTTTTTTGGTAAATTTATTTAAGTTCCTTGTAGATTCTGGATATTAGCCTTTTGTCAGATAAATAGATTGCAAAACTTGTCTCCCATTCTGTAGGTTCCCTGTTCACTCTGATGATAGTTTATTTATTTATTTATTTATTTATTTATTTATTTTGGTTGTCGTTTTTGTTGTTTTGCTCTGTAGAAATTCTTTATTTTGGCTTTTGTTGCCATTGCTTTTGGTGTTTTAGTCATGGAGTTTTTGCCCATGCCCGTGTCCTCAGTGGTATTGCCTAGATTTTCTTCTAGGGTTTTTATGGTTTTAGGTCTTACATTTAAGTCTTCCATCCATCTTAATTTTTGTATAAGGTGTAAGGAAAGGGTCCAGCTGCAGTTTTCTGCATATGGTTAGCTAGTTTTCTCAACACCAATTATTAAATAGGGAATTATTTCCCCATTGCTTGTTTTGGCCTGTTTGTCAAAGATCAGATGGTTGTAGATGTGTGGCATTATTTCTGAGGCCTCTGTTCTGTTCCATTGGTCTGTATATCTGTTTTGGTACCAGTACCATGCTGTTTTGGTTACTGTAGACTTGTAGTATAGTTTGAAGGTAGTTAGTGCGATGCCTCCAGTTTTGTTCTTTTGCTTAGGATTGTCTTGGATATACGGGCTTTTTGTTTGTTTCATATAAAATTTAAAGTAGCTTTTTTCTGATTCTGTGAAGAAAGTCAGTGGTAGCTTAAAGGGAATAGCACTGAATTACTTTTGGCAGTATGGCCATTTTCATGATACTGAGACTTCCTATCCATGAGCATGGAATGATTTTTTATTTATTTTTGTCCTTTCTTATTTCCTTGAACAGTGGTTTGTAGTTCTTGAAGAGGTCCTTCATATCCCTTGTAAGTTGTATTCCTAGGTATTTCACTCTCTTTTGTAGCAATTGTGAATAGGAGTTCACTCATGATTTGGCTCTCTGTTTGTCTATTATTGGTGTGTAGACATGCTTGTGATTTTTGCAAATTGATTTTGTATCCTGAGACTTTGCTGAAGTTGCTTATCAGCTTAAGGAGATTTTGGGTTGAGATGATGAGGTTTTCTAAAAATACAATCATGCCATCTACAAACAGAGACGATTTGACTTCCTCTCTTCATATCCAAATACATTTTATTTCTTTCTCTTGCCTGATTGCCCTGGCCAGCACTTCCAATACTATATTGAATAGGAGTGGTGAGAGAGGGCATCCTTGTCTTGTGCTGGTTTTCAAAGGGAATGCTTCCAGCTTTTGCCCATTCAGTATGATATTGGCTGTGGGTTTGTCATAAATAGCTCTTATTATTTTGAAATACGTTCTAACAATACCTAGCTTGAGAATTTTTAACATGAAGTGGGGCTGAATTTTATCGAAGCCTTTTCTGCATCTACTGAGATAATCATATGGTTTTTGACATTAGTTCTGTTTATGTGATGAATTACATTTATTGATTTGCATATGTTGAACCAGCCTTCCTAGGGATGAAGCCAACTTGATCATGGTGGATACGTTATTTGAGGTGCTGCTGGATTTGGTTTGCCAGTAATTAATTGAGGATTTTTGCATCAATGTTCATCAGAGATGTTGGCCTGAAATTTTTTTGTGTGTCTCTGCCAGTTTTGGAATCAGGATGATGCCTCATAAATTGAATTAGGAAGGAGTCCCTCTTTGTCTATTTTTTGGAATAGTTTCAGGAGGAATGGTACCAGCTTCTTTTTTACCTCTGGAAGTATTCGACTATGAATCCGTCTGGTCCTGGGTTGTGTTTGGTTGGTAGGCTATTAATTACTTCCCCAATTTCAGAACTTGTTATTGGTCTGTTCAGGGATTTGACCTCTTCCTGGTTTAGTCTTGTGAGGGTACATGTGTCCATGAACTTACTCATTTCTTCTAGATTTTCTAGTTTGTGTATAGTTGATGATAGTTGTATGAAAAATGTTAAGAAGAAAAGAAGCTAGAGACTGCTGTGACAGATTGGACTGTAATTAATTAACTGACAACAGAAAAATGAAAATATGGGTCATAGAACAAAAAAGTAACAGAAAAATATTAAGAAAAGCAGTAAGAAAATGGTCAGTGATATTTGGAAGTAATTTGTTACCTTATATTGCATTATACCAGACTACTTCATCAACATTGGAAACACCTTAACCGTTGAATGTTTTCAGTAGTCAGTAGGCTTCTTGGTCCAAAGTGAAAACTTGCCTTGGCTACTTAGTCTGTGTAACCTAAAATAGAAGGTATATGTTACTAATTAGGCAAAGGTTACCATCTAACTCTAGTTTCATCCATTGTCAGTATTTTATTTGGGAGACCTACGTTTGGTTGTATTAGATATTAAAATTTTTTGACATCAAATTGATTTCAGAAGTAAGAAAACGAAATTGTCAAGATTGTTTGGACACATTATATGCCTGTTAAGAAATATGTAGGATGAGGCAAGTTGTGGTAGTTCATGGCTGTAATCTCAGCTCTTTGAGAGGCTGAGGTGGGAGGATCATTTGAGGCCAGGAATTAGAGACCAACCTGGGCAACATAGCAAGACTCTGTCTCTACAAAAAATAAAATACATTAGCTGAGGGTGGTGGTCCACATTTATAGTTCCAGCTACCTGGGAAGCTGAGGTGAGAGCATCACTTGAGCCCAAGAGTTCATGGCTACAGCGAACAATGATTTTGCCACTGCACTCCAGCCTAGATGACAGAGCAAGATGTTGTCTCTAAAAAAAGAAGAAGAAGAAGAAGAAGAAAAGTAGGATGAAGCTAAAAAGGCCCGAGTAAAGGCTTTTAATCAAAATGTTGTGAGATTAAGGGAAATTTCTAATTGCTTTTTTGTATGCATGCTTGTGTGTTTTCAGAAATAAAAATGTAAAATTTAGTTTGCATTTACTAATATACATAGACTGCAGTAGTTTATTCGTTTCTAGCTTTTCTAAATTGTTGAGGAAGCTTACATATGTAAGCTTGCAAGAGACGTGCTAAAAATTGAAAAGAAATCATCAAAGAATATTATTTGGCACAGTAGGCTGGAACATAGGACATATGCCCAAGACTGAAGCATTGTATATTTACACTAAACAAATTCTCAAGTCCCTTTTAAACCTGAAAATCTGTAATTCTTTTCTGTCAAAAGCAGTATTTATCTTTTAATACACTAACCAAACGTTGAATGTTTTGCATTCTAAGTGGCTTGCATCTAGGGCTGAGCAAATACAGATGGAAGTACCTATTTGTTTCAATATTTTATCATGGACTGAACCTAATCAGGCTCTTAATCTAGTGATAAGTGAGAAACCTTTATTCAATGGACCGTAATTGGACTCAGATTAATTTTGGTTAGTATTTGTCCCATAAGATATACGTAGCACCTTCATAATCTCAATTGATGATGCTTACTGGGCAGCCAATTTAAACACTGTATTGATCTTTATACTAATGTGCCCCAAAAAGGAAAACTTATGTGCATTCAATAATGGATAAGAAAGCAGACTACTTCTAATCCATTATTTCCTAGTGAACAAGGTGACTCAGGTATTACTGAATAGTGAATAGAGAAACATAATAAATACAGAGTTTGGGAAACTAAACTGAATTAAAGGTCTAACACTGATTTTCTAAGAATTATATGTTATTATATTTTTAGAGAACACCAAATCGAATAAAATGTAAAAAATAAATACTTGTAAATAAATTAACATTTTTTAGCAAGCCATAGGATATGACAAAAATATGATTTACTGAGAATACTTTTCCAAGTGATACGTGGATTCCCAGTTTTTAACTAAAATTTATACATAAAACATTAAAATTAGCATATTCTTATCTAAAGATATTTGTGTTGCTATTGTACAAATGACATGTAAATCATATAGTTTTTTATAAAGTTTTTATTCTATCCCTTTAAATCTGTTTAACCTCTTCTCTCTCACCTTGTGCCTTCAAAGAATAACATAAATAAAATTATGTCCATCCTCTTCTCTCTCACCCTGTGCCTTCAAAGAATAACATAAATAAAATTATGTCCATCAACTTAAGAACAATCAAGAAATTCTAATAAAAGACCATCACATAGGTAAATGAAAGGCTGAAGGTTTAATGAGAAGTGAGTTTTGTCTTGATCTGAATTCAAATTTAAAGACCATTACTTAGTAATTAGCTGAATGACCACGGACAATTTCCTGTTTATCTGCAAAATGAACATTCTGGATTAGATGTTTTCAAAGTTCCCTTCTAGTTTTAACATTACATGAAATATTTTTGTCATAAAAATTTAAAAGACATATCAAATTCATTGTGTTAAATCTTACATTTCTGCTTTTAACTCACTTTTTTGTACCCAAACATTCACCACTTGTTATTCCACTTAATAAATATCTGCTATAACTGTACCTTCTCTGTTTTTCTCTCATTCCATCACCTTAGATTATGGTTAATTTCCCTTCAGGTGACATGACAGATCTTTAGTTTGAGCTGGTATCAATGATAAAAACTATAGTTTCTAAGGTAATGTATATAAAATGAAAATCACTTCAGATTTCTGATGTGTTAGCAAGTTTGTGTTTGAGCCACAGTCTATTTATAATTAGAAATTTGACTTATTTTATTTCATTCTGATTAAAGATTGTTTTTTAGGTCAAATCAGATATTGTCCAGTTCAAAGCCTATCTGTAAGCCTAAGCAGCATTTACGGCCAGTTGTAGTTCTAAAGCTGTTGAGATCTGTATCATGTATCTCTCCCTTTTGTCTTCTGTTTCTCCCATTTGTCTTCATATTCTTTGCCATTTTTTACTATTGCAGTACTTAGTAAGGAAGAGTGGGAGCAATTCTCATGCATGAAGTATGCTATATTTACTAGTTTAATATAACATACTCACATCTCACAGAGCAATCTTTATAGAGCTTCCAATGCAGATTTTGTGCTGAGTTCATCACCCCAACAATGAGGTGGTAAAAGAAGAAAATAATATCAAGAATTACAAAGAGTCAGATTTTACCGTACTTCTAAGAAAACAGGTTATCCTAGATACTAACAGAAAATACAAGACATTTGGTTAGAGATGAATTTTATTACTCACAATATAGTAGGCAACATAAGCTTCATGTTTACATTGGTTCTTCTTGTACATGGGGATGACATGGAACTTCCTGGAGACATACTATGCACAAAGTGAGTTTCAGTCACAGCAGAGCATTCCTGAGTTTAGACAATTTATTTTATTTTATTTATTTTTTGTTAATTTCAGTAGGTTTTTGGGGAAGGGGTGCTATTTGGTTACATGGATAAGTTCTTTAGTGGCAATTTCTGAGATTCTGGTGCAGCCCCAACCAAGCAGTGTACACGGTACCCAACTTGTTATCTTTTATCCCACAACCCATTCCCACCTTTTCCCCTGAGTTCTCAAGGTCCACTGAATCATTCAGATGCCTTGGTACCCTCACAGCTTAGCCCCCACTAATGAGTGAGAATATGCTATGTTTGGTTTCCCGTTCCTGAATTACTTCACTTAGAATAATAGTGTCCAATTACATCCAGGTTGCTGTGAAAGCCATTATTCAGTTCCTTTTTATGGCTGAGTAGTCTTCCATGGTGTATATATCCACATTTTCTTCATCCATTCATTGATTGTTGTGCATTTGGGCTGGTTCCATATTTTTGCAATTGCAAACTGTGCTGCTGCAAACATACTTGTGCAAGCATCTTTCTCATATAGACTTTTTTCCTCTGCATAGATACCCAGGAGTGGGATTGCTAGTTCAAACAGTAGATGTACTTTTAGTTCTTTAAGGAATATCCACACTGTTTTCCATATTGGTTGTACTAGTTTACATTACCATCAATGGTATAAAAGTGTTCACTTTTGCATTACCTTTTTGGTGTTTCCTCATAAAGTCTTTGTCTGCTTCAATGTATAGAAGGGCTTTTCTGATGTTATCTTCTAAAATTTGTATAGTTTTAGATCTAAGAATTTAATATTTGATTCATATTGAGTTGATTTTTGTTTAAGGTTAGAGACGAGGATCTAGTTTCATTCTTTACATGTGGCTTGCCAATTATTCCAGCATCATTTGTTGAATAAGGGGTCCTTTTCTGACTTCATGTTTTTATTTCTCTTTTGAAGATCAGTTACCTGTAAGGATTTGGCTTTATTTCTGGGTTCTCTAATCTGTTCCATTGGTTTATGTGCTGAGTTTTATACCAGTACCATGCTGTATTGGTGACTATCACCATTTAGTATAGTTTGAAGTCAGGTAATGTGATGCCTTCAGATTTATGCTTTTTGCTTAGCCTTGCTTTGGCTATGCAGGCTCTTTTTTGTTTCTTATGAATTTGGGGATTTTCTTTTTCTAATTCTGTGTAGAATAAGAGTGGCACTATTGATGGAAATTGCATCAAATTTGTAGATTGCTTTTGGCAATATGGTCATTTTCACAGTATCAATTATACCTATCCATGAGCATGGGATGTGTCTCTATTTATTTGTGTCATCTATTATTCTTTCAGAAGTGTTTTGTAGTTTTTCTTGTAGCTATATTTCACATCCTTGGTAGGTATATTCCTATGTATTTTGTTTCTTTTATTATTATTTTTTTTGCAGCTATTGGGAAAAGGGATACATTCTTAGCTTGATTGTTGCTGTTGGTGCATAGCAGAGCTACTGATTTGTCTACATAAATTTCGTACCCTGAAACTTTGCTGAATTTATTTACCAGTTCTAGGAACCTTCTGGATGAGTCTTTAGGGTTTTCTAGGTGTACAATGATAATCAGCAAACAGCAACAATTTGAATTTCTGTTTACCAGTTTGGATGGCCTTTATTTCTGTCCCTTGTCTGATTGCTCTTACTAGGACTTCCAGTACTGTGTTGAATAGAAGTGGTGAAAGTGGGCATCCTTGTCTTGTTCCAGTTCTAAGGAGTATGCTTTCAACTTTTTCCCAATCAGTACAATGTTGGCTGTGGGTTTATTATAGACAGCTTTTATTACTTTAAGTATGTCCCTATGATGTCAATTTTGCTGAGAGTCTTTTATTTTTGTTTTTTGTTTGTTTGTTTGTTTTGCTTTTTTCTTCCTTTGTTTTGATATTCTTTTTAAAAAAATTTTACTTTAAGTTAGGGGGTACACGTGCAGATCTTGCAGGATTGCTACATAGGTATACACACGTCATGGTAGTTTGCTGCCTTCATCCTCCCATCACCTACATTAGATATTTCTTCTAATGTTATCACCCCAATCTCCCTATCCCCTGCTATCCCTCCCCTAGGCCCCCACCACCCAACAGACCCACTGTGTGATGGTCCCCTCCCTGTGTCCATGTGTTCTCATTGTTCAACACCCACTTATGAGTGAGAGCATGAGGTGTTTGGTTTTCTGTTCTTGTGTCAGTTTGCTGAGAATGATGGTTTCCAGATTCATCCATGTCCCTTCAAAGGACATGAACTCATCCTTTTTACGGCTGCATAGTATTCCATGGTGTATATGTGCCACATTTTCTTTATCCAGTCTATCATTGATGAGTATTGGGTTGGTTCCAGGTCTTTTCTATGGTGAACAGTGCCACAATAAACATACATGTGTATGGCCATATTGCCCAAAGTAGTTTATAGATTCGATGCTATCCCCATCAAACTACCATTGACCTTCACAGAACTGAAAAATTCCACCTTAAACTTCATGTGGAACCAAAAAAGAGCCCGCATAGTCAAGACAATCCTAAGGAAAAAGAACAAAGCTGGAGGCACCATGCTACTTGACTTCAAACTTTCCTACCAGGCTGCAGTAATCAGAACAGCATGGTACTGGTAACAAAACAAAGATATAGACCAATGGAACAGAACAGAGGCCTTGGAAATAATGCCACACATCTACAACCATCTGACCTTTGACAAACCTGACCAAAAAAAGCAATGGGGAAATGATAAATGGTGTTGGAAAAACTGGCTAGCCATGTGCAAAAAACTGAAACTGGACCTTTTCCTTAAACCTTATCCAAAAATTAACTCCAAATGGATTCAAGATTTAAACATAAGACCTCACACCATAAAAACTCTAGAGCAAAACCTAAACAAAACTATTCAGGATATAGGCACAGGCAAGGACTATAACTTTTGGACTAAAACACCAAAAGCAATGGCAACAAAAGCCAAAAATAGACAAGTGGGATCTAATTAAACTTAAGAGCCTCTGCACAGCAAAAGAAACAATCATTAGAGTGAATCAGCAACCAAAAAAAATGGGAAAAAATTTTTGCAAGCTACCCATCTGACAAAGGGCTAATATCCAGAATTTACAAAGAACTAAAACAAATATACAAGAAAAAAACAAACAACCCCATCATGAACAGACACTTTTCAAAAGAAGACTGTATGTGGCCAACAAACATATGAAAAAATGCTGAGGGTTTTAATAATAAAGAGATGCAGGCTTTTGTCAGATGCTTTTTCTGCATGTATTGAGATGATCCTGTACATTTTGTTTTTAATTCTGTTTATGTGGTGTATCACATTTATTGATTTGTTGATGTTAAACCATGCCTGCATCCCTGGTATGCAACCCACTTGATTATGGTGGATTATCTTTTTGATACGCTGTTAGATTCAGTTAGCTAGTATTTTGTCGAGGATTTTTGTATGTATGTTCATCAGAGATATTAGTCTGTAGTTTCTGTTGTTGTTGTTGTTATGTGCTTCCCTGGTTTTGGCATTAGGGTGATACTAGCTTCACCTAGTATCACCCTGAGAGGATTTAGGAGGATTCCCCTCTTTCTCTATCCTGTGAAATAGTGTCAATAGGATTGGTACCAATTCTTATTTGAATGTCTGATAGAATTTAGCTGTAGAACTATCCAGTCCTGGACTTTCATTTTTGGCAGTTTCTTAAAAATCGCCATTTCAATCTTGCTGCTTGTTCTTGGTTTGTTCCGTTTTTTTTTTTTTAAATTTGAAAAGAACCTTTATGATGAATATGAACACTCAGTTGTGTGTTTGTGATGCAGTTTTTTTTTTGTTTTTGTTTTTGTTTTTTTAAATATATTTTTTATTGTACTTTAGGTTCTGGGGCACATGTGCAGAACATGCAGGATTGTTGCATAGGTACATACATGGCAAGGTGGTTTGCTGCCTCCATCCCCCCTGTCACCTATATCTGGCATTTCTCCCCATGTTATCCCTCCCAACCTCCCTACCCCCTGCTGTCCCTCCCCTAGTCCCCCCCCCTACAGACCCCAGTGTGTGATTGTCCCCTCCCTGTGTCCATGTGTTCTCATTGTTCAACACCCTCCTATGAGTGAGACCATGCAGTGTTTGATTTTCCGGTCTTTTGTCAGTTTATTCCGTGTTTCTATATCTCCCTGGTTTAATCTCAAAGGGTTCTATATTTCTAGAAATTTTTCCATCTCCTCTAGGTTTTCTGGTTTATGTGCAAAAAGATGTTCATAGTAGCCTTGAATGATGTTTTGTATTTCTGTGGTACTGATTGTAATATATCTCATTTTGTTTCTGATTAAATTTAATTGGATCTTCTGTCTTCTTTTCCTGGTTAATCTTGCTAGCAGTCTGTCAACTTGATCTTTTCAAAGAACCAGACTTTCATTTATCTTTTGTATTTTTGTTTTTTTCTGTTTTGTTTAGTTCTGCTGTGATCATTCTTATGTCTTTTGTTCTGCTGGGCTTGGGTTTGGATTTTCCTTGTTTTCCACTTCTGAGAGGTATGACCTTAGATTGTCTATTTGTGTTCTTGCAGACTTTTTGATGTAGGCCTTTAATGCTCTGAATCTTCCTTTCAGAACTGCTTTGCTGTATCCCAGAGGTTTTGATAGGCTGTACCATTATTGTTGTTCAATTTTTTTAAAAATTTTCATCTTTATTTCATTGTTAGCCCAATGATCACTCAGGAGCAGTTTATTTAATTTCCATGTATTTGCATGGTTTTAAGGGTTCTTTTTTGAGTTGATTTCTGATTTTATTCCAGTGTGGTCTGAAAGAGTACTTGCTATAATTTCAATTTTCTTAAATTTACTGAGACTTGTTTCATGGCCTTTCATATTGTCTATCTTGGAAAATGTTCCATGTGGTGATGAATAGAACGTATATTTCACAGTTGTTAGGTAGAATGTTTCATAAATATCTGTTAAGTCTATTTGTTCTAGGGCATAGTTTAATTCTATTGTTTCTTTGATGCCTTTTTGTCTTGATGACCTGTCTAGTGCTATCAGTGGAATATTAAGTTTCTCACCATTATCAGATTACTGTCTATCTCATTTCTTAGGTCAAGTAGTAATTGTTTGATAAATTTGGGAGCTCCAGTGTAAGGAGCATATGTATTTCGGATTGTGATATTTGCCTGTTGAACAAATGCTTGTATTATTACATAATGCCCCTCTTTGTCTTTTTAAATTGTGGTTGCTTTAAGTGTTGTTTTTTCTGCTATAAGGATAGCTATTCTTGCTCACTTTTGGTGTCCGTTTGCATGGAATGTCCTCCCCCTCCCCTTACTTTATGTGACTTCTTTTGTGTCAGGTGAGTCTCTTGAAGATGGCAGATACTTGCTTTGTAAATTTTTATCCATTATGCCATTCTGTATCTCTTAAGTGGAGCATTTAGACCATTTACATTCAACATTAGCATTGAAACATGAGGTACTATTCTATTCATTATGCTGTTTGTTGTCTGAATATTTTTTTTATTATTGTGATATTGTTATATAGGTCGTGTGAGATGTATGCTTTAAAGAAACTATGTTTTGGTGTATTTTGAGGATTTGTTTAAAGATATGGAGTTCCTTTTAGCAGTTCTTGTAGTGTTTGCTTAGTAGTGGCAAATCCTTTTCAGCATTTCTTGGTCTAGAAAAGACTGTCTTTTCTTCCTTTATGAAGGTCAGTTTCGCTGGATACAAAATTCTTGGCTGATGATTGTTTTTTAAAAGGATGCTAAAAATAGAACCTGAATGCCTTCTAGCTTGTAGAGTTTCTGCTGATAAATCTGTTAATCTGATACCTTTTGCTTTATATGTTACCTGATGCTTCTGCCTCATAGCTCTTAAGATTCTCTCCTTTGTCTTGGTGTTAGATAACCTGATGACTATATGCCTATATGATCTTTTTTCAATGAATTTTCCTGGTGGTCTTTGAGCTTCTTGAATTTGTATGTCTAGATCTCTAGCAAGGCCTAGGAAGTTTTCCTTGATTATTCCCTCAAATATACTTTCCAGACATTTATATTTTTCCTCTTTCTTGAGAATACCAATCATTCTTAGATTTAGACACTTAACATAGTCCTAACTTCTTAGATGCTTTGTTCATGATTTTTTATTTTTTTCTTTGAGAGAGTAATTTGAAAGCCTTGCCTTCAAACTCTGAAAATCTTTCTTCTGCTTGTTTGATTCTATTGCTGAGAATTTCCGGTGCATTTTGCATTTTTTATGTCCTTGATTTCAAGTAGTTGTGATTGTTTTTATGCTCTGTTTCACTAAAAATTTTTCCTTTTGCATTCTGTATCATGTTTTTTATATCTTTAAGTTGGACTTTACTTTTCCCTGGTGCCTCCTTGATTAGCTTAATAATCGACCATCTGAATTCCTTTTTCTGACAATTCAGAGATTTCACCTTTGTTCAAATCCATTGTTGGTAAGCTGGTGTGACCTTTTGGAGGTGTTAATTAAACTTGTTTTGTCATATTACCAGAATTATTTTTCTAGTTCCTTCTCACTTGGGTAGACTTTTTTAGAAGGAAGATCTGGGATTCAAGGGCTGCTGTACAAATTCTTTTGTCTCACGGGGTGCTCCCTTGATGTGGTATTCTCCTTCTTCCCCTAGGGATGGAGTTTACAAGAGGCAAACTGCAGTGACTTTTTTTTTTGTTCTTTTTTTTTCCTTCTGGGTCTAGCTACCCAACGTTAACTACTAGGCTCCAGGCTGGTACTGAGGAGTGTCTGTGGAGTCCTGTTTTGTGATCCATCTCCAGGTCTGTCAGCCATGGATACCAGCACCTGCTCTGGTGGAGGTCGCAGGGGGAGTGAAGTGTATTCTGTGAGGGTCTTTGGTTTTATTTGGGTTTAGTGTGCTGGTTTTGTGTTGATTGGCCTCCAGCCAAAAGGTGGTGCTTTGAAGAATTGCAGTGCTATGAGGAGGATACAAAATTGCCCTAGGGTCACCTGGTAAGTATTCAGGCTTCTCAGGTGGTAGCCAGGACCACAGACCTCCAAAAGATTATGTCATTTGTCTTCAGCAACCAGGGGTGGTAGAGAAAGACCACTTTGTGGGGGTAGCGATAGGCATGTCTGAGCTCAGACTCTCCTTGGGCTGGCTTGCTGTAGCTTCTGTGGAGGATGGGGGTGTGGTCCCAGGCCAATGGATTTATGTCCCCAGGAAGATTATGACTGCCTCTGCTGAGTCATACAGGTCATCAGGGAAGTGGGGGTAAAGCCAGCAGTTACAGGCCTCACCCTGCTCCCACATAGCCTGCAATTCTATAGGCCAGTCTCACTCTCACCATGCCCCTAGAGTAGCACCAAGTCAATTTCTACGTAGCCAGTGAGCAGGGCTGAGAGCTTGCCCCAGACCACCAGCTTCCCTACTGAGAAAGCAAGCAGACTCAGAGTTTTTCCCGCATCTCATGGAGTCTGCAGTTGTGATCCAGTTCCTTCAAAGTGACTGTGGATTTTCTTAGCTTTCCTATATGTTTCTATGGTAATTCTTGGAGAAAAGTTCAAGTGTGAGTCTCCACATACTTCTTGTCTCTCCAGCTGCAAGCTAGACCTGCTTCCTATTCACCATTTTAATGTCAGAAAATTCTATCTCTTAAAGAAGTTTCTAACAAATCTTTTAAATGTTTGTCACAAATGAATACATTATCTTTATTATGTTAGCAAGCAAATCTGCCACTATTCAGGATAGAGACACTGTCTCTATTTCCCAAGGCAGTTTGCTTGAATATACATACATGTATGCACAGAGAAATGTGAGAGACCTATGGAAAGCTGTCTTCTAACAACTCTAATGGTTAATATTTAGTGAACTCTCATATCTATCAATAGCATAAGTCAATCTACTTTTCCAAGTGCAGTATAAGTAAAGGGTCAGGAAGAGGCTAAGAATGTACACTTTTAAACTCTCCTGTTCAAAAGGAAACATATATTTTATGAAGAAAAAGTACTCTCCAGAAAATTTAGGGAATCTTTTAAAGAGTTGTAAATGTTTAACCTGAAGAAAGTATTGTTTTTAGTATTTGGTGTAGTATATTTTTACAAAATGTTTGGGTGAATATAGAGTGGATGGTCACTTTATCTTGCTGTGTGTTAGAGTTTACTAGAGAAACAGAACAAATAGGTGATACATGGAGAAGAAAGAGACAGAGAATGAGAGATAGAAGAAGAGAGAGAGGGAGAAATAATTATTTTAAGACATTGGCTTACCTGATTATAGAGGCTGAGAGATCCCAGAATCATCTACTCTCTGCAAGTCAGTGGTATAGTTCACAGTGCAAGTCAGTGGCATATATCCTAGTTAGACTCCACCAGGGGCAGCAAGGGCAAGAGACAATGCCCTAGCTCAACAAATCAAACAGAGGGATACCTTGCCCAGCAAGGAGGTAGTCTAGTCACAGTCTGCCAGCAGAGGCGGTGCTGAGCTGCCGTGGGCTCCGCCCAGCTGCTGTGTGAACTTTCTTGCAGTTTTGTTTACAGAGGTACAGTTAGAACTGCCTGGGTAATAGAGGTCTGCCTCCATAATGGCAGACTGCCTCTGTAAAGGCGGATTGCCTCAGTAATGGCTGATGCCCTTCCCTCCACTGAGCTGGACCATCCTGGGTCCAGCTGCACTTGCTGTGAAACCCTCAATCCAGAGTGTTTCAAATTGCTGGTCCTTGTGGGGGTGGTACAGGCTGAGTAGGATCACCTGGTTCCCTGTTTCAGCCCTTTTTTTTTTCAGTTGAATGGGTGACTCTGACTCCCAGGTATTCCAGGCACCTGTTGAAATGGCCACCCAGATTTGTGTGAGTTTTTTGTGTGGAGACCTACAATAGCAAAGACCTGGAACCAACACAAATTCCCATCAATGATAGACTGGACAAGGAAAATGTGGCACATATACACCATGGAATACTATGCAGTCATAAAAAACAATGAGTTTGTGTCCTTTGTAGGGACATGGATGAATCTGGAAACCATCAGTCTCAGCAAACTGACACAAGAACAGAAAATCAAACACTGCATGTTCTCACTCAAAGGTAGGTATTGAACGATGAGAACACATGGACACAAGGAGGGGAGCATCACACACTGAGGTCTGTTGGGAGGGAGTAGGGGAGGGACAACGTAGGAAGAAATGCCAGATGTAGGTGATGGGGGTATGGAGGCAGCAAACCATATTGCCACGTATGTACCTATGCAACAATCCTGCATGATCTGTACATGTACCCCAGAACCTAAAGTATTGTGTGTGTGTGTGTGTGTGTGTGTGTGTGTGTGTGTAATCAAACAGAGGGAGCAGATACTCTCTCCCTACATGTCACTGTTCTATTTAGATTCTCAAAGAATTAGATGATGCTGATACACATCGGGAGAATATTGTTATTTACTCTGTCTACTGATTAAGAGGCTAATCTCTTCCAGAAAATTTCTCAGAGGTGCACCTAGAAACATTGTTTCACCAGATATCTGGGCATCCAATGATTCTAGTCAAAGTGACACACAGCATTAACTGACACATTTTTTGTTCAGTATTGTGTGTTAGGTAAAAAATAAGGAGTACTTTATGGATGGCAGATAATGTCTTTTGGTGTCTATGCATCTATCTCATTTAAGGTCCATTACAACCAGATAACTTAGGTTTTATCTCATTTTGGATTCAGATTTTTTCAGTTGAAAACATAAAAGCTGTACGTATAACATGACCTAATGGGTTTGGGATTTGAACTCAGTCTAGGGCAGCTTTTCTCCTAACACTATATTGCCTCTTGAAAGAGAATGCCTCTCTAAAAATTAGTATTCTCAAGAGTAGAACATGAGTCCCCAATCAAGAGAAATTGTTCCTAAGATACTCAAAAGCATAATAAAACAAGACAGCCTCTTTGCTCACATCAAAATATACTTAGCAATAGCGACATCTTGTATTTTATAAAATACCTCAAATATGGCAATATATCTTATCAATCTTAAGGAAAAAAAAAAAAAGTGAACAAAAGTAGATCTCTCCATAAAACAACTGTTTAAGTAAAGCAGTATAAATGGATAAACACTGATAAGTAATAGCCGGGCATTTTTGTATGTAGCTATCGAAACACCTTCCTCTACGACTCCCTCCTCTCCCGAATGTCTCATCTGAATTTCCTACTGTTTTTTAAGCCCTTCAAATTTATCCTGACTCATCTCACTAATAAGAATGAGAGTTTCTAATTAAATTGCAGCCTCCCACCCTCCACCAATGCCATGTAGACAGAAAATTCTAAATGAAAAGCTGCATGAAATTTGATGTCAACAAGCGTAGTTCTTTTCTTTCCGGAGTTGAAACCGCTTCCATTTCTGAATGTTTTTCTTGCTCTCTCATGTTTTCAAATAGTTGCTTTTTATGTTTTTTCCAGAGTGTATATTTTATCTGTCAGAAAGTAAGACAATATAATCTGCTATCATATAAGAATTCCCTTGCCTATGTTATTTTACAACAGTTATTATAATCATAGCAAATACACCGTTTTATACTCATTTTTCACTTAATTTCATATCTATACTTAAAAATCGTATTTCTTTTATCAATCTAGTCAACTATTCCTTTTTAAAGCAATTTTTCTAATATTTAATAATTAGCTTATTTTAAATTTGTTATTTATGAAAATACTTTTCTTCACAGAACAGTATCAAAGATTAAAAATTGCACAATGTATTCTTCCTTAGTGTTTATTCCCTGTTAACAGTTTCCCTCATTACAGCCAGTTCTTTCTCTTAACGTTTCCAGAATAGCTTATTCACATTTATACATGCATATGGTTCATGCCACTTGTTGTATTTGAAAACTGCTCTCATTTTGATATTCAGATGAGACTGTCTTTTTATTGAGATTTATTTTCAACACTCTGTATTTTTAATTAGCTCTTCCTATGAGTAACCAAATTATTTTACTTGTTGAACTCACTCATCCTTTTATAATCTTTGAAAGCGTTTTTTAATCTACTGTTCTCAAGAACTGCTTCAGATATCAGGAGAATTTAATGATTAATAAAGCAATAATATTTTCAAGAATATTAGGTCATTATCTGCATATTTGGTACCATAGGTAACAGAAAAATCATGACTCTTAAGTAGGTTTAAGAATGAAATGTATTACATTACATACAAGACTATAGAGTTAGGGTCAGTTATAGATATTTGAAGAGTTTTTAATTTATTGATAACTTTTAAAACTTATTAATAAATTATTGATACATTTTCAAGTTATTTCTAAGAATTGTTTTTTAGTTAAAAAGATGTTTTTTATGGTAGTTGAGGAACAGATGAAAAATTGTGATTAAAGTTTGCTATTCATCTGCCTCTGTTTATTAGCCTATATTTTTTAATTCTTAAAATGACCTTCATAAAAAGTTTTTCTCAGATGTGTTTAAAATCATTAGCAAACTACATAAATCAGAAGTATTCCCTATGATAAAAGCATACCAGGCTGGGTACGGTGGTTCACGCCTGTAATCCCAGCACTTTAGGAGGCCGAGGCAGGCAGATCACTTGAGGTCAGGAGTTTGAGACCAGCCTGGCCAACATGGTAAAATTTTGTCTCTACTAAAAAAAAAAAAAATACAAAAAATTAGCTGGGCATGGTAGCACATGCCTGTAATCCCAGCTACTCAGGAGGCTAAGGTGGGAGAATCACTGGAACCCCAAAGGCAAAGGTTGCAGTGAGCCAAGGTCACACCATTGCACTCCAGCCTGGGAGACAGAGTGGACTCCATCAAAAAAAAAAGAAGAAAAAAAAGAATACCATACGGTCAAATATATCTTATTAAACATATCTTGAAATCACCTCTTCTGAACGGCATTAATTTTAAATAGTCTAACCCTAAAGACATAAATTTATTCACTTATTCAACCAATATTATTAAAGCTTGTACTGTGGGCATACTTTATTATAGGTACTGAGCCTAAATAAAGAGACAAAATGCATGTAATAGAGTCAAGACCATCCACAAACAACACTGAAAAAGAGACAGGAAAATACTTTCAGATTTTGATCATGTTGTAGGAAATTAAATAGTATGAAGCACTAATCATTTCAAAATTCAAAAGAAACTAAAATTTAATCCAAATTCAGAATTTAACCCCTGTCTTTTTAGTTATTATTTATTTGATTCAGAGTTTCCCTGTTGCCCAGGCTGAAGTCCAGTGGCATGATCTAGGCTCACTGCAACCCCCGCCTCCTGGGTTCGAGTGATTCTCCTGCCTCAGCTTCTTAAGTAGCTAGGATTACAGGCAACCACCACCACACCTGGCTAATTTTTTATGTTTTTACTAGAGATGGAGTTTTTCACCGTGTTGGCCAGGCTGGTCTTGAACTCCTGGCTTCAGGTGATCTGCCTGCCTTGACCTCCCAAAGTGCTAGGATTACAAGTGTGAACCACCGCTCCTGGTCTATTTTTATTTTTATTTTTTAGACAGATTCCCACTCTGTTGCCCAGTCTAGAGTACAGTGACATAATCTTGGCTCACTGCAAACTCCACCTTTCTGGTTCAAGAAATTCTTATACTTCAGCCTCCTGACTAACTGGGATTACAGGTGCTCGCCACCATACTGGGCTAATTTTTGTATTTTAAGTAGAAACAGGGTTTCACCATGTTGACTTGACTGGTCTCGAACTCCTCTCCTCATTCAGTCTGCCTGCCTCAGCCTCTGAAAGTGCTGGGATTACAGGTGTGAGTCACTGGGTTTGGCCTAACCACTGTCTCTTGATAGACATAGTTCTTCGAACATATGCTTATTTCATTTAAAAAAGAGACACAAACTTAAAAATACACTCAAACTCTGGCCTTGAATGATTTACATGTTTTTATGTACATGAGACACTATCTTATGTAATACTGTCTAGAATAATATGGCATAAACTGAAATTTTGTTGTATCTTTTAGTTTCTAATTAGCAGTTATTTCCCTATGACGTATGAAACTTTGAGTAACTTTTGCCTACACATTGGCTCATATTTTCTTTGGTTCAAAGTAGATATTTCTATAACAAAGTGAGACCTCACATTAATCCCTATAGTCATACAAAACTTTAAAACCACAGAAAGTAGAAGTAAAATAAAACTAAATTTATAGTGTTTTATCCATTGCAGACACTTATTTCAATTTCATTTACCAATGATTGGCTGAAAACTCCTCCAGTGAAAAATAAGTCAGTAGAGTCTAGCTTCTTTCTAATTACACTAATTACAATGAGTTGGGGAGAGTAAAAATGGTTCCTGAAGTAAAAAAAAAAGAAAAAAAGATAATCCATCTTTACGTTAAGATGATACAGGATATTAAAAGAACAGCTCATCTTAATCAGATTTCTTCAGGACATGAACATTTCCCACATTATACTTTAAATATTTTATTTTTAAGTTCTGGAGTACATGTGCAGAATGTGCAGGTTTGTTACATAGGTATACACGTGTCACGGTGGTTTGTTGCATCCGTCACCCCATCATCTACATTAGGTATTTCTCCTAATGCTGTCCCTCCCCTATCCTGCACCCTCTGCTATCGCTCCCCTAGGCCCCCACCCAGCAACAGGCTCCAGTGTATAATGTTCCCCTCCCCCTGTGTCCATGTGATCTCATTGTTTAAGACCCACTTACAAGTGAGAACATGCTGCTTTTGGTTTTCTGTTCTTGTGTCAGTTTGCTGAGAATGATGGTTTCCAGATTCATCTATGTCCCTGCAAAGGACACGAACTTATCCTTATGTACAGCTGCATAGTATTTCATGGTATATTTTCTTTCTCCAGTCTATCCTTGATGGGCATTTGGGTTGGTTCCAAGTCTTTGCTATTGTGACCAGTGCTGCAAGCAACACATGTGTGCCTGTGTTTTTATAATAGAGTGATTTATGATCTTTTGGGTATATACACAGTAAAGGGATTGTTGAGTCAAATGGTATTTCTAGTTCTAGATCCTTGAGGAATCGCCACACTGTCTTCCACAATGTTGGAACTAATTTGCACTTCCACCAACAGTGTAAAAGTTTTCCTGTTTCTCCACATCCTCTCCAGCATCTGTTGTCTGTTTTTTTAGTGATCGCCATTCTAACCGGCATGAGATGGTATCTCAATGTGGTTTTCATTTGCATTTCTCTAAGGATCAGTGATGATGAGCTTTTTTTCATATGTTTGTTGGTTGCATAAATGTCTTTTCTTGAGAAGTGTCTGTTCATATCCTTTGCCCACTTTTTGATGGGATTTTTTCTTGTAAATTTGTTTAACATCTTTGTAGATTCTGGATATTAGCCCTTTGTCAGATGACTAGATTGCAAAAAGTTTTCCTATTCTGTTGGTTGCCAGTTCACTCTAATGATAGTTTCTTTTGCTGTACAGAAGCTCTTAAGTTTAATTAGATCCCATTTGTCTATTTTGGCTTTTGTTGCAATTGCTTTTGGTATTTTAGTCATGAAGTTCTTGACCATGCCTGTGTTCTGAATGGTATTGCCTAGGTTTTCTTCTAGGGTTTTTATGGTGTTAGACATATGCAGAAAGCTGAAACTGGATCCATTCCTTACACCTTATACAAAAATGAACTCCAGATGGATTAGAGATTTATACTTTAAACATTTATTAGCCAATGTTTAGAAAAACCAATTTATGTGTATTAGTAAAGTTATACCAAGAAATCTTTATTGGTGTCAGGCACTATGCTCCTCAGCCTAAATCTCATAGACATGGAGCTGATGGGTGATGTTCAATCACACTCGAGTAGGGTCCTGTCATGTTTTCTGAGCTTTTTTTTTTTATGACTTAGTAAGTTTGGTACGTTGCTGATATTTTGTTTGATACGTTCATAAGTTTTTATCTCTCATAAGATGTAATTACAGATATTCCTAGAATATCTCTCAGTTGTATTTTTTTTTAAATGAGACTTTTTAATACCAGTTTTAAGGTCACAGAAAAATTGAGAAGTTACGGAGGTTTCCCACATATTCCCTGTTCCCATACACACATGGCCTCTCGTGTTACCAACATCCTTTTCCAAAATGGTAGATATGTTGCTGTTGATGAACCTACACTGACATATTATGATTACTCAAAGTCCTTAGTTTACATTAGGGTTCACTGTGCTGTACATTTCACAGACTTGCACAAATGTATGACATATATCCACCATTTTATTAATAGATTCCGATAGAGTAGTTTCACAGCCCTAAAAATCCCCTATGCTTTGCCTGTTCATTCCTCCTTTATCTATCTCTTAGCAATCACTGATCTTCTTAATATTTCCAGTTTTGACTATCCCAGAATGTCACATAGTTAGAATCGTACAGTATCTAGCGTTCTCAGATTGGCATCTATCACTTAGTAATACACATTTCAGTTTTCTTCTTGTCTTTTCATGGCTTGGTAGCACACTTCTCTTTAACAATGAATAACATTCTATTGTGTGGATATACTGAAATTTATTTACGCATTTGCCTACTGAAGGAAACCTTGGCTATTTCCAAGTTTTGGCAATTATGCATAAAGCTGCTATAAACATTCCTGTGCAGATTTTTATTGGACATAAGTTCCCAACAACTCTGGGAAAATATTGAGGGCATAATTACTGTATGTTTAGTTTTGTAAGAAACTGCTAAACTAACTTTCAAAGTGGCTGTGCCATTTTGTATTCTTACCAGCAAGGGGTGAGAATTTTTGTGGTTCCTTATCCCTGCCAGCATTAGACGTTATCAGTCTTCCAAATTTTGCCCATTCTAATAGATATGAGTATCTTATTATTGTTTGAATTTGCATTTCTTAGATATACATTTTTCACTTTTGATAGAGTCTCCTTTATGCATGTTCAGGAACAGAAAAACAAATTTCCAGAACCAATTATGAGTGCTGGCATTTGGGACTTGTGGGAGGTACAAGGAAGTAATAACAAAAACCACCCTTCAAAAATCTTGTGTTGTCTTTTGTTATCTGGGGGAAAAAAAATGCCTTTTTATTTTTGGCCTTGTTCATGGTTGGGTAGTATAGCACACTTCTCTCTCATATAGGAGCTATTTTGATTTTTTAAATTGACATAATTATAATTAAGATCATTAAGAAAACTATCATACAGAAAATATGTTGGCTTTTTAATATTTGATAAAAAGCTTTAGCAACAGGTGATATAATGGAGTATGAAGACTGAATATATCATGAAAAAGTACTGACTCATTTACAACTTTAAGAAAAGCAAGGCTTCTGATCTCCCAAAAGATAAATTCCAGTGAAAGACATTGCACAGTGGAATTTACCCTCTGGTTGTAATTCTTTCAATGATTCAATAATCATTCATGGGACACATGCTGTGAAAAGTACTCTGCTAATTGGTGGGAATAGATAATCAAGCTATGGTCCTTGCCTTCAGAGATCTCATGGTTGAGTAGACCGTGCAGTATAGTATAGTGATTGTTATTTTAGTGATCTCCTTTACATATAAATTGCATATAAACCAAATTTTCAGAAGTCATCAAATTAGAGATTCTGAGGCCAGATTCCATCTGAAGAATTTCTTGTAGTAATACTGAAAAATTTAGATACGCTGAAAATATGGGTAATTATGTCTGTTTTCACTAACATGGAAAACAGACCTAAATTACATATAAAAAATGTTATAGATTTTGAATCATACATTTAAAACTTTAATTGAGAGCTATGTATGTGGCTTAAAAAAATGCTTACTGTGATGTTTTCTCATCTTTACTTAATTTAAAATATTATCCATTCCAGCTTGTTCCTCTAGGGATGAACAGTAGAAAGTTCCATTGTTCTGTAAGGTGTGGTAAACTAAATATGCTTATTTGTACAGGAAGCTAAGCTGCTTTGCATTATAACCTTTGCCATAAACAAGCACATCTGCTGACAAATGGCATTTTCTAGAAAAATAAAATTCAAGGTAGTGGCTGCCCCAGATATGTGAATAAAAGAATTACTCTCTGGAAATTAACTGAAATTTCTGTTGTTGGCATTTTTTCAAGGTATTCTTTTTACTCTTTCCCATGGTTTTAAAAAATACTAATTTTTTTGTTTGTTTTATGGAAACATGCAGTCTAATAAAATCGATAGTAATTAGTTTAATAAATAGTAAACAGAGAAAGTGATATTAGAAAACAGAAAAGCATTTATAGAATTTTGTATTATAAACATCATGTACATTGCTATTTCTTATTTACATATTTTTCTACAATCTAATGATTCAATTATTTAAATATAATGAATTTCAACATTTTTTCTAGTATGGTTTTTAATAAAATTAAAAGCTAATGTTTGTGTTATTAAATATTTAGAAATTTAGCAGCAAATGTGAAATTTTTGAATAAACAAATAATTATAAATTACTGGTGGCACTGTAGTTCAAAAAAATTTTTTTGAGAAACCATATGGAAATATTATAAAGTATGTATTTATGCCTATTAAATCAGTTATGCTTCCCCTAATAATTTACCATAAAGAAATGTTTGTTTTTTTATGTTAAACTATTAGGGGATACATAGCTTGGTCAATGGGTATGAATATTTGTACATCATGGTGACTGCTGTTGATAACAATATATTCTTTCCTTAGAATCTATTGTCTTAGCAATTTTAAAGTATTCACATACAAAAAATAAGTATGCAAGGAAATGTTTACGCTAGTTTGATTTAGCCATTCCTCAGTGTATTCATATACCAAAACTTTGTTATACACCATAAATATACACAATATTTACTGATCAATTAAAATAAATGAACTTTAAAATAAAAAAACCATTCCTAATTTTAAAAAGATATTAGGATATTCTTTAATTTTTTATTATACTTTACGTTCTGGGGTGCATGTGCAGATAGTGCAGGTTTCTTACACAGGTATACACGTGCCATGGTGGTTTGCTGCATTCATCACCCCATCATCTACATTAGGTCTGTCTCCTAATGCTCTCTGTCCTACCCACCACTCCCTAATAGGCACCGGTGTGTGATGTTCCCCTCCCTGTGTCTATGTGTTCTCATTGTCCAACACTCATTTATGACTGAGAACATGTGGTGTTTGTTTGGTTTTCTGTTCTTGTATCAGTTTGCTGAGAATGATGGTTTCCAGATCCATGTCCCTACAAAGGACATGAACTCATCCTTTCTTAGGGCTGCATAGTATTTCATGGTGTATATGTGCTATATTTTCTTTATCTAATTTATCAGTGACGGGCATTTGGGTTGGTTCCAAGTCTTTGCTATTGTTAACAGTGCTGCAATAAACATACATGTGCATGTGTCTTTATAATAGAATGATTTCTAATCCTTTTGGGTTATACACAGTAATGGGATTGCTGGGTCAAATGGTATTTCTAGGTCCTTCAGGAATCGTCACACTGTCTTCCACAATGGTTGAACTAATTTACACTCCCACCAACAATGTAAAAGCATTCCTGTTTCTCCACATCCTCTCCAGCATCGGTTGTCTCCTGATTTGTTAATGATCGCCAATCTAACTGGTGTGAGATGGTATCTCAATGTGGTTTTGATTTGCATTTCTCTAATGATGATGAGCTTTTATTTATGTGTTTGTTGGCTGTATAAATGTCTCTTTTGAGAAGTATCTTTTTCAAATTAAAGAACCACAATGTGAAAATTCTAATATTAATATATATGCTATGGGTACTGAGAATAAAAATTATTAAGGTTGTATCAAAACACTAGCTTTGAAAAACAAAATATATGGACTTTGCACAGTGGTTCACACCTGTAATCCTTGGGAGGATGACTTGAGCCCAAGAGTCTGAGACCAGCCTGGGCAAAAATAATGAGAGACCTTGGCTCTACAAAAAGTAAAACATTTATCTGGACATGGTAGCAACCACTGTAGTCCTAGCTACTTGGGACGCTGAAGCCTCAGGATGGTTTGAGTCCAGGAATTTGAGACTGCACTCAGCTATCATTACCCTATTGCACTCCAGTCTGTGTGACAGAGTGAGACCCTGTCTCTAAAAATGAGATGTCTACTCAGGATATTTGCCCATTTTATAATTTGGTAATTTGCTATTGTTTGATGTCCTTAAATATTTTTGGATATTAACCCCTTATCGTATGTCTGATTTGCAAATATTTTCTGCAGTTCTAACTCTCAACATCACTAATCACTGGGAAAATTTAAATTAAAACCTCAATCAAATCACCTCACTCCTGTTAGAATGGCTACTAGCAAAAATACAAATCATAAGTGTTGACAAGGATGTGGAGAAAAACAGATATTAGGCAGATATAAGACCTTTGTAAAATGCATAGTTTGCAAAAATTTTCTCCTGTAGTTTCTTTTGCTGTGTAGAATTTTAATTAGATCTCACTTGTCAATTTTTAGTTCTGTTGCAATTGCTTCTGCTATCTTCATTGTTAAATATTTGTCCATGCCTATGTGCAGAATGGTATTGTCTATGTTGTCTTCCATGATTTTACAGTTTTGGCTTTTATATTTAAGTCTTTAATTCATCTTAAGTTAATTTTTGTATATGTGTAAGAAAAAATGGGTCCAAATGTTAAACATGCACAATGAAGAGAACCACTCCCCCACCCCGCAAACAGGCTTTGTGTGAGCAACATGGCTCTTTATTCACCTGTGTGCGGGTAGTCTGAGTCTAAAAAGAGAGTCAGCACAGGGCAGTGGAAAATTACAGTTCAGGCTGGTTTTTGCAAGCTCGGAGGGGGTTGTAGGGTCTGGAGTCAGGAGGTTGACCAAGGTCAGTTACAAAGTCTAGTTGCAGAGGGAATAAGGAACAACAGAATGTCTCAAAGTAAATTAGGTACCATAGGGGTTGGTAATTCTTCCCCTTTTTGTGGTTTTCCAGTTACTTCAGATTTTCTAGTTTCAGGAACTCATCTGAAGTGTACATGCAGGTCACAGAGGTTACCATGCCATCCATGGCGCAGTCAGTCAGCCTAAAAGACCCTACAGTTTTGGTCTTCAGCATATGGCTAGCCAGCTATCCCCGCACTATTAATGAATAGGGAATCTTTTTCCCACTGCTTGTTTTTGTCAGGTTTGTCAAAGATCAAATAATTAGATGGTTGTAGGTGTGTTGTCTTATTTCTGAGTTATCTACTCTGTTTCATTGATTATGGTTTTTTTGTACCAGTACCATGCTACTTTGGTTACTGTATTCCTGTACTATAGTATTAAGTCAGGTAACATGGCTATTCAGGCTCTCACTAAAATAGGTATTTAAAGAACATACCTCAAAATAATATGAGTTATCTATGACAAACCCACAGACAACATTATACTAAATGGGCAAAAGATGGAAGCATTCCCCTTGATAACTGGCACAAGACAAGAATGCTCTCTCTCACCACTCCTATTCAACATAGAAGCTAATCAAGAAAGAGAAAGAAATAAAGGACATTCAAAGGACTAGAGAGAAATTCAAATTGTACCTGTTCACAGATGCCATGATCCTATATGGGGAAAACCCCATCATCTCAGCCAAAAATCTACTTATGCAACTTCAGCAAAGTCTTGGCATACAAAATCAAAGTGCAAAAGTTGTTAGCATTCCTGTACACCAATGACAGTCAAGCTGAGAGCCAAATCACAAATGAACTCCCATTCACAATTGTCACAAAAAGAAGAAAATACCTAAGAATACAGCTAACAAAGGAAGGGAAGGACCACAACTACAAAGAGAACTACAAACTACTACTCAAAAAAATTAGAGATGATGTAAACAAATGGAAAAACTTTCCATGCACATCGTTAGGAAGAATCAATATTATTAATATGGCCATAGTGCCCAAAGCAATTTATAGATTCAATGCTGATTCCCATTAAACAACCATTGACATTTTTCACAGAACTAGAAAAAACTATTTAAAAATTTATATAAAACCAAAAAGCTCAAATAACCACAGCAATCCTAAGCAAAAAGAATAAAGCAGGAGGCATCATGCTACCCAACTTCAAAGTATGCTACAGGGCTACAGTTTATCAAGAACAACAAAGACGGAGAACTGAGAAAAAAGACTGCACACCTATGACTACCTGATCTTTGACAACCCTGACAAAAACAAGCACTTGGTAAAGGATACTCTATTTAATAAATGGTGCTGAAATAACTGGCAGGCCATATGCAGAAACTTGCAATTGGAACGCTCTCCTTACACCATATACAAAAATCAACTCAAGATGGATTACAGACTTAAATGTAAAAACGCAAAATTATAAAAACCCTAGAAGAAAACCTAGGCAATATTATTCAAGACATAGGTGCTGGCAAAGATTTCATGAAAAAGATGCCAAAAACAGTTGAAACAAAAGCAGAACATGACAGAACCTAACTGAACTAAAGAGCTTCTACATAGCAAAAAAACCTATCAACATTTTTAAGTTGGCAGATAGGAGTCAGGACTAGTTTGCAGCTCCTGCTCGAACAGACACAGCAGTATGTGGAGATGCAGATCATGAAATTTTGCCTCAAGAATTACCACAGGAACACACTAGGAAAGCTGAGAGAATTCACAGCCTCTTTGAAGGAATTGGATCACCCCAGCAGGCCTGAGGTGTCAAAAAACTGAGTCTGCTTGCTTTCTGAACAAGGAGGCTTGTGGTCTGCAGCAAGTTCTCAGCCTTGGTCACCGCTGCCTGGAAATACACTTGGTGCTGTTGTGATGGGGAAAGGTAAAGTTGAGACCAGACTTTAGAACTGCTGGCTGTGTGGGAGTGGGATCAGTTCTGTGATTGCCGCCTTTCTCCCACTTTCCTGGCAACTTGTATGACTCAGCAGAGGCAAGCTTAAATCCCCCTGGGAATAAAACTCCATTGGCCTGGAAACCACACCCCCATTTTCATAGCAGCCCCAGCAAGCCCCAACCAAGGAGAAGCTGAGCTCAGACACACCTATTCCTGGTCCCATAAGGTGGTCTGCATCAGTCCTGGAAGCCAAGACAAAGGTGATAATCTCTTGGGAGCTCTAGGGCCCTTCCCACTGCCTGAGAAACTTGAAAACTTAACCAACTGTCCCTCAGGCAAGTGTGCATCCTCCATATAAGACCATAGCTGATGCATTTTTGAAATTGCTACCTCCTGGCTAGAGGCCAACCAACGACCCTCACAGAGTCCACTTGACTCCCTTGCTACCTCAACTGGATTAGGGGCTGGTATCCATGCCTGCAAGACTTGTAGAGAGATCACATCATATGACCCTCTCGAGACACTCCCTAGTACCACCTTGAAGCACAGTAGCTCTGCTGGATGGCTAGACCCAGAAGAGAAAAACCAATCGATACAGTTTGGCTCTCAGAAAGCCTGAATCATAGGGGAAGAGGGAGAACACCACGTGTCAAGGGATCACGCTGTGAGACAAAAGATGAAAAGCATCTCTTGAATCCCAGATCTTCCCTCTGTCATGGTCTACCCAAATGAGAAGGAACCAGAAAAACAATTCTGGTAATATGACTAAATAAAGTTTTTAACAACCCCAAAAGATTATACCAGCTAACCAGCAGAGGAGGCAAACCCAAATGAAATTTCTGAATTGCCAGAAAAAGAATTCAGATGGTCCATTATTAAGTGAATCAAGGAGGCACCAGAGAAGGATAAACCCCAACTTAAAGAAATCAAAAACATAATACAGAATATGAAAGGAAAATATTTCAGTGAAATAGCCTAAATAAGAAACAATCACAACTTCCAGATATCAAGGACACACTTAGAGAAATGCAAAACCCACTGGAAAGTCTCAGCAATAGACTCAGACAAGCAGAAGAACTTCAGAGCTCAAAGACAAGACTTTTGAATTAAGCCAATATATCAAATACAAAGAAAAGAATTTTTTTTAAATGAACCAAGCTTCTAAGAAGTTTGGGACTATGTTAAATATCCAAACCTAAGAATAATTGTAGTTCCCAACAAAGAAAAGAAATATAAAAGTTTGAAAACCATATCTGAGGGAATAATCAAGGAAAACTTCTCTGGCCTTGCTGGAGATCTACACATACACATACATAAAGTTCAAATAACACCTGGGAAGTTCTTTGAAAAAGATCATCGCCTGGGCACATAGTCATTAGATAATCTAAAGTCAAGACAAGGGAGAGAATCTTTTTTTGGTTCCATATGATGTTTACGGTGTTTTTTTCCAATTCTGTGAAGAACGTCATTGGTAGATTGATGGAGATAGCATTGAATCTATAAATATCTTTGAGCAGTATGGCCATTTTCTCGATATTGATTCTTCCTAACCATGAGCATCGAATGTTTTTGTGTACTCTTTTTATTTCCTTGAGCAGTGGTTTGTAATTCTCCTTGAAAAGGTCCTTCACATATTCCTAAGTATTTTATTTTTTTGTAGCAATTATGAATGGAAGTTCACTCTAGACTTGTCTATTATTGATGTATAGGAATGCTTGTGATTTCTGCACATTGATTTTGTATCCTAAGATTTGCTGAAGTTGCTTATCATCTTCAGGAGATTTTGGGCTGAGACAATGAGGTTTTCTAAATATACAATCATATCATCTGCAAACAGGGACAATTTGACATCCTCTCTTCCTATATGAATACGCTTTATCCCTTTCTCTTGCCTGATGGTCCTAGTCAGAACTTCCAATACTGTGTTGAATAGGAGTGGCGAGAGAGGGCATACTTGTCTCGTGCCAGTTTTCAAAGGGAATGCTTCCACTTTTTGATATTGGCTGTGGGTTTGTGATAAATAGCTCTTATTATTTTGAGATACAATCCATTGATACCTAGTTTATCAAGTGCTTTTAGCATAAAGGGCTGTTGGATTTTGTCAAAGGCCTTCTCTGCATCTATTGAGATAATCATATGGTTTTTGTCTTTGGTTCTGTTTAGGTTATGGATTATGTTTATAGATTTGCAGATGTTGAACCAGCTTTGCATCCCTGTGATGAAGCCGACTTGATCATGATGGATAAGCTTTTTGATGTTCTGTTAGATTCGGTTTACCAGTATTTTATTGAGATTTTTTGCATCAATATTCATCATGGATATTGCATAGCCAAGACAATCCTAAGCAAAAAAACAAAGCTGGAGGCATCACACTACCTGACTTCAAACTGTATTACAAGGCCACTGTACTCAAAACAGCATGGTACTGGTACCAAAACAGAGAATATAGACCAATGGAACAGAACAGAGGCCTCAGAAAGAATGCCACACCTCTACAACCATCTGATCTTTGACAAACCTGACAAAAACAAGCAATGGGGAAAGGATTTCCTATTTAATCAATGGTGTTGGGAAAACTGGCTAGCCATATGCAGAAAGCTGAAACACAGGGTTCCTTCCTTACATCTTATACAAAAAACTCTAGATGGATTAAAGATTTAAACATGAGGTCTAACACCATAAAAACTCTTGAAGAAAACCTAGGCAAATAACATTCAGGACATAGGAATGGGCAAGGACTTAATGACTAAACCACCAAAAGCAATGGCAACAAAAGCCAAAATAGACAAATGAAATATAATTAAATTTAAGACCTTCTGCACAGCAAAAGAAACTATCAATAGAGTGAACGAGCAACCAACAGAGTGGGAAACAGTGTTTGCAATTTACCCATCTGAAAAAGGGCTAATAACCAGAATCTATAGAGAACTTAAACAAATTTACAAGAAAAAAACAACCCCATCAAAAAGTGGGCAAAGGATATGAACAGACACTTCAAAAAAAGACATTTATGCGGTGAACAAACATGAAAAAAAGCTCATCATCACTGATCATTAAAGAAATGCAAATCAAAACCACATTGAGATACCATCTCACTCCAGTTAGAATGGTGATCATTAAAAAATCAGGAGACAAAAGATGCTGGAAAGGATGTGGAGAAATAGGAATGCTTTTACACTGTTGGTGGGAGTGTAAATGAGTTCAACCATTGTGGAAGACAGTGTGGCGATTCCTCAAAGATGTACAAATAGACATACCATTTGACCCAACAATCCCATTACTGGGTATATACCCAAAGGATTATAAATTATTCTGTTGTAAAGACACATGCACATGTATGTTTATTGCTGCACTGTTCACAATAGCAAAGACTTAAAACCAACCCAAATGCCCATCAATGATAGCCTGGATAAAGAAAATGTGGCACATATACACCATGCAATACTACGCAGACATTAAAAATGATGAGTTTATATCCTTTTCAGGGACATGAATGAAGCTGGAAACCATCATTCTCAGCAAACTGATGCAAGAACAGAAACCAAACACCACATGTTCTCACTAATAAGTGGGTGTTGAACAATGAGAACAAATGAATACAGGGTGAGAACATCTCACACCAGGGCCTGTTGGAGGGTGTGGGGTTAGGGGAGGGATAGCAGGGGAGAGGAGGATTGGGGGAGGTATAACATTAGGAGAAATACCTAATATAGATGACGGGGTGGTGGGCATGGAAGCAACAAACCACCATGGCAGATGTATACCTGTTTAACAAACCTGCATGTTCTGTACATGTACCCTAGAACTTAAAATATAATAAAGAAATTGGTTCATTCAAATAAAAAAATAAACTTTTAAACAAATAGTGGTGGAACAACTGCATATCTGTATACAAAATAAATTTGGACTCCTTCTCTGCACTACACACAAAAATGAACTTAAAATGACACACGTAAACTATAGTTACCAATATATAGTATTCTTAAGAAATTCTAGGAACAGAACAGAGGTCTCGGAGGCAACACCACACACATACAACCACGTGATCTTTGACAAACCTGACAAAAACAAGCAATGGGGAAAGGAGTCTCTGTTTAATAAATGGTGTTGGGAAAACTGTCTAATCATGTGCAGAAAGCAGAAACTGGACCCCTTCCTGACACCTTACATTAAAATTAACTCCAGATGGATGAAACACTTAAACATAAGACCTAACACCGTAAAAACCCTAGAAGAAAACCTAAGCAAAACCATTCAGGACATAGGCATAGGCAAGGACTTCATGATTAAACACCAAAAACATTGGCAACAAAAGTCAAAATACACAAATGGGACCTAATTAAACTCCACAGCTTCTGCACAGCAAAAGAAACAATCATTAGAGTGAACTGGAAACCAACAAAATGGGAAAACATTTTTGCAATCTACCCATCTGACAAAGGGCTAATATCCAGAATCTACAAAGAACAAAAACAGATTTCAAAAAAAAAACAAGTCCATTCAAAAGTGAGTGAAGGATATGGACAGACACTTTACAAAAGAAGACATATGTGAGACCAACAAACACATGAAAAAATGCTCATCAACACTGGTTATTAGAGAAACGCAAATCAAAACTACATTGAGATACTATCTCGTGCCAGTTAGAATGGCAATCATTAAAAAATCTGGAGACAACAGATGCTGGAGAGGATGTGGAGAAATAGGAACACTTTTACACTGTTGGTGGGAGTGTAAATTAGTACTAACATTGTGGAAGACAGTGTGTCAATTCCTCAAGGATCTAGAAATAGAAATTCCATTTGACCCAGCAATCTCATTACTGGGGTATATACCCAAAGGATTATAAATTGTTCTATTATAAGGATGCATGCACACGAATGTTTATTGCAGCACTATTTACAATAGCAAAGACTTGGAACTAACCCAAATGCCCATCGATGACAGACTGGAGAGGGAAAATGTGGCACATATACACCATGGAATACTATGCAGCCATCAAAAATGATGAGTTCAAGTCCTTTGTAGGGACATGGATGAACCTGGAAACCATCATTCTCAGCGAACGGAAAATCAAACACCACATGTTCTCACTCATAGGTGGGTGTTGAACAATGAGAACACATGGACACAGGGAGGAGAGCATCACACACTGGGGTCTGTTCGGGGAACTAGGGGAGGGACAGTGGGGGAGTGGAGAGTTGGGGAGGGATAACATGGGGAGAAATGCCAGATATAGGTGATGGGAAGGCAGCAAACCACATTGCCATGTATGTACCTATGCAACAATCTTGCATGTCCTTCACATGTACCCCAAAACCTAAAACACGATAAAAAATAAATGGCCTTGACATTCTGCAAAGCCAATGAAAAAAGAAAAGAAATGCTAGGAAAGTGGATGTAGAGTGTTCTCACCACAGAGAAATAGAGCTGTGTGAGATAATGCATACATGAATTGGCAAGATTTAGTCACTCCACAATGTATATGTACCTCAAAACAATATGAAGTATACAGTAAAGTAATACAATTTTATCTTTCAATTTAATAATAGAACGAAAGAGATAAAAATTTAATACTCTCAGAAGAAAATAAAGGAGTAAATCTTTGTGATTCTCGGTTAAGCAAAGCTTTCCCAGCTATGACAACAAATTTTGAAATGACAAAAGAAAAATAGGTAGATTGAAAGTAATAAAAAATAAAACACCTTTGTGTTTTAAAGGATACCATCAAGATATATAAAACAATTTCACAGATTGAGATAAAATATTTATAAATTATCTGCCTGATAAGCACTTGTATCTAGAATACATGAAGAACTTTTACAACTCAATAATAAAAAGACAAATTCTATAACGAAAGCATGGGCAAAGGATCTTAATAGATCCTTTTCCTAGGAAGAATTACAAGTGATCAATAAGAACATCAAAATATGCTCAACATCATTAGTGGTGAAAAACAAATAAAAATAAGAATGAGACATCACTGTATACCCACTGTGATGACTATAATAAAAGAGAAAGATGATTTCAAGAGTTTGTAAAGATGTGGAGAAACTGAACACTTCCTACATATACTGCTGGCATGGGTGTGAAATAGTGAAGATACTCTGAAAAAGGGTCTGGACTTCCTCAAGAGCCTAAACCTGGAGCAATTCAACTTCTAGATGAATATCCAAGAAAAATAAAAACCTATATCCACATTGTACATGTGAATATCAGAACATCACATTGTTCCCCATAAATGTATACAGCTATAAATCATCAATTTAAAATATTAATAAAAAATAAAATGAAAATTTAACTCCAACCCCAAGGAGATTATCAATGACCGAAAAACCACATATCCACACAAAAACTTGTATATGAATGTTCATATTAGAATTATTCATAATAGTTTATAGTAAAAATCAATTGTCACTATATTAGTCCTTTGTTTTATCTCTATAAGAAAACACTTGAGGCCGGGTAATTTATAAATAAAAGACTTTTGACTGGCTCATGGTTCTGCAAGCAGTACAAGTATAACACTGTTATCTGCTAGGCTTCTTGTGAGGCCTCAGGGACTTTTGACTCAAGGCAGAAGGCGAAGTGAGACTATGCATATTACATTGAGAAGTTGGTTACCACTGGCGGAAATCTGACCTGTAGACCCTGACTTAAGGACGGATGAATGAATGCACTATTATACCACTGCAGTGCATTAAGTGGGTTAGGGATGGGGGATGGCCTTGGCTGCATTTTAAAGAGTGAAATGCAACCAATTGACCAAGACCCTTTGTCCATTACGCATTTATTCCCTTAAGATTTTACAAGATAGGTTTTACAAGATTTTACAAGATAGGTTTTAAGTTAACACACTTACGGATAATTAACATAGTTAGGACAATGGTTTTACAACTGGTAAAAGCTTTAGGTTAGGGACCCAGAGTAAATGCTATTAACAGGTAATTCCCTTTTGATCTTTCAGGGAGAGGGTCAGCCAGCACAAAATTAACATGAGTAAACAAAGTGAAGACAAATGGATGTGGGATAAGGCCTTTGATCAATCTCTTTTTCCTATGCTAATGTTAATGAGGTGGCTGCCTTCAACCTGCCTCAATAAAACCTTTGGGCCTTCCAAAAGGTTTTAGACTATAATCTAAAACTTTCCCTAAATATTTTCTGTAATATTTTGCCAACCACCCCGAGTGAATAGCAACATTATACAGAGAAGGAGCAAGAGAGATTGCAGAGTACCCAGGCTCCTTTAAGCAATCAGCTCTCTGGTGAACTCAGACTTAGAACTCACTCAGTACCATGAGTAGGGCACCACCTTCATTCATGAGGGAACCACCTCCATGACTCAAACATTTCCCACTGGACCTCACCCCCAACATTAACGATTACATTTCTTTTCTTTTTTTTTTTTGAGACAGAGTCTCACTCTGTTGCTTCAGCTGGAGTACAGTGGCATGATCTTGGCTCACTGCAGCCTACACCTCCTGGGTTCAACAGTTCTCCTGCCTCAGCCTCCCAAGTAGCTGGGATTATAGGTGCCTGCTATCGTGCCTGGCTAATTTTTTTATTTTCAGTAGAGACAGTGTCTTATCACGTTGGCCAGGCTGGTCTCGAACTCCTTACCTCAAGTGATCCCCCCATCTCGGCCTCTCAAAGTGCTTGAATTAGAGGCATGACGCATGAGGCCTCAGGCATGAGCCACTGTGCCCAGCTGGGAATTACATTTCAACACGTGATTTGGAGGGAGAACGCATTCAAAGCATATTAGTCTCCAAACTGACCCAGAGGGTAAATAAAATGTGTTATATACAATGGTACCTTACTCACTCATAAAATGAAATGTAGTATAGATACATGCTATTATGCAGAAAAACTTTGAAAACACTGTGCTGAAGAATATGGAAGTGGGCTTTATAGTTATTCCTGTTGTAGAGAAACCCAATGCTCTGACAGTCTAATCAGCTTGCCCAAATTACACGATTAGCAAGCAGCAAGCTGCCTTCTGATTCACATCCCTTGTACTTTCCTACACATCTCATTGTGAAATCACACCTTCCTTTTAAATTTTTTTTTAAGAAAAATTCACTGAGTGTCCTGATTGCAGAATGTCTTACCTAAAGTCGGTGAAAATAGTAAGACAGCATATTAAATGGGTAAGTTGTAGATCACTGGTAAAAGTTTGCTCTAGGTGTAACGGTTCAAAAAGAAATAGAATACATACATATTCCTTTGATGCTACAAGGTACAGACTTTAGAGCATTGATTAGACTTGAGGACTGATAGAGGATCTCTCATAGCCTAAGGCTGTAAAGGCAGCAAGCCTTTTACAAGTCTCTTTAATATGTATAGATGCTAACATTGCAAGGGCTAAAACAATCATCAGATTTGTGGCCTACCTCCACGAGAAAAAGAGTCAGTCAGTAGCTATGTCCACTCTCATATGTCTTTTATATATCTGATACTAACTTATCTTTTTGATAATAAGCCAAGGTAAAAGCAGCTTTGAAATTAGGCCACGTTCTCCTATTTACGAATCTGAAATTGCTTGATCACTTGGAGTTGTTTAGTCAGTTTTATTTCAAGTCAGAAATCAGTCGTGTTTACAATTCTGACCACAGAGCATCTTTCAGACTAAATAACTACTCAGGTGAGATTGATTATGAATTAGAACCCTAGTATTTGTATGTCTGAGGTTGTGAATGATAGGAGCAAAGGATAAGTGGAACACGTCTTTTCCACTGTGTTCAAAAGCAGGAAAACTGTCAAAATTAAATGGAAACAAATACTTCTTCCAATTTTGCTTGGAGGAAATCGGACAATGAATATTTATTGACAATAAAAATTGAGCTTGTTTGCCCAGATCCAAGATAAATATTGCTTCTTCACTCTGAAGTAAAAAGTATTAATACCGTTTTAACATTTCTGAATGAAAACATCAGCCAAAAAAACAAAGGCCTGTCTGGATTCTGGAAACAGCAGTATAATCAGTGCTTGATGTGCTCCTTTATGTCTAAGTGGCATAAATTAAACATTTTCCATTTATGTCTCTTACAGAAGTTTGGAATGTTGCTGTCTAGAATACTGATTTCTAACAAGTTAGAAATGTAGGCCTGACAACGCCACCGAATGCTCACAGTCTGAATGTGTGCTTGGGCATCTATTCTGTTAATAATCTTAATTAAATTCAAACAAAGGAAAGAAGAATAGATAAAATTCCACACTCTTATTTTCCTGGCTCCAAAATAATTTAAAATTTCTCAAATTGGATCCCAATGTTGGAAAATACAAGTATTATAAGACAAAATCGAGATTTTTGTGTTAAGCAGTAATTCATCTGCTTACTATTGCTAAAAAGTCACAGCTGTGTAAAATTTTAACATTTTCACTATTTTTTTTCCTTCAAAGGAGGCTAGTCATGCTGAGTGCTTGTCCTGAAAATTCAAGAACATTAACATTTTACTGCACTTGGATCCAAGTGGCAGATCTGGAAATAAGGTAAGTAATCAAAGGGGCAGGGGAGATGTTTTTATTTCCACGTTGCTGTTACTGCATTTTTCACCACCTTCCTATCCTTCATGCTAGTCTCAATTCATGACACTTAATCCCATCCTTTTGATAGATGGTTTGCTTTTGTTGTTACTGTTATAATACTCATTCAAAACTATTAAAAGGGAATTCATCGTATGTGTCACTTATAAACAGGCACTCATTCATTCAATAGTTCATTAGCCTTACTCTTACCTTGTATCAGGCAGAATGCTTGGTAAATAAACACTTTATTGAGGAAAATAGACCCTTTCTTGACTGCATTTGTTCATGAATTATATCAGTAATGTTTTTCATTTTTTGAAAGATTTTGATTTTTAAGAACTATGGGAAAAAAAGGAAAACAGATTCATTCATTCCCCTTGTCCATCTGCAGAAACAATAAATAGCATTATTCTAAACCTTGCTCTGCCAATTAACAAGTAATATAAATCTTTGGCAAATTACAAACTCTCTTGGTCTCACTTTTCTCATTGTAAAACTGGTGTAAAATTAGGAGTAATTTTAGCCCCCTCGAATTGTAGTGACACACATAAAGACATACAGACATGGAAAAAAAAATAGTGACATCTAGGCTTTTCTATAAGGATTGAATAAGCCAGTGCATGTAAAGTGCCTAGATTTGTATCTGGCATATAGTAAGTACTAATATTTTAGCTAATATTATTCACCTATTAACATGTTCTTAATATATCTGCCATATGTTCATATTCTATGTAAAAAGGCTAATAGTAATTATCCTATCCTATTAATTACATGACTTAATTAGCTAATTAGACAGTTTGCTTAGTTCTTTACATACATTAGTTTACTTCATCCATAATAGAGTGGGAGGCAATGTTATCTTCATTAAGAAGTGAACTGAGACAAGGGAAAGTTAATCAGCAAACAGATATTCCAACCAGGGTTTTGTGATTTTTAAATCCAGATTGAGATAAGGATGTGCCCCCACTGAATCTTAGTCAAAGGTTAGAAAACAAAATCCTAGAAGAATCAGTCTTCTGCAGGGCAAAATAGAAAAGTAAATAATTGTACAGTATGATAACTGTAGTAAGAGTATATTCACAAGGTGTTTTGGGAGCACAGAACACAGAGGGATTAAACTGTTTTTCACTGGGGCTTGGATGACCCTTAGGTTCAGAGATTGTATTTCAACAGAGTACACAAAATTATGTCAAATAAAATATTAGACTTCATATTTTTTCAGCCTGTAGATGAAAGAATAAATAACCCAGTGTCTTTGTGCCATTAAGTAGTCAGCAAAATACAATATTCTGTTTAGCAGAGTAATTGAATAAATACTACCTGAATGGTCATTTTTCTAAGCAGTAGTTTCATTTTATGTTATTTTACCCAGCTCACTCCAACGTTTCAATCACATACACATCTCTTTTGGCCAGCACCACTCACACATTATTGTTTTCTAGTATTTGTATCATTTCATACATTTTCAAATTATCCCGTTCGCAACTATCAACCCCTTTGATTCAGCCGAGCCAGAGTGACATTTCTAAAATGTAAATCTGTTCACATTAGCTTATAACTTAAAATATAATGAAAAGATCCCCCGCCCCTTGTCTACAGAATAGGTCTCATCACTCTGGTGGGATTTTCAAAATTCATGATCACCTTCCCCATCTGTTCAAATTCATCTCCTTTATGACACACATACACCTTATACTCCACCCATAGCAGATTCAGTTCCTAAAATGTTTGACTTATCATCCAGGCCAGTGCAGGGCATACAGCAACTGATAAATATTGTTGACCAAAGGTATAAATAGAAGGAGTGAGCCCCTGTGATGCGTCATAATTAATTTTATAACCATCGAAGAACTTTGCCCCCTCTACCTCAATGGAGTATTTTAATTTATGCTATGGCACATGACAGGCAGCTTATAACCCAGCTAACTTGTTTAGATACCATGCTTACCCACCACGCTATACCACATCTTAGAACGGAATACAAACAAAACCAAGAAAGAGAGTAACAGTGTTACTGCTTACTGAGGGACACTTTAATGAATACTATGCCCTGAAACAAACTGCTAGAAAGAGCAAATATTTATTTTTTTAAGGTAGAACATAATGTTTCCTTACCATCAGTTACTTCTGTCCAAGTTGAAATACTGTCTATGCAAATTAGGTTACTTTAGGGCTTACTCACTTGCTGCCTTTTGTTGCAAGTGACCACAGAAAAAGCTGGTTGCAGTGGATCAAGCATACCCTTGGCATTGAAAGGCCTTTCATAGCACACACTCATGAATGGACCCTTGAGTTTTTATGATAGGAAAGTGTTTCTGAAGCTGCCTCATCAGACAGCGCAACTTCCTGTAGATATTAGGTAGCTTGGATTTTCTCCAACACTGTTACTCTCTGTTTTTTCGCTTTGTATTGTGTTCTAAGATGTGGTATAGCATGGTGGTTAAGCATGATATCTAAACCAGTTAGCTGGGTTGTAATGCTGCCCCGTCACATGCCAACAACATGAACTTGGGAAGGTTAAACACTCTGAGTCTCAATTTATTCATTTACAAAGTTGGTACAATAGCATTCATTCTTTACTATTGCCTGAAATACAGTTATTAATCATGAGGAGCAAGGTATTTTTACCTATCCCTTGCAATTCTACAAAAGCAGATACCCAGCACATCAGAATCATTCCTGGTCGTAAGGTCATGTCTGGGGCTTACACTCTAGAAGCACACTTTGCACTGGGAATAAGAAGGTATAAACATTTACTTTTATAACGTGACCAAAATTTGTGCCATGAAATACATATAAAAGTAAAGGTATTGTTGGGACAGGAAGAGAGAAATTGTCTTTGTCTTGGGAAATTCTGGTTGATAAATTTAAAATAAATGGTAGAACTTTAAAATATTTGGATATAAAGAACAGCATTCCATGCAAAAAATATGTATATGTACAATATACAATATGAAAAATATGCATACACACAAAGACTGGAACTGTCAGGAGTGGTCTAGAAAACAGTGATCAAATTTGGCTGAAACAAAAGGAAAGAGCAGGGATGCTGCAGGGACTAGAGGTTTATCATGCAGGTTTTAAATGCAGGTCCTTCAGAATTAAGTAAAGATTGGAATTGAGTTTATACCCTAACTAGCTTTATGGCCCCAAGCAAGATATGTATTTTCTCTGCCTTATTTCCATATGTGAAGTGTAAATAATGTTACTGATTTTATTTGTAAAGTGCTTAACACGGTGCTTGACCCGTAATTCATAAGTAAAAACTGTTAACACTTTCTTCTCCTTTTTCATAGTTACAGAATATTTGGTCTTTTTGGTTAAAAAGTTGGAAGATTCCAGACAGAAATACATAAAATGACACAAAGATATCTATATATGCTGACTATCTCCTGTTTGCCTCTATAGATGCACTTTTCATGCTACTACTCCCTGCTCTGTGCCCTGAGAGGCTGAAATATATGTACTGCATCGGGGTTTACTTGTCCATTGGTTTCATGATGCTTTGGGCCAAAGAAGTCTTGGCATGAGATAGGAGGGAGGAAGAGGAGCTAATTCAAGTCACTGATTATCTTACTCTCCACTCCGCCCCTCGGTATAGGTCTGCTTCAGTCTGGCAGCATCCCTTCAGAGACAGATTTCAGCTGTCAGATGACCCTCTCCTTACATCCATTGTTATTTACAATATAATAATGTGTCTTGACTTGCCAAATCAATAAAATCCTTAATCTCATTTCTTGAAGACCCAGTGTCTTAATGAAATCCTGCCATCACTACCTTTTGGGTACAATACTATACAATGTGGTTTTTGGTTGATTACATCTTTGTGGATAGACTTTAACAAACCATCCTGAAATTGTTTTTGAGTATGTCTCTGGATCTTTGAGGATCCTAAATAATACATGTGAATGTATTAGAAAAATGTGATTGCATATATATGCAAAACAAAATGGAAATAAGAGCCATATAAAAAGAAGGACCTGATTTTTTTAACTGAGATATTTTCATAGAGACTTGGAATTCCTTATATATTTTCAAATATTTTTAGTGTATAATTGTATGCAAAGATTAGTATGAATGATTCAAGATAAATTTTACATATAACATGAATGTTTTTTTAAACTAAATATTTCTTCCATTTTTAATGATTGTACTTCTGAAATATATATCTCGTTTTGTTTTCTTAAAGCATTTAGAAAATTTACTTTCATAAGATTTTAATTCTCTTGAGTTTAGAATTATAGAAAAAATTAATGTGATTTTCAAATATAACCAGGCTGTCAACTGGGCAGCATTCCTGAAGACAACACTTTCTGTTAAAACATGCGATTACAGCATATGGCCTCCTAGAACATTAAAAAAAATTACTAAGAATAAGTTCTGCGCATTATGGTTAATGTTTTATTCTATGGATTGTACTTAAGTTTTCACTTTCAATGTTTCTTATAAGAAAATATCACGTTTAAAAATAGGCCAGGTGTGGTGGCTCATGTCTGTAATCCCAGCACTTTGGGAGGCTGTGGCGGGCTGATCACTTGAGGTCAGAACTTTGAGGCCAAATATAAAAATTAGCTGAATGTGATGATGTGCGCCTGTAGTCCCAGCTACTTGGGAAGTTGAGGCAGGAGAATCGCTTGAACTCGGGAGATGGAGGTTGCACTCAGCTTAGTTCGTGCTATTGCACTCCAGCCTAAGTGACAGAGCGAGACTCCATCTCCAAAACAATAACAACAAACTTAAAAATAGACTAATTGGTAATTTTTATGAATGATAATCCAGAAAAATCAAGTTAGTCATTGAAATAAAATTGTTCCCCCCCCCCCCACTTTCCAGGGGTTCTAATTAGCTATCATCCATACATACTCAAGAGATGCAGCATCAGGAGTACACGCTATTTTTGAACCTGCTTCTGCCTTGAAATACTATGTCCTCTCCAGTCTGCTTTGATAGACAAGGATCAGCAACACTTTGAAAGCATATACAAAGTCCAAAGGCTGCTAAGTCACCAAAGCCCTAAATTCTGATGGATAAAGAGAGAGCGTCCCTGCCAATTTCATTTATCATGTTTAAAATGCTTTCTTTCTTTTCATCAAAGCAAGCATTCTTTGGTCCATTCTTGTGCATGAAGAGAGAGAAATATTGCTCTGTAGTAACAGTTAGATGGCAGCACACCTATTGTGAAACCTGTCTTTCTACACTGTTAGTGGTACTGTAGATTTTTCTCATGACTTTTTAACACTCTTCGTTTTTTTGTTCTTGTCAACTACTGATCTCATCTTGGAAGTAGATGAGATGCTTATTTAATGCCTAAGAAAGAGAGTTTCATACCAATGTGGTAAAGGAATGCTTTTCAGTCTGAGTAAAGGTAATTGTTTCTAACTTTCCATATACTTCAAATATACTGAGTCTATACCTATACAGCTCTTTATAACTCTTTAAAATTTGCCAAATAGTAGATCCTATTTCTTCTTTAAGAATTAGTAATGTAGACATAAGACAAAGACCTTAAATGATAAAAGAAAATTAAAACTTGATAAAGAAATTTTGAATATATTTTTGAATGATCATGAAGCATTACTTTATAAACAGTAACTTTTCTGTCAAGAGAGTAATTCATTATCCTGGGTTATTTATAGAGTCAAGAGAAAATAATCATGAACAAGCTGTAAATGAAATGAAATCTCTATTAGTCATAGTTCTCTGCAGGAAAAGAACTAATAGTATACATGAATGTATGAAAGGGAATTCAGTAAGGAGAACTGACTCACACATCACAAGGTGAAGTCCCACTATAGGCCATCTGCTAGCTGAGGAGCAAGGAAGCCAGTCTCAGTGCAAGTCCCCAAACCTCCAAAGTGGGGAAGCCAACCATGCAGCCTTCAGTCTGTGACCAATGGCCTGAGAGCCCCTGGCACACCACTGGTATAAGTTCAAGAGTCCAAAGGCCAAAGACCTTGCAGTCTGATGTTCAAGGGCAGGAAGTATCCAGCACAGGAGAAAGAAGAAGGCTGAAAGACTCAACAAGTTACCTTTTTTCACCGTCCTCTGCTTGCTTTTCTAGCCACGCTGGTGCCCACCCCACATTGTGGGTGGGCTTTCTCTCCCAGTCCACTGATTCAAATCTGAATCTCTTCCAACAATACCAAAAAACACCCAAATATACCCAGAAACAATACTTTTCATTCTTCAATCCAATCAAATTGACACAATATTAACTATCACAGAATCTAAATGAAACTAATAGAAGAAAAAAAATTATTAAATTGTTTAACTGATTTTGTCTTTTCCTAATTTAGATTCAAGGAAGAAGAAAATATTTTTGAAAATTATGGTTGCTCATTTCTAATATTTCATATTTGAAGGCATGAAAATTTATTTCTTCCTTCTCCTCCGCAAGTAGGGCAGATGTATATCATATCATTTTGATTAAAACTATCAGATCTTTTGAATGATTTAGGAAATAATAAAGAGGATAAAATTAATGGAGACAAAATTAGCTACAAAGATGGATTCAACTTCATTAGTCAGTCAAAGTCAAAACTCAAATTAGAGGCCCAAAGGTAATACTTGCTTTCAAAGGAGTACATAATGCTCCCCCTTCTCTGACACATACCATCACATTAAGAAAGCCAGTATAATAGCAGACAGTATAGCTAAAACACACAATTTAAACAAGAGAAGGTAGACAAAATGACAAAGATGAAAAAGACACACAAAAAGTGCAATGAACAGAAAGCAGTTAAAAAACATGAGCGATATTAATTTAATTATATCAGTAAGTACTTTAAATGTTTCAATGAGCACTTCAATTGGTGTCTAAATACAGAGTTTGTCAGAGTCTACAAGAAATACAGTTGTTTGCTTTCTTTTCTTTTTTTTTCGTTTTTAAGATGGAGTCTCGCTCTGTTGCCCAGGCTGGAGTACAGTGGCACTATCTCGGCTCACTTCAACCTCCATCTCCTGGGTTCAAGTGATTCTACTACCTCAGACTCCCAAGTAGCTGTGATTACAGGCGTGCACCACCATGCCCAGCTAATTTTTGTATTTTTAGTAGAGACAGGGTTTCACCATGTTGGTCAGGCTGGTCTCAAACTCCTGACCTCAAGTGATCTGCCAGCCTCAGCCTCCCCAAGTGCTGCTATTACACACAAAGACCACCGCACCTGGCCAAGAAATACAGTTTTCATATAAAGACATCGATTAAGGAGAATGGTTGGGAAACATATATTAACACCAATCAAAAGAAAGCTGAAGTAGCTATTTAATTTCATACAAAACAGACTTGAGAACATGGTATATTATCAGGGATAAAGACATACATTACATGATAATAAAGATGTCAGTTTTCCAAGAGGATATAAAAATTCTTAATGTTATCTACCTAAAAATCAGAAGGTTAAAGTACATGATACAAAAACTGATAGAACTGGAAAGAAAAAATGAAAAGCCCATAACAATAGCTGAAGACTTTAATACCTACTACCCATGATTCGCAGATCTGGCACGGAATAAGTCAGTTTGCATATAGCTGAATTGAATGACACCATCAAACCACTGATTCTCCCGGACATTTGAAGAAAATTAATCCATCACCAAAATGCGCATTCTTTTCCAGCTTACATGGGACATTCAGAAAAAACAGATCATATTCTGTACCATAAAATACAACTTAACAAAATTAAAAAAAAAACAAATTTTATAAAGTATGCTCTCGGCCACAATGGAATTAAAATACAAATGAATAACAGAAAAATAGCTGAGAAATCTCAAAGAATTTGTAGATTAAACCTCACAATACTAGAAAACATATGGGTCAAAGAATACATATAAAGAGAAATTAAATATTCTCAACTAATGAAAATGAAAATATACCATCAAAATTTGTAGGATGCAGCAAAAGTAGTGCTTAGAAGGAAATTTATAGCATCAAATGCATATATTAGAAAAGTGGAAGGATCTAAAAATCATTCATCTATGCTTCTACCTAGCGGAAGAAAAGCACCTAAACTTAAACCTAAAAACAGCAGAGTAAAGTAAATAAAAAATTAGAGGAGAAATCAATAAAATTAAATCAGGAAATCAATAGAGAAAGTTGATAAAATCAAAAGTGGTCCATTAAAAAAAATCAGCAAAAGTGATAAAGCTGTAGCCAAGCTAATGTAGAAAAGAATAGCGAAGACAAAATTACTCATATCAGACAGACACACAAAAAGGTTTTATTTCTACTGATCCCATGGACATTAAAAAGATAGTAAATATTATGAAGAACTCTTTGTTCACAAATTTGATACTCTAGATAAAATAGGACAATTCTTTGGAAAAAAAATCTACCAAAGGTTACAAAAGAAAAGATAAATTATCTGAATAGACTTACATCTGTTAAGAATTGAATCAGTAATTATCAAATTTCTAAAGAAAGCATCAAGCCCAGATGCTTTCACTGGTGAATTCTACCAAACATTTAAGGAAGAAATGACACCAATTCTCTGCAACTGAAACAAAAACTCTTGGGACAGGAAAGAGGGATATCTTAATCAAAAGAGTTGCCAAAATAGGAAATAAAATTTTGAAATAAAAACATGATCCTTGTTAAATAAATTCTAGAAAAATTTTTGAGAGAGGTGTGGCGGAGGAAACAAAAGTAATAAAGCAATTAGTTCTAAGCTAAGTTATTGAAGTATAAAAAAAATGAAGGATAAAGCACAAATACGCACAGCTTCAATTAAAATTGAGAAAAATACCTGAGGTAGAGATCAATGTAAAAGACTTTTAGGGGAAAATTTGCAAAATTAATATAATGAAAAATTAGAGTGAGGCTAAAAAGTAATTTTATCAATAATTTGTCTGGAAGACATGGTGGATATAAAATTACAAACAAAAATAAAATTGCATTGGAAGAAATTAAGAAAGTTTTCCAAGATCCACACCAGTAATATGAAAAAGGATTCAGTGACAGATGGGATTGCAAGCAAATATGTTCAAAACTTCATAAGCAGATAATTACAGTATCATTTATAACATTTAAGGGCATAGAAAACATAAATATTTTAGAACATATTTTATGTAATTAAAATGATCTGAAACAAAACTTTTAAAAAAGCTATTTATGACAAACCAACAGCCATATCTACTGAATGGGCAAAACTAGAAGCATTCCCTTTAAATCTGGCACTAGACAAGGATGTCCTCTCTCACCACTCTATTCAATATAGTACTGGAAGTCTAGCCAGAGCAATCAGGCAAGAAAAAGAAATAAAGGGTATTCAAATAGGAAAGGAGGAAGTGGAATTGTCTTTATTTGCAGACGATATGATTGTATATCTAGAAGACCCCATCGTCTCAGCCCAAAATCTCCTGAAACTGATAAGCAACTTCAGCAAAGTCTAGGATATGAAATCAATGTGCAAAAATCACAAGCATTCCTATACACCAATAACAGACTTAAAGACAGCCAAATCAAGAACCAACTGCCATTCACAATTGCTACAAAGAGAATAAAATACCTAGGAATACAACTAACAAGGAACGTAAAGGACCTCTTCAGAGGAGAACTACAAACCACTGCTCAATGAAATAAGAGAGGACACAAACAGATGGAGAAATATTCCATGTTCATGGCTAGGAAGAATCAATATTGTCAAAATGGCCATACTGCCCAAAGTAATTTACAGATTCAACGCTATCCCCATCAAGCTACCAATGACCTTCTTTACAGAACTGGAAAAAACCACCTTAAACTTCATATGGAACCAAAAGAGAGCCCGCATAGCCAAGTCAATTCTAAGCAAAAAGAACAAAGCTGGAGGCATCACACTCCCGGACTTCAAATTATACTACAAAGCTACAGTAATCAAAACAGCATGGTACTGGTACCAAAACAGAGATATAGACCAATGGAACAGGACAGAGACCTCCGACGCAACACAACACATCTACAACCACCTAATCTTGACAAACCTGACAAAAACAAACAATGTGGAAGCGAGTCCCTTTTAATAAATGGTGTTGGGAAAACTGGCTAGTCACGTGCAGAAAGCAGAAGCTGGACCCCTTCCTGACACCTTACACTAAAATTAACTCCAGATGGATTAAAGACTTAAACATAAGACCTAACACCATAAAAACCCTAGAAGAAAATCTAGGCAAAACCATCAGGACATAGGTGTAGGCAAGGACTTCATGACCAAAACACCAAAAGCAGTGGCAACAAAAGCCAAAATAGACAAATGGGACCTAATCAAACTCCATAGCTTCTGCACAGCAAAAGAAACAGTCATTAGAGTGAATCGGCAACCAACAGAATGGGAAAAGATTTTGCAGTCTACCCATCTGACAAAGGGCTGATAACCAGAATCTACAAAGAACTGAAACACATTACAAGAAAAAAACAAACAAGCCCATTCAAAAGTGGGCGAAGGATATGAACAGACACTTTACAAAAGAAGACATACATGAAGCCAACAAACATATGAAAAAATGCTCATCATCACTGGTCATTAGAGAAATGCAAATCAAAACTACATTGAGATACCATCTCACGCCAGTAGAATGGCGATCATTAAAAAATCTGGAGACAACAGATGCTGGAGAGGATGTGGAGAAATGGGAACGCTTTACACTGTTGGTGGGAGTGTAAATTAGTCAACCATTGTGGAAGACGGTGTGGCGATTCCTCAAGGACCTAGAAATAGAAATTCCATTTGATCCAGCAATCCCATTACTGGGTATATATCCAAAAGACTATAAATCGTTCTACTATAAGGACACATGCACACGAATGTTCATTGCAGCACAGTTTACAATAGCAAAGACCTGAAACCAACCCAAATGCCCATCGATGATAGACTGACAGGGAAAATGTGGCACATATACACCATGGAATATTATGCAGCCATCAAAAACGATGAGTTCGTGTCCTTTGTAGGGACATGGATGAACCTGGAAACCATCATTCTCAGCAAACTGACACAGGAACAGAAAATCAAACACCGCATGTTCTCACTCATAGGCGGGTGTTGAACAATGGGAACACATGGACACAGGGAGGGGAGTATCACACACTGGGGTCTCTTGGGGGGAAGAGGGGAGGGATGGTGGGGGGTGGGGGAGTTGGGGAGGGATAGCATGGGGAGAAATGCCAGATTAGGTGATGGGGGAGGGAAGGCAGCAAATCACACTGCCATGTGTGTACCTATGCAACAATCTTCCATGTTCTTCACATGTACCCCCAAACCTAAAATGCAATAAAAAAAAAAAAAAAAAATAGCTCAAAAATTAAAATGTTATAAAAGCACATTTCTGAAGCTACTTATGTGAAGATATTATACTATCTTAGAACTACCTATCATATATATTATAAATATATATATTTATATACCTCTATAGGTATATTTATATATATAGGTATATTTATATATATTTGTATATTTATATATATAGGTATATTATATAAAAATACACCTATTTATAAATATACCTATATATAGGTATTTTTATATTTATACCTATATATAGGTATAAATATAAATATACCTATTTATAAATATAAATACCTACATTTATAAATATAGGTATATTTATATAGGTATATTTAAATATACCTATATATACCCATATATAATTTTTATATATATAATTTGAACTATCTTTATATTTATATATATGATAGGTATATCTTCAAATATAATTTGAAATTATAAATTGTATTATGAGTTATATAAACACTTTAAGTGAGAAAAAAATTACAATTGGTGTTAAAAAGAATCTGATAAATTCGAAAATCTATTCTTAATTGTAAAAGTCCATATTACAGAGGATTATATGAATATGCCCTTATCATGTTAATAAATACATATATAAAAACCAAGAATATCAATGTTAGACTGCAGAATCATCTCCCCTAATATTCAGATTAAATTTCAAAACAAGATAATGAAAAATTCCACAATCACCATTAATATTTTAATATTGCTTTTTCTGAATTAATGATTGCAGCTGCTTAGTAGTTAATAATACTGACACCCATGAAAGATCATGAAAATTCCAAGGAGAAATAATTGTAAAGAGAAAAATCAAGATGACAATGTAGCCAGTCATTTTTTAAGAATTAGTAACCTTCCAGCAAAGTGCTATTTTACTTCAACTTGGTAGCTTGAATTTTTATAGGGACTAGAATTAGCTTAATTTATTTATGGAGTCATAGTCTAACAGCTAGAGAAACTTTTTTTTGAAAAATACAATGATTCTTTTTGCCAAATCTCAGTTGCTCCATCTGTGAATAAAGAAAACAACGCCAATATAGAGCTCTGAGCAGTCAGAGAACTGGAGTATTTCCTTGCAGTCTGCTCCTGAAACTTCTTCCAGACATCCTTTGGGAATGACTGATACTACCTGGCAGATGCCAGTGATCTGGGAAGTCTTCAACCCTGGAGCTGAGTGATGCTGACACTTATGCTGGCAAAGAATATAACCATCCTATTAAATGTCCAGAGAGAAAAGCTAGCTAGTTCTCTACACAACGCTCCTACATATCCATGAGGAATTTTTAGAGGAAAATGAGGCAGAAGGTATCTTTTGAGTCTACATGATAATAGAATATGTATGAAATATGTTTATTTTCTGCTTATTTGTAAACCTCTGGCTCATTGATGAAGGAATAGTTATACAAAATGGACAAATATGAAATAGCAAACTATTTTGCTCATTGTTTTTTAAATAAATTATAAGGTATAAATGCAGAGTTTAAACTTAATCTATGTGATAGTAATGATCAAGTAGAGATGTGTGATTTAATACAGTGATCTATTATGCAGAGATCAATAAGACCACAGTCAACATGTATGATTATTAAATAAATTGAGAGGTTCTTTCAATAGTGGTAAAAATTGTAAAGCTTTACTGACAAACCTATAGAAATCTAAGTGATAAAAGTGTATCACCAGGGAAAAGTGTACATTTCTAAATTTTTTAGAATTAACTATTGAATAAAATGGCAAATTTATGGCCAAAATATTGAAACCATTATGGTAGACAGTCAGTTTATTTGGGGATTGATAAATTCCTATTTTCTTTGTTACCCATATAATGAATAAAAAACCATTTAATATTGGATTTGTATTAGGAAAATGAGAATTATAAAATACTTACCTGTAAATAATACTGATATATAGTTAAAAATCTTTATTTTATTTGAAATGGTAAGAATAAATAGTGACGAGGCTTAGCCCTGATGCCCCAGATTCCAGGTCTACTTAACTGCCAAGCTGTCCTGAGGCCTCAGGTTAGAGACAGGCTCCAATCAACACAGACTTTCAGCCTACTTCTCCACCATGCTGATGCCTGCAGCCCCAGACTCCAAGGCTAGAACCTGCAGACCCAGCTTCCAGCTCTGCACTAGCACTAACTAGGCTGACACTTGCACTAGACCAGTACCAGTGACTCTGACTTTCTTCTAGCTCTCATAGCCCCAGGTTCCAAGCCCACCGCATTGCCAGACAGCCCTGGGCTCTAGGCTGGTTCCCATATTCCCAGGCTTCAGCAGATCGAGGGTACACATCCATCCCTGTGTACTCAGGCACCAGTCCAGACTGCTCAAAAACTTCAACAGCAAGTCTGCCTACAGATGTCTCCAGACATTCTGTCCAGAATCTGTGGGCAGGCACCTGAATATGTGAAGCAAATACTAACGGAACTGAAGGAAGAAATAAACAGCCCTATAGTAATAGCAGGGGTCTGCAATAAACCATTTTCAATAAGGAAGATTTCATCCAATCAAAAAAAAAATCAGTAAACAAACAGTTAACTTGAACAACACTATACACCACAAGAACCTAACAGACACATATAAAACATTTCATCCATCAGCAGCCCCATACATGTTCTTTCAAGGACACACAGAATGTTCTCCAGGATAGACTATATATTAGATGTCAAAACAAGTCTTAATAAATTTAAGAAGACTAAAATCATATCAGTTTTTTTAACCACAACATGAATTAACTAGAGATCAGTAACAGGAAGAAAACAAAAATTCACAAATTTGTGTAAATTAAACAGTATACTCCTGAACAACAAATGCATCAAAGAAATCAAGACAAAACTCAAAAAAGATCTTGAGGCAAACAAAAATGAAAACACAACGTGCTAAAACTTATGCCATACACAGAAAAAACAGGACTAAGAAGAAAGTGTATAGTGAAAGCCAATGCCCACATTATGAAAAAAAAAAAAACCTCAAAAAACTAACTAAACTTTACAACTCAAGAAACTAGAAAAAGAAAAGTAAACTAAGCAAAAAGTCAGCAGAGGAAAGAAAAAAAAAAGATCAGATCACAGGTAGATGAAATAGAGACTACAAAATCAATGGAAAAGATAAATGAAACTAAGAATTGTTTTTGGAAATATAATGCTGACAATTTTTTAACTAGACAAGAAAAAGAAGATTAAAAGAAAATTGTACATGAAAGAGGAGACATTAAACTGATACCACAGAAATACAAAGGATCATAAGTGACTATGATAAAAATTTATATGCCAAGAAATCAGATAACTTAGAAGAAATGGATAAATTTTTGGAAACTTACAACCTACCAATATTGAATCATGAATAGAAAATCTGAGTAGTCTAACAGTTAAGGAGATTGAGTCAGTCAGCCATCAAAAAAAAAAAAAAAAAGAGGGAGGGAGGGAAAGAAAGCGGGAGGATAAAGCCCCCAAAAACCCTGGACCTAATGTCTTCACTGATGAATTCTGCCTAACATTTAAGGAAGAATTAATGTTAATCCTTCTTATAATCTTCCAAATAATTGAGGAAGGAGGAAGAAGGAACACAGAACACTTCCAAATTTATTTCATGAGGCCAGCATTATGCAAAGCCAGACAAGGCCATGAGAGAATTACAGGCCAGTATCGCTGCTGAATATAGATGCAAAAATCTTCAACAAAATACTTGAAAACCAAACTCCACAGACATTAAGAAGATCATACATCATGACCAAGTAGTATTTATCCATGGGATGCATGGATGGCTCAACATATGTAAATCAAGAAATGTGTTATACCACATTAACAGAATGAAGGATAAAAATGATGGGATTATCTCAGTAGATGCTTTTTCATTAAAAATTCAAAGCAATAGACTTTAGGGCTTCAAACAATTTTGTTGTTCTTTTGAAAGGGAAAAAGGGTAGAACAACCAAGAGAAATTTGAAGATATTGTAACAAGGGTATAATATGCTATCATTTATTTTAACAATATAAAAATTTTAGAACACAATAAAAGGAGAGAGAAAGTTCTGAGTGTAGGTAAAAATGTAATAAACTATGCATTTATACTTTTTAATTCGTGGGGAAATTATGAAATATTTCCAAAATTCTTTTGAAATAATTTTTTATCCTTTAATTGAAAAAGTTCTTATATGTTTATTTCAATATAAATGCCAAAAAAGTGTGAGATGGAATAATTTAAAAATAGAATCATGAAACAATTTAAAAAGATACAATTTTAAAAGATGTGTGTATATCATAAAACATATGCTAAACCATGAAGAAAAAGGTTTCAATGATCTTCTTTAATAATGCAAATGTCTACACTTCTAAACAACCTCTATTTTTTATAATGTAACACATGTGCTAGATTGCATTATTGACTTTATGATATATAAATATCTAAGAAAATGTATAAGAAAAATGAGCATCCATAAATAGCAATTAACAAAAATTATTTTTATATATGTATTTAAATTCTTAACTACAAATTAAAATATAAGACTTTTGCATATACATTCATTAGAGATACATTTTTGTTCTGTCTCTGCCAGGTTTTGGTATCAGGATGTTGGCTTCATCAAATGAGTTAGGGAGGTGTCTCTCCTCCTCAATATTGAGAATAGTTTCGGTAGGATTGATTCCAGCTCTACTTTGTACATCTGTTAGAACTGAGCTATGGATCCATCTGTTTTAGAGATTGCTTTCCTTGGTAGAATTTTATTACTGATGCAATTTCAGAATTCGTTATTAATCTGTTCAGGATTTTAATATCTTACTGGTTCAAACTTGGGATGTTTTATATTTCCAGGAATTTATTCATTTTCCCTAAATTGTCATTTTGTGTGCAGAGAGACGTTTATAGTCATCTCTGAGGATCATTTGTAATTCTTTGAGATTGGTTGTAATGTCATCTTCGTCATTTTTATTGTGCTTATTAGGATCTTTTCTTTGTTAATCTTGCTAGGAGTCTATCAATTTTGTTTATCCTTACAAAGAACCAATTACCTTTCATTGATCTTTTGTATGGATTTTTGAAAATCCTCAACAAAACACTAGCCATTCAAATCCAGGAACACACTGAAAAGTTAATTCACCACAATCAAGTAGGCATTATTTCTAGGATCCAAGGTAGGTTCAACATATACAAATCAATAATTTATGTGATTCACTACATAAGCAGAATTAAAGAAAAAAACCATATGATCATCTCAACAGATACAGAAAAGGCTTACAATAAAATCCAACATCCCTTCACAATAAAAGCCCTCAACAAACTAGGCAATAAAGGAATATGCCTCAAAATAATGAGTCATCTATGACAAACCCACAACCAAAACCATACTGAATGAGCAAAAGCTGAAAGTACTCCCTTGAGAACTGGAACAAAACAAAAATACCATCACCACTCCTACAGAGTATAGTACTAGAAGTCTTAGAGCAATCAGGCAAGAGAAAGAAAGAAAAGGCATCCAAACAGGAGAAAAACAAACAAGAGAATAAGAAACTACTTCTCTTTGCTGAAGATGATTCTACACTTAGAAAACCCTGAAGGTAACCAAAAGGCTCCTTTAACTGATAAATTGGTTCAGTAAAGTTTCAGGATACAAAAATCAATGTAGAAATAGCAGCAGCATTTCTATACACCAATGATGCTCAAGCTGAGAGCCAAATCAAAAACACAATTCCATTTACAATAGCAACAAGAAAACCAAGGAGAACTACAAAACTCTCCGAAAGAAATTAGAGCTGACACAAAGAGAAAACCATTCCATGCTCATGGACTGTTGCAATCAGTATTATTAAAATGACCACACGAACCAAACAAATGTACATCATCAGTGTACAGAGTTAGAGAAAAACCATTCTAAAATTTAAATAGGACCAAAAACTAGCCCAAACTGTGTAAGCAACTATAAGCCAAAAGAATAAAGTCAGAAGCATCACTTTACTAACTTCAAATTATACTACAAGGCTAGAGCAACCAATCCAGCACGGTGCTGATACGAAAACAGACATATAGACCAATGGAGCAGCCTACAGAACCCAGAAATAAAGTTGCACATCTACAACCATCTGATCTTTGACAAAATCAACAAAAATACACAATAAGGAAAGGACTTTCTATACAATAGATAGTGTTTAGATAACTGGCTGTCCATATGCAGAAGAATCAAACTCAACTCCTGCCTATCATCATACAGATATATTAACTCAAATGGATTAAAGACTTACGTCAGACCTCAAACTATAAAAATCCTAGTAGAAAACCTAGAAAATGCCCTTCTTAACATTGGCCTTGGCAAATAATTTCTGGCTAAGTCCACAAAAGCAATTTCAACTAAAACAAGAAAATGACAAGTGGGACCTAACTAAAGAGTTTCTGCACAGTAAGAGAAACTATAGAGTAAATAGAAAGCCTACAGAATCAGAGAAAATATTCACAAACTATGCATCTGGCAAAGGCCTAATATCCAGATTTTAAATCAACAAGCAAAAAATGAAAAATCCCATTAGAAAAGGGGGCAAAGGACATGAACAGACATTTCTCAAAAGAAGACATACAAATGGCCAAAAAACATATATAGAAAAAAACTCTCATTATCACAAATAATCAAAGAAACACAACTCAAAACCACAATGGATATCATCTCATACCAGTCAGAATGGCTTTTTTAAAAACGTCAAAAATAACAGATGTTGGCAGGGCTACTGAGAAAAGGGAACACTTATCTACTATTGGTGGGAATGTAAATTAGCCACTGTGAAGAGCAGTTTGGAGAGTTCTCAAAGAACTTAAAAGGGAACTACCATTCGACCCAGGAACCCATTACTGTATACATACCCTAAGGAAAAGAAAGCATTCTACCAAAAAGACACATGCATATGTTCATCACAGTACTATTCACAATAGCAAAGACATAGGACCAACCCAGGTGCCCATCAACAGTGGAATAAGGAAAACATGAAATTATGTATATATAATAACACACACACACACACACACACACACACACACACACACACACACACACACACACACACTATGGAATACTATGCAGCCATAGAAAATAACAAAATCATATCCTTTGCCAAACAGAGACACCAGGAGACACCAAATCTGCCAAAACCCTGCCCTCAGACCTCTAGCATCCAGAACTATGAGAAAGTAAATTCTGTTGTTTTAAGTCACCAGGCTATGGTTTTGTTATGGCAGCCCTACCAAATACCATTTCATTTTTTCATTAGGATTACATGTACAGGTTTGTTACAAAGGCATGTTGCATGATGCTGGGGTTTTGAGTATGATTGAACCCATCCCCCAGGAAGAGAGGACAGCACCCACTAGACTGCTTTTCAGTCCTTATCTCTTTCTTTTACTTCTCTTTTATTCTCTGATATCTATTGTTCCCATCTTTATGTCCTGTGTACCAAATGTTTAACAGTGAGAATATGTGGTATTCGTTTTTTGTTTCTGTTAGTTCACTTAGAATAATGGCCTCCCTGATTCATGTTGTGCAAAGGATATGATTTTGTTATAATTAGTTTACATAATTTATGTATAATCCACTGGACTAAACTCCATGCAATCTTTACAACCAGATTAGAAGAGAATACTTACTGATTCATGAAACAGATGTGTAAAAAATTCCAGTTAATAAACAATAAGAAGTTCTAAACTGATAACATATATGTATATGCTTTTCTTTCTGAAGTAGGGGGTAAAACGGATTTCTGCTATTTTGGTGGTATACTTTTCTATTTTTCCCTCTATTTTTGTATTTCCATATTTGCTTTACAGAACAAATATCACTTTCTTTAATTCAAAAATAACAACATTATCAATAAGGGAATATGAAACAGTAAGAAAGGAAAAATTATTTGCATCATTCTCATCAGAATATTCATCAAGTATTCCCTACTAAACCAACAATTGGGTATTGACAGATATATGAAAATATAATTCAAGGCCAAGCACAGTGATTTGCGTTTTTAATCCCCGCACTTTGGGAGGCCAAGGGGAGTGAATCATTTGAGACCAGAAGTTGGAGACCAGCGTGGACGACATGGTAAAACCCTGTCTCTGCTAAAGAAATACAAAAACCAGATGCACCTGTAGTCACACTTATTTGGGAGGCTGAGGCAGGAGAATCACTTGAACCTGGGAAGCAGAGGTTGAAGTGAGCCGAGATTGCACCACTGCACTCCAGCCTGGGCAACAGGGCAAGACTCTGTCTCAAAAAAATAATAAGAAAGAAAAAGAGCATTCAAGGATCGTCTAAGTCTTGCTTTATATATAAGACATAACATACAATTTATAAAAATTTGCAAATGTCACAAATATCAAAATAGTTTTAAAACTTTGGAATATTTTCCATTGCCTACTTTTTGATAGGTTCACTAGGCAGGAATTATTAAAATATTTGTTCCATATTGCAACGTGTTTTTTTAAAAACACAAAATTAAATGTAAAATCAAGAATGGCCGGCCAATTTTATTCTCCTTCTATCCCCTTTCTTCGCATTTACCTGCTATACTAAATCAATCTAGGACTTTTCACGTCTTACACAATTTTAAAATTGAGATGTAACTATTATACCATAGAAATCACCATTTTAGGTGGACAATTCACTGGTTTATAGTAAATTAACAAACTTGTGAAACCATGACTGATCTAATTCCCAAACATGTTCAATACCTTCCCAAAAAATCTCTGTATCTATTAACAGTCATTTTCACCCCTAGTCCCTGGTAACCAATAGTAGACATATTCTTCACAGATTTGCCTATTTGGAACATTTCCTATAAAATGGAATCATGCAGTAATATGGCCTTATGTCTGCCTTCATTCACTTAACATAATGTTTTCAATGTTTATTCATATTGTAGCATGTATTAGTATTCATTCCTTTTTATATCTGAATAATGTTCCATTGTATGGATATACCACACTTATTTAGTCATTTATCAATTGATGAATATTTGTGTTGGTACAAGTATTTGGCTGTTATAACACAACTACTAAAAAAAAAGAAAAAATAGCATTTTCTATTTCATGTGTCTCAAGACACACATGAACACGCTAATGTCTGTTGGTAGTTTGATTGAGAATACATTAAATTTACAGATGTATTTTATAAAAATGAACATCTTCACAATGTTGAAACTTCCTTAATCTTTTGTGTTTTTTCCACAGCTGTTCTACTTCTGATATATTTACTTTGATAACACAATTTGTTAGCTCAGTTTTACACCCGCTTTTCTCAAAATGCAAACATACACGTTGTAATGTTTCCAAATGCTATCTCAAAGTCTTCAAGCTTGGGGGAAAAATTTGATTAATATTCAGATATATGTTCCTCCTACATTTTTAAACCTGGCTTTATTAGTTTCTAGAATTAATTGTTCATGAATGTATTTCTAATAGTCCCTTTGTTACGCAAATTTCTCATTCTGCTGGATGCCTGTAAATTTTTCTTAATGATTCATGTTCAATAATGAAGCCACTTCAAAATTGACTCAACAGCAATTATTCCTGGGCAATATTCATATTTACATCATTTGATCTGTAAGTATGACTTTTGTTGTCTTTCATGAGAATTTTCCTAGATTACTTCTTTTTAACACTTTGTTACATTTTCCACTTAGATAATATTATTCTTATGTCAATAACATCTATATATCTCTTGTAGTATTATCTTCCTTACTTTAATTGATATTTTTTTCCCTCATCTTTCACTGTGATGAGATCAGTGCCTATCACTATAATCTATCACTGTTTTCAGTGAACACCTATTGATTTGTGCTCCTCTTGTTCTTAGGTCCTTCAGGGGTTGGTGGTCTCCTCTGCTTCTTTGCCCATGGGTATGTGCATGGCTTGTGAGTACTAGTAGATTTTTCCTATAGTTGTATTTTGGAAATTCATAGTCCTTTTCTGATTGTTTGATTTAACCTAATTACCCTTCTTTAAGTAGGAAATATTTCTTTTTTCTTCTCTATGAAAAAAAGTCACTTGTTTACTTGATTAAGCAGAAATGAAATAAGCAGCCCAGGAACAATTTTAAAGTCCAAAACGACACCAACTTTGTTTCAAGGCTATAGTAGCTGATACAGCATCTGCTCACTACCTTCTTCAGCCTTCTCTGTGAACCACAGTGACACCTTCAGAAGTCTGTTAGCTAACACAGGAGTTTTTGTTTTTTTTTTTTAAACACTTTTCCATTGATTGTTCACCTGCTCCTTGCCTGTCATGTGTCACAAGTGGCCTGCGATAGTAACATTTCAGATTCAAGTGAAAGCCAGAAGCAAAACACAAACAAAAACCAACTTTTGCTTAAAGGTTTGTGGGAAAAGCTTCATTCCACCCATTCACTGAATTGATGGGATTCACACTACCACGGCAATTGCCTATTTGCAAGTATCAAAGGCAGTCAGCACTAAGGAAACAAGTATCAGGTAAACTAACACACAAGAAAAAGAAAGATGGCAGTCAACAGGGCCGATTGGCTTGTAGCATGGTTTCTGTGTCCAAGAAGAGTTAATGTGATAGTGCATATTCCCTCCTATCTTGTCTGTCTTAGACAAATACAAATTAAGAGACTTAACTTGGTTATTTTAACATGAGGCCACATGCCCATGTTAATACTCCCAATTCTGTGCTTGCATTTCTTAAATAGAAAAATAAAAGTTCACTGGGACATTGCTCTACAATTAAAAGTTAAAGCATTTTTGATGACTGGGCTTGCAAGATTAATAAAATATACTTACAACCCTCCCACCCATCCAAGTATACCTAATAGGCTAGTTAAAAATAACACTCCTTACCCCCTGCCTCACCTGCATTGATTTTAGGAGAAAAGGAAAAAAAAAGAAATCCTATCACCCTAAAAACAAAAATTAAAAAAAAAGAAATGTTGAAACAAGAAAAGATCCCTATCCACATATTGCAGGGTGTGTGACTGGGCAGTGGCTGGCTTTTGGTGCCCCACAGCTCAAACCTTTAAGAGGAGCGTGCAGGCGGGCAGGTCCTTGGGAGCATGGGCTCTAACCTCATGGCAGCATCTAGGGCTGCATGTTTCAGCTCTCGAAGGCCCAGTGGGTGTGTGTCACAGTGTCCTTTTTCAGCTTAACTGTCTACAGGCAGCTTGTGTTAATCAACTCAATTGGACCCTCTGTCTTTTGCCAGGACAGAAGGCTTTATGTCCCAGTTCATGCTCTAGTATACCGAGAAATCTCAAATCACACGTGGGCTTAGAGAATAAGTGCAAGGTTTTACTGAGTGGTGGAAGAGGCTCTCAGCAGATGGATGGGACGCCAGAAGAGGGATGGAGTGGGAAGATAGTCTTCCCCTGGAGCTGGGCCTCTCAGCAGCCTGGCTCTCCATTCACTGCCCTTGGCTCCACATTGTTCCATCATCAGTTCCCTTCAGGTGTCTGTTGGTGTGCTCTTCTGCCTATGTGTTCCTCTCGACATCCAGCCATTGTGTATGTGCCCACTAGGGTCTTGGGGTTTGTATAGGCACAGGATGGGGGTTATGGCAGGCCAGACTGGTTTTCGAAAATGCAACATTTGGGTGTAAAAGCAAGAGTGCCTGTCTTCACTTAGGTCTGCTCACCCAGGCCCGAGGGTGGAGCCCTTGCCAAGGACCCTGCCCTTCTCTACCCAGCACTTCCCCGCCCACCTCCAGTACCAATGTGAAAAATCTTCCTCTGAGAAACACAACTACACAGACTGCTAGAAACACAGAGAACTATCACAGAGCTGGTTATTTAAACCAAGTAAATACTTTGCTACACACATCAATATTCAGGCAGCATTCTCCATGATAGAGCCTTGAGTTTGTAAGTTAATACAATCATTAAGAGAAGGTCTAAGATTATGTAGATATAAAATCCTTTCAGAATCATTAGTGATTAAATGATGATAGAAAATATTCCACTAGGTGAGTGTGTTAAGCCATAATATCAATTTTAGAAATAGGTATCTTTGAGATATTAATATTTTTTTCACCATGACATTTATAAACCCAACTCATGATAATGACAGTGGTCTTAAGAGCTTCCGGTCTTCTAACCAAACCAAAAATTAATTAGGGAAGAAGACAGACAGGATAGTTAATACAATTTATCCTGGGAATGTGCTTCTCAACTTTGTGTTGTATTTAATAAACAAGTAAAGAAAAAAAAACTTCATGTAACTGTTGGTAGAAAAAAAATGAAACAGCAAACAAAAAGCAACACACACTTCTCCAGTCACTGCTCAGTAAAAACAGTGATTGTTGCAATATCGTGGTGTTGAACATCATGCTGGGTCCAGAAAGCTACAAATACAATCAGGAAGTCAAAGCCTTCTTATTCCCTTCAACTATCTGATCCTTCCAACCAGACCCTTACGAATGCTCCTAAAAGAGATTTCTTCGCAGACATTCAAAATATAGATAAAATATTTCACTCTTGTAGAACAAAAGATACCTAGAGGCTTTTATTTGTAGTTAATTTTTCCAGTAGGCCAGATTAACCAGTAGTTTTATTATATTGAACAACATGATAATGCTATGCATAATTCTTTTGGGTGGGGGCGAAACCAGATTGGCAAGAACTGATTGGCTTTATCAGTTGGATTACAGTTGCCTCCCATTTTTCTCTTTCAAAGTTAATCAAACATTTTTCCTGGGAGAAATAAGCTCTAGAATTATGATAACATTTCTTCTCGAGATAGCTTCCTGCTCCCACACAGTTCCCAATAGATTAATACTACTCTTTTTTGAGACCCATCAGATGCTACCAGGAAGCAGATTGCTCATCACAAGTGAGGTAGAAACTCAACAAAAGTAGTCAGTGTGGTCTGGAGTGCTGTGTCCTGTGACCCTGGCCTGCAGGATATCAGAGAAAGCTGTAGAGCTCAGAAGGGCCTGGTTGTATGATATCACCTATAAGAGTTGGGCTTCTATGCAGCCCCAGAGTGTTGGAAACTCATTAAGAGTTAAGAGGAAAATCTTAAAACCTGCCATCACTGCTGACTTCCCAGAATACATCTTTCACTCTTGAAGGATAGGTTTTCTGCTGTTATTACACAACTGTAATTGAAAAATTATGTACAGTTAGCATTTTGAAGAAGGCAGAAGGTGTTTTAGTTTTCAATGTTGCAGTTGCTTTAAAGTTTTCTCTTAATTTTTTTTATACTTTGGTTCATGATGATGTCACTGGAAATAAAATTTTAAGCCTTGGCACAGCGGCTCACACCTGTAATCCCAGCGCTTTGGAAGACCAAGGCGGGTGATCACTGGAGGTCAGGAGTTTGAGACTAGCCTAGATAGCATGGTGAAACTAAAAATACAAAAATTAGCTGGGCATGGTGGTGCATGCCTGCAATCCCAGCTACCTGGGAGGCTGAAGCAGGAGAATCTTTTATACCTGGGAGGCACAGGTTTCAGTGAGCCAAGATTGTGCCACTGCACTCCAGCCTGAGCAACAAAGCAAGATCTATCTTAAAAAAAAAAAAATAGAATTTTAACAATTAATTGTGCTCTTTAAAACGGTATAGTTTCTAACCAATTCTGAAAACAGTCTCAGATTGTTTCTTCCATCCCCATTCTTTCTTTCTCTGGTTACATATTTAATTAAACACTGTTAGTGCTTCTCCTTTGGTAATCAATTTATCCAAACTTCTCTCATGGTTTCCAATTCTGTCTGAGCTGCATTCTTTTTTTAAAATTTAATTTTATAATTGAATTCCTACTATCTCATATTCCTCTCAAAATCTACTACTTTCTCATAAATGTAGCTTATCTATCATAGAATCCATCGCTGAATTTTATAGTTTAGTGATTGTTTTATTTTTTTTAAACATTGTCATTTTGATATATTATTTTTTCATGCACTTCAAATGTTGTCCATTATTTAAATAATTTAAATATATTGATCTTGCATACTGCTTCTTAATTGTTCACTATCTGCCCTCTGTGTACATCTTAAGATTTTTTCATACTTTCTCTCAAATCTTACTTACAGGAGGCTATTTCCTTATCTGTTAAGTGTGAAAATGAGCTATATGTTTGAGCTTCAACTTTAGGTAACTGTTTGCTGTTCCATTTATTATTGACCTTTATGTTCTAGAATACTACTTTTATTATTATTTGGTGATTTATTAATTTTAGACATTTAACTTGATCTCCTGTGGTGGGCAATACAAACTTGGCTGTCATAGCCAGTTCCATTTTTATCCAATGACCATTAAAAAATAATTAAATTTTAATTTAGATTGAATTTACTTTCTGTATTTACATTATTATGACTTAGTAACTATTGATTTGAGTATCCCTGATTTATAAAATAAATGTGTTTGTTATCCTTACACTTTAAATATTATCTTTTAATCACTGGTATTCTGAAATGTCATATCAAATGCGTGAGAGATGCTAGACTCTGTGAAGAATTTTTTTCAAACAGAATTCTACTGAAGTCAAGAAAGAACAGAATGAATAATGTGGCTTAAAGTGGATGTTCTGTGAAGAATGGAGACAATGGAGAAGCTGTTGATACAGTAAACAAAAGAAAAACAAAACAAAACAAAAAAAACCAGGCAAATGAACGAGCTGTCTGTTCTGGTAAAGCATCACCATCTGGGTGGGAGAAGGCTGTGTGTCATAAGCCAAGCCTAATTCATTTGAATCAGCGGTACAATGTGTGAAAATACGGTAAGGAAATGACTCAATGCTTAACTTCAGCATTTTATACTCTTAATAAAAAATACTGTTAGAATTATAACTTATATATCTAATATGAAAAAATACACACAAATACACATGCAAATGCACATGCAAATATATATAATCAATAAAAGTGACTGTATTATTTCCTTTTAAAAATACGGAAAGGTCAATAGCAATTTCAGTGAAAAGCTAGAAAATAGATTAAAAAAATCAGAAAATCTTAATAAAGAGAATAACCTGTGGTATGATTAAAAACAAAGGTTTGCTGTTTTATGATACATAACTCAAAATGCTTTCCTAACAAGTAGAAAACTAGGTTAAAGGTAGGACATCTCCATTCCTCCAGGTGAGTTATGTGTTAGGCTGAAGTAAGAAGTATGGAAAGCCTAATTGCTCTATATGATATAAAGCAAGAAGTGTTTTTTTTTTTTTTTTTTTTTTTTTTTTTTTTTTTTTTTTTTTGGGGGGTAGGGATCCCCCCCCCCGCGCCTCCCCTCCCCCTCCCCCCCCCCCCCCCCCCCCCCCCCCCCCCCCAGTGTTTAAACTGTTGGAGGGAAGATGGGAACTTGGAGAGAGAGAGAGAAGAAAGGGACCAGCAGCATGAAATTTTACGTAGGAGAAGCAGGGAACAGATAACATCTCTGTGAGGCAGAGAGCAGCACAAAAAGAACTTGAGAAGAAAACAATGGAAAAGACATGACCTTTCCACTGTTTGCCAAGGAACTGTGCATTTCTCACTGTCACTCTTACAGTATTTTTATATGACTTATGATCTTTATTAAATATTTTGTGTGTGTGTTTGAAAATAGAAACTTTGAAAGCAACATATGTATGACCTCACACAGTTATCATTGTCTGTATCTGAGTCAGTGGTTCTGAAACAGTACAATTTTGCCCCCTGGAGAACATTTGAGAATGTCTTGGGGTTCTGTTGGTTGTCACAATAGGGAGACAGGGAGTGCTATGGCATTTAGTCTATGTTTACCAGGGATGACTAGAGGGAGGGCGGGAGGGAGGGAGGCAGGGAAAAAACTTATCTGATGCAAAATGTCAATAGTGATGATGTGAATAAAATATGGCCCAAATTATTGCATGTAAAAGCAAAACTATGATACAGAAAAGCAAGTTATGAACAAAGGAGGTTCCTGGTATAAGACAACAAGTTAGCAAAAATTCCCAGAAGTTCTGCATATACATAAAACTCAAAGAACTAAGAGATATCCTCACCTAACCTCAAAGGATGTGAGTTTACCAAGTTCCAGGACAGACATGTCTCCAAAGACATCTCAGTTTCTTCTGTAGGAAAAAGAGAAAAGATTAGTAATACATTTATTAATTTCAGGGCCAAAGAGATTAGGGAACAAAGAATCAACTCCAAAAAGCCTTTTGATTCTTGCTCTCCAATAGCAATGGGAAGACATGTATGAACTAATGACTTGAGAAATCCCAGTAAAGTAGATGGGGATCTGCATGGTTTATGGCTTCAATAAGCTAGGAATTACTCATACCACTAGCATGCTGACTGTCCAAGATATAGGACTGCCATGCTTTAAAGAGACGTTTCCTGATGACACAAAATACTCACCTGGACACAGAACCTCAGTCACAGCCCCAGGCCTGTCTGTCCATCAGCACTGCCCCCAGACAGCTTGGATTCTAGGATCTCTGAAGCTCATCACAAATATTCTCAGCAAACTACACAAGAACAGAAAATCAAACACCGCATGTTCTCACTCATAGGCGGGTGTTGAACAATGGGAACACATGGACACAGGGAGGGGAGTATCACACATGGGGTTGTGGGGAAAAGGGGAGGGATAGCATGGGGAGAAATGCCAGATATAGGTGATGGGGAGGAAGGCAGCAAATCACACTGCCATGTGTGTACCTATGCAACAACTTCCATGTTCTTCACATGTACCCCCAAACCTAAAATGCAATAAAAAAAAAAAATAAAATAAAAAAAAAATACAAATTCAGTGTGGTTCTGACAGCGTCTTAGTGCTGAGTGCCAACAGGAAGAGCTCAGGTAGCGCCTATTGAAAAGATTAGGAAATAATTTTAATGTTTTCAGCCTGGGGGGGAAAGAAAAGGGTGAAGAGCAAAAAGACCCACTAAAAATAGTTAAATTAGTACCAGCCACTGGGCTAACCCAGGGTCTAGGTGAGGATAAAGCTGGTAGGATGGACTGTAGGGATCCTGAAGCTCCTGGGCACATATAAGAATTCAGTGTGATTTCCACAAATAAAGGGGGGACTTAGGCAGAGTTTTCCAGCAAACACAGAATGTCAGTATAAGGAAGATATCCAGGCCGAAAAGAAGTTTTAGATGAAATTCCTGAGTCTATTCCTCCTGTCTAGGAGAAGGTAAGGGGAAAATGCAGCTTCCCACATCATCAAATAGACTCTGAGGGCCAGAGTAATGCTGGCAGGGATACGTATACTGAAATTCATGAGAGACATCACAGTAAAGCTGTCAGATTCAGTGATCGGTTCGGTCTGTCTGATTTATTTGCCTTCTAGGGAAATTCCATCTGGAGCTAACATACTCAGGCTTAAAGCAAGGAAGTCACGCTCCTCAGGCTACTTTCTATATTAAGCAAGGCTTTGCTCTGGGGTATATTTTTGAAGGAAGCTGGAACTTCACTTTTCATCCCTTCCATGAAAGAAAATCTCCAGAAAATCTGCATGTAATTGTACATTACGTAATAACCCCGATGCTGGCAATTCTCTATAGAGGATGGTCTCTATTTTTAACATTTTCATTTGTATAAATTTCTAATATTAACTCATTTTAATTTTTTAAATTGACAAAATTGTATGTATTTACCATGTAAAATATATTTTGAAGCAGTTATACATTGTGTAATGACCAAATGTAGCCAATCAACATATGTATGACCTCACATAGTTATCATTGTTATCACGAGAACTCCTTACATCCACTCTCACAGCATTTTTCAAGAATACATTGTATTATTAACTCTAACCACCATATTGCATAATAGATCTCTTGACCAATGAGGAGTCCTTGAAAGAATTTAAGAAGAGACTTGCCTTGATCCACATTTGGTTGCAGAAAATTCACCTCCACACAGCATTATGGGCAGTATATCCCTAAAGACTAAGACTAAATGCATGGATACCTCTAGACTCTAGTAATAGCAGATTACAGACATTTATTTAAAACCAAAGTCATGTTGTTGCTAATGACAGGATCTCATTCTTTTTTATGGCTGAGTAGTATTCCACTGTGTATAAGTACCACATTTTCTTTATGTCCAGAAATAAATCACTAGAAGTAGAAATAGAGAATGGCAAAATGAAAAGGCATGAAATTCCAGTTAAGTGTTGCTGAATCCATTTTTAAAGGCTCTAAGTCTTAATAGTATAAAACAAAACCATGTTATCATGCTCAAAACCACTGTGGATTAGAAATTCAGAAAAAAGGCACAGTGGGGGATGGGTCCGTGTATTTCCACAACATCTGGTGTACCTCATAATTCTCACAACTGGAATAAGCAAAGCTGCATGAACTATATCATGGTCTAAAACTATCACACATATTAAAAAAATCAGTATAACTTGAGGTGACAGTTCAATTTAATGCAATTTCAAAAAAAAAACACTTTGGGTTTTAATTTTACTTATTTACTAAATAATTGCTAATGGATCAATTGTAGCCATTCACTAACTACTTAAGTTAGCAGTTGCTATTTTTATCCATACCTTTAATTTCCCCAGAATTGCTGCAGCATTAGAAAAGACTACTAAGATTATAACTATACATATATACATGAGACATTGATCACATTTGTCTTTGGAATATGGAAGATAAAATATTTGGCATATTCAAAATATGCAATTTGATCAATTCTATAGATGCATGGAATTATAATATGGAATTTTAATATTTTCTATTAATATGTGACAGCAGATAATATCGGATGAGGTTAAAATTAGTTCTTAGCTGGTTGAGAATAACATTTTATTCCTGATTCTTAATGGCATCTAACAATAGAAAATAATCTACTTTTTTAGGATTGAAATTTTTACTGAACAAATTCTTGATTAGACTGATTCAAGCATTGATGAATACATTTGACATTAAGATACACTTAGGAACAAATCTCCTCCTAAATAGATTGAAGTTTTGTGCAAGGGTAAGAGAGTTATATAAGCCAACCAACTTCTAAATACTTAAAGTAGCATTCACAGCTTTCTAAATATATAGGTATCCAGTCACCCAAGAGATTAGCCATAGCTGAGAGCCTGTCTGACATGCCGCGGTTATTAATGGTACTAATAAAATTTAAGCTAGCCAGCTCTCTTGCAAAGGGGTTGATGGGGAAATGCAACAAAGCATGATCTTTCTTTTAACAAATAAAAGGGTTTCCCATGTTTTGCTTCTTTTCTGATTTCTGGTCTGAAAAGTTGTAGTTAATTTTAGTTGATGGGGCACGTGATCCTTATTATTATCACAGAGCATTAGCCACATAAAAAACTGAAATAGTCTTCCAAAATATTTGCTGTTGTTTCTTTTGAGGTTCAAAGAATATGTTCCTTTGAAATATCAGTCCAAACTCAACCAACCACATACGCAAATCTGCACGTGTGTGCACTTCCACATACTAATTAAAGATTTTGAAGCTGTGACTTGAACTGTGTCTAGAATAATGTCAACCTCAATTATTCAGAAAGCATTAGAAGCTTTTCTCTTTCTTTTAGGCATTCTCAGTTTCCTGAAGTGCAAAAATATTTGTGGCTTTGTTTCAATTAGCCAAGACATCATCAAGTGTAACTTATTTTTCAAATTTTCTTTTCACTAATTATCATCCAGAAAACTCTGGTGATGGCCAAATAAATGATTTCTAAAGTTAGCTATGGGAATTGAGGTAAGTTACTTAACATTTGTGAGCTTTCATTTCTCAATTGCAACTGAAGGATTGTTTATCCACCCAATAAGGTTGTTGTGAGGATTGTATAAACAAGACTAGACATATAGAATGTGCATATTTATGGCAACACACTTCAAAACTACATTGCCTTTCTATTTTAGATCTTAAGAGAAAAAGACTTTGGGGTATGAGAGGAAACAGAAATAAACACACTAAACCCAAACTACACAAAACTAATTTTGTATTAGCCACATACGTGGCTACAATACAAGTGTTTTCCAGGGCAGGAAAATGTGTTTGAGCAGTCATATCAATGTAGCCTCAGACCGCCAACAACACTTGTTCTTAAACAGTCATACTTGATTTAGTTCCTCTGTTGATACCAATCTCTAAACATGAAACTGCAGCCAGAATCAATTCTTTACAAAGGAGAAAAGATCTTTGTAAATTCAGACTTCAAAACATTTTTGTGCAATCTTGTATATATCATGAATCCCTGAATATATAAGACTTTGGATTACAGTTATACAAAATTAGAGAAAAAACAAGTTTCTGAGCTTAACTCCTTACACAAACTTTTAGTTCTCAGACATGCAGACAAGTTTCAGACAAAAATAAACCTGCCAGTTACAACAATTACATACAGTCTATGAAAAAAGAGTAAAAATCATATTCATTTACTGTATTTTAAAGGTAGTGCAGTAAGAATGAAGGATATAAAAGATGTCAACAGTTCTATAAATCAACTTTGCCTGAGTATTTATAGAACTCAAACCAACCACTTTAAAACACATATCATTTTCACGCGATAAGTAATATTAACCAATATTGACCAAATCATAAAATAAATTTCAATTTTATTTCCAAATTTTGAAATTGTGTAGCCTGATGTATGACTGCAATGGAGATAAGTTAGGTGTCAATAGCATTAAGACAGCTAAAAAAATCTCCAATATATAACCCATAAGACAAAAAAAAAAAAAAAACTGGAGGGAAATAAGAAAATATTTTAAATTAAATGACAAGAAAATTTAACATATTAAAAATGGTAAAATTCAGCTAAAGCAGAACTATGAGAGAAAAATAGATTTAAAAGCCTGTATAAGAAAAGGGATATGTTTAATAAGTGTTTCAATTACAAGAAGCTAGATTAATGTTTAATTATGTTTAATTATTAATAATTTAACATAAATTATTATAAATTATTAATATTAGTTATAATATAATTAATAATTAATTAATTAATAATTGATTTATATTAATAATTTAATATAAATTAATAATTAATATGTTTAATTAATGTTTTAATTGCAAGAAGCTAGATAAGATGAGCAACACATGCTAAGTACGTAGAAGAGATAAAGTAATAGACATAAGAAATCAATGGCATAGTAGAAGCCAACAAAAATTTGAAATGTCAGGATTTAGTTACTGGAAAAACGATATTAAACCTGATAAGCTGACATCAAGACTCATCAAGAGGAAAGAGAGAAAGTAAAAATTAACAATATTTGGAGTAAAAGAGAATACTGCTACAGTACTTAGAGACATCAAAAGAATAACACTGACTAAAGAAGAAACACAGTGTGTGTGTGTGTGTGTGTGTGTGTGTACAGAGTCTTCTTTTATAAAATTACCCCCACAGGAAACAGTGTGCACAGATATTTGCACTGGTAATTACAATGTTTTTATGAAAAAGTACATACATATTTATATTAAAATTGACAGATATATAGAGCAATGAAACAGAACAGAGAGCCCAGAAATAAACTCTTGCATGAATAGTCAACTAACTTCCACTAGGAAGCCAAGAATACACAATGGGGAAAGAATAGTTTCATCAACAAACAATGGTGAGAAAACTGAATGCCTATAGGCAAAAGGGAAAAATTGGACACTTAGACCATACAAAAAATATCAACTCAAATATGGGTTAAAAACTTAAATGTAAGACACAAAATGGTAAAATTCCTAGAAGAAAACATGGGGAAAATGCTACTCTACAGTGGCCTTTGCAAAAGTTTTTTGAACATGTTAACAAAAGCACAGGCAACTATAGCAAAAATGCATGTGTAATTACATGAAACCGAAATGCTTTTGCACAGCAAAGTAATCAGCAGAGTGAAGAGACGACCTATGAAAGGAGAAAATGTTTGCAAGCCAAAACAGGAGTTAATATCTAAAATACAAAAGGGACTCCTATAACTCAATAGCAAAAAAATAACACAATTTTTTCATATGTTTGTTGGCTTCACGTATGTCTTCTTTTGTAAAGTGTCTAATGTGGCACATATACACCATGGAATATTATGCAGCCATCAAAAACGATGAGTTCGTGTCCTTTGTAGGGACATGGATGAACCTGGAAACCATCATTCTCAGCAAACTGACACAGGAACAGAAAATCAAACACCGCATGTTCTCACTCATAGGCGGGTGTTGAACAATGGGAACACATGGACACAGGGAGGGGAGTATCACACACTGGGGTCTGTCGGGGGGGAAAAAGGGGAGGGATAGTGGGGGGGTGGGGAGTTGGGGAGGGATAGCATGGGGGAGAAATGCCAGATATAGGTGATGGGGCAGGAAGGCAGCGGATCACACTGCCATGTGTGTACCTATGCAACAATCTTCCATGTTCTTCACATGTACCCCCAAACCTAAAATGCAATAAAATAAAAAATAAAAAATAAAAAAAAAATAACACAATTTAAAACTAGGTAAAGGATTTAAATAGATGCTTCTCTCTAAGAAAAACGTAATAATGACCAATGGGTATGTCAAACCCATTAGTGATATTTCCACATCACTAATCATCAGGAAAGTGGAAATCAAAACCACAATGAGATATCAACCCACAGCTGTGTTAAAGTAACTATAGTAAAATATATATATATATTGCTGAGAATATAAAGGAAATCCTTGTACACTGTTTGTGGAAGTGTAAGTTGGTCCCACCACTATGGAAACAGTATGGAGAGTCTTCAAAAATTAAAAATAGAGTTACCATATGATCCAGAGATTCTACTTTTAAATATATATATATATATATATATATATATATATATATATGTATGTATGATTTAATTTCATCTTGAAGATACATATCTTGAAGAGATATCTGCTCCCATGTTCACTGCAGTATTACATACAATAGCCAAAACATGGAAGCAACCTAGTGTCCACTGATGGATGAATGGGAAAAGAAAATGTGCTGTTTACATAAATGGAATATTATTCCATTTTTACAAAGACAGAAATACTATCATTTGTGACAATCTGGATGAATTTGAATGACAGTATACTAACTTAAGAAAGTCAAGGTAAGGAGGACAATTACTACATGATTCTACTTACAGATGGAATCTAAAACAGTCAAACCCATAGAAGCAGAGTAGAACAGCAGGTGCCAGAAGCCGAGCAGAAGGGAAAACAGGTAGGTGTTGATCAACAAGTGTAAAATTTCAATTATGCAAAATGAATAAACCCAGAAATCTAATGTAGGAAATAGTCCCTATATTTAACAGTACTGTATCATATACTTAAATGTTTGCTAAGAGATTAAATCTTATGTTGTATTCTTATCACAAAAATAATAATGAAAAAGAGAGTGGGAGGAAAACTTTTAGAAGTGATAGATACATTTGTGAAATTGTTGTGATTTCACAGGTGTATGTTTATTTCTAAAGTCATCATTTGTATACATTAAATATATACAGCTTTCTGTATGTCAATCATATCTCAGCAATTTTTTAAAGAAGGTATTCAATAAGCAAAATTACGAATGAAAATATTCTCAGTATCAGTATCTCAACAGTCTACCAGGTAATAATATATTTTTAGTAACAAGTCAATTTAGCAAGGTCATTGAATACAAAGTGAATATACAAACATGGCTTTATTCTATGCACTTGCTACAATTAGGAAATTAATTCTTATGTATTATTTAAAATAGCATAAAAATCAAATTTCTATGAATAAATCTAATATTCAATATCTCTACAATGAAAACTCCAAAATAGAATGAGAAAAATTAAAGGGCCAAATAAATGAAAGGGCCTGATATTTTCATGGATTGGAAGACCCAAGATTACGAAGATGTCAGTTATTTCCAAATCTATGTGTATAATTAATAAAATCCCAATCAAAGTACAAGCAAACAAACACTATCTCAACCAGATTTCAAGGTTAATATCTTCACGTTGGTAGTCACATTGATAACATTTACCCTTGATATAATGTCATAAGAATGGCACTTCACCTCTGTGTCATCCTCTGAAGAACTTACAATCCTAGTTTAACCATTACAAAAATAAGACACTCAAACTGAGGACCATTCTCCTAACTGGTCTAAAATTGTCAAGGTCATCAAAAGCAAGTGAAGCCTAAGAAACTGTCATGAAATGAAGAATACTAAAGAGACATAATAACTACATATAATGTGGGAGCCTGGATGAGATCATGCAACAGAAAAAAGATACTGGGTAAAAAGTCAAATCTGAATAAACTGTGATTTAATTAATAATACATTATATTAATCTTGGTTCTTTAGTTGTGACAATGAACCATAGCAATGTAATAAGTTAATGATAGGGGAAACTAGGTAGGGGTATATTGGAACTCTCTGTAGTATCTCTGCATATTTCTGTAAATCCAAAAATATCCTAAAAATTTTTAAATGTATTAAAAACAAAAAGTGTTGGACTAGAAGATTGTGGAACATCTCAAAATTGTGTCGATATAGTAACATATAATGATGAGAAATTTTATCATACAATTTCAAGTTGCAATTCCTAGAATTTGTCATGATTGCTCAGACAATAGAAACCAGTTTTTTACTTTATTCAATTTTTAGTCTGAAAATAATTTTAGAATAACCATAAAAGATTTTCTAAGTATCATAATAGCACATTAGTGCAAGATTATCATGTAACTTTCATGGCACCGTTGATTAGAAAATCTGAGATTGCTATGGCAAATGCAAACTATTACGTTTATTTTATTATTATATAATTTGACTTTCATTCTAACTGGGAAGATATCAAATAATTTAATCATGTTTTCTTAATATTTCATTATTTTAGACACATAGATGAAAGCCCTGAACATTGTAATTCTTTCAATTATTGTGATACTCTCCATTTCAAAGATCAAATTAGTACTAATGGAAACAGAGATAAATCAATAATTAACTGAGGGCCTCCAGAAGGATCTGATTTCTGACATTTCAATTAACATATTCAGAGCAAGCGCTCCACAGTAAGCAGTTTCTAATGGGCCACATATTCTCCAACATTTCTTTTGACCCCACTGTTTGTAATCTACTTACTGGGTGAAGTACATTCTATGGAGGAGTGTAAAAGCTTGGTACATCACTCTCTCCTACCCATTGGGCTAGATTTAATAAAGTATCTTTTTTATTCCTTAAGATGAGCCCTTATTACTCATTTTCCAAAGAGCTCAGCATTAAACTTCTTGGATTTAAAAAATATATAATAAAGGCATCCATTTAAATGTAACTTTATTGTGTGTAACTAATACAGTTAAATGAATTATTTGAGGCTTTTTAAATTGCATTTTAGGTTTTGGGGTACATGTGAAGAACATGCAAAATCGTTGCACAGGTACACACATGGCAGTGTGATTTGCTGCCTTCCTCCCCATCACGTATAACTGGCATTTCTCCCCATGCTATCTCTCCCCAACTCCCTATCCCCTGCTGTCCCTCCCCTATTTCCCCCTGACAGACCCCAGTGTGTGGTGCTCCCCCTCCCTGTGTCCATGTGTTCTCATTGTTCAACACCTGCCTATGAGTGAGAACATGCGGTGTTTGGTTTTCTGTTCTCGTGCCAGTTTGCTGAGAATGATGGTTTCCAGGTTCATCCATGTCCCTATAAAGGATACGAACTCATCGTTTTTGATGGCTGCATAGTATTCCGTGGTGTATATGTGCCACACTTTCCCTGTCCAGTCTATCATCAATGGGCATTTGGGTTGGTTCCAGGTCTTTGCTATTGTAAACTGTGCTGCAATGAACATTTGTGTGCATGTGTCCTTATAGTAGAATGATTTATAATCCTTTGGGTATATACCCAGTAATGGGATTGCTGGGTGAAATGGAATTTCTATTTCTAGGTCCTTGAGGAATCACCACACTGTCTTCCACAATGGTTGAACTAATTTACACTCCCATCAACAGTGTAAAAGTGTTCCTATTTCTCCACAACCTCTCCAGCATCTGTCGTCTCCAGATTTTTAATGATCACCATTCTAACTGGTGTGAGATGGTATATCAATGTAGTTTTGATTTGCATTTCTCTAATGACCAGTGATGATGAGCATTTTTTCATATGTTTGTTGGCCTCATATATGTCTTCTTTTGTAAAGTGTCTGTTCATATACTTCACCCACTTTTGAATGGGCTTGTTTTTTTCTTGTAAATCTGTTTTAGTTCTTTGTAGATTCGGGATATCAGCCCTTTGTCAGATGTGTAGACTGCAAAAATTTTTTCCCATTCTGTTGGTTTCTGGTTCATTCTAATGATTGTTTCTTTTGCTGTGCAGAAGCTGTGGAGTTTGATTAGGTCCCATTTGTCTATTTTGGCTTCTGCTGCCAATGCTTTTGGTGTTTTGGTCATGAAGTCCTTGCCTATGCCTATGTCCTGAATGGTTTTGCCTAGGTTTTCTTCCAGGGTTTTTATGGTGTTAGGTCTTATGTTTAAGTCTTTAATCCATCTGGAGTTAATTTTAGTGTAAGGTGTCAGGAAGGGGTCCAGTTTCTGCTTTCTGCACCTGGCTAGCCAGTTTTCCCAACACCATTTATTAAACAGGGAATCCTTTACCCATTGCTTGTTTTTGTCAGGTTTGTCAAAGATCAGATGGTTGTAGATGTGTTGTGTTGCCTCGGAGGCCTCTGTCCTGTTCCATTGGTCTATATCTCTGTTTTGGTACCAGTACCATGCTGTTTTGATTACTGTAGCCTTGTAGTGTAGTTTGAAGTCTGGTAGTGTGATGCCTCCAGCTTTGTTCTTTTTGCTTAGAATTGACTTGGCTATGCAGGCTCTCTTTTGGTTCCATATGAAGTTTAAGGTGGTTTTTTCCAGTTCTGTGAAGAAGGTCATTGGTAGCTTGATGGGGATAGCGTTGAATCTCTAAATTACTTTGGGCAGTATGGCCATTTTCATGATATTGATTCTTCCTAACCATGAACATGGAATGTTTCTCCATCTGTTTGTGTCCTCTCTTATTTCGTTGAGCAGTGGTTTGTAGTTCTCCTTGAAGAGGTCTTTTACATTCCTTGTTAGTTGTATTCCTAGGTATTTTATTCTTTTTGTAGCAATTGTGAATGGCAGTTCATTCTTGATTTGGCTCTCTTTAAGTCTGTTATTGGTGAATAGGAATGCGGTCTCTAGAGGAAAATATGTAGCAATAAATGCCCACATGAGAAGCAAGGAGAGATCTTAAATTGACACCCTATCATCAAAATTGAAAGAGCTAGAGGAACAAGATTAAAAAAACTCAAAACCTAGAAGACAAGAAATAACTAAGATCAGAGCAGAACTGAAGGAGATAGAGACACAAAAAAAACCCTTCAAAAAATCAATAAATCCAGGAGCTGGTTTTTTGAAAAGATCAACAAAATAGACCACTAGCCAGATTAATAAAAAAGAAAAGAGAGAAGAATCAAATAGATGCAATAAAAAAACGATAAAGGGGATATCACCACAGATTCCACAGAAATTCAAACCATCATCAGAGATTATTACAAACAACTCTATGTACACAAACTAGTAAATCTGGAAGAAATGAATAAATTCCTGGACACTTTCATCCTCCCAAGCCTAAACCAGGAAGAAGTCAAAACCCTGAATAGACCAATAACAAGGTCTGAAGTTGAGGCAGCAATTAAGAGCCTACCACCCAAAAAAGCCCAGGTCCAGATGGGTTCACAGCAGAATTCTACCAGACATACAAAGAGGAGCTGGTACCATTCCTTCTGAAACTATTCCAAACAATCCAAAAGAGGGAATCCTTCCCAAATTGTTTTATGAGACCAACATCATCCTGATACCTAAACCCGGCAGAGACTCAGCAAGAAAAGAAAACTTCAGGCCAATATCCATGATGAACATAGATGCAAAAATCTTCAATAAAATACTGGCAAAACAATTGCAACAGCACATCAAAAAGCTTATGAACCATGATCAAGTAGGCTTCATCCTGGGGATGCAAGGCTGGTTCAACATACTCAAGTCTATAAACATAATTCACCACATAAACAGAACCAAGGACAAAAACCACATGATTATCTCAACTGATGCAGAGAAGGCCTTTGACAAAATTCAACAGCCCTTTATGCTAAAAACTCTCATTAAACTAGGTATTGACGGAATGCATCTCAAAACAATAAAAGCTATTTACGACAAACCAACAGCCAATATCATACTGAATGGGCAAAAACTAGAAGCATTCCCTTTCAAATCTGGCACTAGACAAGGACGCCCTCTCTCACCACTCCTATTCAATATAGTACTGGAAGTTCTAGCCACAGCAATCAGGTAAGAAAAAGAAATAAAGGGTATTCAAATAGGAAAGGAGGGAAGTCAAATTGTCTCTATTTGCAGACGACATGATTGTATATCTAGAAGACCCCATTGTCTCAGCCCAAAATCTCCCGAAACTGGTAAGCAACTTCTGCAAAGTCTCAGGATACAAAATCAATGTGCAAAAATCACAAGCATTCCTATACACCAATAATGGACTTGACGCTTATTTTTATCACATCTAGCTCATTAAAGATGCTTCTTAAAAGATTCGCATTATTTCTACTTCACATATTTGATTTGATACTTGTTTCCAGTAACAATATAAACTGAAATCAGTATCCTTATGACCTGTGTGTTTACACATACTAACTCAGACTTTGAAATATGCCCACATGAATATAAATTAGTAACTGAGTAAGTAAATCAGTGAAGGAGAAGGGATAGCTCTTCCTTGAACACATGTACAATTAATAACACAGAAGTAAAGAGGGAAAAGAAAATCTTCCTTAGAAAATCACAACAATAATCACTGCAGGTAAAATTCAATGATGAACAGACAGAATATTTACAATCTCAAAGTATCTCCCACAAAATATTTATTAATTCTAAAGGAAACATGGTACCTTTATGGTAGAGAATGCTGGTAGACACCATCCTAAATAATATTTATGTCACCATTAATAGAACATGAAAATCATAATTCCTGACATGATACAGTATGTTGGGTACATCAATTCTAAAGTATTTTTGTCAAAAGTGCATGATCTCAACTTAAGAAAACATCAGATAAACCCAAATTCAAAGATATTTAACAAAAAAAATACTAGTATTATTAAGAAATAGCAAAGTCATGAAAAACAAGAAAAGACTAAGGAACTGTCATTGGGAGGACAATGAAGTGACATAAGCAAACCCTTTGAGGAATTTTGAATTGGATCCTAGGACAGATAGACAGTGTTGTAAAAAGAAAAGCTGGTGGTATCCAGATAAACTGCATAATTACTTAATAGTATTGTGCCAACATTAATTTCTTAGTTGTAACAATTGCAGTTGTCATGAGGAGGTTCATGTCAGAGAAAGCTGGGTGAAAGCTACCTGTGAGCACTCTATTCTTATTACAACAGTTTTTTGAGCAGAAAATCTGATTTAATTAATTTTACTAATTAAAATAGGTCTAACACTGCTTTTCCAATTTCATTTACAATTTGTGCTGAAGTTTTAATTTCATTTTTTATTATACTTTAAGTTCTTTTTATAACATTTTAAAAGATTTAAAATTATTTCAAAATTAAAACTTAAAAGCCAAGCAATTATTACACAATATGCTCTAATTTGAACACATTGCAAAACTAAAACTATTAGCAATATAGTTGCAACAAATTATTAAATTCTCAAGAACTGCAAAAGGAAAATTAGAAATGTATTTACTAAGTAGTTCGATCAGAATCAAATCACAATGGAAGAGATGCTTCTTGGTTCAATATACTTTCAGTCAATATTATCATACATATCCAACCTTGTTTGAATTATTTTAAAATCTAATACATCATATTCTATTTATACAAATTTAAATTAGCCAATGTTTATCAAGTTGAATATGATAATATGATACATCATAACATTAATGTATCTCATACTCATTGAAAGCAATTCTATCTCTACAAAGAGGTTATCTAAGCTTCAAACAAATTTGAGTTGGTTTTAAAGAATACATTGATTGTTTATGTAATAAAACACTGGAACAGGATATCTGAGGATTATGTTCCTAAGGAATCCAAAAGGAGAGAAAAACTAGACCAAAGGGTTGGAGTTGAAAGTGGAAGAAAAATAAATTGATGTTCATTATAGGTTAATATGTGTGAGACTAAATCTAGAAGATTACACTGATACACTCATTTGCTCCTTACAACTCTATGGAGTAGGTTTTATCATTATCCCAATTCTGTACACTTGAAACCTGAGGTATAATGAGGCTAAGTAAATAGCCAGGTGTTGTGGGTTGAATAGTGTCTCCAAAAAGCTATGTCTAATACCTCACCCTTGGTACCTGTGAATGTGATCTTATTTGGAAATAGGTTCTTTGCCAATGAAATAAGGTTAAAATGAGGTAGTTAGGTAAGAAGGGATTGGGGTAAGCCCTAATCTAATGTCTTCTGTCCTTACAAGAAAAGGAAAATTTGGAGGCAGACAGACACAGGAGAACACTACCTTACTGTGGTGATAGAGACAGAAGTTGGCATGATGTGTCTATTAGCCAAGGAATGCCAAAAATTGCTAACAACTTCCAGAAACTAGGAGAGTAGCATGGAAAAGATCCCCCCCTCCTTGCCCAGGAGGAACAAACCTTGCCAACACTTTGCTTTTGACATTTCAGCCTCCAGAACTGTGAGACAATAAATTTATTTGCAGATTCTCCTCTTGTGGTACCTTGTTACAGCAGTTCTAGAAAACTAATATACTAGTTTATAGGGCTATGAAGTGCCTAAATTTGAATTCAATCAGACTTAAGATTCCTCAATCTTAATCTTGCTTTGTGAAAGAAATAAATCTGATAAAAGGCTTAAGACATGCATCGGACTTAAAACACAGAATGCGATCCGTGTTCTCCTGGCATTTCTTTTGGATCACATTACGGTAATTCCGGAACAAATGTCCTCTGGAGCATGATAGGCAACAATGGCAGGTTGCTAGGCAACCCGCAGCTGGGCTGCAGCCAAGGAGGCAGCATGACCTCGCACTGGCCAAAATAAAGACACACTCTAGAATACATCCTGAGATAAAACTGGTGGATCAGACAGTTGCTGTAGATTTAGATCTCCTTCTCTTTTATATATCTACATACATATATATGTAGATATATGTGTGTATATCTCTGTGTGCATGTGGTGTGTGTGTGTGTATTTAAATTCGGCTTTCTTGACAAAGTAAAAGGAGGAATGACTCCTTTGAGGTGGTCCTTCGTGACTAACCTTGAGTTTCCGTTTCAATAAATGCAAATTCATCTTGGTAGGCTACCCGTCCAATTAGGGTTGCTCTTTCTGACAACATCTTAGAGGTGTGAAAATTACTGTTGCACAGATTCTTTGTGATCTTAGATTGGAACATTGGTGTTTCACTCCTATAGATTAGGTAAAATTCTAAGAATAAATGCACCTTATAGCTCATTGAAGGAAAACCACTGATCAAGACACTTTTGGATTCCAAGTTACCAACATATTGAACAAAATCTCTAAGAAGTACAGTGCAGCCAATGTCAAATGGGACACCTGTTAATATATTAGGAACTTCTAAGAACAGTAACATCAAAGTTACATAAAAAACAATGGCTGATTGTCCATCATTCCATTCATTTAATTGGAGAAAAGCAAATAAATACCAACTTAATGCACAAGGTACTGAAGAGCCTAACAAGACTCAAAATTCATGATTGATTAATTAATTGATCCTGAAAAACATGTTCCTATTCAAGTAATGTTTGATAAAAACAGGATAAAGGAAGGTTTGAAAAGTGTTTCTTCATTCACATCAAAGCTAGCAAAGCCATTCATTATGTGTCATCTACAGAGAAGTTAAACCAAAGGACTTTTATGGACCATTTAAATTGGGTAAATTTGTCAAAGGCACATTATGGGAAGGACGTCCTATTCTTCAGTCAGTGCTCCAAAATCACCATTGAATGGATTTTATGGAAACCCACTGAGTTTCAACAGCACGCAAAGACCTACAGCAAACTCTTACGCTACTAGAAGTAGTTCTAGAGAAAGCTCAGCTCAATCCTCTGACAATATTATGCATATTGCTAGTGAAAAAATTTGGTAAGGTCACACAGTTGTTCACATTCCATTCAGAGTCATTTCTTGCACCTTCAACTATAACCAGATCACACTCCTTCAATAGAGCTACAGATCTTACAAAGTCTTCTAAGTACTAACAGCTATCCATTAGAGTACCTCTGCACTCAAGTATGCTAACAAGAAACTACCAGCAGTAAGAAGGATGTAATGGAAATAAACATTTGGGGTAAGGATTTATTAGGTCATATGCTGCTGGTGGAAATAAGTTGGTTTTACACATGACCTAGGTCCAATTTCCACTTTAGGTTATTGGATGGTTCCTCTCTCTCTACTGAAACCTAGCTGGCCTCAAGTTTCTGGGATTTTGATAGATCACAATCAATGGAAATAAGAACTCACCTGCTGACATATGTGTAGAAGTGATGCTAGAGTTTTGGCTAAGGATAAAGGTACTAATAAGGACCAAGATTTAACTGAAAATGAAAGTTATAAAACAGAAAATGACCAGACCATGAATCATGATGCTAAAATAGTTACTTGAGCAACGGTGTAGATAGTGTTTCCTTGTCTTCTTTGTCATCTTCTAATAAGAATGATTTCAGTGAACACTTCAGAGACTATTTAATAGGTGTAAAAGACTTCAACAGAACTAGAATAACTCTAGAGGAAATTTCTCTCAAAGAAGGAAAACATGAGAAATCACCACCACAAGGCAGATCTAATTCTCCCAAGGAAAATGAAAATTTGTTTAGTTAAACTGATAAATTGAAACTGATAAATAGATATAAGTGTCTCTAATATGAGTGAGCATACAAAACATACTTGTAGGAATAATTTTGCTAGATGCAGATTACAGAGCTGGTTCTTCATTTGAACTCTCCATCTGATAGTTGTGATGGAACATACATGTGGAATGAAGAGGGTTTAGAACCCACTGGAAATGTCCATCCAATTGAGAGTTATGAGTCCTATGAAATAAACAGCATATTTTGAATAATCCTGAATCATATGACTTTGAGGATGATGGCCTTATGATGCACATCTTGAAAATGTGGAGCATGAAAATATCAACTACTTTGACTGACGAGACTGAAGTGTTCAACAGCCTCAGGAAGGATTTTGGAAAAGGCCACCCTAGAAATTGAGTAGACAGAAAAACTACCACCTCAGTCATCCTAACCACTATGATTACCATAGAAAAAGTGATTTGACCAGAGGCTCTCCCTATAGAGAGTCCTCTTTGGGTCATTTTGAAAGCTATGGAGAGACAACCCTTTTCCGGGTTCAGAAAATGTCTGTAGAGGTACCAGAAAATGCAGTCATGCAGGATGAGATGACCCTCCAACACATGGTTCAGGATTGGATCTTTGTAAAAACTCAGTTACTCAAACTGAAACATCTGCATCAGCCTGAAGGAATTGGATCATGGCATAACATTCAACTATCATTCTCATCAAGCCCAGAAACAAAAGATGGTGAGGTATACAGGACTTAAGATTTATTAAATGAAAGAAAACAACTTAAAGAGAAAATAAAGACAAGAGATGAAAAGATCCAAGTGTTAGAACTTCAGGTTGCCATTTCATATAACCACGACCAAAAATCTGAAGAGAAAAAATGCACACATACTGATAAATATACCCAAACATCTGGAGAAAAATTCCTCTTCAAGTGCTACAACCTTCCAGCAGCTGTCCCAGACCCATAGACCACAGCAAGAGAGAATGAATATAGCCACTACATACGGAGGTCCCCAGCAAAGGTGCAATCCAATACGTACATCAGAACTTTGCACATTTGGGTGAAAGTTTTACATATAACTTGCAACAAAAAAGCAACTGTGGTTTGGAAGACCAGCCTTTTTTATCAAGCCCACATTAACAATGGATGTGGCTAAGCATATATTTCTGAAGCAAACTTGAACATGACCATAAATGCTCAAAAGCCTAATCATTTGGCAAATAATAAAATTAGTGACATGCAATTTATACCCACTTTTCTTCAGACACCACTCCAATCTCGTACAGTGGACCAGGCTAAGATAACTGGACACTAAACATTTCATCTCATGTCCTTGGCAACTTTTAAAGCCATCCATCTTGATTCTGTGGTACCTCTGCCAATTTCTGAATCATCTCCAAGCAGGACTCCCGCTTGTAAGAAGTCATTGATAATCACAGCATGTAATTCAGCAAAATTTCAGTCAACATCTAGTCAGAAAAAAAATCTTACAAATAATCGGAATCTGAAAGCATCTAAGCTCTGCCACCCTTCAGCTTCTTTCAAACAAAAACCACCTCGAACTAGAGCCTCAAAGCTTCTAAGTCAAACAAGCATCTCAAAGCCACCAAGACAAAATAAATCATGCAGAATCCAAATGGCAAATTTACATTTTGGAGATTCTTTGGACTCTAATCATTATTCTATTCTGCCTAAACCAAAGATATACTAAGTACATCGCTGTCACTTGCCAATCTGTTTTTTAAAAAACCATCTGTTCTGTAATAGTTTTACATACAGTTTGCTAATGTTTTGCAGGTTCCATTAAAAACCCGCAAATTTTAAAATTAAAATGTGAAAGCTTCTACTAGTTTGACTCTTCCGTATCCTGATTCCAAGCACATGCCATTTAAGCATACTTATCTCAGGTAAACACAAATGTTTGCTTTCCCATTTCAGAGACCTGCCAAGGTTTTAATCATGTTATTTTTCCCTCTGCACTTTGGAAAAATCATAATATTCTACATAGCAGGCAAGAAGTGTACTTTGCTGGTTTAATCCTGTTAGGGTCTCTGTTTATTATGGTTATCAGAACCTCCCTCCTTTTCGCTCATCTCACCTGTGAATATGGCTATTATTTTAACTAAAGACACGGTGATTAATGGAAGTTCGTACTCTGTAAGTAGAGTTCTGGCCAATGACTTTATAATGAATAAAGGAGATTGGCTTCTAATAAATAAACAAATATCTTAATCTTTGCATTATTTAAAGAGATGTTAACCTTTAAATGTTTCTCATCCCTCGAATTTGAGTTTATGTAATTTCAGTAAAAATTCTCAGGCAAGATACATCAAGCTTTTTGAGGTTGCCACATAACGCAGAAAACGCTATCCTTAATTTAAATGATAATTCGGAAAGAATTATTTCACGAAATTAAAATGTTTTAATCTGTGAATTTTGTTGAGAAATTTTAACAGGTAGCCAAAAAATAGGTAATATGAAAGTAAATAGAAATATTTTTATACAGTTCATGGATTTTGTTTGTAATAGGTTTTTACAAAAATATTTTGAGGTAAAACTGGTATATAAAGCTGCACATATTAAAATGTACATTTTAATAATTTTGACATATATTTGTGTTATACATACACACACACACATCACACACACACACACACACACACACACACACACACACACACAGACAGCTGGTCCTCTGTGTCTGTGGTTCTCAATCCAAAAATTCAACCAAATTCAAATTAAATATATTTAGAATAGTAGCAGTGTAGAGTTTATGTATTTTTTTTTCCTGAGATGGAGTCTTGCTCTGTCACCCAGGCTGAAGTGCCATCAAATTAAATATATTCAAAATAGTAGTAGTATACATACTTTATGTTTTGTTTTTTTTCTGAAATGGAGTCTTGCTCTATCACCCAGGCTGGAGTGCCATGGAACATCTCAGCTCACTGCGATCTCTGCCTCCTGGGTTCAAGTGATTCTCCTGCCTCAGCCTCCTGAGTAGCTGGAATTACAGGCTCCCGAGACCATGCCAATTTTTTTGTATTTTTAGAGGAGACGGGGTTTCACCATGTTGGCCAGGTGAAACTGGTCTTGAACTCCTGACCTTGTGATCTGCCCACTTCAGCTTCCCACGGTGCTGGGATTATAGACATGAGCACTGTGCCCAACACACAGTTTGTGCTCTAATAAATAGAGATAAACATGATTGAAAATATTTCTAATTTTTTAGAATATTGTTGATTGGCTTGGCTCCTTTCCCCAGCCAAGTCTCATCTCAAATTTTAATTCCCACTTGTCAAGGGCGGGAACATGTGGGAAGTGATTGGATCATAGGAGTGTTTCCCCATGCTGTTTTCATGATAGTGAGTTCTCACAAGATCTGATGGTTTTCTAAGTGTTTGACAGTTCCTCCTACATACTCTCTCTTGCCTGCCACCATATAAGCCATGCCTTTCCTTCCATCATGATTATAAATTTCCTGAGGCCTCTCTAGCCATGCAGAACTGTGAGTCAATTCAACTGTTTTGTCTTTGTAAATTACCCAGTCTCAGGCAATTCTTTATAGCAGTGTGAGAATGGAGTAATACAATTGTTTTTAGATTATCTTGGATCTCAGTATCAATAATTCAATTAGATCACTGAATTAGTTTAGCAACTATTTCTGTACAAATACAATACAGTGTCACAAAATTAGCATTTGCAATTGATCATTAAACTTTATCTGTGAAAACGTACTGTTCAAATAATCCCATTATATATTAGCAAACACAATTAAAAATAAAAAAAACACATTTTACAATTTTATTAAAAACTATTTAGGAAAAAACAAAAAAGTATAAGATTTCAACAAAAAATAGCAAGAATTCATGAGCAAAATTAAAAAAAAACCTAAGTGAAGAGGCATACTATGTTCATAAATTTTATCATTTTACCATTTGATGTTCAATATGTCTGTTTTCTCCAAAAGGATTTTTATAATTACACAAGGTCTCCATCAAATCTCAGTAGCAATTTTGTAAAAACTGATTATTCTAAAACTATGTAAAAGTTGGAAAGGCCTAGTACAGTAAAAGCAGTTTTGTAAAATAAGGAATTTGAAGAACTTTTAACATATGTGATTTTGAGACTTAATTTAGACTGAGACCATCATATAATTCATCAAATATATTTTAAATATTACTCAAAATATTTATTGGGCACAGATATTTTACCAATAAATTGCATTACAAAATTTGATCTTAAGACCATGAGTAATGTCTATTTTTCTTTAGTAATATTTTTAGTAATTGTTTTTCTTTAGTTCTGTTTGTGCAATGAACCCCATTTATTGATTCGCGTATGTTGAACTAAATTTGCATCTGAGGAATAAAGCCTACTTGATCGTGGTGGTACCTTTGTGATGTGCTGCTGGGTTTGGTTTGCTAGTATTTTGTTGAGGATTTTTGCATGTATATTTATTAAGGATATTGACATAAAGATTTCTTTGTTGTTGTTGTGTTTGTTGCTTTAATAATGTACATGATTGGTTAAGAATAAGGATTTTGGACTCACATGAACCTACAGTTGATTCCTATCTCTGCCATAAGTTCTTTGTGCATTTTCTGTAATGTACTAGATAATCCAGATCTTACTTTTCCCTTCTATAAAATGGAGATGACAATGCAATATACTAGAGTCATTCGGAAAATTAAATGGAATGTCTTATTTAAAGCACTTAATATAGTATCTGCCACATAGTAAATACTCAGTGCCTGTTTAAACACATATGTATCATATACAAATCCTAATTTTTTTTTCAGGACATATGGTGCCTAAAACTTGCCAAGTGGCTTTAGCCTCTTTTGTTGACGTTATTCAAAGTGCAATGTTGTTTAGGTAAGGTGAACATGAAAGGCTTTATTATCACCTGTGCACATGGAACATTTTATCACTCTTCAGCCCTGAAGCCACAGATTCACTAGGTTATTGCCTCAGTGATCTCTTCCATTTCTCCTCTTTGTTTACTCATATAAGAAAATGAGTACCCTTGATTCCTTGTGGGGGAAAGAAATGAGAGTTTTTGAGATTTCTTTTTCATAATATAAAGAGGTTTTATGGATAAAGAAGGAAAAATGGGACAATTGTCTTTCACTGTTCATTTTAATCATGGAGTTAAAGATGTTAAGTAGCTGAATAAAGAATATTTGGGTGTTTATCTAGTTTATCATCTCTTAATTATTAAATAAAAAACAAAATCACCAACTGTCCCAAAATGAATCAAATAGATTGTTCCTGTAATCATTTATGAAATATGTTAATTTGAAAGACATCAACTTCAATCGATGTGGTAGTTTATAACAACCAAAACAGGGAACTTCTCAATACCCGCGCCAAGACAAGGGTTACAGCATTTCAAAAAAATACTTTCCTGAGGTGGAAATATATATTTTTTTCTGTGAATAGAAAAAAGCTGAGTAGAAATGTGTGATTTGCTATTCACAGTGATCTTGTAGCAAAGGTTTGATTCAAGTATGCAATGCACCTAGAAAGCAGGAAAGCAGAATGCTCTACCTAGAGCAAATTCTTCATCACTAGGTGCATCCCTTTTCAGACACTGCCTGAAAGGAAAACTGCAGTGAGATCAGTACAGCAGGAATACCATGTCATACTCTGAGCACTCCTTGAAGGTGTTTCTTCATCTTTTATTTTCAATTGACTATATTGTGGCCTTTCTTCTATTTTTATAGAAATACACATCTTTCAAATTTATATATACGTGTTCTGTAACAGTCTAGTTAAAAGGACAGTAAATTTTCAGATTTTAAAACATTAACAAAATATACAAACTTACACAATGTAGAAGAGTATGGAATTTACATATTCTTAAGGATTTAAGTTTCTTTAAAAATCCTAAGGAATTTTAAAGTTGACATATCTGGGTAAAGATATATATCTGATACTTAAATCTTTGATATTTAAATCATTTAATATCTTAAGGATTTTTAAATTTGCCATTTCTGGATAAGGATATATATTTGATTTACATGTATCTTTATCTTCTGTAAATATAAATATATGTGATTTATATATATTTGTATAGATATTTGATTTATATATATTTAATATATATTAGATATGTATTTGATTTATATATATAAATCTTATATATTTATAAAGATATATATTTGATTTATATATATCTTTATCCAGAAATGGCAACTTTAAAAATCCCTCAAATACTAAATGCTTCATATAAACATGAAATGTTTTTATACATTTTGTATTATGCTATATATCCTGGTTTTATGTTTTATACTCTTTTCTTCCTTTAATCTCTTAATGCTTTTTTCCCTTGGTATTATATTTTATATATTTCCCTTATTTTTCAGATATATAATGTAAATGAGCAGCTACATAGCATTTCACTGTATGAATCACTCTAATTAATTATTGTATTCTTGGAAACTTGGATGCTTTAAAGTTTGTTGCTGTTATTATTTGTACCTCTACAGAGAGATTGTGCTGAGTCACCATTGATCTATATGGTAAAGAATAAGTATAGATTTTCTAATAGTAAACAATTCTTAGACTTCTGGACAAAAATATATTTGGTCTTTTTTAATACAGGGTCAATTAAAAAATCCTCTTTTACTAACATTTTCAGTTTGACAACATGAAAACTCCACTTTATAAGAGAGATTTTTTGCTCTCTTCACAAAATTGTTCTCTAAATTATTTAAAGCCTATAGACCTTATCCGTAAAGATGGGTTATGAAATTAGATTACAACAACTAAACATAACATCAAATATATGTTGTAAATACAAGTGTGTCATTGGATTACAGTGAATTTTGTCTGAGGATCTTTGGACCCTAATCTTAAAACCACTGTAACCCACAACAAAAATGTGTTTCAATTATCCACTAACTCTGCAAGAAATAATTTGGCTTTATTGAGAAGTTATAGGAAAGCAGGATGTATGCTTATCTTTCTACAATTTTCTCCAAGCTCTAACCCCTATTTAGACTCACAATTAAATACATCAATTAAGATTCCTCTTTAACTCGAGTTTCTTTATAAATGCTTATATTCATTTAGAAGAAAATGAATTTGTACAACCTTTGAACTTAAATGATTTTCTTTAAGCTTAAGTGATTGTGGCCAATCATTTCTCTAATGCATAACTTTAATGTATTTGTTATTTTATGTAGAAATGTTTTTTACGTGAGATATTTATCTACAGCTTTACATTTTATTTTAATTCTCAGGTGTTAGTGTGACAGCATGAACATTATACCACTTTTATGTAATTAATTTTTAAAAATTACTGCTGTTTCTTTAGTTGAGATCAATACCACATTTCTTGTGAAATTCCTGTAAAGATATATGTCTTAGTCCATTTTGGCCGCTATAAAAGAAAGTCTGAGACTTTCATAATTTTCAAAATTTACATAATTTCTAAGTAATAGAAATTTATTTCTCACATTTCTTGAGGCAGCTGAGAAGTCTAAGATCAGTACACCAGCAGATTCAGTGTCTGAGGAGGGCTGCTCTCTGCTTTTAAGATGGTGCCTTGGTGCTGTGTCCTCACATCATGGAAGACAGAAAGGCAAGGAAGGTGGAGAGAGAAGAAGGAAACCCCAAATTGCTTTTGTCTAAGAAACACACCCCAGAGATAATGACATCAATCCATTTTTGAGCACAGAGCCCTAATCACCACTTAAAGGCCCCATGTCTTATTATTTTTACAATGGTAATGATATTTCAACATGACATTGGGAGGGGATACACATGCAAACCATGGTCATGTAACACTGTAGGCAGTAATTTGTGGGTTGGATTTTTTTCCCGTAGTTATGTACGATCCATGTATGTTTATGTATATAGCTCTGGTTCATCCATTTTAACTGCTATATAATCTTAAACAGTATGAACATTTTAAAAATGTATGCAAATAGTCAAGTAGAACCTAGAGAACTGGCAGAGACTGTGCTGGGAACAATACTTGAAGACTGTGTCAAGAGCCAGTATACAGGCTCCTTACTGTCAATTTAACCTACATTAGTTCACACAGAGCTAACAAGGCCAGATATCAGACTCCAGAAAAGGACTCTGACTTTTGGGCAGAGACCCTTTATGCTACTTTGTTAACGGAAACATTGACTTTCTTCGGCTTTTCCTGTGATCAGTAAAGAAACAATAGCAATGTAACATGATAGGACCTTTCCTCTATCTGTATCCATGTAGTTCAGGATATTTAGTTAAAGTGGCAACCTTGGTGTGATTAGGAAGCTTGAGTCTAAGCCCTGATGCTGTGACTATATAAAACAGCAATCTAGAGGCAAGACCACATCAGTGTTTAAGGTTGAGAAAACATCAATTCATTCCCTGGTATGATCAAGGTTTGGTCGATACTTTGCAGTTATTGAGGATCAATCAATCGCTTATGGAAAGTTTCACCACATCAGTGTTTACAGTTGGGAAAACATCAATTCATTCCCTGGTGTGATCAAGGTTTGGTCAATACTTTGCAGTTAATGAGGATCAATTGCTTATGGACTATGGGTAGTTAATTTTCATGTAGCGTTACAGTAAATCAACAGCTTGTCTGGAGAAAAATTAACTCTTACCTTTTTTTGCCACGCCACTGATCCAAAAATGAACTCTGTACCTTGTCTGCAATCTGCACTGTTTCAACTCATAAAGATTTGCTGTGAGATTTGTTATTTATATTTCTATAAAAGGGATTGGGGACTGTCTAAAATTTCAAGGGATTGCTGGATGGTGACTTGTGCTGCAGATCATTTTCATGTGAAACAAAACAAAAAAAGGCCACTTTTAAGATAAATTCATGAGGGCCCCATTATCTGAGTCCCAAAAGTATAATAAAGCTAGCTACAGCACATTGATAGAGAAAAGTTTAATAAAGATACACAACGCAGCTCAGTACTCTCCAAATGACAGAGACCCACTAATTTTCTCAAGGAAGGAAGAGTTATTGGGCGTGGTTTTCTTAGCCTGTGTCCTAGTATACATTTATAGTTCATCATAGTGGCAAATACTACCTGGTATAACTCAATAGTGCTTGCCAGGAAGGCACCAGAAGAAAAACAGTAGGCTTAGACACTGTCATATTTTGTTGGGCTATCAAATTGCATTAATAAATTAGATTTATTCTTAAATTTACTAAATTCTGGTTATCAGCCCTTTGTCAGATGGGTAGACTGCAAAAATTTTTTCCCATTCTGTTGGTTGCCGATTCACTCTAATGACTGTTTCTTTTGCTGTGCAGAAGCTATGGAGTTTGATTAGGTCCCATTTGTCTATTTTGGCTTTTGTTGCCACTGCTTTTGGTGTTTTGGTCATGAAGTCCTTGCCTACACCTATGTCCTGAATGGTTTTGCCTAGATTTTCTTCTAGGGTTTTTATGGTGTTAGGTCTTATGTTTAAGTCTTTAATCCATCTGGAGTTAATTTTAGTGTAAGGTGTCAGGAAGGGGTCCAGCTTCTGCTTTCTGCACATGACTAGCCAGTTTTCCCAACACCATTTATTAAACAGGGGACTCGCTTCCACATTGTTTGTTTTTGTCAGGTTTGTCAAAGATCAGGTGGTTGTAGATGTGTTGTGTTGCGTCGGAGGTCTCTGTTCTGTTCCATTGGTCTATATCTCTGTTTTGGTACCAGTACCATGAATATACAAAGAACTGAAACACATTTACAAGAAAAAACAAACAAGCCCATTCAAAAGTGGGCGAAGGATATGAACAGACACTTTACAAAAGAAGACATACATGAAGCCAACAAACATATGAAAAAATGCTCATCATCACTGGTCATTAGAGAAATGCAAATCAAAACTACATTGAGATACCATCTCACGCCAGTTAGAATGGAGATCATTAAAAAATCTGGAGACAACAGATGCTGGAGAGGATGTGGAGAAATAGGAACGCTTTTACACTGTTGGTGGGAGTGTAAATTAGTTCAACCATTGTGGAAGACGGTGTGGCGATTCCTCAAGGACCTAGAAATAGAAATTCCATTTGATCCAGCAATCCCATTACTGGGTATATATCCAAAAGACTATAAATCGTTCTACTATAAGGACACATGCACACGAATGTTCATTGCAGCACAGTTTACAATAGCAAAGACCTGGAACCAACCCAAATGCCCATTGATGATAGACTGGACAGGGGAAAATGGGGCACATATACACCATGGAATATTATGCAGCCATCAAAAACGATGAGTTCGTGTCCTTTGTAGGGACATGGATGAACCTGGAAACCATCATTCTCAGCAAACTGACACAAGAACAGAAAATCAAACACCGCATGTTCTCACTCATAGGCGGGTGTTGAACAATGGGAACACATGGACACAGGGAGGGGGAGTATCACACACTGGGGTCTGTGGGGGGGGGGGAAAAAGGGGAGGGATAGTGGGGGGTGGGGAGTTGGGGAGGGATAGCATGGGGAGAAATGCCAGATATAGGTGATGGGGAGGAAGGCAGCAAATCACACTGCCATGTGTGTACCTATGCAACAATCTTCCATGTTCTTCACATGTACCCCCAAACCTAAAATGCAATAAAAAAAAAAATTAAATTAAAAAAAAAATTTACTAAATAATGCCACTATTAAAACAAAAATTGTTGTACCAATATCTGCACACATCATTAATATATAAATTCCTATTACTATACATTCTTTTCAACAGTTGATAATATTACATTTTAATTTTTACCCATTTTGATAGTTCAAAATATATTTTCTCACTAATAAATCTAAAATATCTTCAAATATTATTGATCATTCATTTTACTTTTTCTGTGGAATTGAAGTTCAAGTCTTCTGCTTATTTCCCCATTGTAATTTTTTATTTTTCTTATTTTGAAACTCTTTCCAAAAACAGAGAATGATAAAAACACTTCCTAATTCATTTTACGAAGCTAGTGAAACCCTGATACCAAAACCTGAAGAACAGGAAATGACAGACTAATAGCTTTCATTAACATGTCTGTAAAAATTTTGAACACAATATAAGCAAATAGAATTCAGAAATGCATAAATAACACACATCTAAACAAGATATAATTAAAGATATGTTGACAGATTCAGAAAAAAAAAAAACTTAACAAAAGGTGATAAAAACCTTCAAAAACCAGAAAGAAATGGGAAAGTCCTCGATCGAACAAAATACATCTACAAAAATAGTCTAACTACACTGTACTTAGTAGTTTAAAAAAACTGAATTCTTTCCACCCAAGCTCAAAAAATAAGACAGGGATATTTCTCTTGTCACATCTACATATTACAAAAAAATTAGCAAAGCAATGAGGAAAAAACTCAATATTAAATAATTAATGTGTGAAAGGAAGAAGCAGGACTGCTATCATTCATGAACTATGTGATTATGCATATAGAAAATTACATAGAATGTATAAAATTTCTACTAGAATTAAGTGAATTTAGCAAGACAGCAAAATGAAAAATTAACAAGCAAAACTCATTGTTATATCTATGTGTAAGAAGTTAGCACTGTAAAAATGAAATGTCATTTTAAAATAGCTTCAGAAATTCATGTGAATAAATAAGATATACATAGCAATTCTATGCTGAAAACTACAAAATATTGCAGAGGAAAGTTGAAAAACATCTTAAAAAATGGAGAGATATACTGTCTTTATGGATTGAAATATTCAATTTTTTAAAGATCTTTATTCTCCCCAAGTTGATTTTTAGAATGATACTTTCACAAACAAAACTTTATTATACTTCTTAAAAGAAACCTACTATATTATTTTAAAATTATTGTAAAATATAAGGTATCTGGATTAGACAAACAGTTTTTAAAAGAAAACAAAATTGAAGACTCACACTACTTTATAAAGGTAAAACCATTACAAGCAGAGCAGTATGTTTTTGGTGATTCACCAAGTGTCAGGTTAATTCAATGAGAAATATACAGTCTTTGTTGTTATTACAGATAGTGCTAGAATATCTGAAAGTCAATATGGAAAAAGGGAAGTCTAACTGTTATTTTGTTCCATATAGTAAAATTAATTGTAGATGAATTATTTACATAAACATAAAAACTAGAGCCCTTGACTTCCATCATGAAACATATCTGATATTCTAATACATTTTGAGTAGGCTAAGACTACCTACATAGGATTCAAAAAGTACTAACTATAAAATAAGATAATTGTATTTAATTAAACTTAATTATCTCTGATTTTAAAATACGCTACTCTTGTGCTAATGTTACATTATTTCTTTGAAGCCAAAAGGATGGCAAAAGAAAATACATAAAAGTTTCAAATAGTCACTGATACGGAAAAGGCAACACAGGAAAAATACTTAAAAAAATTCTCAGCATCATTAATCATTTAAAAAATATGCCCACAGGAAAAAAAAATGTAGAAGAATGGTAATAGCAACCTTATTTATTATAGCCATAAATTTTAAAACATCTGTTTATCAAAGAGCCATGGGTAAACAAAATGTGGCATATTCATTCAGTGGTATATTTCTTACCAACAGAAAGAAACAAATGACTGGTAAATGCAGCAATATGACTGAAACTCAGAGCCATATTGAGTGAAAGAGGCTAAACACAAAGGGGTATATTAAGCATGATTCTGTTTACTTGATGTTCCAGTAAAGAAAAACTAATGTATGGTTAGGGGGCGGGGGAGGTTAGGGAGGGATAACACTGGGAGAAATGACTGATATAGGTGACAGTGGTGGGGATGGAGACAGCAAACCACCATGGCATGTGTACACCATGTGTGTACCTATGCAACAGTCCTGCAAGATCTACACATGTACCCCAGAACTTAAAGTACAATAAAAAAAATTAGAAAGTGTTGCCTTCTTGAAGCATAGAGGTCTAGCGTTTGCCTGGAGAGATACACACAACAACTTTCTGTAGCAATGGAAATGTACTTTTTTTTTGTTTGGGGTGGTGGTTAAACTCATTATATTAAAAACTTGTGATGGGTGCATCTCACAGAATTAAAAATGTATACAAACAACCGAAACAGTCTATACCAAACTATTTCCTAGAGGAGCTCTTATTTACAAAAGCAGACGTAAAAATGACTTAGCCTTATCTGACTGTTAATTTTCCCAGATAATATTCAGCAACATATACTCTCATAAAAATGTTATTTTTTGTCACATTACATTATAGGCAACGTAAATATAGGAGGAATTTACAATAAATTTTTATATATCTATATTTACTTTTCATATAAAATATTTATAATTAGCTTTTATATATATTCTGATATGCTCTTTTATAAATATTAAAATAATTATAAAAGTTTTCTATTTAAATTTGAAATCTATGATCTAGGAATTCTGGATGAGGTCTGCTATTAGTATTCTGTGTCACTGAGTCAAATTATGAAAATACAATTACTATGTATTTTTTAAATTCCCTGCATCTGAAAGCATCCATGTTATTATTTTGGTGCCAATAAATATTTCTAAATGTGTGAGATAGTGGTATATGTGAATAGAGTGCATTCATTTATAGTTTTTGCCTTTTGAAAATCTCCTCTACTATTCTAATAATCTCAATATAGGCTTTATGTTTTATACTTTTTCTGTTTCGTAGCTACCTTTCTGGCTAAGGACAGTTTCTGAGACCACCATACATATTTTGGGACAATGAAGTCATATTGAACACATGCCATATGGGAAGCATCAAGTGAATTATGAAGAACATTCCTGCATTTTCTTCATTTGTTCTTAAGCTTTTGAATCATTAGTTCTCAAATTACTGACATCTTCTAATAGTTTATGCAAAGTTGATCTTTCTCCCCTTCTACAGACACTTTATCAGTCCAAATGACAGTTCCCATAAATATGCCTATGTGTATTGTGAAAATCAAGCATAATACCTAGAGGTACAGTTTTGTACGTGTGTATAGCACTATGTTTTCTAATAGAAACTTGGCAAGTAAAATACATTTTACTGATTGACAGACTAACTACTTTTCAAGCTTTGGGAAGAAATGCCCTCCTATCTCATGGCTTTATGCTCTCATTCGTAATATATGGAGTAAGACCACTACACAAGTTGTATCTGATGAAAAACCCTTACTCAATATTGGTGAGAAGTCACTTTGCTCATGACTCAGTCTGTTTTTTGGAAAAAAATAAATCTTTTAAGCATTCTGTAAAAGTGAATAACTCTGGATTCCCTGATCTATCAAAACTTATTTACGAATGATTTTCAAAACTTAGAAACTCAGTCAAGGCAGGTCATTGGATAAAAGTTTTTTAAATGTGTTTTTAGTAACTGCAACTTCACTTTTGAGGATATGAACCTCCAGCTGTCATACGTATGTGATTAATTCAATTCCTTTCCAACCATTAAGGATGCCCCGCTATGTTTCTATGTTTTCTGGCAAAAATAGAAGATAGCTTAACACAACATCCTGGCACAAGACTACTGGCATACAACAGCAAAACACATGCAAATTGGCAAGAAAAATACCTTGTGTATGCAACCATTTCCAAAAACAGCAGGTGCAAAGCCAAATTCACCTTCCCAGGTCCTGTAGTATGCACATGCACAAAAAAGTAATACTTGTCTAACTTAGTGTTATTCTGAACCTAGATTTAGATTCTCTTGCTTTCATTTTCTTGAGCAAAAAAAATGTACTTTTAAAAAATTTGAAATAATATTTCTGGCCATACATTTATTCTGGTAAATATAAATGTATGACACTGCACACTCAACATTCATCTCACGTTAATAAATGCTAAGTGTGATGGTTGCTTTTATGTATCAACTTGACTAGATTGGGCCATGGGATGCCCAGATATTTGGTGAAACATTACTCTAGATGTGTCTGAGAGGATGTTTTTGGATAGGATTAACATTTGAATTGATAAACTGAGTGAAGCAGATTATGTTCCCTAATGTGCAGTGCTCTTACCCAATCAGCTGAAGCCTAAACAGAACAAAAATACTAACCCTCTGGGAGTTAAGAGGGGGATGTCTCTTGCCTGATGGCTTGAGCTGGAGCATTTCAGTCCTTTCCTACCTTTGGACCCAAACTGAATTATTGACTTTTCTTGGTTCTTCTACTGGCCAATTTTTAGAAGGAAGTTATGCCATCAACTATGCTGATTCTCAGGCCTTCAGACTAAAACTGGAACTGTACCAGTGGGTCTCCTGGGTCTGCAGCTTGCTGACTGCAGATATTTGAATATTTCAGCCTCCCTAATCACTTAAGCCAATTCCTGATATTAATCTTTTTATATGAATATCCTCTTCATTCTGTTTTTCTGAAAAACCCTAATACAGGTTTTATATATTTTATGTTTTATGTGTATATATTTTATACACTCACATATTATATTTTCTTCAAATTTAGCTGGTGGCCTAGCATTTAATGATGCATGAATGTTGAGTCTACTTATCATTTTCTGGTGACATAAGTATAATTTATTTTTTCATGACACATAAGACTCCCATTTCATTTTGATGAGTGTAGCTTTCCCCACCCTCAGTGTCCTCTGACTCCTATATTGTCTATTAAATTCTTACAGCAAAAATTACTATATTTACTGTATTCACACCTATGGAAGACACTTTTAACTTTTGTAATAACAATAGCATGGTATGTGTGAAAAGTGTAAGGTTACTTTAACACTAATAAATTTTGGTTTTATATCACAAAAATTAGGCTGATTTTCCAGGTTCATCAATATTCCTTTTAAACAATGTTTTTTTATGTTCATTATTTGGTTAATTTATAGACATGCTAAGGCATGGGAAATAATGCTATCATTGGATTTTCCTAGTTATTCTAACCTTAGTGAATTTATCACTGATCCAGACACCAACCTCAAAATTCGAAGGATTGCTTTATTTTTCACTACTTGCCATCCAATTTTTATACAAGTGAAGTTGATTCTACCTCTTTGATATTGTTCACATCTTCTTTGTAAGTATTGCCCCTATTGAGACTTTAATAATCTCACATAGAAATTGCATCTCTTTCAAGTATTCTTTTTGCTTCTATTTGCACTTACCATAGATGCTAGAATAACTTTTCCAAAACTAAATCATACCTGTGCCTTATTTAAAAGAACTCTCTATTGTCCACAAAATTAAATTCAACCTACATTTTATGATATAAAAATCTCTGTATTTTACCAACTCTCTACTTTTCAATATTTACCTAAAAACCTTATGCTTCTACCTGGCTTTTTGTGTATCAAAACAACTTTTAGATGCAAGAATGTGCCAAATTAGAACTACCTTTCTTAGAATATAAGCCTTCTTGAGATTATCTTATTCATTTTTTATTTCCAGTGTATGTAAAGAATTTTTGAGTCACTGACAGAGGAACCTTTACGAACCTTATGTACATTCTTCTTAATAAAATTTGACCATAAAATGTATAATATCTGAGTACTTTAAAATGTTCTTTTAAGACTGTAAGACTTTCAGATAGTCATTTTAGACTATAAATTCCTTTATAAAATAGCTTTGTCTTTGAATTCCTAGATAATTTCTTCATATAGTGAAATCTGTCCTTTAATTAAGTTTACTAGGCCTTTGAATTCAGAATGGCAGTCTATCATTCCTGACCACAGTTGACCAAATCCTGCCTAATGGACAAAGAAGACTCTAACCAAAAAAAAGAAAATATTGCCAAACAAACAGTACAAAGTTTCTCACTAACACCATCCTTAAATACTTGGATTTTTAACATACTCTATGAAGAATAATAAACTAGTTACTGTTTTAGGGCATTAACTTTTGATTAGATTTTTATGCACCTTTAGGTAACCAATATTCCTGATAGTCATGTGAACTTCCACAGCTGTGTTGGAAAATCATTTAGCACTATCAACTAACCCTGAACTTGTGTGACCCATCACTTAACAGTTCCATTCCTAGATGTATACCTAATAGAAATATGTACATATTTATAATTGCATTTATTGAAATAGTCAAAAACTACAAAATTCAAATGTCTAACAGCAGAAGAGTGAATAAAGTATGTTGTATTCATAAAATACAGTATCATATAGCAATTAAAATGGACAAGCTGCAGCCCTATACATCAATGTGGATTCATCTTGCAAGCACCAGTGAATCAAGCAAGAGAAAAAGAAGCCAAACGCACCATAATACATACCACATGACTCCTTTAAAAATAAACAAACAAAAACAAGCAAAACCAATCAGTGGAATCCTAGAGATCAATCATCTTTGTGGAAAGAGCTGGAAATAGACAAGAAAAATTACCTAACAATAATCTATTTCTATATAGGCATGCTCATTGTGTGATAATACACCAGGCTATGCATTTATGAGTTGTGTATTTTCTGTGTGTAGTATACTCCCAAAAGAGGCTTAAGAATAGGAGAGCATTTCTAATTGTATTTTATAAGATTCTAGTGGCTATTGTATCTCTGTTTCCAGAATTAAACACTCACTGAAAAGAGATACTCTGACATAAGGAAGCTGAAAAACATTGACTATATGCTGTCTAAATAAAAAGAAATAAAATAAAGAATGTAAGGAACAGTTAGGATATTACACATAATAAAACTGGTGAAGTAGAAGAAAAATTTAAAAACTTGATGCAGAACCAAAGTGTTAAAGCCAGAAGTAAATGATATAAAAGTTAGACATGGAGACAACAACATTAACTCTTTATCTAAAAAGGATTCCTAGGAAAAATATCAGATGAGATAGAACAAAAGAAATATTAAATTAGCTAATAAATTTAATAAAATTTAGAAAATTATCTAATTAAAAGAAATTACTGACTATAGAAAACATTTAATAAAAATAATATCTTCATTACAAAGATTGTATAAAAAATAAGGTGTTGAACAATGAGAACACATGGACACAGGGAGGGGAGCATCACACACTGGGGTCTGCTGTGGGGGAATAGGGGAGGGGATAGCGGGGGGTGGGGAGGTTGGGGGGGGGGGATAACATGGGGGAGAAATGCCAGATATAGGTAATGAGGGGAGCAGGCAGCAAACCACATTGCCTATGCAACAATCTTGCATGTTCTGCACATGTACCCCAGAACCTAAAGTGCAATAAAATATATATTTTTTTAAAAAGGTGAAATAAAAATGTTTTTCTAATAAAAAAATAAAATTATCAGGCCAGGCATGGTGGCTCACACATGTAATCTGGGCACTTTGGGAGGCTGAGGTGGGCAGATCACTTGAACTCTGGAGTTCCAGACCAGCCTAGGCAACATGGCAAAACTCCATCTCCACCAAAAAAATAAAAAATGTGAGCATGTTGGTGCCTGCCTTTGTTTCCAGCTACTTTGCAGGCTGAGGTAGGAGAGTTGCTTGTGCCCAGAAGGCAGAGGTTGCAGTGAGCTGTGACTGCATCACTGCACTCCAGCCTGGGTAAGAGAGAGAGATCCCATCTCAAAAATTAAAATAAAATAAAATAATCCAGAAGAGAACACCATTTTCTTCCAAAGATTATTGCTCTACTCTTCCAAATACTAAAAACAAATAGAATCTGTGGGGGGAAAAAAACACCTAAAATTTCATGCCCAATTTGCCACTCCTATGTAAGGTAATCAAAAGGTCGTCTTATACACCCATAGTGTCAGAAAATTTACTGCCATAATAGCCTTACTATAAAACAAAATACTCTTAAATAGACTTTGGCCAACAAAATTATTAGAAGTCAATTTGAAGAAGTAGTGAACTGATAAACACTGAAATCAAAAGACTATGTACCATGAAATGACTAAGTTAGAGATATCTAAATAGAAATAGTTAATATCCTTAAGAAATGTTGCAAGTAAATTATTATCAAAAGATCTATTAATAATTGAGCAAGTAGTTTGTTGAAATTTACTAGTTAGAAAGATAGGACAACGTTATATAAGAACTTGATAGTAAGAGGTAAGAAAAATAAGGCCCCTTATTTGTATGGTTGTGGCAGAACTTAAAGAAAAAAAGTCAAAGTACAAAGGTCTTTGGAGGCCTAAGCTCAGAACTGGCATGTCATCAGTCCTCCATGTTCTACCGGCAAAGGGAAGTTGTGATGTCAGATGAGATTGAAGGAGATGAGGCTGGAGTCCATACATACAAGTATAACATTATAGGTTCAAGTATATCTTATACATATTTGTGACTCTTCACTAATAAAACATAAACTATATAATTTTAAAATAAATGTAAAGGAAGTCCAAATAAGCAATATAGACCTAACACATATTAAAAGACACAGAATTAAGATAATTATATGGTTAAGGTAAAAAATTAAAAACCAGAAACATAATTTAAGACCAAGAGTCAGTCTCAGAAACAAAAATATAATAAGAGCTATTTATTATTTTGAATCATACCTTTTCTTATACAATGTATCTTTTCTCATAAAAATTATGTAGGTGAAATTGTACTCATTTTGCAAGCAAAAAAATTTAGGCCTAGATTAATTTAGGAAAATATAAAACCATAGAGTTAGAAGTACTGAGACCATGATTGAAACAAGGTCTAATAATGCCAAAGCCTGCACTCACAGTCACTGTACTTTAAACCTTTCTTGAGACTATTTACAATTAAAGACAGAATGATAGTGACAAGTTAACAGTAAAATATTTGAATAAATATTTATCAGGTAGATGCTAACAGCGGCAAACGTAAAATATATCATAAGGGCTAAGCTACTTGTAAACAACATTGGAATAAAATAGAACATTTACGTAAGGTTACTTTAACACTAATAAAGCGTATTAGTCACTTTTGTAATATTAAACTCATTATCATTTCAGCATTACATATAATGCTAAAAATGTGAACATCAAAGAGAAATTGACAAAAAGATATTTCTTGGAAATCCGAAACATATTTTCAGTGAAACACTAGAGATGTCGGCATAATAAACCTAGAATTGTTTATAGAAATAAAGGATAAAAAGAATAAACACACACATGTATAAAATATTCCGTGTTTGTTGTAGCATACCAACATTTTCTAGGATGCTACCCCTTCCAGTTCTCTGCCTACAGGCTATTTCTTGCAAAGATATAAATAGATTAAAATACCAAAGGTGATTCCCTATTTTGTTTATATTTTGATTCTGACCTTCCATTGTTGCCAGAAGAATCAAATTTCTTGCACCCCTAGCAAAAGTGGCCTCCCAACATCAGTGATAGCAGCCTCCCCAACAACACTGGTATAAGTATTTCCCCCTTCTTCTGAGAGAATTAACTCTGTATTGCTTGAGAAAGCAGTAATGACCTCCACTGGGGTCCATGCAAAGCAATGTTCATTCTCCCCTAACCAGTCCCTTCGTTTCCAGACCTATAACTAGACCAGAGTCTCAGAAGGGCCTTATAGATGAGATACAAAGTGTTACCTGTGGAGGAAGTGTATTCCACTCCCCCCACCAAAAATTCTTCATAATTTATACAAGCAGAAATCAGGTGAATATGTGTAGGAATGCATATTAAGGGTATAGGATACTGGTAGAAGGAACATAAAGATTGAACAGGCCAAATTACTGATATATTGGCCCACTAAATAGGAATTAATTTTTACTGTTGCAGCTCAGGGAGTTAGAAAGGGCTCTAGCAGTTCAGTTAGTCTGCTGACATGCACATTAAAGGTGGTCCACCATGAGTGAACTGGAAATGCTGAACCTCTCTTTGGTTTCACACAGAGGAAGGCATTCAAAGGTTATTGAAATGTTAGAGTGGATTTGTCATTTAAGACCTACCCAACCACACTAAGAAGGCCCAGAGGCATGTCTTTCACTAATACTTTTAGAAAGGAATCTGTGAGGAGAGCCCCAGCCAGCATCTGCCAAGAGGTCTGTAATCGCCCTGTTTTCTGTATGCCAGACTTTACGGTGGGAACTGCAGCTACCCAATTGGAAAATCTCAATGCAATGGCAATTTTTGTGTCGTAGGGGTGGCACGGGGCAAGTAGCACCACTCAACTGCCAGAGGCGAGGTGAGTATAGTTACAGTAATGGATGTCAGAGTCAAAGCAGCAACGAGAGTAGCCTGACTCATGTGGATATATGGTGTTGGCTTATTAACTGTGGTATTCCTAGAAGTGAAACAGATAGGAAGACTACTAAATTCATACTTATCTAGATGAGCAGAAAAGTCAGGTCAAGTGAACAAAAGTAAAACTCAACCCATAAAAATAGAGAGTCAATGCCCCTCAATCAATTCCCACACTTGAACCAGTTTGCAGACCCAGAACATGTCTAAGGAAAGGGAGGACAGATCTCCCTGAGAAACAACCTTAATATATGTTACTGAAGACTGACACCATTAATTTCCCTTCTAACTTTTCCCAAAGGGGCATATAGCCTTCTACTACAGTAACTGGGCATAAGGAAAAGAAAATAATCAGATCTTTTGGGAACTACTGGACACTGGCTCTGAAAACCGAATTCAGGAGGCCCAAAATGTTACTATGGCTTTCTAGTTAGTGCAGGATGTTATATGGTGGTCAGGTGATCAATGGAGTTTTAACTCAGGCCCATTTCACAGTGGGTCCCCCTACCTAATCTGTGGTTATCTCCACAGTCACACATGCATAACTGCAATAAACATATTTAGCAGCTGACAGAATACCACATGGGTTTCCTGACTTGTGGAGTGAGAACCACTATCATGAGAAAGGCCAGGTGGAAGCCATTAGAACTGCCTCTATCTAGGAAACTATTAATTCAGAAACAATACTGCATTGGAGGAATGACAGAGATTAGTGACACTATCAAGGACTTAATGTAGTGACAGTGATTCCCCACCACCTACACATTCAACTCTCCTATTTGCCTTATGCAGATGACAACCTCTTGGAGAATTCTGTATTATCATAAGGTTAACCAAACAGTGACTTCAATTGCAGCCGCTATATCCAATGTGTTTTCATTGCTTGAGCATTTTAACACATTACCTGGTACCTGGCATATGGCTATTGATCTGAAAAATACCTTTTTCTTTATCCCTGTCCATAAGGTCCAGCAGAAGCAGTGTATTTCCAGTTAGTAAGGCCAGCAATACCTTCACTGTCCTTCCACAAGGGTATACAAATTTTCTAGCTCTGTATTATAATTTAGTTCATAGGAATCTTGATTGCCTTTCCATCGCACCAGATATCACACCAGTCCATTATATTTATATTATGCTGACTGGTAAAATATTTGAATATCAGAGAGTGACTAAATTCAGGCACCTTTCATCACGTGAAATTTCTAAAGATCCAGTAATATCAGAGATGTCAAGATATCCCTTCTCAGAGTGAATAAGTTGTCGTAGCCTCTCTACAACCAAGAAAAGGCAGAACACCTGTGACCTATCTAGAGTTCTGAAGTACCATATGCCTTATTTGAATGTGTTTCTTCAGCCTATTTACCAAATGACCCAAAAGGCTGCTAGTTTTCTGAGTGGGGCCTATAGCAAGAGAAGGCTCTGCAGCTGGCTTAGGCTGCTGCACAAGCAGGTCTGCCACTTGGGCCATATGATCCAGTTTGATCCAATGGTGTTTGGAAGTCTTAGTGAGAGACAGAGATTCTCCTTGGAGCCTTTGGCAGGACTCTATAGGTGAATCACAGTGAAGGCATCTAGCATTTTGGAGCAAGATCCTGCCATCATCTGTAAATAACTATTCACCTTTTGAGAGACAGCTCTTGGCTTGCTACCAGGCCTTGGTAGAAACTGAACATTTGACTATTAGCCATACATTTACCATGCAACTTGACCTGCCTATTGTGAACTGTATGGCAAGTGACCCACCAAGCCATAGAGTCTGGTATACACAGCAATAGTCCATCACACAATGCAAGAGGAAGGCACATGATTGGTTCTGAAGAAACCCCAACTCCACAAATAAGTTACATGAAGAAGTGGCCCAACTGCTTGTAGTTCCCAATCCTGCTACACTGCATTTTCTAAGTCAACACCTATGCCTTCATGGAGGAATCTCTTATTTTTGTTTTATTTTTATTCTGTATATTTCTCATTGGTGCCAGAAGAATAAAATTCCTTAACAATTGTATCATTCCTCTGCCATTCCTTTAGTTTATTTCTCCAACTTAAATTCTGCTAGTAGATAAGCACTTTATTCAAAATGTTATGAAAGATTTTTGGGGGGTATTGCGCTGCTTTCATTAAATTTGTATTTTCCACTCACTTGCTGTCGGAACATATGATAAATCAAATAACAGAGCATAATAACTGTGCTTATATTCCATTGTATGTCTTTATTATATAGCCATGTTGACTTATGCCCTAGTGCATTTCCAATCAATAAGTTGGAGGGATGATAGAGATTTTCAAAAGAAAATAACTTCTTGTATAAAAGTTATCAGAATATTCAATTTATTAAATTTTCCAACCCGCTTATGTGTTAATTTCATACACTAGAATGTTTTAACTTTTTAATAACATTCTGATAAAAGAAAATAATCTTCTTTGGCATATGGAAACAGTAGCAACTAACATCACAATTTGTGGTGAATATAATATTTTTCTGGAGTCTATTCAACACAAGAAAAACTCCTATCAATCCCTTTTGTAGGACAGTGTTTTAATAGTAGTATAAAATGTTTACCATAGAATCTAAAAATGTTGAAGAACCAAATTCTAATTCTCATTCTATATAATAAGCATTTTAAGTTCTTTAGTATCTTGCTTAACATGTAATATATGATAGTAACATTGTCTGAGTACACACATATTGAATAATCATTATACTTTCAGCTTCATTATACTTTCAGCTTCATTAAAAATTTGGGGGACTCTATAAGAACACTTATGATGCATTTTACTATTTAACTTTCACTACCTTCGTCATCTTTAAATATAGGAAAGAGGCCAAGATAGGAAAAGTCATCTATGCAATGGCAAATCTGTAATTCTAGTTCAGCTAATATAACTCATATCCCACTGTGCTTGCTATTACATAGTTGTATTTGTAAACCACTTCACAATTTACAATTTGTTTTGACTTCCTTTAATTTTCAAAGTGGGTTTTGTAAGATGAATGAAGTTACCATGATTTCAACCTTTAGGATATCAGCAAAACCAGGGTCCTATAGCAAATTATGGAATAAGGAAATGAACAAAACCTTTTTATAACAAATCTATTTTTTTTCTAGCATCTTCTAGGTTATAAGTGAGACTCTCCATCCCATTCCTCCTTTACTTGTTGTCTTTTTTTTCTTTCCTTATTCCTCTAGCACATTACTTTCCTCCTCCCCAACCTCCCACCTATTTTTAGTGCCAAATATGCCATATTTAGCTTTTCTCTTCTATGGAAAAGAAAATGGACTTCGAATTGGAAAAGACAGAAAAAATAACATTAAGTGAATGTAGAAGTTCAAGTATGAGATAAAACAATGAAAGTTAACCTTGCACTTTTAATAAGCCCAAGTCATTAGTTCCAGTTGAACTAAAGGATAACATAAAAGTTGGAGTTAGATGTGCAAATGATTATACTCAGTTGCTTGAATCTAATTCAAAAAATGGACTAAAACTCTGCCCTCAGTCTAAGAGAAAAGCAGAGCATTCTGGTCATCAGCCTTTCTCTGATTTGCATAAAATTTTAAATTGTTTGACAAATGTGTATTTGTATACCCCAGAGCAGAAATAAATTATCTATTGGGCATATTAATACATGCACTACTCAAAGATTAAACAAATCATAGAAAAATGCAAAGTTTCAAACTTTTGTAGCCAAGATAATATATAAGTTCAGAATAGGAATGCCAGTTGAAAGCTTCTTTGATAATTATATTTTACTAGGAATAGCCAGAGTTCATACTGACATGAATAATTAAATCATTCATTTATTCATTCATCAAATATTTATTTGTGACTGTTATGTACCAGATATTGTCTAGCCACTGGGGATATCAATGAACAAAGGCAAAGATATTAGCATAATAAAATAATTTTAGATGATATTACTTTTCTATTCAAAAAAGCTTTTTCTTCAGAAAATAAATGAGACTTTTAGAAATCAATCAATTATTTAAATAGTGTGAAAGTGGATTTCTCAATGAACATAAATACCTAGGTGAAATTAAGTAGTAGTCTTTTCTGTATTATTAAAAATTTAAACAAAAGTCCTTTTGGACTAAATGTGTTTTCAGGAGGAAATTTATCTGTTCTTTTTAATCTCATTTTTTGATCAATATCACATTTGGCAATAGAAAGTATTGCAGCTTAGTGAAAAATAGGTCATATTTTGGAGTCTTCCAGAGTTGATCTAAATTTCAGTCTTGTGACAGAGCTAGTATGTGACCTTGGTTTGATTACTTAATATTACTATATCTTAGTTTCTTATTCATAAAATGAGTTCATTATAGAACATATTCCACTACATTATTGTTCATATTAAATGAGACACCACATTTACAATATAGGGATAATGTTAAAACTAAAAATACCACTATTATTATTTCAGACTGAGTATTAAATTACACATGTACTCTAGAGTAAACAAAGTAGAGCTAGCTATGCATAAGAAGTAAATTATTTAGAACATAGTTTTACTAGATCATATGATAATGTCATCTCAAGGGTGTACAACAGAGCTTATCAGTGCAGTGAGCTAGTCTTTCAGTGACGCAGTTCTCAAAGTCGACCAAGCGAAACATGGAGTAATCACAAAGCCTTTCCAGACATTGTAAGATACTTTTATGCTAGAAGACAGACAGTTCCTTAATTATACCAACAACTTGGATACTATTTTAAATTTTCTGCCATAAGTGTGCTGACCCAAATGCTTAGCATGATGCTGGGAAGAGAAATGATAGAGGACGACTGTCACATGTACCTTACCTGGTCTGAGGGATATTCCTGATAGCAGATGAGCCCATCCATACAGTGGGTAGCACGAGGGATGAGGCAAAAGGATCAGATGAATATGTAAACTCATAAAGCACTATGAGGAATTTCTCCATGTCTTTAAATTTATATTTGAAAACTGTCATTTTTATTTAGGAATAGGGTGGTACAGAAGAAATGAGGGGGAAAGCCCCTTAGAGTAAAAAAAAAGTTATTTCTAAATATAATTCAGAGGGTATCATTTGATTTCAGTAATTCTCTTGCTTAAATCACTCTTTGTAAAATATCTGCACACTAAAGCTTCTTATATTATTTCTATTGAGAGTTTTCAAGTTCACAAATGTCTTACAAATGAAATTGTGATACACAGCCCTTTTATATGTTGAGACTGGTTACATACTGCCAATGAGTTTTAAATAGCAATGAGTCCAGCTTACTCACACAATAAAAAGCTGTGAGTTTTTATGTTCTCTTAGAGTTCAGGTTACTCTCTTGATACTTAAAATTATGAGTAATACTTGTACTTGGGAAGCCATAATCAATTTCTGATGATGGTTAAGAATATGGGACCTTGGGAATAGTTGCCCTCAGCAGGAAAACCAAAATTTTGTGTCTGTAAATACAATAGCATGATTTTATGGGTTCTTCATGGTATTATTACTAACTGGTAATAAAACCTTATTAGAGATTCACATTATATGAAAATGTTAAAAGGTATTATGATTCTATGTAACACAGTCACATTTATGGTTTATTTATATTTGTACAAGTATTTGCCAAGTACTCTTCATCTATCCTTTTTAATTATGGATAAAATATTTTGTCCTTAAAAAAATGACTACAAGTTAGACAATGTTAGCAAAATTATGTTTTCTATTGGTTTTTCCTAAGAAGAATAAAGAACTTCTTCATCATTTTTTCTGCCAAAACTAGACACTAGGCCATAAATGTACAAAATTACATTAGATCTGGAGGAGAAGGTAGACAACGTGGAAATTATGATGTGGACACTAACATCATATTCTCCTCAAGGAATATACTCTCAAGAGCTTATATGTCTTGAGTGTGATATGACACTTGCTTTGTTCATTCAACACTTCATTTTAGAGATCTATTCATGTGTAAGATTTCAAATTTAGGTAGAGATCATTCATTTTACTTTCCATGTTGCGTTTGTATAAAGCAATATTTTAATTAATGTTTTCACTTATTAGACATTTATGTTTCACTTATTAGACAATTTATTCCTAATAGAAACCATACCTATGGGAGCATCGTAATACATATCTCTGGTATAAATGTGTAGGAAATTTTTCTAGACAGAAATACAATTAGAAACAGAAGTACAGGGTCTTAGATAGCTCTTTAAAGTGGTTATAACATTAGCCATGGCCTATACTTAATTTCCTGTTTATTCATTGACATGGTCTGGCTCTGTGTCTCTACCCAAATCTCATCTTGAATTGTAATTCAAATTGTAAAGCCCATGTGTTGGAGGAGGGACCTCATGGGAGGTGGTTAGATTATGGAGGTGGTTTACCCATGCTGTGGTCCTGACAGTGAGTTTTTACAAGATCTGATAATTTTATGAGACTTTTCCCCCACTTTGCTTCGCACTTCTCTATTCTGCCACCATGTAAAAAAAGATGTGTTTTCTTCCTCTTCTGCCATGATTTTGAGTTTCCTGAGGCCTCCCCAGACATGTGAAACTGTGAGTCAATTAAACCTCTTTACTTTATAAATTACCCAGTCTTGGTTGTCATTTTACAGCAGCATGAAAATGGACTAATACGGTAAATTAGTACCAGGAGTGGGCATTGCTACAAAGTTACTAAAACTTGTGGAAGCAACTTTGGAACTGGCTAACAGGCAGAAGATTGAACAGTTTGGAGGGCTCCGAAAAAGACAGGAAAATGTGGAAAAATGTGGAACTTCCTAGAGATTAGTTGAATGGCTTTGACCAAATGCTGATAGTGATATGGACAATGAAGTTCAGGCTAAATTGGTCTCAGATGGAGATGGGGAATTTGTTGGGAACTGGAGTAAAGGTCACAACTGCCATGATTTAAAAAAGAGAATGGAGGCATTTTGCCCCTGCCCTAGAGATTTGTGGAATTTTGAACTTGAGAGAAATGATTTAAGATATCTGGCAGAGAAAATTTGTAAAGAGCAAAGCATTCGACAAGAAGCAGAACATAAATGTTTGAAAACTTTGCAGGCTGCCAACGTGATAGAAAAGAAAAACTCATTTTCTGAGGAGAAATTCAACCAGGCTGCAGAAAATTGCCTAAGTAATGAGGAGCTGAATGTTAATCATAAAAACAATGGGGAAAATGTCTCCAGGACATGTCAAAGATCTTCAGGGCAGCCCCCTCCTATCACAGGCTCAGGGGCCTAGAAGGGAAAATTGGGAAAATTGGTTTAATGGACTGGGTCCAGGGACCCCTGCTCTGTTCAGCCTCAGGACATGGTGCCCTCCATTCCAGCAATCCCAGCCATGGCTAAAAGGGGCCAACATTACAGCTAAGGCTGTTTCTTCAGAAGATACAAGCCTCAAACCTTGGTGGCTTACATGTGCTGTTGGTCCTGCAGGTGCACAGAGGTAAAGAATTTAGGTGTAGTAACCTCTGCCTAGATTTTAGAGGATATATGGAAATACCTTCATGTCCAGGCAGAAGTTTGCTGCAGGGGTGGAGCCCTCATGGAGAACTTCTGCTAGGACAGTGTGGAAGGAAAATGGGGGTTAGATCTCCAATACAAAGTCTCCACTGGGGCACTGCCTAGTGGATCTGTGAGAAGAGGACTACCATCTTCCAGACCCTAGAATGGTAGATCTACTGACAGCTGACACTCTGCACCCAAAAAACTGAAGACACTCAACACCAGCCGATGACAGCAGCCAGGAGTGGGGCTGTACCCTGTAAAGTCACAGGGCTGGACCTGCCCAAGACCATGGTAACCCACCTCTTGTATCCGCATAACTTGGATGTGAGACATAGAGTCAAAGGAAATCATCTTGGAAATTTAAGGTTTAATGACTGCCCTATTGGATTTCAGGCTTGCATGCTGCTTCTACCCCCTTTTGTTTTGACAAAATTTTCCCATTTTGGATATGTGCATTTATCCAATGCCTGTATCCCCACTGTATCTACAAAGTAACTAACTAGCTTTCAATTTTACAGGCTCATAGGTGGAAGGGACATGCCTTGTCTCAGATCAGACTATGGACTTGGACTTTGGGGTTATAGCTAAAATGAGTTAAGACTTTCGAGAACTGTTGGTAAGGCACAATTACATTTTAAAATGTGAGAAAGATGAGACTTGGGAGGGGCCAAGGGTGTAATGATAGGGTCTGGTTCTGCATCTCCACCCAAATCTCATCTTGAATTGTATTACAAATTTAAATCCCCACATGTTGGGGGAGGAACCTTGTGGGAGGTTATTAGATTTTGGGGGGTAGCTTCCCCATGCTGTGCTCATAATAGTGAGTTCTCATTAGATCTGATAGTTTCATAAGGGACTTTTTTCCACTTTGCTTTGCCCTTCTCTCTCCTGCCTCCATGTAACAGACATGTTTGCTTCCCTTTCTGTCATGATTATAAGTTTCCTGAGACCTCCCCAGCCCTGTGTAACAGTGAGTCAATGAAACCTCTTTTATTTAAAAATTACCTAGTCTTGGTTATTTCTTCATAGCATCATGAAAACAAACTAATACATTCATATTCTGATAATAATTGATACAGTCACACTTTTCAACTATCCCTAATGAAATTCATGTAACACTATCATGTTGTTGGTTCAATTTGCAATTTCTTGATTACTAGTGATACATAATTTTTTAGTTTATCATATTTAAAAAATAATTTTATAATTTTTATAATTTTTAATGGCAATTTGTTTTTCTTCTTTTGGAAATTGCTCACTTCTAATATTATTCAGGTATTGCATTCTTACTTATTTATTGTTAGTTTGTAGAAATTCTTTATACATACATATCAATTGTGTGCATGGAAACCTCTCTTCCCTGTGTGTTGCTGATCATATAACTTAATCTACTGCATCTTGTGATCTACACCCTCCCATATGCATATTTAGAATCAGTTTGTGTGATTACAGAAGTAATCTAAAAGACTAAAATAGGAAAAATGTGAAATGATTACTCATGTGTCCAAAAATCATAGGGATACTTTGTTATCATTCACACGAAAGATTACAAGACAAAGCTATGCTAAAATAAAAAGAAAGAGGCCAGAAAATAAGTACTTTTAGCTTTTCAAATCATACATGTCTCTGTTGTTAATTAAGGTGATTTTTAAAAAATAAAATAGACCCATGTATTTAACTACATAAAAATGCCATTAAAAGACACTTCAATAAAGATACTGCAAAAAAAATCACGGAATAAAGTGCTAAATAAATAAAATTACAGTCTGAGTGCAATTTTTTTTTTTAGTTGTAGGCAAACACATTTTCTGATGTAATATATATTTTTAAACTACAAATTTTCAGTGAACAATCAGTTATGTGGAAATTGCCTGAATTTTAGCCTGAAAGTTCACTAATCAATAAATATTCCTAAGTAAATATTAGTAAGATGAGCCTGTTTCTGCTGTAACTTGTATATTGTGAATACAGTTTAGTATTTTTAAAATTCTCATATAACAAATACAGTTATCATAAGATTGATGTCACATATGAAAATTCTAAGGCTAGAAGGAAGAAACACTGAATTGAAAATAGGTTTTTGAAAGAGAAGGTGGTTTGCATTAGTCGTGTGCAATTAAACCAGTCTTAAAATCAAAGTACAATAAACCCCAGGAGTCCAGCCCTGATTATCTACGAGTTAGCGATGCATGAGATAGGATATTCAAGGTGGTAATGTGAAGTGTAACCCTTTGATAAAAGCCAAGATCACTCATAAGGAGCTTCTCGTGATTTAAAGTATAATATATTTTACCATGCAATTCTAATGTAGTTATTTTAGCCATACTACCAAATGGTACTTTTATTAGAGTTTTTTTTTTCGTTGTTTTTTAATGGGTCAAATTCAAGTATCATGCTCTGTGTTCATAGTAGTTTTATTCTACTTTAAAAATACAACTTGGATACACTGTTGATTAATTTGGTCGCCATATATTGTTGTACAGATGCTGCTCAAGGCTGCCCAACTGTGGAAGAGAGCCAGTGCCAAAATCCAACCTGAGTTGTTTGCCAAGCCGATACCCAGGCACAAGGCTGTACATGCTAAAAAAAATGCCTTTCTTATAATCCAACACACAAAAACATAAAAACTAATGCTGGCCTGATTTGGCTTTTCTCATGATCATCATGATATCATGATCTCCTGATAGTATTCGAGGTCAATACAATAGCATAAAGAAGAGATGCCTTTGAAAAGTCCAGAATACCAAAACTGTGACATTGTAAGTTAATTAGCACCCTCTAGAATAGGATGTAATCTAAAAATACCAGATAACCTAATCTTCTAGGCCACATTTCCAATTCATTTGCTTTGTAGTTTGATCTTGATATTCCACTGACAACTTAATCCAGTATAATCAAAACCAAATTTATAACCTGTTTACTCCAATATGCTTCTCCTCCTAGTATTTTGTTTAAATAATTACATTTTGTATCAAACAACTTAATTAGTATCACTTAATCTTTCCTGTCATATTCATTCGATATTTGACCAGAACACAATTTCATAGTGCCTCTTTCTTCTAATTCTTTATAAGCCTTCTTGCTATTTACAGATTTCAGATACACAGCTCTGATTTTGTCATTCTCCAGGTAAAATGCCTTTGACAGCTCTTCATTGCAAGCACAATTACTTTGTAGCTACTTGCCCTGATATTCAACGTCATCCATAAACTGCTGCAACCTACCATGTTAAACTTTACCTTCCAGGATTTACTTTACACAAGCTGTTTTCCCATAGATGAATCCTGTGGAAAACATCTTACTGAGAAAGTTTAACACCAACACTCTTCTTAATTCCCAGATTCTTTCATTTACTTAAAAAAATCCAGCTTGTTAAGATAAAATTGCATATACAGTTATAATTTACCAATTTAAAAAATATAATTTATTGGTTTTTAGCATATTCAGAAATCAATTTTGGAACATTTAATCTTACCAAAAACCCTTATCCCTATTATTAATAACTCCTCATTTCTGCCTAATTCTCCATTCCTAGGCAGTTAATAATAGATCATGTGTCTCTACAGATTGGTTTATCCTGGACACTTCCAATAAATAGAAGAATTTGATAGGTATTTTTGACTGGCCTCTTAAACTTAGCCTACTATTTTTAAGGTTCTGTCCAAGACATACTTTAGCATACTGTAGCATATATTAGAACTCCACTTCTTTTTTATTGCTTCATAATATTCTATTATATGGATATTCTACATTTTATTAGTATATTTATCTTAATATTTGGGTTGTTTCTGCTTTTTGGCTACTATGAATAATATTACTAAGAACATTTCTGTAAAAAGTTTTTGGTAGGTACATGTTGTCATTTCTCTTAATTGTATACCTAGGAATGGAATTGATGGGTCATATTCTAACACTAGGTAGAAATTTTTGAGGGACTGTTTCCTAAAATGGCTCTACCATTTCACATCCCTATCAGTAGTGTATGAGTGTTCCAATTCTTCCACATCCTTGCTAACACTTGCTATTATCTGATCATTGTTATTCTTGTTGTTGTTTGTTTTTTCAGACAAACTCTTGCTCTGTCACCTAGCCTGGAGTGCAGTGGTGCAAACTCAGCTCACTGCAACCAGCACTTCCTAGACTCAAACAATCCTCCCAACTCAGCCTTCTGAGTAGCTGGGAATACAGGCAGTTGCCATCACTCCTGGCTTTTTCTTTGTATTTTTTGTAGAGAGGAGCTTTTGCAATATTGCCTAGGCTGGTGTTGAACTCCTGAGCTCAAGCAATCAACCCACCTTGGCCTTCCAAAGTACTGGGATTACAGTGTGAGACACCATGCCTGGCCTGACTTTTTGACTATAGCCATCCTATGTATCTGATTCCCCACCTACGGATTTGTGAACTTATTATTGTTTTTATTACACCTTTTATTTTAGGTCCAGAGGGTACATGTGCAAGTTTGTTGCATAGGTATATTGTGTGACACTGATGTTTGGGGTACAAATGATTCCAACACCAATGTAGAGAACACAATATCCAATAAGTTGTATTTCAAGCCTTTTTCCCATGCTGACCTCCCCTCCTCTAGTAGACCCCTGTGTCTACCATTCCCATCTTTATGTCCATGCACACCCAATGTTTAGTTCCCACTTATAAGTGAGAGCATGTGGTATCGGGCTTTCTCTGCCTAAATTAATTTCACTTAGGATAATGGTCTGGTCTCCAGCTGTATCCATATTGATGCAAAGAACATTTTATTTTATGGCCGTATGGTATTCCATGGTATATTTGTACCACATTTTCTTTATCCAGTCCACAGCTGACGGACATCTACATTGATTCCATGTCCTCACTATTATGAATAGTGTTTTGATGAACATATGAATGTATGTGTCTTTTTGGTAGAATAGTTTATTTTCCTTTGGATATACACACAGTAATGGAACTGCTGGGTCAAATGGTAGGACTTTTTAAGTTCTTTGAGAGATCTCCAAATTGATTTCCACAGGCACTGAAATAGTTTACATTCCCCACCAATAATGTATGAGCATTCCTTTTTCTCCACAACCCTGTCAACATCTGTTATTTTTTTTTACCTTTTAATAATAGTGACTGGTGTGAGATGGTACTTCATCATGGCTTTCATTTGCATTTCTCTCATGATCAGTGATTTTGAGTAGTTTTTCATATGTTTGTTGGTCACATGTATTGTCTTCTGAGAAGTAGCTGTTCATGCTTTTTGCTCACTTCTTAATGTGGCTATTCATCTTTTGCTTTCTGATTTGTTAAAGTTTCTTATAGATTCTGGATTTCATTAGATCTCTTTTGGATGCATAGTTTGCAAACATTTTCTCTGATTCTGTAGGTTGCCTATTTACTCTGTTGATAGTTTCTTTTGTTGTGCAGAAACTCTTTAATTTAATTAAGTCCAACTTGCCCATTTTTCTTTGGTTAAAATTGCTTTTGAGGACTTAGTCATAAATTATTTGCTAAAGCTGATGTCACGAGAGGTATTTCCTAGGTTTTCTTATATATACATACATATATATGTATGTTTTTATAATTTTAGGTCTCATATTAAAGTATTTAATTCTTCTTAAATTGGTTTTTTTAATCTGGTAAAAGGTAGGGGTCCAGTTCAAGCTCACAGAAGAAAAAACTAAAATCAGAGCAGAATGAACAAAACTGAGACCCCAAAATCCATACATACTACGCATAAAACCAAAACCTGTTTTTTTGAAAGGAGAAACAAGAGCTATAGACCTCACTAAGTAGATCAACTAAGAAATAAAGAGAAAATATCTAAATAAGCACAATGAGAAAGGCAACATTAAAACAATCCCACAGACATACAAATGATCCTCAGATACTATTTTCCTCACTGTGCACCAACTATGAAATCTAGAGTAAATGGATAAATTCCTTGGAAACACACAATCTCCCAAGCCTGAATCAGGAAGTAATCAAAACTGAATAGACCAATATAAAGTTCCAAAATTGAATAAACAATTAAAAATCTACCAACTATAAAGAGCTCTGAACCAGATGGATTCACAGTTGAATTTTACCAGATGTACAAAAAAGAGCTGGTACCAATCCTACCGAAACTACTCCAAAAAATTGACGAGGAGGATCCCCTCCCCAACTCATTCTATAAAGGCAGTTATCACTCTGATAACAAAATCTGGCAACTAAACAACAAAGAAAGCTTCAGGCTAATATTCCTCATTAACACAAATGCAAATGTCCTCAACAAAATATTACCAAACCTAATTCAGCTGTACATCAATAAGTTAATTTACCACAATCAAGTAGGCTTTATTCATGGGATGCAGGGTTGGTTCAAAATATACAAATCAATAAATGTGATTCACTGCATAAACAGAATTTAAAACAGAAATCATATGATAATTTTAACAGACACAGAAAGACCTTTCAGTAAAATTCAACATCTCATCATAACAAAAACCCTGAATAAACTAGGGGTTGAAGGAACATATCTCAAAATAATGAGTCACCTATGACAAACTCACAGCCAACATCATACTGAAGGAGAAAAGCTAGCAGCATTCCCCTAAAGAACTGGAACATGACAAGGATGCTCACTCTCACCACTGCTGTTCAACATAATACTGGAAGTCCTAGCCAGAGCAATCTGGCAAGAAAGAGAAATAAATTCATTTAAACAGGCAAGGAAGAATTCAAATGATCTCTCTTTGGTGATTATATGATACAATAGCTAGAAAACCCTAAAAACTTCACCAAAAGGCTTCTTGGACTGATAAATGATTTCACTAAAGTATCAAAATAAAAATCAGTGTACCAAAATCAGTAGCATTTCTATATACCAATAATGTTTGAGTTGACAACAAAATCAAAAATGCCATTCCATTTACAATAGGCACAAGGAAAATAACATACTTAAGATTATATCTAATCAAGGAGGTAAAAGATTTTTATAAGGATAACTATACAACGTTGCTCAAAGATCATATATCATACAAACAGAAAACATTCGATGTGCATGGATTGGCAGAATTGATACCATTAAAATGGCCATACTGTCCAGAGCAATCTACAAAGTACAGTTTAAAAATGTATAAAGAATGTGTACTAATTTTAAAAGGATAAACAATCCAGTAGTACAATGAACAAAGAATATGACCAGGGTTCCCAAAAGAAGAGTTTAGAATAACCAATAAAATCATGTAAAGAACACCAATATCACCGATAAACTGAAAATGATACATTTAAACACTAAAATATATGTTCATACCTTAATGAGAAAAAAATATAAACACTAACCTAATTTCTGTGAGGGAGAGAAAATATAAATCTTTTACAGTAATGATGGACATTTAAAGCCTAATAAGTCATGTTGGAGAGCGGTATGACAGTAACTAGTCAAATAGTAATACAAGTGAGTCCTTATTTCCACTTCTAGGTATATGCAATCGAACATTTTAAAAAGCATTTCCACAAGGAATTATGTAAAACAATATTAATTGCAGCATTGCCATTAATGATGAAAATGAAGCTATGTAAATGAATATCAGTACTATATTTAATGCTATGTAACTGTTAAATGAATTAACTACATACACTTCTGTGTTTACATCAACCATGGATGTGCAGTAAAATATATTTTTTAGACAAGAGATTATCAGTAACATATTTAACACAAATATAAACACAAAACATCTATATGTTTTATACACATATGTATACAGAAATCTAATGAAATAGATTGTAGAGATATGCATAAAAACTCTGACAATGTGAATTGTGTGACTTGTGCAGGAACAAATGAAGTAGAGAAAAATAAAATAATCTGGTAAGCTTCTTTAAGAAAAGGTAATGGCTCAATATATAAATCTTCAAAATTGAAGCCCGGAAATAAAAATGAAAAAAAATATAAACAATTTTTAACTCAAAATGCTTTGTTAGGCTGTTTTCCTTGGTTCTTTGTGCTATCTTCGGCTTTTATATTTTAAATAAATTTTGGTTAAAAAAATTGAAATGTAAATTCATGTATATATACCTATTAATAGAGCTATATGCTTACATAGGTATATAAATACATAAAGAAATATAAAGAGCAGATAGTAGTGGCTAACTCTGTGAACCAGGGGACAAATGCTGAAAAGACAGTTTTTACTGCATATAAACTTAAACTGTATGAATTTTTACCAGGTAACTCTATTATCTATACATATAAATGACCCCAAAATAATTGAAGAATGCATAAATCAACAAGCAAAAATGAATGAATAAACAACAAAGAGAGAAAACAGTTATAACATCATGGAGGTATGGACATATAAATGAGAGGGGAAGGAGGAGTAGAAATTAATTCTGAATCAATGTTTCTAACAAAGGTTGTTACTACAGTTATGATTTGAGAAAAATCATGGAAATATGATTTCCATTAAAAATAAATAACAGGCAGGACATGTGGGCTCATGCCTGTAATCCCAGCACTTTGGGAGGCCAAGGTAGGCAGATTACCTGAGGTCAGGAGTTCCAGATCAGTCTGACCAACATGGTAAAACCCCATCTCCATTTAAATTAAAAAAAAAATTAGCCATGCATGGTGGCATGCCTGTAGTCCCAGCTGCTCTGGGAGGCTGACGCAGGAGACTTGCTTGAATCCGGGAGGCAAAGGTTGCAGTGAGCCGAGTTCACACCACTGCACTCCAGCCTGGGTGACAGAGTGAGACTCCATCTCAAAAAATAAAATACATGTATTAGCAGAAACAAAAGAACACATGAAACCAGAAAAAGTAACAATGTGGTCTTGTATCATATGAAGTTTTTAATTAATTAATAAGAATAGTTAAAAATATTTAATATCAAGTAACTTGCTTTCTCCTTATTTATTTGGCATCAGTAGCTAGCCTTATTTGTACTTTCTGCTGCTACGTTACTATCTAGTGGAACTAGATATTCAAATTTTAGGTTAATATATGTTTTCAATTTATTGCTTTATGACAAAGCTATTTTTTAATCTCAGTTGTGATAGTTTTTACCATACTGCCTATTTTTTAATATTTAAAAACATTTATTTCTATTCCATTTGTAAAGGTAAGTACTTTTACCAATAAGTTTTTCCATTTTACTTATATTTTCTACATTTTAAACATATTTATGAATTTTATAGATTTTACGTTCTTCTGTATACTATATATTATATACTATAATTTATATATTTAGAAAGCATGTACTGTTTCTATTCTGTTGATGAAAATTATGATATGCTCTGATATTTTCTAGGAACTTAATGATATATCTAACCTGAGTACTCTATTAAATGAACAAAAAATAAAAGATTCTAATGTAGATTTATACATGAGCATGGTAACTACATCATTGTTTTCAAATATTTATCTGCAGATACCATATAACACACAATAAATGGGAATTTGTATAATACATTTTTTCTATATTATGGAGTAATACATAGCTATAAAATTATAGTAAGTGAATATTTAGTGATTTTAAAAATTGGTAAAAATATTGTGTTATATCAAAGTGTATGTTATATATTTAAATATCATGATAGTAAATATTTTAAAGTTACCTGAATATAAACAAATGTGTTTACAGACATGGTATATGAATCATTTTTTTCCAAAGCCTAAAGGCATAAATTTCTGGGTCCTATCTCAATTGTGATTTGAACAAAATATATTAAAAATTTACATTAGGCATGTGCAGTAGCTCCAATCTCTCATCCTAGCACTTTAGGAAGTTGACATGGGAGGATCCCTTGAACCCATGAGTTTTAGACCAGCCTGGACAACATGGCAAAATTCCATCTCTACAGAAAATACCAAAATTAGCGGGGCATGGTAGTGTGAGCTTGTTGTCTCACCTATGTGGGAGGTTGAGGTAAGAGGATAGCTGGAACCCAAGAGGTGAGGCTACAGTCAGCCATGATCATGCCACTACACTCTGGCCTCAGCAACGGAATGAGACCTTGGGTCTCAAAAAAAAAAAAGTCACTTCATACAGTATATTATGATGGGGCTTGGCATCAACCCCATCATAATATACTGTATAGTTTTATACTCAACCCCAATGTTATTATTGTATTTTTAACTTTTAATTTTGAGTAATTTCAGTCTGATGAAGAGGACACTTTTTATCCACGAACTGAAATTTAGTATTTCTTATAACTGAAAAACCATGCATTTTGCTGCTTTATGAGCCAGACTTTGCCTCAGTCGTTGTTAATGCACTTAATATGAAAGCTGTAACAGAATACAGGTTTCCTAAGACCTTTTCAGTTACTCATTGCTTTGTAGTCCATGCCTGACAGATGTAAAAATTATTCACATTTTCAAGTCCAACTACTTGAGAGGAAACCAGAGGTCTGGAAGAAAATGGCATGTTAATAAAGATTTGAATCATTCAATCAATATATAAATAAATCAATAATTTGTTTAATGGATCAATGAACATTTGAATAAGATGCAGAAACATTTTCTCTATATAGTTGAAGTTTGTATATCCCTTAATTGCAAATGCTATATATAAAATTGTAATGTGTTATTGAATAACATATAATTCACTAAAAGCTTGATTATTCTAAATTATATTAAATATAAGGAGGTCTTCATATAAATCTTTTTAAATCTGTGCACAAGGAGATTGGACTAGGTCCTCTCTAAGCTTTGCACGAGGTGGGAAAATACTTTGGACTAACTGGTTTTTAAAATCTCTTAAAATCTAAAATGTATTTTGAATGCTGATTCTCCTCTTCAAAGAGTAATCAATATAATGGGGAAAGACTAGACGTAAAGACTCAAGATTATAAAAATTCTATAGTAGATATGCTGAGGTATCTTCTCAGCCTCTGAAACATTATATTGTATTTATTTATTTACTTTGGAAAAGCATCATCCTTTCCAGTCCATAGCACTGCATCCTCACAGCCAGCATTGTGCCCAGGCCCACTGTCCACATTAATTTGACTAGTGTTAAACATCCTTATCAATCCATTGGACCTTCCTATAGGATGCTAGAATAAGACATGGCAGACTCTAAGTCAGTTCTTGCTGATGATTAAATACGTAACCTATAAATTCAAGTTGCTCAGTGAAAATGTGCTTGGTAATGAACAAGGAATAGAGAATGCTTGGATTTGAAGTATTAACTGAATAGAGAGCAGAGAGTAATCAACAACAGTGACTGAGTCCGTTATAAGGGTCTGTTTTCTCATTCCTGTCCATTGCCAAGGGAAGCATCACTGTATTTCAGCTGCAAGATTGTGTGAAACCACCGTATATCCTCATTCCAAATTCTGCTTTTTGAACTGTTAAGGCAGCTTAACTTACTTTTAGTTAGTTGCAACTGTAGTTTAAAAGCTCTAAGTTCTACATAGGAGAAATTACCAAATCAATAATTTTAAGAAACTAGTCCCTAAGTGCTCCTAAAATGTCATACTCAAAAAACATAGTGAGAGAATATAACAAGCATGCAGTCTGGTCTACAAAGGAGTCAAAGAAAACACCATCAGTTAGGATTCTAACACAAGCTTATTAAAGCACAGAATATTCCATTTTTCTTTATTTCATCGCTTTGCTAAGCCATTCTTGGATCCTCAGTTTTTAATAGGGTTATTATAATTAGACTTAGATAACAATGTTCATTTTCAGAGACCTAGTCTGTTTTCTTTTTTGCTTTCTTTGTATCATTCTTTGCTTCTCAGTGATTAATAAGTGTCAGTAAGCTAATAACATGTCATTAAGTGGATGTAGATTGGTAACATTAACCAGAGAATATCTGTGAAGCAGTCTGAACCACCACACGTAATAAATCATGCCTACTGCTAGGTTGGGGTAAAAATTCTCTGCTTATTCCAGAGGAGTTAATTTGCAGAGAAGAGGCAAAATTTAAAGAAAGTTATAACTCTATTCTTAGAAGTGACTGAGATTTTCTACTTGTTATTAATGGATGTATCTTCTTTTAAATACTAACTTTTAAATTATTGTTATTCAAGTAAATTTCTGGTTGATTCTTCAGCAAGATATTTAAAAGTTAAGAATTACAGAACATTTTAACCAGAGAAGACTTAGATACAATTTAATCTATCAGTTCTTTGCATACATTGATAAAAGAATGTTACTTTCTCAAAGTCATACAGAAAATGGGTCAAAAGTTAAGGCTTTCATCTAGTTCTGGTAATTTGAATAGCTTTTTTTTTTTTTTTTTAGTACCTTATATAGTCTTTCTATTGCTTTTTTAAATAAAGAAGGTGTCTCACTATGTTGCCCAGGCTAACCTTCAACTTTGGGTTCAAGCAATCGTCTCACCTTGGCTTCCCAAAGTGCTGGGAGTACAGGAGTGAGGCACTGCGCTCAGCCTTACAGCCTTTCCGTTATATGTAATGGTTTATATGTATTACTAAATAAACAATTTATTAAATTAACAACCTTTTTAGCTCACTATTATTAAAGGCCATTATGGACCAATTTCTGTGATAGGTTCTGAGGTTACTATGGAAAATTAATACAGTCACAGTCTTCAAGAGCTCAGGATGGCGATAGATTTGAGTTACAAATGCAAGTATCTATTACATAGAGCAGTACATAGTATGTAAGATCAGTAACGTAATGAAGAAATACACAATGTGCTTTGGAGCCTCAAAAAGAAACTTTAATTATAGAAAATGTAACAATGGACTAAGCTGTGCTGTATGTTTGGGTTTGAAAATAGAAAAAAAAATCTTATTATTCATTGCTATTAATAATTGAGTATCCTCTATGAAACTAAATTATTTTAAATATTCATACTGTCTATCCATTTTATTCTTGCAATTATTCACCTACTTCCTTATAACAACATAAATGAAAGTTGTTTCAAAAATAATGGAATTAAATGAAAAAGACCCAGAAAAAATATTTTTAAGACCATCAGAACTATAATTCAAATCCAAGTTTGCCTGATTCTTTCCTCTAAAAGAGGAAAATTTTGCAAATGAAGTTTTTTTTTTCTCCTGCAGAGTTGAAACCAAAACTATAAAAATGTACTGGTTTCTGAAATTAATTGGTTCCTAAATTTTCTCATTTTCTCAGATTCATGTTTCATATGACAAGTTAAACCATGCAAAGTACATAAAGTGTTTAGAAATAGAAAGTAAATAGCAACAAGTAATCTGCTAGCTGTTTTATTCACAGAGATATTGCTGTGCATAAAATGAAATGGTAACAACCAGATCCAGGGATGAGTGTGAGGTGTAAGAGTCTATCCATAATATTTGGTATTGAAATCTGCAAAAGTGTGTATAGACTTCTGTCCAGTGAAAAGCGCATTGCTTTCAAGTGGTATCTTCATTTATTTATTTATTTTATTTATTTACTGGATTGCTTTTTTCTTTAATTTATTTATTTTACTTTAGGTGCATACTATACCTGGTATCATTATTTAGTTTAAAAAAAGTTCATGAATTCAAGACTTCTGATCACGCAGATTCTCTCTCTTGAAAAAATGAAAAATCTGAGTCAAGTCTCTCTTCTGATGAGAAGTAAGTTCTCCTGCGTACTCTACTCTCAAATTCCTCCTGTCTGTGATACCCATTTTTAATATTTATAGTAGAAATGTAATCTAGACATATAAACAGTCCAATTACAGACTTGAAAACATTCTATTATGATTCTTACAAAAAATAAGCTGCTTTTAGTCCTTAAAACAATTTATGGGGTGAGGTATTGGGGGTGAGAAACAAAATGGGTTCTATGCTACATAAATAATTATACACACACACACACACACACACACATATATTCACATGCATATACATGAAAATGAACATCTTATTGGTATTAAAATGTACACATTAATTTATATTTATATATTTCATTGTACCAGTAAAAACCATTTAAATATAATTTATCTTAGCCAATGGAAAACATGTGTCTTTTTTCTTTTTCCCTAAAATAATTTTTAAACTGTAACACTTCATTGAAACTCTAAATATTGTATCCTAAGTAAAATTTTCCATATGATTCATTTTCATTTAATTTCCATTGAATTTATCTAATGATTTGCTGCAAAGATTAACAGTAGAAAAAAATCATTGATAGTTGCTAAATAACACAAAATGTTCACATAAATATTGTACTAAACTCAAAAAAAGATATTACCTTTATTTAAAAATATGAAATGCAGGTTCTTTTATATGTTGCCATATTAATGAAATTATTAACAATATTATATTGGAAATTTGAATTCCAATTTTTTTTTAATTCCAATTTAATTCCAAAATTAAATATGTATATTTAATCCCACAGAATATACATATATGTATATTTAATCCCACAGAAAAATATATATATATATATATATATATATATATATATATATATGTATGCTCATTCAACTTCCTCACATTTCCTGCTGATTCTCCTCCATTTCTCTGTCATGCTGTATACACACTTAAATCTGTCATATAGAGACTGCCTACTTGATTGAAATGGATAGTAGATAGCACCACAAAGTAATATTGCTTGGACTCAGAAATAGCTATTGCTCCTGTGCTCTGTAGGGTAAGCCCCATTATTTTTTCATTTTTCTTTCAATGACTATCTACCTTTTGTATTATTGGTTTCTTATGTCTGCTGACAAAAGTTTCTATGAGCCTGTCAGAATCATACAACCATGAAGTATACCATTCCTTGTCTGTCACATGCATTTAAAGGGTCACATGAAGGTGGGCATTTGGGCTATTTATAGTTTATCACTTTTGCAAGTAATGCAGTATTCACAATTTAATATCTAAGTGGTCAGATGAGTGAAAGATAAAAATTAATAATTAAAATAGTGGGGTTAAAGGTGTAGTCCTCATTTTAATATAGACCGGTGTCAACATTTACACTAAAATAGCACTCTAATTCATATTCAAACATGTATAAAGGGACGCACCTGTTACTCTATCCCTTTTCCAACTGTGGGGTTTATCTATTACGTATACTATTAACTTGCTGTCAATTACACAAGGAGAAAAGTAGAGGCAAATTGCTTGTAAATTACAGAGAGCAGCCCTTGCCTACACAGAAGAGTCTGACAATCTGAAGGAGTGGTTTGGAGCACAATTTTCCCTTAGCCTGAGGTATGAATACTTGCCTATAATTTTTTTTAAAAAGGCCATTCTTCTTTCATTGCTTTTTATAAAAGTTTAGATAAACTCTACTTCTGTTGACAAGGAAGATATTTATCAACTGATAAACTATACTGGAGGAAAAATTACATATTTTAACTTAACTGAACTTTGAAGGCAAGAGTCATTAGAAGAACATTGACTCTGAAGCCGGGCTGCCTGATTCTGAAACCTGGCTCTAGCATTTATTGTGTGATCCTTGACAAGATAGCTAACCGCTCTGTTTTAGCTCTCATTTATTTGTTTTTGAAATGCAATGATAGTACACAGGACTTTATAGGAGGATGTAAAGATTGACTTTCTAGATTCCACATATAAGTGAGATCATACGGTATTTGTCTTTCTGTGCTTGGCTTATTTCACTCAATATAATTTCCTACAGTTCCACCCATGTCACAAATGACAGAATTCCCTTCTTTCATAAAGCTGTATAGTATTCCATGGTGTAAATATACCACATTTTCTTTATCCATTTATATATTAGTAGACACTTAGGTTGTGTCTATATCTTCACTATTGTGAATAATGCTGAAATGTGTAAAAATAAAAATAACCTAGATTAGATACCAACAAGAAAAGTGAAAAAGAGAACATAGAGTAAAAATTAAAAGAGTAAAAAGTAGGTAGGGTTGTTAGAACAGTTTCTGGTGTGATTTTTAGCTAGTAATTTTATTTCTATAATTATATAGTATATTAATATAAAATATTTTGCATTAAATAACTATCCTAATCAATAGACAAATATTTACTAATGTCACATTTATGTCAAAAAATTAGGTATAGAAAAGAAATATATATTTGAAATTATAAATATGTAATAAATATATATGTATTGCTTTTGAATAGTTCATAGTGTATTAGAGGAGACAAGTTACATATACATAAATATTGTCTAACAATAAAATGCAGCACATGCCAGGGCCAGATTTGTGACCCAGTAAATAATCTAGAAGAATGGGACTTCCCAAATACTGCAGTAGTTGAAAGACCACAGTCATGCAAAGACAATGCTGTCTTGAGATGTTAAATTGGACTGCATTATGAGATCTGTGAATAACTGTATTTTTAAAAGCAAATTAATATTTGTGGATCTAAATCCTATCTCATTTATTAGATAAAAGTATGAGACCATAAATTATCCAAGAGGTCTTCCAACTCCCCAATTCTATTTGTTTTAAATCTGTGAACAAGCTCTGCAGGTATATAGAATAATAAGAAAAATGAACAGTAGTAATAGAAGAAGGAACTTAAGTATTCATATTCAGGTTCATGTGGTAATTATTTTCTAGAAAATTTTGCTGCCTAATTACATTTTTTATTGTGCTCGTTATTATTTTCATGTATTGGTCATTAAGGTGTGCTAGGCTTTACATTAAATGGTTTTATTTTACCTAACAGCTTTATTTAACCACATAATCTCAATTGTTAATAGATAATTTTAATACAGCATGTCATTAGTATAACCTCTTATGAACTATCAAAGTGGCTTATTTGCTGAACTGTTTTTGAATTCAATACAATTTAAAGGTCTGTAAATGGAGTACTGTGAAATATAAGAACAATCATATTCAAAAAGGATTAGTTTTTGTGACAAGGAGAACTAGGGCAATCAAATATGCCTTAGTCTTCTATTTAGAACATTGGGATATTAATGCTCATTTAATGATATAGTGGATGTTAGTTACACATTGTGGCTGTGAACATCTTTTGCATAACCTTCATGTGTGTAAAGAATTCATCATATCGTGAATCTTACCTCTAAAATGTAGGCGCCAGCATATGGCCTTTACTACTCCAATCAGAAGAGTCCCCAGAATCTTAAATAAAGAGAAACCTGAGGAAAGAGCTGTGTAGACTCTATATCCTGGTAAAGGTTCTAAGTAGAACACACATCTGGCTTTTGAGGTGACTAGTAATGGGATCACAAGCTCTTCATCTGCATAGCCTGTTGTGGTATCAATGACAGGAAGCCATGTTATCCTTCATGCTGCAAAGGAGCTGATGTGAACTAGATTTTTTTTTCCTGGCTACAAATACTCAAATCCAATTTTGATTTGGTGATCACTCCTATGTATATTGTGAACATTCTGATTTGTTTTTTTTCAGAGATTGGGTCTCTGTCACCTAGGCTGGAGTGCAGTGGTACAATCTCAGTTCACTGCAACCTCTGCCTGATGGGCTTAAGTGATCCTCCGGCCTCAGCACCCCAAGTTGATGGATTACAGGTGCAGGCCACCATGCAGGGATAATTTTGTATTTTTTGTAGAGATGGGGTTTCGCTATGTTTTCCAGGCTGGTCTTCAAATCCTGAGCTCAAGTGATCCACATGCCTCAGCTTCAAAGTGCTGGGATTACAGACATGAGCTACCACACCCAGTCACATTCTAATATCTTTAAATTAACAATTAATATATTTTTACCAGACAGAGTAGTTCTCTAAAATTTACAATTATGTATTTTTGTTGATACGTTTGTTAGATAAAATAATTTAAAAGCCCAGAGCATGTGATTGTGAAAAATTTTTCAATGGATGTTTATCTAAAAAAAAATTTGACTTCAGGGTCAAAATAGTTGACTTCAGGGTAAGATGATGCTTTAAGAAGAGGTGTGGAGCTCAACACTCAGAGAGAGATTCATGACATTCATCAAAACATTGGAAACTAAAAGTGATAATAATAACAAAAACTTTCGCCATTGCAACAGGATAAATGTACCACCCATCTTTCATTCATTTCAAGATATTTATTTTAGATGGTGTGCCTTTGGGAAGGAGACTGCTATCCAAGTAATAAATTCAGAAATACACTTGATAGTGTAAACATCTCAGTGATTGGAAAATAGAAGCAATTAAAAATTTTAGATACAAAAAATATTCCACCAGAAATTTTAATTTTATAATTTAAAATAAAAATAGACTATTCCATAAATAGTAAAAAAATAAATAAATAAATAACAGTAATGTGTATTTCTGTTCTCTGTAAGAATTTAGTTTTTTAAAATATAAAAGTGTTCAGATTATGCCTTTGGGTTATAGAAAGAGTTCGGCTTAGGGCCTAATTAAGGTTAAGTTCCTAAGTCTGATTATATGATTCACTGCATTTTGCTGTGAGCATAAAACAAATCTACAATGCCAGTTTAATTCTCTAACGAAATTTCAAAAGTTAATTCTTTAAATGTCAGAACATAATAGGGAATTATTTCTGAGAGATATTTACATTTTTATTTAAATGTTAAATGAATAGTGAATTTTAGTTTTATTGTAGTATCATGGAACTAGTCTTCTGGAGACACTGAAAGAAAAAAAATATGTATATATATAGTCAAAATATCACATTATACACCTCAAATATATACAATTTTGTTAATTATACCTTCAAAAACTTGGAAAAAGAATAGGAAGCATAACTCATGATTTAAAAATCAGAATTCAGAGTTCAGAGATACTCTGAAAATATGTGGAACAAAAACTCTGTAAGTCAAAAATAAAAATCAATTTTTTTCTTTGTATATTCCAAGTAGAAAAATTGTAAGCAATTTTAAGCATATTTCTTTCAGTCTTTGAGAAATGGAAAATTGAAGAATAAAGGACGGAAGACAGATGGATGTTCTGGGCTAACACCTACCTTAAAGACTTTGCAATGACTGTTTCTTCTGGTCATACTGTGCTTTCCCCAGATTCTCAAATGCCTAATTCACTTGCTTACCTTAAATGTCACTTTCTTGGCAATGTCTGGTCTGACTATCCTATTTGAGATTTGAATTTTCCCACACCTCTGACCTATATCCCATTTCATTTTTAACTCCCTAACACTTAAAACTGTTAAATATAAAATTTATAAATTATAAATAGTAATTTATAAATTATATATCATATAATTTATAAATTTATTTGGTAAGTACTAAAAGAAAATAGATTTTTATGTCTTTTGTATCTTAAATGCTGAGGATATTCCTGACATATAGTAGGGGCTCTTTGTATTTGTTTAAAATGTGATGATATAAAATATATGTGAATAATATCTTGTTAAATGGTACAAGTATGTATACAAAAAAATGCAACTTTAACATAATATTCCATTATTTGTTTTGTTTTCAAAAAAATATGTATGTAAATTACATATGAACAGATGTGCACCAAGATATTAATGTTAATATAATTACTTTCATACTGTAGATGACATACATATTGGCTTGGTTGGGTAGTTTACTTTTTCTCTTTATTTCATTTTCCTTTTTCTCTAAATTAATATTCATTACTTATTTTTAAACATATAAATGGAAAGAACAGAAAAAAGAGACGGAGGAAGGGTAATAAAGACATGGCTTATAGTTCAAGATTCTCCTCTAAAATAAAAAAAACGGCTGAGAGAATAGAAAAGTCTCGGGAAAATGCAGTACATTTTCAGAATTCGCTTAAATGCATTTTTATTCTGTAAATACTCTGAAAAATTAGTTTATCCACCTTTAGCAATTTATTATTCATATTAGTTCATTATTTTTCATGTAGGTTTTGCACTGAAAACGCACAAAATTTATGATTGCTTCTTTATTCAAGTGGTTTATACACGTATAGACTTTAACTGAAAATCATTTTCATAGAATATTAACATCATCTCCTAAAAGAAATGGCTCCCGGATACACTAGCACTTAAACATTAGTTAGTACTTTGCATTTATATTTGCTAATTCTGTAATTCCATTTCTTATCATGCTGATTATTTTTCCCATAATTTAGAATACAGAGTCACAGATTGTAGCCTAAGTTCTGATTGGAATTGACTCAAACATTAGCATGCAATCTTCTCCAATCAAACTGCAATAAAGAATCATGAACATTAAAGAGATTAAGGAACAAATTATACAAATATATAAAGTAAGTGTATTGGAGTAATGTCAGCAAGATAACAAAATTAGAAGAATCCCTAGCATTACTTCAGCCACAAAAGTACACTAGCAACTATTCAAAAACAAGAATATCACCCTGAATACAGCAGAACTCTGAAGAGAAGCAGAAAATCCCACTGCCCCACAGAAATGAGAAAAGTCATGACTGGTAAGAGGAATGGTCATTTTAGACCATAACACCCTATCCCCCCAAGCCAGCATAACATCACTTGCAGAGAATTTCTCTAGATCTACAACTTCTTGGGTCGGAGGAAGAAATTGGAGGCTAGACATTTGATATCCCCACTGGTTTGTGAATGTTTGTGGGGCATCTGATCTGATCTCATCCCATGGAAGTACCAGGAGGGATAAACCACTTGGGCTGAATTGGAGACAAGGGGTAAGGGCACTGATCACAGAAGTTGGTATATGGATCTTGGCTGCTGCTCTGCATTCTGATGAGCGAGGATGCCATGGTGAAGTGACTGGCTGACACCATAGCGCTGCAGGGGCACCATATGTGCAAAGGCCTAAATTCCTGAATGGATTTCTCAGAAAACTCAGATGCTTTTGCGGAGCATTTCCTTGATCTGGAAACAAGTTAAAGGTTGGCAATTAGTTGTTTAAGTCTTCCCCAGAGCCAGAAGCCACTCCAAGTCTGTATGTAAGTAATAGTGTAGCATATAAGTTCTGATGATAAGTGTTCCAAGCATACAACAGCAGGGCAGCAAGGTACTTCCAGTGCAAGGTTTCAGTTCTGGTGCTCATTTTACTTCCTCCCCAGAATGGGAAGCAACAGCAAAGCAGCAATTCAATATTATGTAGTAAATGTCAAACACCACTAAAGAACATCTGAAAAAGTTGAGATGGGGCTGTTTCCTTAAATACACAGGCATAAACATAAAGATGCCAAGATTCTGAAAAGTCAGGGAAATATGGTAACACCAAAAGAAACAAAGCATCAGTAATGGTCTTAGAAAAACTGAAGATCTTTGCAATATATGACAAATAATTCAGAATAACTCTCTTAAAAAAGTTCAGACTCATGGATAGCATTTATGGACCTGTCCTGGGCCAGAAGGAAGCTCAGTGTCCTGAAGGGTGAGTTCCAAGCCAGGCAGGATTCACCACATGCTGACTTAAAAGAACTTGAGCCTCAAGGGAACATGGGTGGTAATCTGACAGTACTCCTTGTGTCCAGGGGTGGTGCTGGCTATAGAGTGAGGCACTTCTCCTTTTGGAAAGAGGAGGGAAGAGTAGAAAAGACAGCATCTTGTGGTTTATGTACCAGCTAAGCCACAATACAAGAGAATACCAAGTAGAGGTCTAAGATTTTGACTCTAGTTCCTGACTCTTGAATGCCAATTGTGGACCCACTGGGATCTGCAGGACCTCACTGCACTGAATGGAATGGGACATGAGCCTGGCTGTTTTTCCCACCTTCTCTACCCCCACAGGCCTTGAGCAAACATAGGCAGTATCCAGGGAGTGGTTACAGCAGGTCTTGGGCAAGACCCAGTGCTGTACTGGGTTCAGGTGTGATCCAGCATAGTCACAGTGGTGGTGGCCCCAAGGGTGCTTCTGTAACTCCACTCCCAAGTTTAGATGGCTCAGAACACACACACACACACACACACACACACACACACACACACACACACTCTCTCTCTCTCTCTCTCTCTCTCTCTCTCTCTCTCTTATGTTTGTGGGAAAGTTAGGGAAGAGAAAGAGTCTCAGCCTGGTAATCCAGATAATTCTCCTGGAACTTGTACAAGACCATCAAGGCGGTACCTCTATGAGTCTGCAAGAATCACAGCATTACTGGGCTTGGGGTGCACACTAAAGCAGCAGCAGTTTAGATCACAACTCCAAAGTCCTCTCAAATATCTGGAAAACCTTCCTATGAAGGACGACTGCAAATAAGGGCAGACAGTGAAGACTACAATAAATTTCTGTCTCTTCAATGTCCAGACACTGAAGAACACCTACTAGCATCAACATCATTCAGGAAAATATGACCTCATTGAATGGACTAAATAAGTCACCAGGGACCAATCCTGGAGAAAGATACATGTGACCTTTCAGAGAACTAAAAATAGCTGTGCTAAGAAAACTCAAAGAAATTCAAGATAACCCAGAGAAGGAATTCAGAATTCAATCAAACAAGTTTAATAAAGAGATTGAAATAATTTAAAAGAATTAAGCAGAAAATCTGAAGCTGAAAAATGCAATTGGTGTACTGAAGACTGCATCAGAGTCCTTTAATAGCAAAATGGATCAACCAGAAAAAAGAAGTGGTAAGCCTGAAGACAGGCTATTTGAAAATACACAGTCAGAGGAGACAAAAGAGAAAAAGAATTTTAAAAAATGAAGCATGCTATAGGATCTAGAAAATAACCTCAAAATGGCATATTTAAGAATTATTGGCCTTAAAGAGATAGGATCAGACAATATGGATTTAAGAAAAAAAACTATAAGAGGCAAAGAAGGTCACTATATACCAATGAAGAAGTCAATTCAGCAAGATGATATAACAATTTTATATATATATCCACCCAACACTTTAGCACCTAGATATATAAAGGAAACATTATTAGAGCTAAAGAGAGAGAGAGGTAGGCCCCAATACAATAATAATGGGGGATTTTAACACCCTACCTTCACCATTGCAGAGATCTTCCAGACAGAAAATCAACAAAGATACTCAGACTTAATCCGCACTATAAACCAAATGAATGTAATAGATGTTTATTGAACATTTCATCAAAGAACTGAAAATACACATTCTTTTCTTCAGCACATGGATAATTTTTAAGGATACATGATACATTAGGTTACAAAACAAGTATAGAAACATTCAAAGAAATTCGGATAATATCAAGCATCTTCTCTGATCAAAATGGAAACTAGAAATTGATAAAAAGAATAATTTTGCAAGCTATACGAATACATGAAAATTAAACAATATGGTCCTCAATGACCAGTAGGTCAATGAGGAAATTAGGAAGGAAATTGAACAACTTCCTGAAAGACATAATGGAAATACAACATGCCAAAACCTATGGGATAAGAGGCAAGTTTATAGCCCTAAGTGCCTATATCAAAAAAAGGAAAAACTTGAAATAATTCAATGATGCAACTTAGAGAACTAGAAAACCAAGAGCAAGCCAAATCCAAAATTATTAGAATAGAAATAATAAAGATCATAGCAGAAATAAATGAAATTTAAATAGAAAAAAGATACAAAGATCAATGAAACAAAAAGGTGGGTTTTTGAAGAGCTAAACAAAATTGACAAGCCTTTAGCCAGACCAAGAAAAAAAGAGAGAATGTCACAATTCCTAAAATCAGAAATGAAAAGAGACGACATTACAACTGGTACTACTTCAAAGGATCGTTCATGACTACTAAGACCAATGGTATGTCAATAAATTAGAAAATCTAGAAGAAATCGACAAATTTCTAGATACATACAACCCACCTAGATTGAACCAGAATAAAATCCAAAATCTGAGCAGAACAGTAATAAGTAGTGAGATCAGAGCTATAATAAAATTCTCCAGTAAAGCCCAGAATCTGATGGCTTCACTGTTGAATTCCAAATATTTAAATAATAATTAATATCAATCCTACTCAAACTATTGTGAAAAATTGAAGAGGAGAGAATACTTCCAAACTCACTCTACAGAGCCAGTATTACCCTGATACCAAAACTAGACAAACACACATCAAAATAGATACATATAGGTACAATTATTATTTGCTATAGTGACCTTGTTGTGCTATCAGATAGGTCTTATTTATTCTTTTTAACTATTTTTTTGTACCCATTATCGATTTCATCTCTCCCTCACTCTCTGCCCTCCACTACCCTTCCCAGACTCTGGTAGCCATCCTTCTACTCTCTAAGTCCATGAGTTCAATTATTTTGATATTTACATCTCACAAATAAGTGAGAACCTGTGATATTTGTCTTTCTCTGCTTAGCTTATTTCACTTAACATAATGATCTCCACTTTCATCTGTGTTGCTGTAAACAACTGGATCTCATTCTTTTTTATGACTGAGTAGTAGTACTCCACAGTTTCTTTATCCATTCATTTGTTGATGAACACTTAGGAAGCTTTTGAAATCTTAGCTATTGTAAATAGTGCTGCAACAAATGTAGACGTGCACATATAAACAACAAGCAGGAATATAACCAAATGTTTCACATCACTCATCATCAGGGAAATTCAAATCAAAGCCACAATGAGCTATTAGCCTACCTTAGTTAGAACAGCTATTATCAAAAAGACAGAAAACAAATGCTGGTGAGGATAAGAAGAGGGAATGCTTACACACTGTTGGAGGGAATGGAAATTAATATAACCATTGTAGAAAACAATATAGAAGTTCCTTAAAATAGAGCTACTACGTTATCTAGTAATGTCAGTTCTCAGAATCCATTCAAAGGAATTGAAATCAGTATGTAGGGGGAGATATCTGCATTCCTATGTTTATTGCAGTACTGCTGTCATATATATCAAATCAAGTTCAAAGATTACCATCTTTTCTCTATTCTCTGTAGTTTAAGTCTCTGAAAAATTAGATCTGGTCGAGTTAACCTCGAAGTATTTTTATCTCTTAGAAATAACTGTGATTTTTATAATACAAGAAGATCTTGACTAAAGTTTTACGAATTTTTTGAATTTAAAGTTAGTTGAATTAAAAAAAAATAAAAGCAAGTGAAAAGTCAGTATTTTAAATATTGACTTTTGCATCTACTTGTCCAACTTATCTATGCTTAGTCTAAATAATTTTTGCTTGTTTTAGACTTCAGTTTATCTGCGCATACCCTAGAAAGTGTTGGGGAATGCCTCCAGGCTTGGTTAGGGTCCCAATCCTTTTTCTTCTAGAAGTTTCTTATAACTGTCATATTTCATTTTCATTGCTATTTAACTGTTTTTATTTTCTACCATCAAGTCTTAAGTTCCTTGAGAGAAATCACTTGTTTGTATTCATCATAGTCTCCTGAAACCCTGACATTTGACACAGAATGAATTAGAGGAATAAATTGTTACACTGATAGAATTATTTTTTAAAGTCTTTTTCAGAAAAAATTATTCTGTTGTGGTAGCCATGGAGATGCAACACTTTGGAGTTCCTTTCAAGAGAGAAATTCCTGATTAGCTGAGAAGAATGCAGTTTGCTGACTGGCTCCATCCTAAGCTGCAGTTTATGAGCTGAAAACAATTCCTTTATTCGCAGGCTCCAGTCAAGTATTGGCAGGCATGATGGGCAAACTATGGCAATATGAGTATCTTTTAATGGACCATCTTTGATCTAGAGCTCTCATTGGGTTATCTGATACTCTTTCACATCTGAATCATGGTATGAAGCCCTGCCCAGTCCTGCTCCATTTCCCTTTGCTTACACAGGTGTCCAAGTGGATAGAAGGTTTATCCTGCCCAATTCTGTTTCCTTCCCCATTTATCTTTCACTAGTGTTATTCCCCAACAAACTGTTCACAATTCTACCTCCTAGTCAGCATCTGCTGCCTGTTTGACCAACTGACACAACTACCGATGTAAAAGAAAATTTGAAAATCTGAATCACACAGGAACACAAAGCATTTTTAAGTCTGAAATGAATTCACATGGTTGCTAAATGCTCAGTTTTGGATTGATAACCACCATTCACTTGTCACTCCTTAGTGAGCTCTGTGCTTAAAGTTTCAAATGTTTAAAGTTTTATTTTCTTTAATAGTGGTTTTTCTAGTAGATGTAACAGTTATCTCCACTCTTCTATTTATTTAAGAGCAACATTTTTTTTATGTTAGCATGTGTTATGTTGTTCTAACTCTAAATTAATCTTATAGCTCTTGTGTGAAATATGTGTAGTGACACTTTAAACTTATATTTTAATTTTTCAGTACCATTAACAATTGTTCTATTATTATAGCTATAATTCTTGTGTTCCTGTTTTGCAGACAATTTCACTATACAGGTCAAAACTTAGTCCCTAACTGTAGTCTCTATAATTGGATCCATTATTATTGCAAACTCAAAAAGTGAAAGTTCTAAAGCACAAATCACTAAACTCTCTAAGATACAGTGATTTTGGAGACAAAAACCAAAGCAAATTAAATAAACTATTGCAAAGGAGTTGTTTAGCATACCATAAAGGTCTTTTCTAATTTGAAGATGTAGCATCTGTTCTGTTTTTCTTTCTCTTCTCTCTCTCTCCTGCCTTTTTCCTTCTTGAAAAATTTAGTTTGATAATTATTAAGTTAGAGTTTCACATGAGGAATGGTGGAAGCATTGGCGACCTACAATAGAATATCAGAGCTGACGTAAATTGAAGATGTCCACATGGTAGAAGGTAGGATGTGATGCTCAACTGGTACAGAGTGTCAAAGTCTGACTCTAGAGAGATGTCATTCATGTTTTTAGTTTAAAGCAAATGAAATGTAGTATGGAGTTTATTTAGAGAACAGTATATATTGTAGTTCCAAGAAATTGTGGGTGAAGTTGAAAATGTTCAGATCTAAGTAGCAACAAAGACAAAAATGATGCCACAGTATTGTTCCCTTTGCAGATACCCCCACTGCATCTGCTGAGTATAAACACCATGTTTGCAGCATTAATCTCAGTGACGCTTGACAATGGAGATGCTGCTGGCATGTCAGAAGTGATTTTGGTGAGGTTTCTGTTTACTTGTGTCTCTAATTTCTGATACAACATCTGCTTACAGAGAACATATCTAACTTGTAGTGCTTGCATGTTTCATTAATTCGAGGGAAATTAGACCTAAGATACTGGCCAATCCATGAAGACTGCACACAGTATAGAAGAGGGGTTCCCAAAAGGTAATAAGCAGCTATTTCAAGGATGCTGCATAGTCATAAAAGACAGATATGCATAGGAAGGAATTTCATTATTTTTAATTTTTAAATTATTTAAGATTACATACACACATGTACACATGCACATAATGGGAATGCAATTTATCTTTGTGTGTGTGTGTGTGTGTGTGTGTGTGAATGTATAAAGAGATTAAATGAACACTGAAAATATTTCATCACAGTGATAAATTAATACAAATAAAACAACACTGGGCATAGATTTTCTCTAAATAACACCTCCCAAGTAGCATTTCCACATGCTAACTCTAACAGAGTAAAAAGAAACAAAAGCAATTATACAATTCAGTTACTTTTTACTTGTGAAAAAAATTAAGGCAAAAACTTAAATCTGTACAATAATTTAAAAGCAAGGTTTGTCAATATAACAAATTCTTGATCAAAAAATAAAAATTCAAGAAATTTATTTTCAATAAATTGAGCGTGTATGCATACATTTTGAGAAAAACATGTTCATCTGTACCAGAATTGGTTTTTATAGAAAATATTAAAATAGGACAAATAAAATTTTATTTTTAAATTTTTATTATTTTTTGAGACAGAGTTTCACTCTGTCACCCAGGCTAGAGAGTGCAGTAGTGTGATCATAGCTCACTGTAGCCTCTGCCTCCTGGGTTCAAGTGATTCTCATGCCTCAGCTTCCAGTAGCTGGGATTACAGGCGCATACCACCACACCCAGCTAACTTTTGTATTTTTAGTAGAGATGGTATTTCACCATGTTGTCCAGGCTGATCTCAAACTCCTGACCTCAAGTGATCCATCCACCTTGGCCTCCCAAAGTGCTGGGATTACAGGCATGAACCATCCTGCCCAGAAACAAATAAAATTTTAAGTATATTGCTGTGATAGAATAAAATACAACGATTAATATAATGTATATATTCGTAAAAGACCTCCCAAATGTTCACAATTTCATTCATAGTAGATGCAAAACTGGAAATAACTCAAAAAGATTACAAATTGTGGTATATATATGTAGTAAAATATTACTCGACAATAAGGAGTTCAAAACCAGCCTGGCCAACCTGGTGAAACCCCTTCTCTACTAAAAACACAAAAATTAGCCAGGCATGGTGACAGGCACCTGTAATCCCAGCAACTTGGGAGGCTGAGACAGGAGAACTGCTTGAACCTGGAAGGTGGAGGTTGCAGTGAGCCCAGATCATGCCACTGTACTCCAGCCTAGACGACACAGCAAGACTCCATCTCAAAAAAATAAAGATAAAAAAGAAAAAGCTGAAAACTGGTTTTCAAACTAACTTCCTCAAAGAGATCTTAAGAGATAAAAAGGTGGCTAGATGTGCCTGACCCTCTTTGACTAGAGAAGTTCAGCTTAATATAGACTTCCCCGGCTTTCTAGATTTGGATTTTGTGAAAGATTTCCTTTAACAAAGAATCAGCGCCTAAAAACTAAAAATATGATTAAAAAAAAAACACACACACTGGCCTAAATATATTTCGGGCATGCCACCTTTAGAAAGCAAACATTTAGAAATAGTCAAGAACTTTTCTAAAATCTTAACACAATTGTTATTAGCAAACCCTGGCTCCTTCTGTGTGCCCAGCATCGTGCTAAGCACAATACAGACATTAGCTTATTTCATCATGATAAGCTATCATTTTACTGAAGAGGAAACCGAGGGTTAGAGAGGTTAAGTAACTTGTCCAGGACCACCAAGCTAGTAAGCTATGAAACCAAGATTAACCCAAGTAGCCTAATCTCCAAACCCCACTATTAACCATTCTGCTTCCCTGACTCTGAACAAATTAATGATTTCAATTCAGTCTTCAAGTCTCTGTCAGAGAGAGAGAGAGAGAGATTTTTAACAACTTGCTAGTTGTCTTCCTTAAAAAGGCAGCAGAACAGACAAAAGCCAAAAGCGGTATGTTATATAATAAAAAAATTGGTTCATTCTTTTCCCTGGTTCCTAGAAGGAAGCCTCTAAATCCTTAGAATTTCCAGAGTGACAGGAGTGTCTTTGTTATCCATGGTGGACCCTGAAGGTTTAGGCTAAAGAGGTGATTTCTGGCCCCTATAACAGCTTAAGCTAATGAGATTATTCAGGATGGGGGTTGGTCATGCCAGAAAGACCAATCATGTGATTAGAGAATTGAGGCTTTGAACAGTGTGATATTAGCCTGACCTCTAAGGAAGAGGGCTGGATATTGTGTTCAATATTTTGACCAATAATTCAATCAATCATGCTTATGTGATGAAGCCCCAATAAAAACTCTGGACAGACATGTTTAGGTGAGCTCCCTGATTGGCAGTATTTTATGTGTATTGTTACGCATTCATGTGCTAAGAGAGTGATGTACTCTGACTCCATGGATTTGGGTTTGGGACGTTCTTTGTTTTGGGGGCACTCGCTGACTTCACACTATGCATCTACTCTTTTGGCTAATTCTGACTTACAGACTTTTGCTCTAATAAAACTGTAATCTGGGGCGGGGGGAAAGCTGAACATGAAAAAATAAATCCTCTATAATTTTATTTGAATAAAGTTCCAGAACAGACAAAAGTAATCTGGAGTGATAGAAATTAGATCAGTTGTTGCTTGAGTTAGGAGAAGCAGGGAAGCACATGGGTGCCGTCAGAGATATTAACTGCAAACTGCAGGAAGTAACTTTTAAGGGAGATGGTAAGTTCTTTATCTTGACTCGATGCTATATACGTGGATACTACATACATCTATATTTATGTTTTTTTAAAAAAGAATAGGAAGCAGAAAACCCTTTGAGATGATGGCTTTATTTATGGCATTGGTTATGGTTATGATTTCACAGGTACAGACTTAGCTCCAAAATTATCAAGTTGTAAACATTAAAAATGTGCAGCTTTTTGTATGTTAGTCAAACTTCAATAAAACGGTTTTTAAAATGCATAGGTATCAAGCAAAAGTTATTGTGAAACAAATGTCTTTATGACTCAAAAAATAATGCTTTAGAGATGAGTTTGTGATGTAAGAATATTCATGATACATTAAATTAAAAAGAAAGTTTTATAAAACTAATGCATGCAAAAAGTATGTGTGTATATGTGTTCATGGTATGTGTATGTGTGTAAAGAAAACTGTCAGAAGCACAAACTACTGTTTTTCTTTGTTTATATTGATTTTTTAAAAACTGTATGTATTCACTTATTTTCCACAGCTAATATTAAAATTAAAAATGCAAGTATAAGAAATTATTTACAAATGGACTATAGCTAAGTCAGAAGCAATGGAAGTGAATTCTGTGTACCTGAATGTATACACATCTGCACTGCAACCACAAATGTGATTTCCCAAATTCTACTTTCTGTATTTGTCTCTTACCCAACTCTAATCTGACATTATTTATCACAGTATACTTTGTTGATCATTTATTATTCTTATGTTTTCTATTTTTTCCATGTGTTATGTTAGCCCAGCATAATAAAAAAAAAAATAACAGTTCTACTCATTTTTGTATCCTGGTGACTAATAGAAAGTTAAAATAAAATTGATTATTAAACGGATCAATGAGTTCTCTAGGTGCAGAAATATATTGGCCAATGAAGGCTATATATCCAGAACAAAAGAACTCCTGTAGACTGACCACAATGGACCAAAAATGATTAAAACAAAAATAAATGTTTGTAGATATTATTTTAACACCTTCTTCCCCATCTTATTTAAAATTTGGATTTAATATCAGGTAAAAGAGTTTAGCGAATTTTATTCCTCAATTCATAGCACTTTTAAAATATCAATAGTCCAGCACAGGACATTTCATATTTATGTTAAATTTTCTCATGTCCTTTCATCATCACTCCTATTTTCTACCCTCCTGTAAGAACTATAGTGTATAGTTTCATACAGGTACTTAAATATATGCATAGTGTATTCATGGAATAAATGCTTTAATTTATACAAAGAGTATTATTATTCTCTTCCTAGTCAAAATTATTTGTGCATTCTTCTAGGTTTTGGGTGACTTTCTTTGGCAAATTGCTGAACCACAGAGGAAAAACACACTTAATTTCAATAAATAATGCCAGAATGCTTTCTACAACAGCTTTAACAATTAATCCTACTGAGAGTAGAGTCTGAAGTTTCCCTCCCCTTACATCCTTTCCAATGGTTGGTATTATAGCCCAATGTGTTATTTTGTTATTCTGACGTGTAATGTGGTATCCTTCTTCTACCATGGGTGCAAAATAAATCTTTATTATTTTAAGCTGTTGAGAATTCTGGATCATTCATTAATAAAGCCTAACCTGTCCTGCTTCATTTGACACCTTTTCAAGTTTTCACTCTGCTGAATATTTAGAGTCACATCAGTTGGGGGTCCCTGAGGTTAAGCTTGGGGTTTTACTTTGACTATTTAGATACTGAAAGCACATTTGTTTGTTACCACCTTACCAGCTATTTATGCTGGAAAATTAAAAGGAGGCTGGAGTGCAACACCAGCCAATTGTAAGCGTATAACATGTTCATTAGTCTATGTAATCCCCGCAATTTTTTATGATAGATCATGATTTTGAAGTTGTTCAGCTGTGAGAGCTGCTGCTATATGATACGTCTCTAATTCTCTATTGAAATCGTTATATAAAAATATAGCCACGGTGTTTTGTATAAAATGTTCAATTCTTAAGTCTGTAATAGCTGATTTAGGTAGATGGGAAGCTTGATTAAAGCAGCAGCAATCAAAGTATTAGTTAAGGTAGTAAAATTAACCACTGTCCTTAGGCAGTTCAGAAATACTTGCAATCTAGTATACTCTGCCATTTGGAATTAAGTAAGAGCAGGGATATCGTGTCACAATTTCAATAAATCATTACATTTAATTAAACATAGCAATAGAAGAGCTACACTCTTAATTAGGTTTTATACTTATAAGTATTTTAGAAACAATACAATGTCATCAATTTGCTGGCCAGAAAGAATAGAAAGTGAAAATACACTTAGTAAACTTCTGATTTTTCACCCTTTATTTTATAATTATCACAGCATTTACATGGATGTAAAACTCCATAGTGTTTTATTCTCCAACGATAGTGAGATTATCACTGACATTTTCTTCTTTCTTGGCTTTCCCAGTTGGACAATAGAAATCATGGATCCCTATTGTATGGCTAACTGTAAAAGAATAAATTCAATGTAAAAGAGTAAAGTCCAGGACTGTCTTTTGATTACGAGACACAGAAACACAATCTGAACCAGTTTAGGCAACATAAAGAAACATAGCAGGAGATAAAGAAACTTCAGTGATTGTTAAAAACAGAATAAAATGCAATTGGAATTCTATAAATTTGTCTCACATTTGTCCTAAATTCTCTATGCTAATTTAATTCCCTCACCAAAAATTTCTTCATGAGACTATAAGCATAAACTCTGCATATTTCTAGTTTTGATGCAGAAATTCAAAAACTTAGTTTTTCCTAGTTCCAATTTTAAAATTCTATGACCACCCAAAATAGGCTGGTGTGAATTACATAATCATCACCATGACAAGGGGCTGGGCAGTATACTTTACTTACAACCCTCGTTAAAATATCTGACTCTCTTTAAGAAAAAAACACCTGCAAATAAATGTGCAGAGGTGAGGGGGTACAGGAGACAGAGGGAATAGATTACATATATGTGATTTTTCTAAATTTAAAAGTTGAATATTATTAATGGATTAAACTTTGCTATAGGTAAGGCATAGCAAGTAAGCAAGTAAGTCAACAATAGCAAGGAAAACAATGAAATAATCAGTGAGCCACTGGTCCCTTGAATGCCCCTCCAAAACATAAAACAAAAAATAAAAATATTTACCACAAAATGTTTATATAAATTACCCAGAGCTGGTAAAAGACCCTAGAATGTCTATCTATTCCATAATTATCACAGAGAATTTGGTAAAAGAAAACAGATCATACTACTTCAGAGGTGGAGAAAAGTTTTGCAAATTTTTTATTATAAAGGACAGCTAAGGGCAGGTGTGATGGCTCACACCTGTAATCCCAGCACTTTGGGAGGATGAGGCAGGCAAATTGCTTGAGCTCTGGAGTTTGAGACCAGCCTAGGCTACATGGCAAAACCCCATTTCTAACAAAAAAAAAAAAAAAAGGAGGCACACCACGAACCAGGTGAGCTGATGTCCAGGTTGAGAAGTTGGATGTCCCAGCTCAAAGAGTGAAAGTAAATTTGCCCTTTCTCTGCCATTTTTTTTAATTTACAAAAATTGTATATATTGTCATGTACAAAATGTTGTTTTGAAATATGTATATGTTGTGGAATAGCTAAATTGAGCTAATTAACATATTCACTACTGCACATACTTTTCATTTTTGTGCAGTGAGAACACTTGAAAAATACCATCTTAGCAGTTTTTAACCATATAATACATTTTATTAACTATAGTTGCACAATAGGTTTCTGGAACTTATTTATTCTAACCTGAAAGTTTGTGTCCTTTCACCATCATTTCAACAACCCCAACCCCTACTCCTGGTAACCATCATTCTACTGTTTACTTCCATGAGTTCAACATCAGAGAAGGGGTTCATATCCAAAATACATAAGCAATTCAAACAACTAATGATTAAGAAAATATATAACCCAATTGAAGAATGGGTGAAAGATCTGAACAGGCAGTTCTCAGAAGAAGATACAGAAATACCCAAAAGGTATATAAAGGAAACACTTTAAAAACTAATCATCAGAGATACCCAAATTAAAACCCCACTCAGTTATCACTTCAGCATTTTTTTCTATTTGGGCTTTCTCACATTGTGGATGGCCATCTGCTTTAATCATTTCACCAATCCAAATGATAATCTCTTCTGGAAACATCCTCACAAAGACACACAGAAATAATGTTTTACCAGCTGCCTTGAAATCCCTTAGCCCAGTAATGTGGACGTAAAATTAAGCACACACTACAACGGCAGATTTGAGGAGTTACAACAGAGATTGCATGGCGCACAAAACTGAAAATGTTTGTCATCTGGTCCTCTACAGAAAAGGTTTGGCAATTACCACCAAATTTGATTGTTTTATATATTTTCTTTGCTCCCCCAAACCTCCTATGCTTCCTCTGATATTTTCTCAACTTTCATTGAGCAAATCAGTCTAACACACAAATATTCTCATCTTCCCATCACAAACATTTCACTTTCCCCCCTATTTTACTCATCTTCACTCAATTTAAAAAGAAGAAATACACTTTCTATACAAAAGGTTTATCATACTCGTAATGCTCTGAGTCCTACTTTTTATTTCCTTCTTCAACAAATTGCTCCTTCAGTAATTCCTTCTCTCTCTTTGTATTACTCTTTGGTTTTCTAATCTTGGTTAATAAAAGTAATAATAGCAAAAGGTGAAAGGGATTTTTTGTTTGTTTCCTGGACATAAACTCATCCTAGAAAACATTACCAGTTTCTGTAACTGTACTTTTCCTTCTATGCTTCCAAGTTCCCAGACATTTAATGATGCCATAAATTCACAGAAGACTCATTGATACATTTCACCAGAGTAAGCCAAAACCTAGTAAACTTATTCCTTTACTCCCCCAATGATTAATCCCATTACTCAGTGATGTTAATCTCAACAAGACTGAAGAGGAAAGGAAGCTCATTTAATTCATATAAGTATGGAAGACCAATTGATCTCTCCATTCAGAAAGATATCTTATTTGAAAAATGAAGATTGGCTATACAAAAAGATTTCTAGCTGGTGGAATTTTCAGAACAGGAAAGGGAAAGAAACCATTATAAATGATAAAAAGTCAAGTTGTTGTTGTTGTTATTGTTTGGTTTTTGTTTTTGTTTTACTGCATATAGTTTGTTTTGTTTGTTTATAAGGGCTTCTAAAGTTATCTATTTCACAATAAAGTTATTTTAACAATATATTATTATAGAAAGAACAGCAGGAGCAGCAATGACAAACTGTGCTAAGTACTTTAAATGTATTATCTTATTTGAACATCAACCCTTTGAGACAGGTATGCTCATGTTACCCATGAGGAAATCAAGCTTACAGAGACAACTTGCCCAAGGTCACTCAGTTAGTAGGTAATAGTGTAAATCAAAGCAGATTGACCCCTGAGTTTTTAAAATTTATTTTACTTTAAGTTCTGGGGTACATGTGCACAACCTGCAGCTTTGTTACATAGGGATACACCTGCCATGGTGGTTTGCTGCATCCATCATCTCGTCATCTACATTAGGTATTTCTCCTAATACTATCCCTCCCCCAATCCCCTCACCCCCTGCTATCCCTTCCCAGTTCCCCCACTCCCACACAGGCCCTGGTGTGTGATGTTCCCCTGTGTCCATGTGTTCTCATTGTTCAACACCCACTTATGAGTGAGAACATGCAGTGTTGGGTTTTCTGTTCTTGTGTCACTTGGCTGAGAATAATGGTTTCCAGCTTCATCCGTGTCCCTACAAAGGACATGGACTTATCTTTTTTTTATGACTGCATAGTGTTTCACGGTGTATATGTGCCACATTTTCTTTATCCAATCTATCATTGATGGGCATTTGGGTTGATTCCAAATCTTTGCTATTGTAAACAGTGCCACAGTAAACATGTGTGCACATGTGTCTTTATAAATAGAGATTGATTTATAATCCTTTGGGTATATATACAATAATGGGATTGCTGGGTCAAATGGCATTTCCAGTTCTAGACACTTGAGAAATTGCCATACTATCTTCTACAGTGGTTGAATTTACACTCCTATGAACAGTGTAAAAGCATTCCTATTTCTCCACAACCTATCGTCTATTGTGTACTGATTTTTTAATGATCACAGTTCTAACTGGCATGAGATGGTATCTCAATGTGGTTTTGATTTGCATTTCTCTAAGGACCAGTGATGATGAGCTTCTTTTCATGTTTGTTGGCTGCATAAATATTTTCTTTGGAAAAGTGTCTGTTCATATCCTTTGCCCACTTTTTGATTTTTTTTAATTTGTTTAATTTATCTGTAGATTCTGGATATTAGCCCTTTGTCAGAGAGGTATATTGCAAAAACGTTTTTCCCATCCTGTTGGTTGCCAGTTCACTGTAATAACAGTTTCTTTTGCTGTGCAGAAGCTCTTTAGTTTAATCAGATCCCATTAGTCTACTTTGGCTTTTGTTGCCATTGCTTTTGATGTTTTAGTCATGAAGTCCTTGCCTATGTCTATGTCTTGAATAATATTGCCTAGGTTTTCTTCTAGGGTTTTTATGGTGTTAGGTCTTAGGTTTAAATCTTTACTCTATCTGGAGTTAACTTTTGTATAAGGTGTAAGGAAGGGATGCAGTTTCAGCTTTCTGCATATGGCTAGGTAGGCAGTTTTCCCAACACCATTTATTAAACAGGGAATCCTCTGCCCGTTGCTTGTTTTTGTCAGGTTTGTCAAACATCAGATGATTGTAGATGTGTGGCATTATTTCTGAGGACTCTGTTCTGTTCCTCAGAACAGAGTCTATATATCTCTTTTGGTACCAGTAACATGCTCTTTTGATTGCTGTATCCTTGTAGAATAGTTTGAAGTCAGATTGTGTGATCCCTCCAGCTTTTGTTTTGTTTTGTTTTGCTTAGTATTGGGTCTTGGCTATGCGAGCTCTTTTTTGGTTCCATATGAAGTTTAAGGTGTTTTTTTCCAGATCTGTGAAGAAGGTCAATGGTAGCTTGATGGTATTAGCACTGAATCTGTAAATTACTTTGGGCAGTATGGCCATTTTCAGGATATTGATTCTTCCTAACTATGAACATAGAATGTTTTTCCATCTGTTTGTGTCCTCTCTTACTTCCTTCAGCAGTGGTAATTCTCCTTGAGGAGGTCCTTCACATCTCTTGTTAGGTGTATTCCTAACAAGGGAGTGGGAGTTTTTGTGAATTGTGAATGGGAGTTCACTCATGATTTGGCTCTCTGTTATTGGTGTATAGGAATGCTTGTGATTTTTGCACATTGATTTTGGCCATCTTGGCAAAAGTCCCTCTGAGTGTTTTATATTTGTCATTTGACTATCAGTTGTAAACAAACACAAACTGCAAAAACTGCAATGTCACCAAGAAAATGGTTTAAGGGCCTCACCAGTACTCTTATCTAGTTGGAACATCCAAAAGACTGAGAAAGAAATATGCTAGGGTTGTAATAATAGTAAATACTATTTGAGCCCCTTATATAAATTTATCCTCTTAATATTCACAAAAATCCCTATGAGATACTTTTATTACATTTTTATGTATGAGCAAACAAAGTCACAGAGAGATTAGGTAACTTGCTCAAGATGACACACCTAGTCAAAGAAAAATTATGAATTGAAATTAGTGTCCTGGACCCCCAACCCAGTCTTATTCTCTCAGTCTCTGCAGTACTTATTTTTATCATATCCTCTGTGGTCACATTTTTTCCATACTCTTAGAATCATTAGGTAATCAATATTGAAACTAAAAACTACTTATTCACACACACACACACACACACACACACACACACACAACAATTCATACAAGGCCATCTATGATGAACTATTTGATGGCTTTCTATGATGAACTTAGAGCAGACTATTTTCTCTATATCCACAAGAAATAGGTAACCGAAGGCAGGAAATCACAAACAATGTGATAGGAAAGGTGTATCTGAGAAAACTGTGTTGATCGGACTGAATTACGAAGGCTGTTTGTCAAAGAGGATTATAAAATGCAATTCTGGAGGGCTTTGAAGAGCAGAAGGCATGAATAATTATATTATCTTATTTACTCTACATAACAACCGCAAGCAATGTAGTGTTATTGTCATTTTGAGAGATTAAAGAGTTTATTCATTTAACAATTGGTAGTGCCCAAAATTTAAACATAGCTGGCTCTAACTCCCAATCCTGGTATCTTAATATCTGAAGCACTCTAAAACAATGACCAAAGGAAAAAAAAGACTATTTTAGGAGTCAATGTGTTTACAAAACAAACAATAAAATTTTTTAAAAAAACAATAAAGGGAGAAAGGAAGGACTTTTAAAAAACATTATATTATCATTATACCACTCTTAAAATTAGACCCCCAAACCTAAAATGCAATTAAAAAAAAAAAAATTAGAAAGCATTTATTCAGGTGAATTTGTAAGAAGAACTTCATAGCAATAAGCTCATAAGAATATTTCATAAATTCATGGTAAAGCAGTAAAACTGAGGAAAAAGAAAACATAAGGGAAAATTAAATGAATTATTTTATAGCTGAATTAAGAAACTCTACTCTGCACAATTTACAATAGAGCAATTTTTCTATGAGGTACATAGAAATATCAACAAACTAGGTTTGTTTATTTTTAAGGAGGTGCGAGATCCATGTGTAGCATTGCAGCATGATTTAAAAACAAGTACTTACATAAAATTGAAATTTAGGTGGAATCTTAATGGATATGAGGTAATTCTATGTGGGATGGAAGATGGAGTATAAAATTAAGGTTCGTGAAATTGTAAAAACCTGAGTGGATCAACTGGGACTTAACCAATACCCTAAAATTTCCCAGAAATAGTAATAAGGTATTATAGAGTCCTAGCTAAGAGCATGAGCTTTAAAATAAGAGTACCCAAATGAAAATCCTCAACCAATGTACCAAACCCTTTTACCAAATGTCTGTTTCTCATTTGTGGGAGTCGCTCCAGCGTAGAGACCCCCAAGAGTGTCTCCGCCATAATGGAGTTTGACCCCAGAAGCATTTTCCCCCTCCTGGAGGCAGTCGAGCTATGGGAAAGCAGGAACTAAGGATGAGGAATCATGTAAAAGGGCTATTTTGAACTTCTAAGTACTTACACAGTGGCCTGGTGATGGCTGTGTGGTTTTACTAAGACATTGTGTTTTGTCTCGGTTCCTGCTTTGGACTAGTTTTGTGACTCTGTTTATCAAGTACTGCTTGAACCCTGTTATTATTCATGTGATTCTTTAAGATTATTGTTCCTGGAATTTATGGTGGGCCTGACCTTTAAAGAATGTTACTTTGATGAATATAAAACTCTTTCACAATAGATAATAAGAAGAGCATCTGCTTGTTTTGCATCTTTTTGTTACTTTAAAGACTTCAGTACTGTTCTCTTTTAACTTGTATCTTATCTACTTTGCCAGATTTTGTAACCTTCTGTTCCCTTTAATGTTTTAACTGAAACAATGTGGACTGACGTCAGGGTCTGAAAGCTGACAGTATATATTGGGACCCTATGCACAAATAAAATTGCTGTTTAGGCATTGCTGTTTAGGCATTGCCTTTCAGCCCTCCAGACCCTGCTTCTCTGTCTCCTATCTTTTCTGCGCACTCTCTCTTCCAGGTATTGGGACCCTCTTGCTGGCCGAGAGTTCCCCGGCATTAATGCTGCCACCGACACTCATTTATGAAATTGACTTTTTTTTAGCAACATTCACATCATAAAGTTGGTGTCTACACTGGGTAAGAAAATATATGTGAAGTACGTATATTTTATTAGTATTTGGTATATCATAAACAACCAATGAAATTGTATAATATATACAATTATATTACTGATATCTATATAAATCTATATCTATCAATATATCTATCATGTATCATTGGGTCAAGATTCGGCTTGGCTGAGCATTCCCTCACTTCTCTTAAATATTTTTTCTCAATATTCTTCCAGGAAATTGAGTGAATAAGAATAGGGAGAATCTTAATTTAGAGAGAAGAGACTTACTATGGTTTATGATAACGAACCTTTTGAGTCTGAAAAGGAGGACAGTTGTTCAGGCTCTTATTCCCCCTGTTAGCAATGCTTACCTCCAGAAACTATTTTCTGGAAGCTCTTATATGATCTGTTTTTCTCTCACACACAAAACTCTCCAGATACTATCTATTTAACTAGTTCATAAGTCAGGTATTTCTGTATGTATGTATCTGGAATCTGAGATTTATCCATGATTTTTTCAACATATATGTACTGGATATTTAATCCTTGACAAGGTCTAGGTGAACACTGAGGAACAAAACAGAAAATGTGCTCTCTCAGCTTTTAATCTGCTGAGAATGACAGAAAAAGCACAGATGCAGTAGCAATCCAATCATGAAACAAATAAAGCAAAATAAGAAGGTAGAGTAGAAGAGTTTGTTCACATAGACTGATCAGAAAAAACCTATTAAATTTGTGTATGAAATTATGTAAATTTGGAGCTGGAATTACATTTTAATTTGCACAGAGACATTAAAATAAACTGTCTACAGAGAGTGAAAAAATAATGAAACAGAGAAATCCAAGAGATAAGAGACAAGGTATCCACTATGAATAAAGAGATAATAAACTCATTCTTCACATTAGAGTTCCTGGTTTCTGTCCCTCCTGAAGTTTGTGTTTTCTAACCATGCACCATTCCATTGCTTTACTCTGTGTGATTTAGCTCCCTGTTGATTTGCAAACCACTGTTACATGAATACGCAATACATCACATAGTGATACAGAGTTCTCAGTTTGACTTGCATTTCATGGAAAGCTCTTCAGGGTAGGATTAATGTAGACATACTGGGAGAGGAGTATGAGTGAAAGACATTTTCTGTTTCTTTTAAACCCGCCTCAGTAAACTTGGACCACACTTGAATTCTTACACTCTCTTGTCTCTTAGGATATTCTCTCTGCCACCATCACCGACCCTCCCCCAAAATTTTGAGACTTGTTTTGTCCTTCTTGAAATAAAAATTTCCTTGTGCTTGGTACATTGTAATACTTTTATCACTATTATTATTATCACCACCATCTTCATCTTCTCTTCATTAGCATCATTACCACCCTCCTATTTCTCATTACAACTAGTAAGAGGAGAATCTTGTGTTTCTAAAACTAGGCAATCTGGCTCTATAGCAGCATGTACATAGATGTAAAGTAAATACCAAAGACTCAGTGCTAAATACACAAGAGGCTGCAGTAAGTAAATTAAGCTTGATGTAATTTTAATTTAACTAAAAACAATCATTCTCTTTGGACTACTTAGCTTGTATTTTGGCTCAAATCACTTAACAATGGCTTCATAATGTGCTTTTCATGAGGCTGAGATAGGCAATAATAACCTTATCTGAATAAGTCAATATTGTACCTTTAGAAAGATAAGTGATTTAGTAGATTCAAGTACTAGCTCTAAAACATATGCATTTTTATCCTGCATTCTATTAAAGATCTTTGAGCCTCATCAGTAATAGTGGAATAATAATATCTATTTTGGGCTTGCTGTGACTCTTAAATAAGATGAATTATGTGAGTTCAGTTGCCTAGTGTGTAGGGAGTACTCAGTAGAAATAAGATACTTTCCCCTAAGCCTTAGTCAGATTCCAATTCTAATTCTAATAACGAGGTTCCTGGTAAAACTTGAGAATAAATGTGATGAAACAAGCTTTATATAAATGACAAGTAAAATTGTAAAGTCTTATGAACTATAAAGCAGTCTTTTATGCTTATTATATAATGGCTTGTTAAGTTCAGTAAATCACGGTGTGAATGGGCACAGTATGTTTCCGGTGCTATACTTTCAGATTATTCACTGGAATCAGCCAATTGGAATGTCTTTCTTTTAATTAACTCCTATGTTACCTGGAAACATTTTCTTTCCTTTGAACATCATTGCTAATTCTAAGGCATCCATTGTCTAAGGCAACAATCTTTCTGTTCACCAAGTTTTTTTAGCAATTTCTCTTCCCTCTCTCTCTCTTCCAGTTATTTTTATGCCCTTGTCTATATCTGAGACTACAACAAGAATATCCTCAAAATATTGCTAAGCATGTTTATACTCTCTCAATTTGTTCAAAAATCTTTTGACAGGTGAACTGAAAAATAAACTATTTAAGAACAGAATAGGCCAGGCATGGAGGCTCACGTCTCTAATACCAGCACTTTGAGAGGCTGAGGCAGGTGAATCCCTTGTGCCCAGGAGTTTGAGACAAGCCTGGGCAACATGAGGAAACCCCGTCTCTACTAAAAATACAAAAGTTAGCTAAGCATGATGGTGCACACCTGTAGTTCCAGCTGCTTCAGAGGCTGAGGTGGAAGAGCAGGTTGCAATGAGCCAAGATTGTCCCACTGCACTACAGTCTGGGCAACAGAGTGAAACCCTGTCTCAAAACAAACAAAAACCAGAATATTAAATGTACAATACAATTTAGACATACATTAATTCTACTTTCCCTGTTTACTGTTAATTTTTAAAATCACTAATATTTCCACAACGGAGGCAGTCGGGTTTAATGGACATACCTGCATTCCCTTGGGAGTTCCACCGTCTCTGATTGTGTGAGCTTGGGACAGTTACCTAACCATTTTTAGGTTTTTCTCAGTATCAAAATAATATTAAGAATTTATCCATCATATAGTTATGGTAAGAATTAAGTGAGAGTATATATGCCTATTGCAAATCAAGTAATAGGAAAAATTTAATAGTTGCTATTTTCTTTCAATAGTTTGTATTACTTAGAAAGTATTTACAAACCACTTTCAAATGCATTATCTTGCATATAACACAGTTAATAACTAGGTAAAATAACTAGAATCTGTATTTCCTGCCTCCTAATCCTTGTGCTTTAAACAGGCAGTCAGGGCTGGTAACTGTGTTCCCTGACCCTGCAGCACATTCTGTAGTTGCTCCCAAGACAGAGATATCTAGACAACTCATTTAGAACAAGTTTCTTCCCAGTCTTTGCATGCGAATGCTCATTACTATTCCTTTCATTTGGCTTTTGCTTCTGGAGGAATTTCAATTAACTCAGAGGTTAGTACAGCAGGGAAAAGTTAAAGTTCACTAAACGAATTCTTTCATATATTTTTACTACCTAGGCAACCAAGATATTAGACAGTCTTACAGAATATTTTGGGAAAAAAAAGGATAAAAATTATCATTTGAAGCTAATGATTAATAAGGAAAAATAATTATAATGGAATACATGCAGGCAACAAACATTTAATAAGCGTCCCTTTGAATATTCTTGCTCTGAAGTCAACGCAGTTGGAACCCAAGTTTAATTTTTTTAAAATACCATAAAGTCAGTAAAGTAATATATCTAGCCAAGCCATTAGGAATGTTGTAATTTTAGATTATTTACATTAAATGCTCTTTTTAAAAAATTGCTTCAATGTTCCTAATTACATTGAAAAGCAGGATTCAGAACTATACATGGTTAATACAACTCTGGCAATGCCATGTTTTTCTTTGGTATTTCTGAAAAAGGAAAGCACAAGATATTTTCAGCAGAATTCATCTTCATAAAACTACATAACAGATTTGCTGACCAAACAAGTTCTAGCAATCTGTGCTTGGAAGGTTTTCATTCTTTTTTTTTTTTTTTTTAATATATTTCTATCCTGGATGACTATCTAGATGAGAATATCCTTGTCTGTATGAAAAGTGGCCAAAATCCTACTCTCAGTTATATGTAAAAGTTATGAAAACAATGAATAAATATCCCGTACATAAGCACATCCTGTACTTCTTGTTTTAGTTAACAAGAAGTCAAATGTTCAAAATCTCCAGTGAAACATAAGAGACTATTCATAATAGCACACACAACCATACTTACATAAGATAACCATCCATTTATAGATACCTAATAGCTCACATTTCAAAACAACATTTTTGTTATATAATGTAAGTTAAAATTTGACACATGGTGGGTGGGGTAAGAGGCAATACTAAATCATGCTGCTGAAAAGAAACTTGATTAATTATGAATAGAAGGATATTTTAGCACAGATTTCTTATCTAATCTCCCTGAAATATAATGAATATGGCAACATTATTGTGAAAAGTGTTTCTTTATATCATAAAACCTCTATCAGAAGCATGCAAAAGATTATCTCTCAAAATATGTCAAAAATAAGATGTCACTGCGATTGTCACAGATAAGGTTGTAGGGAGTCCAAGGTAAAGCATGTATGTGTGTAGTTCAATATAAATTGCCTATGCATTGTTCAATATACAAAAATTGTATATTTTGTTTATCAAATATATATATTATACTTATTGACATATGTTTATATATGTCAATAAGTATAATTTAATAATGTAAAAGGTAACAAAAATAAATAATAGGCCTAATTGAAAAGAATAAAGTATGCAACATATCTTCCCCTTGTTAGGGAGGTTGCTGATATGTGGGGTTCTCTAATATATATTCTAATAAAATAAAATTTAAAGCATAAAAATGGATCAGAACTGTCTATAAAATAATGAATATTGAATATTATTAAAACAGAATTGTCTAATCTAATTTGAAATACAGTATATGCATTTGAAAATAACACATCAATCACCTGTAATAATGCCAACCAAACTTACAGCTCAAAAACAGATACTTTGGAAAAACTAAAATTAAAAACAGCCAGATATCAATTAAATAATAATCAAAAATACAGAATTTTGCTACGGATTACTAACCACAAAAGTGTTACGTCCATAAAGCTTAAGGAATTGACTTCATTGAACATGTAATAAAAAGTTCTTGTTCAGTAAAAATGTTTCAAGATCATAGAGAACAATGTAAATTCTTTCCAAAAATGACACCAGCATTTATCTAGCTTATTATTTTAAAGTTAGAGTTGAAAACAAAAGCTACCTTCTATTTTTATTTGTGAATTCAGATATTTTTAAAGGCCAACATGAAATCAGCAAAATATGCCCATTTCTATGCAGCACACTAGGTGTATTGTAGCAATACACCTATTTGCAAAACACCAATACAGACATGAGCTTTGGAAAAATTATACTCAAATTATTTTTCTTATATATTCTCAAACTAGGTTTGGAGAGATGCAGGGACCTACATTTTAGAAAAAACACTTTGACTTACTTTTAGTTTAAAAATTGAAGACCATTTCCAATTCCAATTCACTTGGAATTGAAGTACTCCAGTAAGGAAAGAGTAAAAAAATTTAAAAGTGAAATACTTTTCGCTTATTAGTGTAAGTAGGTCTTAGGATTTGTCATCTTTTGATTTGGTGGTAACTCACAAAGCTACTTTGAATCTATGAAAAAGCATGACTGTAGGAAAGAACGTTTAACCAAATGGCAGTAAACAGCCTAAGGAAACACATGATTATTTTAAAACTTATTATAGTCAGCGGGGTATTACAAGTCTCTCACTATTATTATGTGGGAGTTTAAGTCTCTTTGAAGGTCTCCAGGAACTTGCTTTATGAATTGAGGTGCTCCTATTTTGGATGCAAATATATTTAGGATTATTAGACCTTCTTGTTGACTTGAAGCTTTTACCATTATGTAATGCCCTTCTTTGTCTTTTTTGATCTTTGTTGGTATAAAGTCTGTTTTGTCAGAAACTAAAACCACAACCCCCAGCTTTTTTTTTCTGTTTTCCATTTCCATGGGAGATTTTCCTCCATCCCTTTATTTTGAGCTATACGTGTAACTGCATGTGAGATGTGCCTCTTGAAGGCAGCATACCAATGGGTCTTGGTTCTTTATCCAGCTTGCCACTCTATGTCTTTTAATTGGGGCATTTATCCCATTTATATTTAAGGTTAGTATTGATATGTGTGAATTTCAGCCTGTTATTACGGTAGCTGGTTATTTTGCAGGCTTGTTTATATGGTTGCTTCATAGTGTCACTGATCTGTGTACTTCAGTGTGTTTTGTAGTGGCTGATAACAGTCTTTCTTTTCCATATTTAGGGCTTCCTTCAGGAGATCTTGTAAGGCAGGTCTGGTGGCTAACAAATTCTCTCAGCATTTGTTCATCTGAATAGGATGTTATTTCTCCTTTGCTTATAAACCTTAGTTCAAGCTGGATATTAAATTCTAGGTTGGAAATTCTTTTTTTTTTTTTTTTTTTTTTTGAGACAAAGTCTTGCTCTGTCACCGAAGCTGGAGTGCAGTGGCACAATCCTGGCTCACTGCAAATTCTGCCTCCCCATTTCAAGCAATTCTCTTGCCTCAGCCTCCTGAGTAGCTGGGATTACAGGTGCCTACCACCACACCCAGCTAATTTTTCTATTTTTAGTAGAGACAGAGTTTCAGCATGTAGGCCAGGCTGATCTCAAACTCCTGACTTCATGATTCGCCCATCTCAGCCTTTCAAAGTGCTGGGATTACAGACATGCATGGCCCTGGAAATTCTTTTAAGAATGGTGAACCATGCCCAGCCCTGGAAATTCTTTTAAGAATGTTGAATATCGGCCCTCAATCTCTTCTGACTTGTAGAATTTAACTCTATCTTCTCAGCTCAAAAGCTTCTCTTTTTATTTGTTTATTTTGGGAGACACAGTTTCACTTTGTCAACCAAGCTGGAGTGCAGTGGTGTGATCTCTGAATGTAACTTCTGCCTCCTGGGTTCAAGTAATTCTTGTGCCTCAGCCTCCTGAGTAGCTGGGATTACAGGAATGTACCACCATGACTGGCTACTTTTTCTATTTTTAGTAGAGACAGGGTTTTACCATGTTGGCCAAGCTGGTATTGAACTCCTGACCTCAAGTGATCCACCCATGTCAGCATTCCAAAGTACTGGGATTACAGGCATGAGCCACTGTGCCTGGGCTAAAGCTTCTTAAACTAATAAACAACTTCAGAAAAATCTCAGTATACAAAATTAATGTGCAAAAATCACTAGCATTTCTATACACCAAGAATTGTTATGCTGAGAGCCAAATCACAAATGAACTCCCATTCACGGTGGCCATAAAAATAAAATACCTAGTAATACAGCTAACTAAGGAGGTAAAATATCTCTACAAGGAGGGATATAAACCACTGCTCAAGGAAGTCAGAGGTGACCCACACAAATAAAAAAAATATTCTATTCTCATGGATAGGAATAATCAATAGCATGAAAACGACCATAGTGCTCAAAGCAATTTACAGATTCAATGTTATTCCTATAAACTACCACTGACATTCTTTATAGGACTAGAAGAAACAAACTATGCTAACATTCATATGGAATCAAAAAGCAGCTGGAATGGCCAAGGCAATTCCAAGCAAAAAGTTCAAAGCTCGAGGCATCACACTACCTGACTTCGAACTATACTACAGGGTCACAGTCATCAAAACAGCATGGTACTGGTATCAAAACAGACACACAAACCAATGGAACATAATAGAGTACCCAGAAATAGGACCACACACCTACAATGATGTGATCTTCAATACATATGACAAAAACAAGCAATGAGGAAAGGAAAGTCTATTCAATAAATTGTGCTGGGATAACTGGCTAGCCATGAGCAGAAGATTAAGACTGGACCTCTTCCTTACACCACAGACAAAAATTAACTCAAGATGTATTAAAGACTTCCATGTAAAACTCAAAACTACAAAAACTCTGGAAGACCACCTAGACAATACCATCAAGGACATAGGGACAAGCAAAGATTTCATGATGAAGGCACCAAAAGCAATGGCAACAAAAGTAAAAGTTAACAAACAGGATCTAATTAAACTTAAGGGCTTCTACACAGAAAAAAAAAAAAAAAAAACATCAACAAAGTAAATAGATAACTTATGGAATAGGAGAAAATTTTTGCAAACTATTTATTTGAAAAAGGTCTAACAACCAGCATATAAAAGAAACTTCAACATATTTACAAGGAAAAAATGAACAATCCCTTTAAAAAGTATACAAAGGACACAGAACAAACACCTTTTAAAAGAAGACATACATGTGGCCAACAATCATATGAAGAAAAGCTCAACATCACTAGAGAAATGCAAATCAAAATCACAGGGAGATACCATCTCACATCAGTTACAATGGCTACTATTAAAAAGTCAAAAAATGGCCAGGTGTGGTGGCTAACACCTGTAATACCAGCACTTTGGGAGGCCAAGGCATGTGAATCACTTGAGGTCAGGAGTTTGAGACCAGCCTGACCAACATAGTGAAACCCCATCTCCACTAAAAGTACAAAATTAGCCAGGCATGGTGGTGCAGCCTGTAATCCCAGCTTCTTGGGAGGCTTAGACAGGAGAATTGCTTAAATCCAGGGGGTGGAGGTTGCAGTGAGCCGAGATCACACCATTACACTCCAGCCTGGGCAAGAAGAGCAAAAAACTTTGTCTCCAAAAAACAAAAAAGTCAAAAAATAACAGATGTAGTGAGATTGTGGAGAAAAAGGAATCTTTATACATTGCTGATTGGAGTGTAAATTAGTTCAGCCCTGTGGAATACAGTGTAGTGATTCCTCAAAGACCTAAAGACAGAAGTACCATTCAGCCCAGCAATTCCATTACTGAGTATATACCAAAAGGAATATAAATCATTCTATTATAAAGACACATGTATGTGTATGTTCATTGCAGCACTATTCACAATAGCAAAGACATGGAATCAACCTAAATGCCCATCAGTGATAGACTGGATAGAGAAAATGTTGTATGTTGTATATATATACCATAGAATACTATGCAGCCATGAAAAGAACAAAGTTATGTATTTTCAAAGGACATGCATGGAGCTGAAGGCCATTATCCTTAGCAAACTAACATAGGAACAGGAAATCAAATACCACGTTTTCACTTATTAGTGGGAGCTAAATAATGAGAGCATATAGACATGTAGAGAACACCTACTGGGGCCTTTTGGAGGGTAAATGGTGGGAGGAGGGAGATGATCAGAAAAAATAACTAACAGGTACTAGACTTAATACCTGGGTGTATGAGTCAGGTTTCTTTTAGATGGACAGAACTAATAGGATATACATATATATATATGTTTATTAAGTATTAACCAAGGTCCCACAATAGGCTGTCTGCAAGCTGAGGAACAAGGAGAGCCCGTCTGAGTCCCCAGACAAGAACTTGGAGTCTGATGATTGAGGACAAGCAGCATTCACTGAGGGAGAAGAATTCAGGCTGGGAGGCTAAGCCCATCTCATTTTTCTGCCAGTTTATTTTTATTTTTTTGAGATGGCGTCTCGCTCTGTTGCCCAGGCTGGAGTGCAGTGGTGTGATTTTGGTTCACTGCAACCTCGGCTGCCTGGGTTCAAGGAATTCTCCTGCTTCAGCCTCCTTGCTACCACGCTCAGCTAATTTTTTGTATTTTTAGTAGAGACAGGGTTTCACCATGTTAGCCAGGATGGTCTCAATCTCCTGACCTCAAGATCCACCCTCCTCAGCCTCCCAAAGTGCTGGGATTACAGGTATGAGCCACCATGTCCAGTGAGCCTGACTGCCTGCTTTATATCCACTGGAAGCTGATTAGATTGTGCCCACAAGATTAAGGGTGGATCTGTCTTCCCCAGCCCACTGACTCAAAGTTAATTTCTTTTGGCAACACCCACACAGACAAACCCAGGATTAATTCTTTGTATCATTCAATCCCATCAAGTTGACACTCATTAACCATCAAGCTGGGTGATGAAATAATCTATACAACATAACCCCATGACACAAGTTTACCTATGTAGCAAATCTACACTGTACCCCTAAACTTAAAATATAAGTTAAAAAAAAAAAGAAAAAAGAAAAATTTTTTTAAACTTGAAATCTTAAAAGAGCTATGCACAAAATTATTTGTTGCTTATTTAAACTCTAATCATATGTTATTTTTAATTAATGGTCTAGCAGTTTCAAGATTTCTAAGTTTCCCTTTCCTTCTTTACTCAACTCATGATTCCGTATCACAAAATTTCAGGATACCAATAGTAATTTCTATGAATCAATATTTTCCTATAAATCATAATACTGGTATTTAATAGATCAAATATTTACATTTTTGTCCAATATTTTTTTATTTTTGCTTAAACAGTCCAAAGCAATACAACCAAGGATGGTAACCTATCTAATTTGTTTTCATTTTAAACATTATAATAGATTATACATTATTTATATGTCTTAGTTATGTTTAAATAAATTGTATAATAGAGATTTAGTATTTAAACTTCATAATTAAAACAAATTTCGTATCTCATTGCAAGAAACATAGATATAGGTCAAAAATTTCCAAAAAGTGGTTCCCAATGTACTTGGTCTACATATAAGGAAACAGCAATTTTAAGAAAACAACAATAAAAGACTATTTTTAAGTTGATACCATTACCTGAAGATTATAGTACTTTAGCTATTTTAAATGTAATACCATTTCAACATATCTGTGTACTGTAGAAGCTAAGGAACTATCGCAAGTTCTCCAATCTTTAGTTTTTGGAACCTATTCCATGGTCCTGTTTCTATGTTTCTCCTCTAGGTTTGGATACTGTGATTATTGGATAACATTTCATAAGGATGTATACTAAAACGTCTTACTGGTCTTTGAGTTCAGGAGGAGTAACAGCCACTTTAGCACAGCAGCCCCAGGATTAGTTCCACTACTCCTTTAAAGCAAGCCCTAGCCTCTAGAGACCCAATATGACTCCGCGCTTCCATTGCATTTCAGGGTGATACTCCAAAAAACTCCTAGCATGTGTGTCCTGATCACCAGAAGTACTTGGTTTGATTACAGACCGTGTAGATGGCAAGACGTTCCCACCACTGCAAGCCCCTGGCTCCTTTTGTACCACTCTCCAGGTTGCTGTTTTCCTGCACTTTTTCTGTTCCCTCAGGAATTAAAATGACTTCAGACTTCTCTTGTAGCAAAATTCCAGAAGCTTTTCACGGTATTTTTATCGGATTCAGTAAGATGAGCCTCTAGTGAATCCATGTAAATCAATATGGAAAAATTTTATGAACAACTGTTGGACAGTGAAAAGGTTTGTTTTCTAAAACCTCGTGATTACACAGCATTGTCTTAGAGCCCCTTGTCATGCATCCTGGGAGATATACTGCTGTAAAATTAGCAAGAGCATAGTCTTAGAAGGTTGATCAAACTGGAATTGTTTATCAACTCCCTTTCCACACATAGCTGAATTTAAATTTCCCAAGAAAAATTACCTATGGCTGCTTGGTAAAGACTAAGAGAGTTGCTTCAGGCTCTATTACCCTCAGTAGTGAGCCTCCTTTTTCTGGTTGATTCCCTTAAATTCAACTTCTTCCCTAATGCTGTCCCATTTGAATCAAGTCCAGGAACTTAAGATTTTTATATGTGCCATTGCTAGGAGACAGAAATAATACCATTGAATTCTAGCTAACTCTATGCTAATGAAGACAACCAAGGAAAATCATTTAGTAAAGCTGACTTTTGAATTCTAGCTATGTCGCTAATTAGTTACGTGATCGAGGGCAATGCAACCTATCATTTTTGATCACCAAAAGTAGATTTTAATTAAAAAGTCAAAACACAGTTAATGGTTATGAGAATAAACTAATATAATTTACGGGAAACATTTTTTGATTATTTGTTTTTAAATATGCAAATAATCAGATAGAAATTCACTTTCGTTCTTTGAAAAACAAATTTAAACACACAAATGATAAAACATGTCTCATTATTTTTCAGTAATAAGGCAAGGAAGGAATTCATACTCCATTCCGCAGGGAGCTTTGCAGATGACACAAACAAAGCAATTTATATTGTAGTTGAGGCTGGTTCTTATAAAAGCCCTTATTATATTTTTCTCCATGCTAGGTAAGAACAGTCCTTGAAATCTTTTGGCAAACTATTTTTGGCCGTTCTACTTCCTCCTAATTTTGTTCACAGATCCACCTACATTAAAATTTTGAGAGACTGTTACTTATACACTTTATCTAAACCCTCTATTCTCAGTCCTACATATCACCGTGATCAACCAGCACATTCACATACACAGAATGTTATTCTTTTTCAACCTGATTTGTGAAGTTGGAGGGAAAAGACCAAATATAGTATACCTGAAATTATAAAAAATATATTTCTCTTCCCTCCTCCACCCCTCATGTGAAAGGTACTACAGTAGCATTTTTTCCTTTTATCCTCCTCAGAGATCCTGCCTTCCAATCAACACATTTATAAGCATACACTAAGCATATATTTCTCAGAGCTTTTTTTTTTTAATGTACTTCCTTCCCACTGGCTTCACATGACCAGAAATAATAACTCAGCAGATTCTCTTAAATATTGATAGGAAATTTAACATAATGCCAAAATCTCCCACAGGCTCTTCCATTCCTCCTCTGAGTAAACAGACCTCTTTCCTGACAAATTCCCAGAGTGAAGAAATTGTCCAAGGCTAGAGAAAAGTAAGTGGAATAGCTGTTCCAATATGAGCACCCAAGTCTTTCCAGAGTCTGGAGTTTGGTTTTTCAAAATTATTTGCGGAAGGGTGTTCTCAAAATTATTCCAACTTGATATGGGATAATGGTAATTATAAAATCAACAGTAAAATGCCAATGAGGCAGCCAGTTCTCAAATTCCAGTGTCAACTGTTCTCAACATTCAGTGGCTGACAGGGCAAATAATCTGAAGCTGAGGGACAAGTAGCACCTCTGAAACCCCTTAGGCTCAAAAAGGTATTTGATAGAGAGGGGGTCTCTGATAATTCATGAAAGATATTCTAAAGTCATCTAGAATGGAGATTGCAATCTGCTGCATCTGGGGGTTTGCTTCACTGTGCTCTTGGATGTCACATACAAGCTGTCATCTTTCTTCAACTAACATTTTGAAGGATTTGCTGGAGTTTTTACTGCAGGCATGATACATAGCCCATAGTGACCAATGTCAAATCTCTGGTTCAGAAAATTTACCAAGGAGTGGGAAAAAATACACTGAGGGATCTGTAGGTCACTAATGCTGCCATCTTACACCTTGAACTTAGCCAATTTGGGATGGTTTCATGCAGCTCCTGGAGAGGAAAAATCCTCGCAAGTTATGGGATATTTAGGCTGTTTGTCAGACGTCAGATGGGTTATGACGACTACTGCAACAACATAGATGATGTCTCTTTCTTTGCTATGGGACAGAATGCTGATATTCTTTTACCACATCTTTAGTGGCTATTTTGAAAGAAAGTTTTCTGACTTCAGTGAGATTATTTTCCCAGACTCACATGAGGATTGCCAACTCCTGATTTTCAGTAAAGTGCTTGCAGGAAGCTGGAGACTCATCTGTAACATCCTAAAGTACTTTTAAACTACGCAAGAGAGTACCATTCTCTAAATCCTCAGTAGCCTTTTGTTTTACTATTGCTAAAAGTTCCTTAATTGCCATGAAGAGCTTTTCTTCAAGTTGCTCAGTTTTCTTAAGTGAGAATTGCAGGACTAGAATAGAGCTGGATGCTCACTGCCTCTGTTTTCTTCTTGGGGTTTTCATATTCACAGAGCCATCTCATCACGAACTTGGTAGCATTGAACTTCTCAAGTGAAACATCCACAAGAATCCTTGCCAGACTACCACTGTAAGGACTTTATCAGCCACTACCAAAGGGAAACCAATTCTCTGGAAGGTACGATGTTCCATCAGGTTTTTCAAAACAGAATTTCTGTGTCTTAGCAATCGGGGTGTTCAGACATATTGACCAAAAAGTAGAGAGATGCCTCCTCCTGCACCACACAGCAGCCCAGAGGATCCTTTTGAGCATCAGGATCTAGGGTAAGATACCTGGGCACTAAAAGTGAAATATATATAGACTGCCTCCAGTAGGGCTTCCAGAAGAGAGAAGTCATCAAGCCTGTCCAGATCTCCTAAGATGTAATGTTAGCCTAAGCTAAGAGATTGCGGGGCAGCAGCTCCATGGGCTGCACACAGTACTTCCATTGAGGAGTGTTATAATATCTAACAAAGTGAAATTATAGGGTATAATTTTCTTGAGGTAAAGTAAAACTCAAGACTTCCTATGGAAAGAATTATTCAGGTAATTAGAATGAAATAAATAGAAACCTGAACAAATATATTTCCAGTGAAATTTTAGATATTTACTAAATAAATCCTAAAAGTGTCACCCCAGAGGAAGGGAGAGGGACACATAACATGTGGCAAGGCAATGGAATAAGAAACAGAGTTTAAAGTGAAGAAATTTTAATCAAATAACTAATAACTCCAAGGGAATTATTCACATTTTTAAATCATCAAAATTTTTTAAAAATTATAAAAGAGACAGATAAATAGCAAAAATAAGATATTTGTTTCAGCAGTAATCCCCAATATGTCTACAAAACTACATATTTTAATCAATATTTTAAAAATTATAAAAATAATTTGGAAAAAAATTACTAATTATATCAGCAAAAATTCTAGGTACAATGCTTACATGCAGGTAGGTGGTATTTTTCTTTTTCGCTGGAATGACATTCATTTTTAATATAGATCTATACATAGCATCAAATCCAGTATATTTGCATATTTATCTAAAGCTTACATATTAGCCCAGAAAAAAATTAACTTTCAACTTAGCATCTTAACAATGATTTATAATTTTACATAATTTCTGAAGGATGAGGAATAAAATGAGAAATGTAATTTAAAAAGTACTGGAGACTAAAAATGACCAAAAAACTTTTTTGACAAAATAAGAATTAGCCAAAGGATTGTCAAAGAAGCACAGAGACACGTAATAACTTGATCAAAGTAGAGATAATAAACTTCAGTTTGGTGCAAAACCAAAAACTAGCAATTTGCTGTTACAAAGAAAAATGTGTAAAGAAATATTAAAATAAAGTATGGAGAAAGAATTGTCTATCTCTACTTCTAGAATTTCCAGCTGTTCTCCAACAGCAAAATAAAAAGAAAAAATGATTACTAAATTGAAACAAATTAAAGACTTCCTCAATTATCAAAATGTTCAACTATAGTAAATTGCTGTAACACTGCAGTTTCCAGTCCCCTAAATAGAATAGAATAGAGACTAAATGTTATGTGGCACAATAAAAGAGACCTATTGAAGAGAAGAATGAAAAGGAGTCTTTTTTAAAGAAAAGAAAAACATTTTTGAAAAGTACATCATTTCGTGTAGGAACAAACAAGCTAAAAACCCTCTACTGATAGGATTAATATTTCAACAATGGAGATCCTATTTTATTATTTTGTGTTGGGCTAAAGTACATCTTTCCCCCCACTCTATTGTGCTGCATGCCTGGGAAATGACAAAAATTGATGATTCCAGTAGAAATTGTGAGCATTGCTCAAGCCAGAGGACTAAAAATCAATGGGACATTTTCTGTTGAAAGAATTAAAGGATCCTGTTTTCATCTTGTGAGCAGGATAGCAATTTCTGAAAAGTGAAGAGTATTATTTGATGTAAAGAGATGTTAGGCATCCAACAAATAAGTTTTTTTTTAGTGTTTTACCTTAAGCTTAACTCTAATGTCTACAAAAGGTTCCTCTTCTAGCATTAACTTATAGTAAGAAAACTCAAATGCTCAGAAAGTGAACTCATGAGTAATCAAATATTGTGGATTGTAAACTCTGAGAGTGACTCAAAAATTTATCTAAGGTGGATGCAGTGAAAAGGGAACATTTCTATACTGCTGGTGGGAATGTGAACTAGTATAACCACTACAGAAAACAGTGTGGAGATTCCCTAAAGAACTAAAAGTAGAACTACCACTTGATCCAGCATTCCCATTCCTGGGTATTCACCTGAAGGAAAATTAGTCATTATACAAAAGAAGACACTTGTACAAGCATGTTATAGCAGCACAATTCCCAACTGCAAAAATATGGAACCAGCCAAATGCTTACCAATCAATAAGTAGATAAAGAAATCGTGGTGTGTGTGTGTTTAATGGAATGCATATATATATACATGTGTATGTGTATATATATACAAATACACACACACACACACAATGAAATGCTACTCAGCCATATAATGGAACAAATTAATGGCATTTGAAGCAATTTTTGGAACTGGATAAAATTATTCTAGGTGAAGTAACTCAGGAATGGAAAAACCAAACTTTGTATGTTCTCACTCACTCATAAGTGGAAGGTAAGCTATGAAGATGTAAAGGCATAAGAATAATACAATAGAGTTTGGGGACTCGAGGGAAAGGATGGGAAGGGGTAAAGGATAAAAGACTACAAATTGGGTTCAGTGTATACTGCTTGAGTGATAGGTTCATCAAAATGTCACAAATCACCAAAAATTTTTTAAAATATATATAAAAAGAATTGTCAGGTAAGTCCTCTCTGAAGATGGGAAGATGGGCAATGTTAGCAAACCATAATAATGAGCTACATCTTGCTATCTAAAATTTAAAGGAAAACAATTCTAGATACCAAGAAAAAAAATACTCAAAAGCTCAATGGTAGAAATAAGCTGGAATTTGTGCAGATCAAAAAGATAGATGAGTCGAGTGCCGCATAGCAAGGGAGGCAGTGGAGAGCACTGGCTTTGAGAAGTGGGTAGTAGCCAGATTATACAGACCATGTTAATGTGGAAGAAAAATAAATCTTGGGGCCCCAAAATCCCTAAGTTAAACTAAGTTAACTAGGTTAAACTAATGAGTCAAGCTGGGAACTGCTAAGGCCATACCTGCTCCCCATTCTATTCAGTCATCCCTCTGCTCGCTGAGATAAATGTATATCTGATTGTTCTCTTAGAAAAGGCTCATCAGAAAATCAAAAGAAGGCAATCGTTGGTCTCTCACCTATCTGTGAGCTGAAAGCCCCCTCCCTGCTCTGATTTGTCCCGCCTTTCTGGACAGAACCAATGTACATGTTACATATATTGATTGATGTCTCATGTCTCTCTAAAACTGTAAAACCAATCTGTGCCCTGACCACCTTGGGCACATATCATCAGGACCCCCTGAGGCTGTGTCATGGGTGTGCATCCTTAACTTTCTCAAAATAAACTTCCTAAATTGAGACCTGTCTCAGATATTCGGGGTTCACACTAACATCTCCTCCAAATCTTATGTTGAAATTTGATCCACAATATTGAAGGTGGGACTTGGTAGGAGTTGTTTGGATCACGGAGATAGATCCCTCATGAATACATTAATGCCCTTCCTGAAGGTTGACTTCTTACTCTATTAGTTCTTAAGAGAGCTGGTTGTTAAACGAGGTGTGAGACCTCCCCATGTCTCTCTCTCTTGCTTTTTTTCTTACCATATAATTTCTGCAGATATTGACTTCCCTTTACCTTCCACCCTGAGGAGAAGCAGCCTAAGATTCCCACCAGAGGCAGATGAGACTTCCAGACATCAGAACCATGAACCTTCAGACATCAGAATTGTGAGGCAAATAAACCTTTTTTCCTCATAAATTACTCTACCTTGGGTATTTTATTATAGCAAAACAAAACAGACTAAGACATACACAACAACTTGTTTGGATGTTATACAAAAAAGCAATTAAAAAGCCGTTGAAGAAGTTTAAGCGTGGAGAAGGAAGATGAGTGGAAGCGGTTGTAAAAATTGAATTTTTAAAACGGTATCTGACTGCTATGTTGAGAATGACTAGAAAGGAGGCAAATGAGAAAGCTATAGTGATAATCTTAGTGAGGTATGACTGTAGCTGTAAACAAGGATATAAAAGAAGACATGAAGGGAAAAATGCATAGATTCAAAATATATATTTGAGGCTGAATCAATATGATTTGTTAATGAATTTGAGCAGACAATAATGGAAAAAAATGAAAAAATTATAACTACTAGGTGATTTGGTTTGGCAAACAAGGTGAAGGAACTTAGCATTCATATTTATGGAAGAAACTTTCAAAGGAGGTACTCTTGGAGAAATGAAAAGTGAGATTTATACTTTTGTTCTATATATTTGTAAATTTCAGATCCTTATTAGATATGCAAGTGATAATTATCTTTAGCTAAACAAGAAGATTGAACATAGTATATTTATGTATATATATACAGACTGATATGTTAAATTATATACACTTAGATTTTTACAGAAGATGATTTTTCTTGTATCTATAATGTATTGCAAAAAATAGAATATAGGTTAACTTTTACTTAATATTTTGATAAATTTCTAAAACTAGGTTACTAGTTTACTAATTAAATTTATTAAATCTAGAAATTAAGAACACATGAAAAATATTCTCCCAATCCTTGAAATAATCTCAATCATTCTTAAGAAAATATTAATAATTGAAGAAAATGTTAAAAGTTTAACTACAAACTATTCAGAAATAAGTGGTCATGAGAATACATCATATTTAAACTAAGGGAATTCAGCCAATATTTTCCCAACAAAAGGTGCACCACTTTTATTATAAATGAATAAAATAATGTACAATTCGAGATGCTTAGAAACCAAAACAATAAACCTACAGAAACTATGAAACTAATAAAGACATTAGTGAGTTACAGAACAATGGGCTTGAAAAATATGCAAGTTCATTTTCTTGAAACACAATACATGAATGTGTAAATCAAAATGTAAATACTTTGTGAAGACTAAGAAACACATAAACTTTAGGAAAACATAGATTTTGGGAATATAATGTTTGCTATGACTGTATATACAGTATGTATACCTACAACTATATATACCTATTTGCTAATTAGTTATATTCATAATATGAAAGTTAGAGGAAGAATAATATCAAAAAAGCATATGAAGTAGGAACAAAATTTTAAATGATGCTTTTATTATACAGAAAATAAAAATTGAAGACAATTTCAGAAAACAGAAGGAGATTTCTATGTACAAATGTAGTCTAAAATGTGGAAACTGAGGCTATGGATACTTTATGAGAGAATATAAAGTATATAAAAGAATATAAAGAATATAAAAAACAAAATTCTTTGTTACAGTAAAACTGAATATATTAAAATAAATATAAAACATTTCAGCAATTGTCTTCAAGTGTGGTATTAATTTACCAGTTTTAAAAATAAGAGCTTTTATATTTATCTTTAATACATTTAACATTATTTTAGCTCACAAAATAAAATGTAGATCTATTAACAATATTCTGTTGTGAATAGAAAATAACAATCCCAGGCAAGAAACCTACCATATGCAATCAAAAAACTGTCCACTCAATTGCTGTTTATTCACGTTCTTATCTTTAATGGCATATTATTTTAGAGAGAGAATAATGTGATTCCGAAAATTCTGCCCCTCTGGTATTGTAAGTTTTTTTCCAACTCTTATTCTTATGCATTATTATAAAGTTAAAGAATTGCTTTTCATATTGGAAAAATGGCAACATTTCAATTTCAAAAGAATGAAATGGCCAGGACATAGACAACGTTAAAGTCTTTAAAAAAACAGTATATGGGGGGGACGGGGGAAATGGTCAGGAAAGAAAATAAAGAGAGGCAGTAAAGTAGAGGCAATCTCGGTTTGGAAATAAAAACATATTCCACACATATCACAGACATACAGTTATAGACAGAATTGAAAGTAACATAAGAAAGATGCTGCAGGCAGAATAACGGCCCCCAAAGACATCCTAATCCTTACAGGACAATCCTTGTATGTTACCTTTTAAAGTTAAAATGACTTGGAAGGTATTATTTTTAAAAAAAGTTTTGAGATAAAGAGATTGTTCTGGGCTATCTGAGTGAGCACAGTGAAATCACAAGAGTCCTTAGAAGTATAAGATAGAGAGAGGAAGAGGGTTAGAGTCAGAGAGAGATTTGAAGATACAACCTTACTGGCTTTTAAAATGGAAAAAGGGACCATGAGCCAAGACAGGTGGATGGCCTCTAGAAGCTAGAAAAGCGAGGGGAAACAGATTTGTTTTTAAAACCTCCAGAAGGAACTCAGCCCTGCTAACACCTTGATGATAGTGCACTGACTCATGTCATTGTAATGTATTCAGCAGCAATAGGTATGTGTGCATGTAGCTTTGTTATGAGTGAATAAAAATAAAGTACTATTCATAATGCTTGAAAACAAGACAAATAGCCTCACTGATATGAGATACTAATATTAGAAAATAAGCTAGGTAAGTATGCCCATATATATGTAGCATGCCTATATGTGTGTGTATTGTGTGTGTGTGTGTGTGTGTGTGTGTATAGACAGAGAACTATTCTAAAAAGTACAGAAAATATTACTACTAAAGTCAGGCCTGTGCTATTTTGATATACGAATAAAATAAATCTATACTATGATGCCATGTATCACATGCCAGTTATGAATATCCTGCAATGCAGAATTAAGCTAACTGAATTGCCTAAGATTGTCCCAAGTAATGACAGTATACTATTGTATGTTTCAAATTATGCAAAACTCTTCATTAAAAAATGTTCCTGTTAAGTTCATCAAGTTCTAGTATTTTATATAAGAAAAACTCTTTAAAAAACTGTTTTAAAAGTGATAATACATACAAGCAAGTCTGTCTTTTCTGGTGTTTATATATTTAGTAGTTCCCCAAATGGCTAGAAAACCTTTAGGTAAATACTCTTAAATCCATGCAATCCAATCTTTCCCTATCAGAGTGCCTGTATTTGATTTTTTCTCAAATACCAAAGCAGAAATATAGTACATGTATAAAGATGATAGGGTCTGGATTTACATTAACAGTCTGCAATCATTCAATATTCTATCATGATATTTATCTAAATTATTGATTTTTATCACCAAGAATCTCCTGACTACCAAATTCAGCTATCTGTATTTAATCATCCCCATAGGGCCATATGATATCAGTTACAGTGAAAACTTCGGGGGTTTTGAAACTCTCTTCTCACATCTTCCAGGGTAGAGCCCACTACACATTAGTTTTCAACAGTCCTTCCACACCTTCTTCTCATTCCAAAATCTACTCTGAAACATTTCATCCCAGGTTTGACCTCTGGACAACCACTGCCATTTACTCTTCTCTACCTGTGTTTGACATATTTCCTACAATATTTCTGTCTAATATCGATTGATTGGGGTAGCTTTTCTAATTAATTGTTTTACAAAATCTAATTTTAGTTCAGAAAAAAATTATATAGTCCCTCTCAAATAAGTAAGACCCTGGAAATTGATGAGGGTATGAAAGCTCAAGAAGCCAAAGAAGGGTAACAAAATTAATAAGGTAAAGAGACTTACAAATATAAATTTCAATGACTTCTTAGCACAATGGATTTCGGCTTCTATTAAGTGTCAGACACAGAAACACAGTGCTATGTATGTGAGTGACAAGAAGAAATAAGCTTCAAGAGTTTAAAGTGTATGAAATAAATTTAGAATTTTATAGATTATGTAATAATCTAATGATATTGAATACTGTTATCCACATGAGTGAGAGGAAATGCTCACTAATGAATGAAAAGCATGGAACCTAACAGATGTCAAGTGGTTAGAGGTGGGGGACAAAGAGATTGGTGAGGAGGGGCAGACACATGAAATCTAGGCAGAAGGGACAGCATATATCAAAATATGAAGATTTGAAAGAATGTAATAGAAACTGCATTTCTAAGTGCCCTGTTGCCTGCCATGTTGGTCAAAACAAGCCTTTCCATCTGAAAACTGCATCCATTCTACAGCGTCTCACTGACCCTCCCCATGTCCAAATAAACATGACTAGGGCCAAAGAAAAAAAAAATGAGTTTCCCCTTCCATCATTATGAATAAAACTGCCTATCATATCTAATAGCTAGAGGAGAAAATACTCTGCATGCTAACTTAAACAAAAATCAATTGGGTTGCTTTATGGAATCCTTGTTCTTATGCTTGAGGAAATCTGGGGCATTACTCCCTAAGAAAAGCAACTTTTTCTATTATAATTACAACTGAAGATATGTCTCAAACTTTGTGAATATTAAATAAGAGTGAGAAGTATATTGCCTTTTCACTATGAACACACTGTAAATACAATATTCTTGGTTGTTTTATCATACTCCTCTGTGTGTGTGTATGTGCATGTGCATATTTGATTTGCCAGTCCTTCTAATTTTCACTCCTTGATGCTTTCAAGTTATTCTTTTCTTTTTTCTTTCTTTTTGGTACCTTTGGTAAATTTTCCTCTTTAAATGTACTTTTCTGTAAGTTTTGGTAAATGCATATAGTTGTGCTATTATCACCACAATTAAGATATAGAACAGTTTCACAAATTCCCAAGTCCTTCATACCTCTTTGCAGTCAACTTCTTTTCCACTCACTGCCTAGCAATCAATGAAGATACAGAATGTAGCCTAGTGAAGCTAGCTGCTATCACTTAACACAATGCACTTGAGATTCACCCATGTTTCTGGTATGTGATGAGTTGGTTCTTTTTTATTGCAAAGTAGTGTTTTATTTTAAAGAGTTACTAGAGTTTGTTTATTCTCCAGTTGATGGACATTTGGATTACCTATTTTGAGCAGCTATGAATAAAGATACTATAAACATCTACAAATAAGTTTATGTGAGTTTATAAATTTCATTTCAATTAGTTATATCTAATTGATATAACTAATGGGATTTCTGGACCGTATGATGTGAGAACAGTTAACTACAGAAGAATCTATTAAACTTGCTTTCCAAAATGGCTGTATAATTTTGCATTCATGCCGGCAACGGTAAGCTATCTACTTGTTCTATTTTAACAGTGTGCTGTGATATCCTATTTTGGTACTGTTATCCAGTTGAATAATTTTGAACAAATTTTGAACAAAAAACCATTTTCTCTGGTGATATGTTTAAACTTTGTATAAACAATGTTTTTGTTTTAGGGGTACTGTTTATTATTTACCTTACACATCTTATATCAGCTATGCCATTTACAAATATGTTCTCTCTGCCTGAGGAGTGTTTTAATTCTTATAATTAAATGATTATATAGAATTCTTAATATTAAAATTTATACAGAAGTTCTTAATTTTGACAATTTTTAAGACGGAGTTTTAGTCCATCACCTGTCTAGAGGGCAGTGGTGCAATCTCAGCTCACTGTAACCTCTGCCTCCCAGATTCAAGCAATTCTCCTGCCTCAGCCTCTCAGGTAACTGAGACTGCAGCACATGCCACCACACCCAGCTCATTTTTATATTTTTAGTAAAGACGGGTTCACCGTATAGGCCAGGATGGTCTTGAACTCGTGATCCACCAGCCTCAGCACCCCAAAGTACTGGCATTACAGGCATGATCCAACACGCCCAACCTATTTTTTTCTTTTTTTTTTAAATGAATTTAATTTTTGGTATGGTAACTAAGAATGCTTTGTCTCAACCAGGTCCAAAAGATTGTCTTCAGTGTTATTTGTTTGTTTAGAAGTTTAACGTTTTAAGTTTCACATGAAGCTCTAGGATTCATTTTGCGTACATTCTTGTGTGGTTCCAAATGATGGATCACATTTTTTTTTTTTCATATAGTCTGGTGTGGCATGTAGATTGCTCTTTAATCCTATGTTGGAGAGATTATTCTTTCTTTATTGAATTGCCCTTGCACCTTTGTTGAGAATCAGTTGACTATGTGTGAGTCTATTTACAGACTCAATAATAGTTTACATAGAAAATACGTCTATTATATTTTCAGTTCCATGTTGTCTTAACTTTTATAGCTTTATAATAAGTCTGACAATCAAACAGTATAAATTTTCATCCTGGTTTTCTTTTTCAATGATAGTTTTGGCTATCCTATTTCCTTTGCCTTTCCATTTTAATTTTAGAAAGAACTTGATTTATAAAAATATACTTCTGGAATTTTTATTTGAATTGAATCTATAGATCCGTTTGGTTTCTCAGTAATTTTGAGCCCCCAATCCATGAACACTGTTTCTTCACATAGGCATTGTGATTTTCTTCTTCAGTGTTTTGTAGTATTTAGTGTACATACACTGCACTTAACATTAAGAGAAGTATTTTCTAATTTCTATATTGTGTTTTATTTTAATTATGAATTTATCATTGCAAGAATATAGAAATACAAAGTTTTTAAAAAATATTAACTGATGTGACATTGCTAAACTTAGTTTTAGCAGGTTTTGTGTAGTTTGTACAGGGCTTTCATGACAGACAATTATGTTGTTTGCTGAAAAAATTATTTCATTTGTTCCTTTTTAATGTGTATGCCTCTTTTTGTTCCATTGGACTGGCTAAAGTAACAAGAATAACATTAAACTGAAATAACGTGAAGGAACATACTTGCCTTGTTATTGTTCTTAAGGTGAAATGATTCGGTCTTTCATCATTAAGTATAATATTACATGTAGATATTTTATAGATATCATTTATTTTATTTGGATATCATTTGTAATTGTATTTTAGTGACAAAATTATACTTCTTTTGGTGCTGTCTGTTTATTTTGGGAACAGATAATTGGAAGTCATTTCTGTTTTCTAACATAAGTAATAAGTGCTATAAATTTCTCTCCAATCAATACTTTGTACATCACAAAGTTAGATTAATGTGCTTTCATTTTCATTCTCTATAAAATATTTTGTAAATTCTCAGGAACTTTTTTTTTGTACTGTGGGTTACTTAAAAGCATATTGTTTGCATTCTAAATATTTTGAAATTTTGCATATATCTCTTGTTACTAATTATGTCCAACTTTGTTTTAATAATTCACATCATTTCTAATATTTTAAATTTGTAGGTCTGTTTGATGACCTGTAATGCAATATGTCTTATTAAATTTTTCACTTTCATTTGAAAATATTATGTATTCTGTTCATGGTATCATATTTCATTAACACTTAGGTCAAGTCAGTCAGTATTGCTCTATTTCCTTACTGCCTGTCTACTTGCTTTATAAAATATTTAGAGAAAGTATTAAAGTTTTTGACCGTAATTTTGGATTTGTCTATTTTTCTAATTCTATCCCTTTTTAGTTCATATATGAGGAAACTCTTTTGGTAGTTTCATATACTCTTTGAATTCCTTTTTGGAAATTTTTCTGTTTATCAGTAAACTATGTCTTCTTTATTGCTAGATATAGTCTTAAATCTTTTTTTGATACTAATATAGCTACTCTAGCTTTTTTTTATTACATGTTTCCCTATGTTTACATTTGTATTATCCACATACTTGTAATCAAACTAGATTTCTTGTAGACAACATTTAATTGTTTTACTTCTTCAGTCACAATCTGTCATTCAGTTTGTGCATTTATTCAAGTTACATTTTATGGAAATATTGATTTGATTAAAATAATTTTACTTAGCTTTTTATTCTTTTATCCCACTGTCTCTGATTTGTTTATATTAATGAGGATATTTTACAAAGCCTTTTTATTGCTACTAGTCGCTTATTAGTTGTATCTTTTTTTCAACAATAAAGTAGTGATTTTCATGGTTGCCTTACCATTTGCAGTATCAATGTTTAATAATCATCTACCTTCAAATACTGCATCATGTGTCATGTAAGGACCTTATAATACCATATTACCATTTCTACCAATCCACTATTATTACATAAATTCATATATGCTATAAAGACAAATACAGTACTGCTCCATTTTTAAAAAAATATTGTCTTAGGGAAATATTTTTAAAAATGAATATTTTTCAACTTTAAGCTATATTTACTGTATACTATGTATTATATATGACTATACTATGAAATGATTAACACAATCAAGCTATTTAACTGTTATCTCACAATTATCTTTTTTTGTATGAGAATAAGATCTCCCACAGCTTTTTTTAACTTATCTGAAAATTTCAACTTTTATTTTAGATATAGGGTTACATGTGCAGGTTTTTTTTTATATGGGTATATTGTATGATGCTGAGGTTTGGGGACCCAATAGGTAGCTTTTTGATCCATCTTCTCCTATCCTCCTATCATCCTACCTCCTCTAGCAGTTTGCAGTGTCTCTGTATTAGTTTGTTCTCATTGTTAATAAAGACATACCTGAGACTGTGTAATTTATAAACTAAAGAGAGTTAATTGACTCACAGTTCTACATGGCTGGTGAGGCCTCACAATCATGGTGGAAAGTGAAGGGGAAGTAAACACAACTTACATGGCAGCAGGCAAGAGAGCCTGTGAAGAGGAACTCCCATTTATAAATCTATACGACCTAGTGACACTTATTCACTACCACATGAACAGTATAGGTGGAACCACACTCATAATTCAATTATCTCCACCTGGGCCCACCATTGACATGTGAGGATTATTACAATTCAAGGTGCTCTGCTTCCATTCCAGCTTACAACCCCACGTATCCCACACCTCTCAGTGCTGTGAGAGTGTGGGTTCCTCTCCTGCTCAAGTGCCAGCCACAGATACCAGTTTGGTACTCCTGAGCTTAGCAGTCCTGGGGCTCCAAGACTGGCTTTTGGCCTCATCCTCTGGACCCTCTGAGTCAAGTTCTGGGTGCACTGGGAGGATCTGCAGTACTCCCAGGCCACTGGGAACATAATCAGTTGAAGCAAAATACCCAAGCTGGGTAGCAAAGGCTGCTCTGTGCACATGCTCCTGCAGGGTGGCCAGACAGGGAACCTGGGAGGGGCTGGTGGGCAGAGCAACTACAGAACAGATGTATCCTAGTCCCTGGCTAAGGTGTTTTTTTTTTTTTTTTTTTTTTTTTACTATTATTAATTATATATAAATTTTTTTTTTGAGGGGGGCTATTCTCATCCCTATGCTACAATAGGTTTTCACAAGAGTAATTTTTGGTGGTCTTCTTTAAGCAGCTCTACATTTTTGGAAATCAATGACATAAGGAGAAAGAACCCAGACAGAGTTTTGTACTTATCCTATAGTAGCTGCTATTTCTCTTTTCCAGTTTTACATCACAAGGGAGGCCTTCTTAGGAATTTTGTCAATCATATTTGGGAGCACTTGTTTTGGTACATGAGAAAGAGCCTGTGAAAAGATATAAATTTTGCTTATATGACACTTTCTATTTCTCTCACTACTTTTCATTCAATTTTTGGCAATATGTTAAAATTTTTCACCGAATTCCTTTTACTGATACCGGCTGGAGTTAGATACAAGTAAGCAAGTGCTCATCTCCCTTGTCTCATTGGAAGTGCCAATCTTCACTTAGATTTTAGGTTGTTAAGCTGTGACCTTAGGGGAAAAAAAAAAAAACTCGCAGATTCTCAGGCATTATTTTTGCAGTTAAGAGTGGATTCAGTGTTCTTTCCAGCTTTCTACATACTAAGTGGAAGACAGAACCCAACATTTTTGTTACACTTTTTTTTTTCTTCCTGCTGACTATTCCTTTCACAGCCATAGTTTCTACCATGATATGGTGAAAGGCACTGGCCAAGAAGAGCTGGTGATAACCAACACCACCATCTTGGAAGCTGTTTACAGCAGGGATTCTTTTTCTGACAGACACAGTAGTAGTACAGTCTTACTATCTCTGCATTTGTGGCTCATTGTTGCTTACCTTTTAAATTCAGGTTTTATTTTGAGATCACTGTAGATTCATTTATAGTTATAAGATATAACACATAGATCCTATGTTCCCTTTATTTAGTTTCTCTCAAAGATATCCTCTTTCAAAACCGTAGTATATATCACAGTGAGTCTACTACCATTGATACAGCCAAGATACAAAACAGTCCCACGTGGTTATTAGTTTTTGACTCGAAATGTTCTGACATTTTCTAATTCTCTTTCCAGATTGAGTCTAGTTTTCTTAGCAAAGTCTAGTTCTGGTTTTCTACCTGTTTCTGATTTGCGCATGGCCATTCAATTGGTGACAAGTATATGGAGATCTGATTTTACAGCCTATGGGATGGCATCAATTGGTAGCATAAAATAAAATTTATCCAGTTGTATTTTATGGATTTTAAATTTATTTTTAAATTTAGAAAAGAACACCGAATCCACTCTTAAAAGCAAAAATAATGCCAGATCATCTGCAAGTTTGTATTTTTCTAAGGTCATAGATTAACAACCTAAAATTTAAGAAATTTATTTTTCTTAGAGATTTTTGTACCTCTATCTTTAGTGCTGTATAATTTTCTTTCCAAGCAGAGCTCAGATAAAATGTGTATGTACATACAGATACATAAAGTACTTGCTATAATGGACAATGGGATGTTTATCTTCAAGATCTTTACTACAACCAACCAGTGATTTTGTGAATGCTGTGCTTTTTTGATTCATGTTGTAAGTCTGATCTTAGTAACACAGCTCTATGTAAATGAAAAACAAAATTTTATTATTAGCAATAGAAAGGTCTTTAACATTTTAAAATGTATTTTTATTTATTTATTTTTGAAACAGAGTCTCACTCTGTCACCCAGGCTGGAGAACAGTGGCACAATCTCAGCTCACTGTAACCTCTGCTTCCTCGGTTCAAGCAATTCTCATGACTTAGCCTCCCAAGTAGCTGGGATGACAGGCCCATACCACGACACCCAGGTAATTTTTGTATTTTTAGTAGAGATGAGTTTGGCCATGCTGGCCAGGCTGGTCTCAAACTCCTGACCTCAAGTGATCAGCCTGCCTCGGCCTCCCACAGTGCTGGGATTATGGGCATGAGCCACTAAGCCCGGCCTTCATTATCATTTTCTATTGGTCTGTTTATAATTGTACAACTTTTGTATACTATGAGCAGTTTTCTAACTCACACATACATGATCTGCTGTCTCTCTTCCCTCTGCCTGTCTGTCTGCCATTCTCTTTCTCTCTGAAAATGTTGAGGCATGTTAATCATAAATATCTGCTCATATTCTGTGCATTTGCTAAAGACAAACTAATCTACCATGAAATGAGAGGAGGGTATAGAGTCAAGTAACAGTTTTTAGCTATATTTAAGTGTAATTGACATGTAATTGATATAGAAATAACTGTAATTGAAATAGAAATAGCCCAGAAATAAACCCAAACACATACAGTCAAATAAACCTCAACGAAAGAACCAAGAATATACAACAAGGACAAGAAAATCCTTCTGGTAAATGATGTTTGGAAAACTGGATATTCACATTCAAAGAAAAGAAATTGGACCCCTATCATATGCCATACACAAAATCAACTTACATGAATTACAGACTTAAGCAGAAGACCTGAAAATGTAAAAATCGTAGAAAAAACATAGGGGAAAATCTTCATGACATTGATTTCAGCAATGATTTCACAGATATGACACTAAAAGCATAAGAAACAAAAGAAAATGCAAAGTGGGACTATGTCAAATTCAAAAGCTTCTGCACATTAAGAGAAACAACCAAAAGTGAAAAAGCAAACTATGGATTGGTAGAAAATATTTACAAACAGTGTATCTGATACGGAATACAAATGGTCAACAGGTTTATAAAAATGTGCTCAACAGCATTAGTCATAAGGAAAATGCAGATCAAATGATATCACCTTACCCTTGTTAGGATGGTTTTTAATTTTTTAAAAAGGTAGTAAGTGTTATTAGTTTTGAGGTTGCAGAGAAATTGAAACCTTTTTACACTGTTGGTAGGAATGTAAAATGGCACAGTAGCTACAAAAAATCCATATGGAATTTCCTCATACAATTAAAATAGAATTATTATATGATCTAACAATCCCACTTCTGGATATATATCCAAAACAATTTAAATCAGGATCTCAAAGAGGTATCTGCACTGCCATGTTTATTGCAGCATTATTTCTATTAACTCAAATACAGAAACAATCCGAATGCCCATGGCCCGACACATGGACAAAAAGTGTGCTATGTCTACAGCGTAGAATGTTATTGAGCCTTAGAAAAAAAGGAAATTGTGCTGTTTGTGAAATAAGTCAGTAAAAGAAGAAATAAAGTATCGCATGATCACACTTATTTGAGGTACTAATGTAGTCAAATAAATAAAAGCACAGAATAGGATGGTGGTTGCCAGGGGATGAGAAGAGGAGTAAGTAGTGAGTTGTTGCTCCATTGTTATAGAATAATTATGTAAAATCAATCAGTTCTTGAGAGCTGTTGTACCACATCGTGCCTACAAGTAACAATGTGACATGGTAGACGTGAAGGTTTGTAAGACTATAGTTTTTAAGTGTTCTTGACACAGGAAAAAGTAAGTAACTTTTAAAAGCACAAAGCAACAATTTTTATGGTATAGAGAAATTCTCATTCATTTGTATGATAATTATAAATGAGCTTCAATATATGTGGAAATGAGGAAGAACTCTGTCTCATCCAGAGCTTCACAGACCTTGGAAAAAAATACTAGAGTTTAAAAGTTATTACTTTTATGTCTCTTACTCAAAAACAGAAATGCCCCAGAGAAACAAAAAAGAGTGAGGCCAAAAGTAACAGTAAGTTTAAACACTGACGAGCCATTGATAAACATGAAGTTGTAGGCCTAAATTAACCCACCATAGGACTGGTCCATAATGGAAAAGAGTAACACAGAATGTGTCTTTGTCTATTTTGTGTTGCTGTAACAGAATGCCGAGACTGGGTAATTTATAATGAAAAGAAATTTATTTAGCTCATGGTTTGACAGTCTGCAAAGTTCAAAAGCATGGCCCTCACTTCTGGTGAGGGCTTCCCTGCTGCATTATAACATGGCAGATAGGGTTAAAGGAGAAGTGAACAAATGTAAACAAAGAGGACTGAACAGGAGGAGGAATCTGGCTTTATAAAAACGCACACTTACGGGAATTAATCTGGTCCGGAGAGAACTAATCTTTTCTCTCCAGAGCAAGAACTCACTACTGTAAGAACACACCAAGCCACTCACAAGGATTCACCCCCATCATTCAAATACCTTCCACTGGGCCCCACTTCCCAACACCATCACTTTGGGGATCAAATTTGAACATAAACTTTGGTGTGGCAAATTCAAACCACAGCAGATGAAATAGGAAGAAAACTTTGCCAGCACAGTGTTCATACGTTTGATAAAATTATAGCTACTACAGTATAGCCCAGCTGAGGTGCATGTAATTTTTCTTTGTTCCCAAAATCAGTTGATTATCAATAATCACAAAAAGTATTTCTGACATGTTGGGTAGAGTTATAAGCTTAGGAAACATATGAGATCTCTAGACATGTTTAACTTCTGAGCCCTAATAGGATATGGCTCTAATATTGCTAAGCAAAAAAGAAAAGATCTTTGTGAACACCTTTTGTCACATCTTTGCAAAAAAAATTGATCAAATAATGTATAAAATTGATGGGTTTTGTATATAAAATTACAGAACAAACTTATGGGATTAAATCTATGTTTTAGGGACAGAAACTTGAGAATTGGAGAATGTGGGAACAAAACTAACAATTTTTCTGCCAACATTAGGAATAAGTGTGAACACTATGTCCCTTGGTGGTAGGTAGGTAGGGTGCACTGTATACTCTGAGATACACCAAAAATAACAGTTTATTTTTTTAGCTCCCAAACTAAGTTGATTTCTGAGCAATTCCTGTAAGTTACTGACTCTCCAAAGAAAGTAATTTTATCACTGACTTTTTTAAATGCTGATATCTGAAGATAAATCACCTCCTTTATAAATATAATAATTATCAGATTTTGTTCAAGAGTCAGGGTTTCAATCTGTTGCTCAGGCTGGAATGTAGTGGGATAATCATAGCTTACTGCAGCCTCAAAATCCTGGGTTCCAGTGACCCTCCTGCCTTAGTCTTCTGAGTAGCTAGGATTAGAGGAGCACATCATTGCTCCAACTCCCATAAATTTTTTTTTTTTTGAGACTTGAATAGAGTAACGGCAAGCTTTACACTTTTGGTAATAATGTGTTTTTCAAAACATTTAAATACCTCTTGTGTTTTCTATTTCATTATTTAGTCCTTTGGACAACCTTGTATTTCTCATTTAAAAAAAAAAAAAAACTTTTAAATTTTTTTCTCCTTGTTATTCCTTCAAAACTAATCAGTTTTTTTTTCCCCTGAAGCTTTTCAAACTGGAGATGAAGCTGAGAATGTGTGAGTCCAGAAATAACTGTAATTTAATGTTTCCAGCCTCAAAGTTGTCACAGAATTGAGACAATTGTACTCAGTCCCAGATTCCTCATTTCAACTCTGTTGATTCTTTAATATGATCTTATCTTCTTTTGGCTTAAATTAGTTCAAATTTGTTTTGTCTTTTACAACTTAGAGGAGTATGCTTACTAATCAAACAATATGGTATACTCACAAGTCTATGAAATGTTCAGAGGAACAAAAGCAGTGATGGAGAGAAGGTCTGAAGAAGCTAGTTGGACCTTGTGTTATCGGATAAATAACAAAACTAAACCAATTTTGCTAAGAATGAGGGGTTGTTACTAAAGTCCCACATACAAATATTATTGAAATAGAGGCTTCATAGTTAATGGGATCAACTTCTATTTCCCTTTGCAAATTCAGTATGGCAACTGTCAATCTGCCCTACTATGAGACACTTAATGAAGAAAAAAAAAACAAAAAAAAAAACAGTCCTGAGTCAACTGATTGATTTTTAGAGATAATTTTGTTTTGTGACAATCCTGGGTAGAGAGATACAAGATTGTGGCTGATTGGGTTACTTTCCACCTGACGGTAATTTTTATTTTTGGAAATCATTATTTAGCTGCATATCTGGACATTCAAGTCCAGTTTCCAATCTTCTCTTGACAACAGCTCCATATTATATTTAGGAATCTCAGACTGATGTCCCCAGCATGTGTGCTAATTGCAGGTTTTCAAACTCTCACTCTATTATATGATTTGCATTAAGGTTCATTAATCTTCTCTACACTTTGACTTGGTCCTAAATTAGCTATTAAAAGTAGGTGACTGCCTTAACTTCTATCCCTATTGATTTGTCTGTCTTATTTTTACTAGATTGATATTCACTATGTTTAATTTGGCTAACTTTTTTTCCTTCTCATTAAATCAATTCTCCTAGTTGTTCATAACATTGAGACATATGGAAATATAATTCCAACATGCTTCTTTTTCTTAAGCCCATTTTAGTCAGATATTACCTGGGGAGAATTTCCAGCTGTTACATACAGCTTTAAAAAGTAGGGCTATTTATCTAGCAGTTGAGGAGAATAAGCAATTTGGAAAATATATCAATGATTGACGTGGGTAAAAGACAATACATAATACCTTTAAATTCATTAAAAATATAGTCTATTGGTTTTTTCATATTAGCAAAAATAAACTTATTTTAAGAGTAGAAATACCAGAGATTTCTTTTTCTGGCCATTTACATCCTAATATTTTTCAACTTTCCAAATGCATTTACACTTTAAAATTGTAATATTGACTTTTGTTGCTGATATTTTATCTTTTAGAAGTAAGACAAAAACCAGTTAAGTGTTTAAGCAGTTAGCTCTTAGATGCCTGTGTGGCTCCACAGTTTTGTAATCTCCCTCCTCCTCAAAGAGAGAGAGGAGGATAGTAGGCGCAGGTTAGCAGGGACAAAGAAAAGGTATTTCAATTGAGAAGTCTCTGATTGTGGGAATAGATTATTAAATGAGTTTTGCCAACCTTACAATTTAAACTAGAACTCGTTACTGTGAGCTGTTTGATCCACATGTCTTGAGGGAATGGTATTATTATACATATCATTATACATAAAAGGGTATCAGAATATTTGATGCTTCTTTGATATAGGAATTCAGTTACACTGCAATGAAGTTCCTACTGGAAAGCCAGGATAAATATTTAATACTTTTCCTTTAGATATTGTTTTTCTTAAGAAGTTGTTTTAATAGTCATCTTAAATAGTGACATACCATTTTTCCTGCTCTTTGGATGTTTTTTCTTAGTATCATATAGATTCAGTAATTTTCATTCATACTTATGTGTATCAGTTCATTAGAATTCTTATACTCAATCCGCATTTTTTTCAATTTTTTCAATTTTTTCAATCAATACTTTATTAATAAAGTTCCATTGTGTCTACTTGACATGACCCTGTTAACTTTTGAAACTTTCATTTTGTTTTCTCATCTGAGAAAATGTTACAGGCTCATTTTTTCCATTGCCAGAACTAGAACCGGCCACTTTCTCAGTGAACCTAGGACCCTTTCAGTGATGATTGTGTTACAGTGTGTTTTCCGTAGTTTGGATGTGTTATTAACTTCAGCCTTGTAAAATCATTGCTATTTGCTGTATAGTTCATAACTATTATCAATATAAAACATCCTCTCAAACTTTTAAAAATTTTTTTATGGGTCCAATTCTATCTTTAGTGATACAAATACCATAATCTTGTTTTCATTCTGATTTTCATTTACCTGATATATCTTGTATCTTTACTCATTTTTTTATGCATATTGTTTTTTTTTTTTTTTTTTTGCTATAGACAGGTCTCTTATATTTAACATAGAATTAAATTTGACTCTAATCCATTGAAAATCTTTTTTCTGTTAAGTCAATTTACATTTCTTGATATGATTTAAAAGTTTGTTTTCAATTCCATCATATGATTTTATTTGTAATACATGGATTTGCAAATAGTAAATCTAAAATAATGTATATAAATGAAAAACAAGTGATCTATGTCATATGTCATCCCTCTTATTGTTTGCTTGTACTTCTAAATGTAAGATCATTTATATTTTTCTTATCATGGCTACTTTTATCCTAATATTACATGTATGTATCCTAATGTCTATATTTAACATTACTTATCTCCTAACATATATTTTATTCTAATATCATATAATGTATCCTAACAACGTACTCATCTCCCATAAAACACACACACACACACACACACACACACTCACATAGACACCCACATATTACCGTTTTTTGCGATATCTCTTGGTTCCCCTATTAGGATCAATATAATTTTCTTATATTTTGCTCCTTTCTCTCTGCTTGTCTTTTCCTCCCTGATTTTATTTAGCAAATAATAGCTTGATGCTTGCTATTTTATTGAATATGCTTACCCTTATTAATTTGTCAGTTTAAAATGGTACATTTATTCCCACATATTACCTAGAGGAATTAATGAACTTATTTTTTATATTCTCCTCTCTATTCTCTTCTTCTTTTTATCCCCTCTAATTCTCACCTACTTATCCACATGACATTGGCACTTATTTAATTTTCTGACAACAGATTGTTTTATCTCACTATGCAAATAATTATGTTTTATGGTAATAGCCACAGGTATATTTTTTCCTTTTTAATCCTTATGATTTTCATTTCTTTGGTCTAATTTAAAGAACACCAGTAAAGCTTTGAAAGAAAAAAGGCAGGGGAGGGGGTAGGAGAATTTTAGATACTGTCCAGCTCCTTATCTCATAGTGATACAAGAGATAGAAATAAATTTTATTAGTTGGTGAAGGTAAAAAAAAGTCCTTGGCAAAGCTTCCCTTCTAAGTAAAAGCAGCCCAAGCAATTTTTTTTTTTTCTAACAAAGAGCAGCCTGAAAAATGGGGCAGCAAACATGGATAGGCAAGCTGGAAGCTTGAATGGGGGAATGCCGGCAGCTGTGCCAACAGCAAAGAGTTACCTGGAGGCCAGGATGTCCAACATGGAGGCTCCATCTTCCATTTTATGTTACCACATGTACAGTAAAGGAATAGGCAACATAGCACTAGCCAGGCAGAGAACTCATCTGCATAATAAAAGTTTAAAGTAGGGGCAGCAGAAATTCATGCCCTATGCAAATGACAGACCTGATCCAACCAATCCTTCACTCCCTATGTAAATCAGTCACCACCTCCTCAAGCTCATCTCTAAAACCGTCTGCATTTTACCAAGAAACCGGCAACCTGTTCAGGACCCCACTCTCTGCAGGAGGGAGTTCTTTTCTTTCTTTTCCCTATTAAACTTCCACTCTTAACCTCATTCTTGTGTGTCCCCATCCTTGTTCTCCATTGCTGTGGAACAACAAACCTTAGGTATCACCCTAGACAGCAAGGCCATTTCAATAGGAAAAACTTTCAATAAATGACTATTAAACATGATCTCTTTTTTCAAGTTTAGTCATTTTTACTTCTAGAATTTGATGCTCTTTTTTAATAGCAGCTTTTTTGAGATATAATTTACATACCAGAAATTTATTCTTTTAAAGTATACATATTTTCAAGGTTCATTTATGTTTTAATATGTAGCAACAATTCCCTTATTGTTGAATAATTCACTATTTGGATATATCACATTATATTTATTTGTTAGTGGACATTTGGAACATTTTCACTTTTCAGCTATTACACATAATGCTGTTATAAACGTGGTGCAAATTCTTCTTTGAATATATATTTTCAGTACTCTTGGATATATGCCTCAGACTAATTGCTGAGTAGTATGCTTACTGTATTTTTAACACTGAAGAACTGCAAAACTCTTCCAAAATGACTGTGACATTTTTACTATCCCACTAGTAATGACACATAGTTTAATTTTTTTTTTTTTTTTTTTTTTTTTTTTGAGACAGTCTTGCTCTGTCACCCAGGCTGGAGTGCAGTGGTGCTATATCTGCTCACTGCAACCTCCACCTCTTGGGTTCAAGTGATTGTCCTGCCTCAGCCTCCCAAGTAGGTGGGACTAAGGGTGCACACCACCATGCACGGCTAATTTTTTGTATTTTAGTAGAGATAGAGTTTCACTATGTTTCCTATGCTGGTCTCAAACCCCTGAGCTCAGGGAAGCTGTCTCAGCTTTCCAAAGAGCTAAGATTACAGGCATGAGCCACATCATCTGACCTAGTATCTCTATATCCTTTCCAAAACATGGTATTTTCTATATATTCGTTGATATTAGCTATCCAATTGAGCATGAAATGATACCACAATGTGATTTTAGTTTGCATTTCCCTAATGACCAATGATGTGCATTTTCCATGTGTTTAATGGCCACTTGTTTGTCTACTTTGAAATGCTTCTATTTCAATGCTTTACCCTTTTACAACTGGACAATGTGCCTTAGAGGAGTTGTAAGCTGTCTTTTGTTTCCTGAATAAAAGTTCTTTACTGAAGATATTAGTTGCAAATATTTTCTCCCATTTCTTAGATTGGGGAGAATATATTTCTAAGAATATATCTAAACGTGAAAATTAATAGCTTTCTTAAAGTTAGATTTATAGAAAAATCTTTAAAAAGTGCAGAATTCCCTCTCCCTGTTTATAGTTTCTCCTACTGTTAATGTCTTGCATTGGTATGGCTCATTTGTGGAAATTAATGATCCAAAAGAGATACATCATTATTAACTAACGTCCTTTGTTCATATTCACTCTGAGTTGTGCAGTTCTATGGGTTTTGCCAAATGCGTGTCATGTTGCATTCAAATGTTCCTGGGATTTTGGGTTTACTCAGAGGTGGTGAGGGCAGCAGATCAGTAGAAGATTGCTATTAAAAAGATAGTTTATTACAGTTCCCAAGAGGAAGGTAAGGAAGGTATGGTCACAGAGATGATCACCGAAGGCAGAGAGGGAAACTGCTAGAAAATCTTATCGTAATTTTTGTGGGAAGAAATGAGGGAGGCAGTGTAAACAGGATAATTAGGTTTAAGATTGGCCAGTTTAAATAATTTCAGCAGGATCTCAGGTATAAGGGCTGCCTCTACATGTCTGATGTTTAGGGAATGGATATGATGTCTAGGGAAGGGAACGAGTGTCACAAATGTAATAGCCCAATAAAGCTAGTGAGTGGGAAGTAGGGGCTCTGAATTGGTTAGTTTGCATATGAAGCACAGACACTCAAGAGAATTCCTTGCTGTGTCTAGGAATTGGTTATCCCTAAGAGCAACAGTACTGCCCTAGTCAGAAAGATCCCAGATGTGAAAACATCAGACTCAAAAACTAAAAAGTATGGTTAATATACATGCATCTACATATCATGACAGTATCATGCAGAATTGAATCATTTCATTATCCTAAAAATCCTCTGTGTTTCACCCATTTATCTCCTTTTCTCCTTTAAGCTCTAGCAATCACTGACCTGGTAATTGTATTTTTTGGTCAGACTTTTGAACCGGAGCAACTCCATCTTGAATAGGAGCTGGATGAAATAAGGCTGATACCTACTGAGCTGCATTCTCAGACAGGTAAGGTATTCTAAGTCACAGGATGAGACAGGAGGTCGGCACAAGATACAGGTCATAAAGACCCTGCTGATAAAACAGCTTGCAGTAAAGAAACCACTTAAATCCATGAAAACCAAGATGGCCACAAGAGTGACCTCTGGTTGTTGTCACTGCTACATCTCAGAGCCATGACAGTTTACAAATGCCATGGCAACATCAGGAAGTTACCCGATATGGTCTAAAAGGGGGAGGCATTAATAACCCACCCCTCGTTTAGCATTTTGTCTAGATAAAACCATAAAAATGGGCAACCAGCAGCTGTTCTGTCTATGGAGTAGCTATTCTTTTATTTCTTTACTTTCTTAATAAACTTGCTTTACTCTATGGACTCCTTCTGAATTACTTCTTGTGTGACATCCAAGAACCATCTCTTGGGGTCTGGATTGGGACTTCTGTAACAGTTTTGCCTTTTTCAGAGTGACATATGGGTAGAAAACAGTATGGAGCCTTTTCAGGTCGGCCTTTTCCACATAGCAATATACATTTAAATTACCTCATTGTATTTTCATGACCTGATAGCTCATTTTTTTTTAATTGCTCAATTATATTCCATAGATATATCCATTTACCTATTCAAAGGTATCTTGTTTGCTTTCAATATTTGGCAATTAAACTGCTATAAACCTTCATGTGCAGGTTTTTGTGTGGACATCGGTTTTCAACTCATTTGGGTAAAACCGTAAGAACCAATGGTGAATCACACGATAAAGTGCTTAGCTTGTAGGAAACTGACAAAGTGGCTGTACCATCATGCACTCCTATCAGTAATGAATTAGAATATCTGTAGCTTCAATCCTCTTCAATATTTCGTATTATAGTGTTTTGGATTTTAGATGTCCTAATAGTTTAGATGTCTTGTTTTAAATTTGTAATTCCATAAATGACATATGAAGTTGAATGTCTTTCATATGCTTAGTTGCCATATGTCTACTTTCTTTGGTGATGGGTCTTTTCAGATGTTTTACAGATTTTTTTTTTTAACTGGCTTAAATATATGGTTTGATAGAAGAAATAAAACCTAGTGTCAGTTTAGTGGGGTGACTATAGATTATTATATAATAATCTATAGTTTAATTCAAAGTAGTTAGAGGTAAAGAATTAGAATAGTTCTAAGATCAAGAAAAAACAAATATGTATGGCAATAGATGTCCCAAAGTACACAGATTGGAGCTTTAAAACTTATGTAAATGTATTGTCACATATACCCCAAAACTATGTACATCTATTATGTATCAATTTTTAAAAATCATGCTTTTGCTGGGCATATACACAGCCCTGAACATGTGTGCAGTATTCTACATTATCAGGAATAAATCGGAGCTTTACAAAGCTTTCTATGGAAATATTATTCTGCTACTATTTCTTTCAAGTGTTTCAACTAGCATTTTGTTAGCAACAACTGTTCTAGCCACCTCAGGCAGGTGAAATGTTAAACAGTTGCCATTGATTGTTTTCTACAAGTGCATTAAAGATAGGACTGTTTGCATAAAGCAAACTCTAAGTCCGGTCAAATAAAAACAATCTGAGAATAAAGCATTTTTGTAAAGCTGCCAACAGGTGAATAGTGATAATTACCTGAGGGATCATCATTTTCATCACATTTTAAATACATTCTGTTCCTCCAATGACTAGCAGGCTGCTGTTTTCCAAAACTACCATTGTTGGAAAGTTTTTGTTATTTTGTCTTTTAAGGCTACTGCAGAACTGGGGACAGGTGAATACAGGGCAAGTTAAACAGCACAAAGCTTTCTGATCTTACCATGATTCAGTGATTTTATTTTTAATAAATGCTTTTTTTTTTTGGAATTGCTGTAAATCTTTAGTTAATTTCAAGTTCTGGTAAAGTTAGTTTTTACTTTTTTTCAATGTTCTCATTGTTTTTATGGAGGAGCAGACTTTCAGGAGTCTTTATTCTCTCATTCCAGATATGTTTCTTGTTGATTCCATTTTAGAGAATCAAATTTTCTCATAAGATTTTTATCTATGTCCTCCATGATTTCATATTTTGAAGATAATATAAATTATTTAAAGTCTTTTTTACTAATTTCAATATATGGATTACCTGTTAATCTGTCTTTTCTATTTATTTTCATTCATATGATCTTCTCTTTGTGATATCTAGCATTTGAGTGATATACCATTGCATACCCAAAATCATACAGTATGTAGATAATAATGTCTTCCCCCTAGAGATCATTTACTATCTCTTGTTCTAGAACAATAATGTATTGCTGAATCAATTCTATCTAATCAGAGGCAAAGTTAGTTTAGGCCTGGGTTCTGTCTACCTTTGAATCACCTGTTTATGAGACATAGCCCTCCACATTCTTTACTACTTTTGGTCCACTACTGTAATCCTGAAATGACTTTAAAAATATCATAATCCAATTTTAAAGAATTTATTCAAGAGAAAAGTTGGGAATGCTATCAGGAAAACCCATACTCCAGAGAAACAACATCAGTGCTCTAAAGTAGAAAGTCAAGGTCTTGGTTACATAGGCAGAAAACAAAAATGTTTAGTAAGATTATACATTTTCTGTACATGGCCAGTTTATGAAATATAACAATTTAGTAAGTTACAGTTTGTCTTATTTTCCCTGCAGCTTGTTTTTTTAATTTAAAAGAGTGTATATAACATTTCATCTTAAGATAAGGTGATATTCATGAAGACCTTGTGTAAGATAGGTAAAATGGAACTTAATATATAATGAAGATCAACAGTAACCGGGGAAGGAGTCTTCCCTGGCACCTTTTAGCTATTTACAACATTTTACAAAATAATGTAGGTAAGGAAAAAGGTTAATTCATAATTAGAGAAACAAAGGTTACAACTGCCTAGGTTACAGATGCTTGTCAGGTGACTCAGGCCACATAATCATACCTTGCTAAGGCTCAAAATAATATAAAGTTTCAACAGCATAATTTTTTTATCATTTATTTTCACACTGCCAACCTTCCCCACCTCCTTGAACTATGGACACTTATTTGTAAGTCAAAACTCAAATTTTAATTCTATACACTATCCTTTTGTCTCTGTGAAAAAATCTGAAAATGTTCCCAGAAGCAATGTAGCTGCACAATTTCAGCATACCTCTTTGATGTTCTCACTTCTTCAAAACCTTTGCCTCTGTGTTCCTCATTTCACCAGTTTTCTAATGCCTTAAAATAGGCTTTTGTTTCTATCTTATAAATCCAAAATTGTTATTTTTAGCAGCAGCATTTTCAGCATCTTATGTGTAAAGTCATATATAGATGCAGTAGTTCTAATTTATTTTTCTAGCCACATCTTAATGAATTACATTTTTAAAAGACAATAAGTATAAGAATGTAATGTAGAGGATAAGGGGCTGGGTAATATTTTTCAGCTCTGAGAGTAGGTTTAATGTTCATTTCCCCTAGCTCCAATGGATGCTCCCCCCAAACTTCTCTCTTTTTCATAAATGCTTATAGTAATGCATATTCTTCCCATTTATTTTCTTCTTCTGGAAAAGCGTTTCTGGGTTCTGCTTATATTTATCCTCAGATTTTTCCTGCCACTTGACCAAGAAATTTTGTGTAGATTCTGTTAGTTTGAATTGTTTAGTAAATTTAGTTTATTTCATCTTCTAATGTATTTTAGAGAAAAATATAGGCCTCATGTCATTTCACCCATTAATGTACCAACAATCATCTTTGGAAGGCAAGGGCAGCATTTATTCCATTAAAATGTCTTACAGTGTTGTTGAGAAGGTTTGTGTTTGAATAGTGCACACACATCCATACATGTGATGCTTAATACTGAGTGTCAACTTGATTAGATTGAGGGATAAAAAGTATTAATCCTGGGTGTGTCTGTGTGGGTGTTGCCAAAGAGACTAACATTTGAGTCGATAGGCTGGAGAAAAGCAGATTCACCTTTAATCTGGTGGGCACAATCTAATCAACTTCCAGCAAATATAAACCAGGCAGGAAAACATGAAAAGGAGAGATGGGCCTAGCCTCCCAGCCTACATCTTTCTCCCATGCTGGATGCTTCCTGCCCCTCGAATATCGGACTCCAAGTTCTTAGACTTGGACTGGACCTTCTCGCTCCTCAGCTTGCAGACAGCCTATCGTAGGACCTTGTGATTGTGTAAGTTAATATTTAATAAATTTCCTTTATATATATATATATATATATACATATATATATACACACATATATATATACACATATATATATATACACACACATATATATATATATGTATTAGTTCTGTCCCTCTAAGAGAACTCTAATACACAAAATTTCTACTTTGCATTTTTCCTATAAAATACATTTTTCAATCATGTCTGCATGAGAAGCTTTATTCCCTTACTGAGTTCTAAGTTATTTTTTCATATTCTATATTGATCGTGAAGCATATGATAGACCAAGAAATTTTGTGTAGCTTCTGCTAGTTTGAGCTTCTGCTATTTCACTTTTATAAAGGATTAGTTGCAAATTAAGGGATATTCATGTCTTAATAATATCAAACTTCTAAATTACAATTTGGTTGCTTTTGTATGTGATCTCATATATCAAATTTTCCCTGTTTTCTTTTTTTGTCCTAAACTGACATATTTAATATTCAATATCTTTGTCTGATTCAAAGAATTTTTTTTTTCAAAATGCTATTGAAATGCTGTTGGATTACATCAGTAAATTTTTCAGTTAGGAATAAACTATCCTGCGAAATATGTAATGCTAGAAAAACTAGAGTAATCCTAGAAAAACTAAAATACATTATGAAACACACACACACGTGCACGATATATATCTGAGAAAAATTAAAATAGGCTGGAATTGGATAAGGAGTAAATATTTATATTTTAGATATAAGGATTGTGATTATGGACAAAGTATTATTCTTATATTACAGGTAACTTTTACTTACAAAATTCATTTTAATTAAAACTAGTAATTGGAGTAATGGTAAAATATTTCATGCTAGAATTTTAGATTATGTTGGTCAATTTTGTATTCTCATTTTTGTTTTCTTATTTTTACACATGCCATTAATTGGAGGAAAGTATAACACAATGCTAGTTGTATCTTCAAGTAATTGAGTCAAAATAGATTCTGCTGAATAAACAATTTTAAAACATTTAAATATTTAAAATGTTGAGAAACCTGTCATTATTTACTAATTAGTTACTGATTCTATTTGGAATAACCTAGACAGCAAGAAATCAAGCAAAATGCAGAATATCACGAAATGATTAAACCATTCTCTTCAATGAATTATATCACTTTTTTATGTACTGATTTTCCAGTATCAAATTAAATTTTAAAATAATTACACTGGTTATGAGATTTGTAAATATGCATTCTAAGGCATAGCTAGTGCTATTTTCTGGCAAAGTTCTCTTTGGTAAATTACTCAAATATTCAGTAATCATTTACTTATAAAATAATTAAACATACAGAACACTTCCTATTTCAACACATAGTACTATTTGATTAGGTAGCTTATTTTATTTAATTGTCCCAATATTTTAAGAAACAAGGCATTGATAGCTTAATTTTTTCCCCCCCAGGTTGGAGTGCAATGGTACGATCTCAGCTCACTGCAACCTCTGCCTCCCGGGTTCAAGTGATTCTCCTACCTCAGCCTCCCGAATAGCTGGGATTACAGGATTGTGTCACTACACCTGGCTAATTTTGTATGTTTAGTAGAGACAGGGTTTCTCCATGTTGGTCAGGGTGGTCTTGAACACCCGACCTCAGGTGATATGCCTGCCTTGGCCAGCAAAAGTGCCAGGATTACAGGCATGAACCACCACACCTGGCAATAGCTTAATTTTATACATAATAAATAAGATACCAAGAGCAACTCATTGTATGTGTGTGTGTGCACATGTAAATTATTATTGACATAATTTTAGACTTCTAGAAAAGTTACAAGAATAGTATATAATTCATATATCCTTTACCCAGATTCACCAAGTATGTTCCCCATTTTATCATCATCCATTTTTTGTTTCTTTCTGTTGTCTCTCCTCTCTTCCTCACTCTAAGAACATATGATTTTGTGTATATATTTTTAAATCATTTGATTGTAAGTTAAGAACATAGTACCCATTTATTCCTTAGTACTCCACTAAGTATTAAGATTGAAGTTTTTCTGTAATATACCACAATATAACTATCAAAATAAAAATATTTAACATGAATACCATGCTATAAACCATATTAGATCCTGTATACACATTTATTTTATTTTTCCAATATTCTGTTTTAATTTTATTTTTCTAATCCTGGAGTGAATCCAAAATCACTTATTGCATTTACCTGTTGTCTTTCTGAGGCATCCATTATATAAAAGGTTCTCAGACCTTCTTTCTCTTTTATTATAAAACACACTATAATTGAAAACATTAATAAACAATTATATATGACATAAAAAATGTCAGTATAGCTCATTGTTATTGGTAAAATGGTTTATTATGATAATTAAATGAGATACTACCTGTAGGAAGTATTCTGTGAAACAGTGTATCAAAAATATTCTATAAATTCATTCTAACAGTAATATGTGTGATGTATTAAAAAATTAACTAAAGGTATTGACTTTATTTGGAAAGATATACATTTAAATGATTGAAGTAGGATTTTATTTTAGAGAATACTTTCTATTTTTTACATTATCATTGATACATCATATTCAAAGTTGTATGTTTAGCTGAAATTAAAAAAGCAAGTGCCTGATTGACCAACCAATTAATACATTGTTAATCTTTTTGCCTTTTGTTTTTCTGTTTCTTTGGTTATTTGTCTTGAAAATAGTTTCTAATCACTTTGTGTAAAGTTATCCGTTCCACTGTGTCTTAGCTTTGTGAAGTTGTTTAAGTTGCAATTTCTATTTTTATTTATCACTTACTTAAACTGAGACTAAGTGATAGTTCCTTTCCCCAAGAGGAAGCAAATAGCATATATTCAAGCAGCATTCAAAATATTAGTTTAATTATTTATGAATTGTACCATTGGTTAGAAGTTAAGATCAGATACTTAAGGTGCACGTATACATGAGTTAAAATCAAGTTACCAGCTGTCTGCCTAATGGCAATTTTATCTGAGTCTCTTGATATCCCCATTTCCTTAGCTGTAAAATAGAAACAGTAATAGTATCTATCTTATAGAGCTTTGGAGATATTTAACTAAAGTAATGCACTCAAAATGATTAGCCTGGTGTCTCACAAATGGAAAAGATTCAGTTGGATATTTCTATAGGCTACATATTTATGTTTTTCTCTGTGAGTTCCAGAGCTTAGGTGGTTTGAAATAATTTTTAAAACAATTAGACTTGTATAATAAGAAGATATATTGCCAGTGAATGCTCTACATTGAAAATAATAAGATTCTGTAAAAGGTACCAGTCTATTTCTCCAGTCAGGCTAAGCTCTCTAAGTTCTCTATTAAGACTGTTTTAACATTATATTTTACGATGCTATGACTTTATGTTCAATATCTGAAGACTAGAGATCATTTTAAGATAATTTTATCATAAAGTAGGCTCATTGAAATTTTTAATACCAATTAATATTAAATTTTATAAGACCTGAGAATATTCCTCAGGGATTTTTTTTGTTTTTATTGTTACACTTCACTCTTCTAGAATGTGAGCAGTATATATTAAATGAGGACACAAGAAAACTATCTTGATAGCTTTGATTAATGACCTGGTAAGTTAATATTTATTATATGTTATAGTAAGCAATATGTAATTAAGATAAAATAGTTTTAACAATTTTAATAGGCAAAATTTAATGAGTACACAATATTTGTTAAATACTATAAGTAAGTTTTTTTTACATATTTTACTTATCCTTATAGCAATTTTATGAGAATATGGGGAGTTTTATAATTTTACAAAAGAGAAATATTAATTAAATATACATTATATTACCCCCCAAAGCAAATTAGTAATGAATTAGAAAGCATTCAAACCCAGGTCTGCTGACTCTATATAAACCACTCTTTTCTTCCTATACTAGAATTTCAAAAATTTGCTCCATCAGTGGATAGCCTAAACAACAATATGGCATTGTCAAAAACTTTGAACCCATTACCCTTTTACATCACAATGGTAAAATATCTCTGGCAGCTGTCAACAAAAGTCAAACAGAATTAAATATAAGAAAATTTATTATCCCGCAACAATGGAAGTCCAAAGATAAGCTTCAGGGTTGAATTAATTCTAAATAATTTATTTTGATTCACTTCTGTATGATTTTTCTTCTATCCTCAGGCCAGTAGTCAGAGAAAGTTCTCATTGTTCTGAACAATATTCAAAAACAGACAAACAAAAAGTATATAGTGTCTTTTCCTGGAGAGCTATTAGCATTAAAATAATCACAAAGACCTCAGGAAACTTACATTTCGTTACATCCCATGCCTGTTCATAAATGAATGTTTATCTAAAGGCAATATCATGCAATCGTTGACTTAGTTCTATGGCTCAAACAAGAAAGACAGCATGACTATGACCAGCTTAGGCTACCACAGCACACACAATGCCAGAACGTACTTACAACATAAAGTAAAGGAGGTGGAAGGAACTTTGTGGGGGAGCAGACCCATGTTTGCTAGAAATCTTTGATATTTATCACACATATCAACATAATAAAATGTGCTGAGAGCTCCTGAATTTAAGAAACCCATTTAATTTCAAACATTCAAATATTTTTCAAAATTATATTCTAATATTGGGGTACAGGGGTTCAGGGTGCCCTCAGTTCCCCTGATAGAATGTTTCTCCAGGTTCTTGGTTTCCTGCCCTCTCAAGAATGAGAAAAGGGGACCACAGCACAATGCACAGTAAATGTCGGACTCAAAAGTGTGTGTAGAAAGTGATTTATTTAGAGAGAGAAACAGGAGAAGGAGAGAGAAAGAAACAGCTAACTCTCACATTGAGTGAGAGAACCGGGAAAGATGGAATCCAGGAGAGGAAAGCAGCTTCCACTAGAGAGTGTTAGGGAATAGAGAGAGATGGAGTTTAGGAGGAGAGGACAGGCTTCCATGAGAGTGCGTGGAAGGGGGACTCCAGAGGGAAAAATCCAGGAGAGAGAAGCGACTTCCACGAAGAGAGTGTTCGTGGAAGGGGATCCAAACATGGAGTCTGAAGGGGTGTGGAAGAGGGGACTTTTAACCTGCGAGGAACCCCTACCTTCTATAAGACCCCAGGCCAACGAAAGAAGTTCCTTAGAACTTCCGATGGAGTGACTCTTAGCTTCTTCCCACACCCGTGAAATTCAAACATAATCGTTAAATCTCCTGGATGGAGATGGGGGTGGGGGCATGACACTGGGAAGTTCTTGCCCTTAAAACTATGCCCCCTTGTGGACCCGGAAAGAAAACACATTCCCTCAATATGACTAAGGTTCTTTGTTTCAAAAGGTAGCAATTAGCATAGCAGAATACAAAAATGTTTGTTGCAAAAATTGGAGATACTTTGTTCTATCTCAATAATTATCAAAATACATTACAGGAAATAAAAATTGCTTCTTAGCAGGCACACACATACAGTCATACCACAGCATAAACTCTGCAAAATCTGTGGCTAAAATGTTTAGATACTATTATCATTTGATTTTGACACATGATGAAATTTGTACAGTGACTGGATTACATCTGAGCAATGTTTTGACTAAAGCTACATGAAATTACAAAGATTTAAGTATGGTCAATTAGAAACTTGGAAACAAATTCTGCAAAAGTAATTTAAAATTATCTGTGATTAAATCTGTTGAAATTCATCATCTCAATATCCCTTGTTTTCTTTCACATATGTTTGCCATTGTAATTCAAGATCTTTAGTCAAAAATTGTAGGAAAAAAATCTACCCAGTATACCTTCTATGCATCATCTAAAATCTGTCAAAAAAAAAAAATAAATCTAGGTATAGCAGTGTCTGAACTTGTGATGACTTGAATGTCAAAAATGTGTCAGATTCACACAGTACTTTTGCATATGTTATCTGGTTTGATACTCACAGTAACCTTATAAAGTAGATACTATAGTCATCATTTTTTGTGGTTAAGAAATATTAAGCCACATTACTTTCATTTTCCAAATTATAAAGTAATTTAAAAAATAAAGCTAATGAAGACCTATAAAATCAGGTCATATAAGTTTTAGATCAAGGACTAATACAATTCTGTGAATAGCAACGAAAGTAGTATTTAACACTTGACCACAGTTTGTCAACAACCTACGTAATTAAGATGAAACCTCTTCAGGGCCTTAGCATACTTGATACCTTTTACCTGGGATGCCGACAATTTTTTTTATAGCATCTATATATAACAATAATGATTAAAATAAAAGATGCAATGACTACCTATTGATCATATGCTATGTGCTAGGTGCCTTATGCACATTACACATTCTTCTCACAATAACCCTAAATGGTTGGAATCATTATCCATCCAATGATAACTCAGAATCAAAGAATTTAGAAATTTGTTTAAATCCTTAAAGTGAAGACGTAAAAATCATTTCAAATGTTTTAAAAACACTCAAAGTATATCTTTGCTCTAAATTAGTAGTCTATTAATTACTAATCTGACTTCTAAATTAAGCTTTTATTAATTTGTCAACAGGAACAGTGTAAAAGAATTAATTTAAAGAAAATACTTCATTTTTCCATGTGGTTGTTTTTACAGTGTGTAGCTGTAGACATGAGCAGGGTAGGACAGGCCCCTTCCCAACAGAAATGTCAGGTGACCATCTGATGATGGGCAGGTGGTTGTTAATGAGTTTTCTAAATAATAATTGGTCACAGCTGGTGCTAGAGAAAGGCAGTCTCCCAATACATAGAAAACATCTGAGACTGGTGATCAGCAGCTTCCTCGTAAGATCTAAGGAGTCGGGCAAGTGAGCTCAAGCACACATATTAAGAGGCAAAATGGCAGAAATTAACTGACATACGAATTTCTAGTGACATTCAACTGGTAAGGGAAGTACTCCACAAGTGAGCATGTGTACAACTCCAGTAAACACAGTGTGCGTATTGCCTCTGCAAGTGCTAGCAGGCCACTGTGCAGTGGACAGGCCACACCAAGAGAAGAATCAGGGGAGAAGGAGACAGAAGACCCCAGAAGCATGCCTACGTGTATTAATAAAACCCTAAGTTTTTTTAAAAAAAAAAAGGTCAAACCATGCACTTGATGTCTCAAGTCTCCCACTTGGCCCTCTTACAGGTACACTTTACTTACTTTCATTGCTTCTCCAAAGCTTTTTAATAAACATTCACTCCTGCTCTAAACTTGCCTTGGTATCTCTTTCTGCCTTATGTCCCTCAGTCAAATGCATTCTTCTGAGGTGGCAAGAACTGAGATTATTGCAGACTTGTACAGATTTGCTGCAGGTAACATAACTTTGGTGCTGCATGACTCAGACATGTTCTCCCACTAATGGTTTGGACATATATATGGTAACTAGTGTTTCTCAACTTCAAGACTATTGACATTTTGCGTGTATGGCTGCACTGAGTAATACCTATTATAGAAAAAAAGAATGATAATCACATAGTGTAGGCTAAGAAAAAGATGAAGGGGAAGAAGAGAGGGAAAGAAAAATGATTAAAGAAGATTTTGAGAAAAAATAGGATATATTTTGGTGAGGAATGAGACTCAAACTGATAGGATCATTTCCATGAACTTAAGTAAATTCAGCTGACCCTCTTTGTCAATAAAAGTCAAGGGTTTAAATGAGGAGACTTCAGGTTTTGATGTACATTGGTAGTCTAAAGATACTTTAAATAAATTCCAATTCCAGAGTCCAAATGTCAGAAATTCTAATTCAGTCTGCCATTCTAGTAACACCAGTAGAACTCCATGTTATTCACTGGTTAGAAATAGGAATGCTCTGGAAGGAGTCCATGAGAATACAGTAAGCCCTCATTTATCATCATCAACAGGTTCTTGGAAACTCTGACTTTAAGCAAAAAGACATAATGAAACCAATTTTGTCATAGGTTAATTGATATCAACAAGAATAGTTTTCTATGACATATTTCTGGTCACTGAAACGTTGCCAAACTTATATGTAAAGACCAAAACACTTCTAATATTAAACACTGAAATGGGAGATATACATATTCAAGAAAGATAATAAAAACAAATACAATTATTATTTACCCAATTATTCTGGTTTGGGGTGGCCACCGATTGAGGCCTAGCCATGCAGGGCAGGGTGAAAGGTGACAGCCAGCCCTCGAAAGGACGCCATTCCATTGCAGGGTGCACTCACACAGTCACCCACACAACATACACACTCCGACTGGGACAATTTAGACATACCAATTAGCCTAATGTGTATATTTTTGAGATGTGGGAGGAAATGGAAATACCTAGAGAAAACCCAGGCAGGTGTGGGAAGAATTTGCAAACCACATACAGACAGTGGTGTCAGATGGGAATCATATTTTTTAAATGATGTAACAAAACAACATTAATTGAGAATCCACTTGTTTGGGTTTTAGAGATCAAGATTATTTCCAGGTGGTGGTATCTTATAAATAGGAACAACTGCTGAAAGATCCAGTTACAAATGCTTAGACTACCAAATACGGGGGGGAAAAAGCAACTTAGAAATCACTGGGAAATCCTCCTCTTACAGCTGAGAGAAATAACGTGAAATTTCAGAATGAGTGCTGTAAGTTTTTCTAACTGATCCAGAAACCACCTTGAGGAAAGCTAGAAAAATTCTTAACTCTCCCGCTGTACACAGCCCAACTCAACAGATGTGGTATCAAAGTTTACCTGAAATGTATACCTACTCTCCCTAAACACTATTGCTATTTTTAAGCAGGCAGTATAAATACAAAAACATAACTCTCTACATGCAATTACAATTCCAACATCTTATTGTACAAGGAATTAAGAAAGGAGGTATCATTGGAGAAAGGGACTAGAAAATTTGACCTGCATTTACTTTATTACTAGGAAGAGAATATTGTTTTTATTTCCATGATTTTGTTGGAATGGTTTGAGAGAAATGATGGAGATTATTGGAAAGGTAAAGATCATCTCCAAAATACAATCTGTATTACTCTGTTTTTACACTGCTAATAAAGACATACCCGAGACTGGGTAATTCACAAAGAAAAGAGGTTTAATGGACTCACAGTTTCACTTGGCTCAGGACGCTGCACAATCATGGCACAAGGCAAGGAGGAGCAAGTCAAACCCGACACGGCGGCAGGGAAGAGAAAGTAAGAGCCAAACGAAAGGGGTTTGCCCTTATAAAATCTTCAGATCTCGTGAGACTTATTCACAACCAGGAGAACAGTGTGGGGGGAACCACCCCCATGATTGAATTATCTCCCACTGGGTCCCTCCCACAACACGTGGGAATTAAGGGAGCTACAATTCAAGATGAGATTTAGGTGGGAACACAGCTAAATCATATCACCATCTATCAGTCTGAGTCCTTCAAAAAGCAGACACCAGGATAGAAATGGAAATGAAAGAGATTTATTTGTAAAACACTCATGAATGATAAATGTGAGGAAGCAAGAGGAAGCTGGAAGAGCTTTAGTCTTTGATGCATGTCTGAGCTCTGTGGTGAGAAACGAGGAGCAAAGGAAGATTAAGCAGGAAGAGTCTCAGAAGTTTCCATCTAAGCCTACGGAGCATCCTCAAATCCAAGTCACAATTAGAGCACTTCTGCATACCCCAATAGGTAAACATAACCTCAGTGTCACAATGTGGTGATGTATCCAAAGTACAAAAGCTGGAACATCAGTCCACTCTGCTCCCCCTCAGTAGGCTCTGTTGAAAGAGATCTGAGACACGTTTCTATGGTTGTCGTATATATGTGGGCCTATTTTCTCTCACTGGGAAGAAATGCTCTGGTATTCTAGTAACTTTTAATCATTGATTAATGAAATTGTTTTCAATTTTCCTTGACATTTATATGTACTTTTAATATTCCTTAAATAAATGGCTAATAGTGTAAAAATATTTTATAATTTTAAAAATGCTATTTTGTTCTCAAAATGTATAGCTTTGCAGGTATTTGACACATTGGACTTTCTCCTGATTCTCCCTACAGTTTTATTTAGGAATTTATTTGCTTAATATTCCAAAGCAAAATGCATTTGTTATGTGTGGCTGATGTAAAATTGGTATTGCTTTCTATTTTCAATGTGGCTGCTTTCTAGAAAAACAAAAACATTAATGGATACATGTATATTGATGTGTTGCATTATATTATATTATATATATAAATATATAATATATATTATATATGACATAAAAATTGTATTGTTATATATAACATATATGCTAGATAGCAAAATATATATTAATTATATATAATATAGAAACATATATAGCATAACATATATTAAATATATAAACACATATGTTTTACATGTATATATAGTTTGGTGAAATTTTGGGAGGAATATGGTTTTATGCTGTTTTAATATACTAATCATGGTTTTGTGTCAACTTCATATGAAACTATAACAATGTATTTTATACACTGTCTTGCAATAGATCATATTTTGAAGATTTCTGCTGTTTTCAGAATAATGAAAATAACTGCATATGAGTTGAAATTAAACCTTTTAGAGCAGTTTCCCATATATCATATTTTTGAAGTGTTAATTTACCAATATGTTGTGATAATAATATAGATCCTAAATTAATATACATTGTTTGCTAATTTATCTAAAGCAAAGTTAATAAATACTGCTTTTTTAAAAAAAAAAAATCAGCATGCAAACCATTTTCTATTATTAGAGAATTCCCCCCTTGTATATAATCTTAAAAACTTCAGTGAAGGCAACTATATCTGTTTTCAGTACAGCAACTAAAAGAAACTAGGATTTCTAGATTTGCCACCTCCCATTCAGAGCTCAAGAATGTGAACTCGGCATGGCCAGTCAAATGCTCTTACCTGGATCTTTGGATATGGAATGAAGTGATGTGGTGGTTAGAATTTACTCATGGTAGTAGGAACAGTGACGTTCAGAGTTATTGGCAAGGTCCTACAGTGTGTGTACCATCATAATAGACTCTTAGTGATGAAACATAATTGTATTTTCTTTTTATGTAAATTCTATTAATTTACTAAGATTAATATCCTATTACTAATTAAGTATCAGTGTTCTTTTAAATAAATCTCTCATTTTTCTTAATGATTTCAGTTTTTCTTTCTGTTGCACACAACTAAGGACTCAGACCAACACCAACGATGCAATAAAGACAATGAACCCTCCAGGAAAAAGAGAAATATGAGTTTAGTCATCAAGGAAGAAGGCAGTAAATAGCTTTGAACGCTCACATTTACACTGTAATATATCTGTGTAAAGGATATGAATAATTTAGAAATTGTGGGGGAAGTAGGTGTATCTCTAATATTGAATAAAAAGAAAATAAATGACCAGATCTTATACCCAGACTATCTTCTATTAATACACTATAAAGATTTCCTCATCTCTTTTAACTATAGGGCTCAGACAGTTAAGAACAAACCCTTAAATTTGATAGGAGTATTGCCAAATTGTAATTTCAGAAGAATTAAAATCCTTACCTGTTGACGTAAGCAAAGTCAGATAAGGCTAGGTAAGGACAATTTGAAGAAGTGTAAATGTTGGAATTTGGACAACTGGAGTTTCCTAATGCCCTGTCTAATACTGAGCCTTCCTTGTTCACTAAATTACCTTTACTTTTGCGTATTGAGACTCTTCCTTCCTTGTTAAAAATGTTGCTATTTTCTTGCCTCAGGGAATTTTGTTGCAAAACCAATACCGTTTCACTTATACTTCCTTCACTGATTTCAGAATTATAAATAGTCTGGTTCAAGTACATCCTAAGGAGCACAAAGAAAATAAACGAGAACAAATAGAAAAAAGAATAAGCCTTTCTCATTTAAAAAATAATTGAGATTCTCCAGTTGCATGTGGGATGTAAAAATTATCTATCAATGTTGGAGGACTTATTATTATAGTCGTACCAGTTAAAGATTTCAATTTACGTTGAATTATTTAGCAGATTGCCTAGTTCTTACAGTACATATGTAAACAAAAAGTTTTCTCAAAGGTGGCCCACACTGAAAAATGTCGTCTTCAAATTTCCTTTCAAAAGCATAGAAAAAAGAAGTTTAACACTAAATGAATTCAGCTTGTGTGTTAAGCCAATGCAACCCCTTCTTAACATGCGCCAAGGGCACAAGAAATAACTCCAGGCTTGCGTGGACAACCAGAATCTTCAAAAGTTACTTCAATCGTAATGTGTAATGCTACAGCTGAAATGAGTGAGTGCTATAATTTCAATGGAATGGCAATAGACATTGGGTGGAAAAGGCCAGTGATACTTTGCTGTAGAGGCCATGTGACTAAAGTAACCATATGGGAATAGGAATGCTCTAAAAATCATGACCTGATCTAGAAAGATCTTGAATGATGAAGAATTACCATATACTTTTGTATTAGATTCAATCCTGCACCTTGTCCCCAGATTGGCACATTTGGTTTTATCATAGTTTGCATTCTTTCTATAGTCATGAGACCATGTTGTCTCTGCTACTGCTGTATTCAGACTGAAGCACCTACGACAACGGATCCTTGTCTCTCATATGACTTGCTGGTATACCTTAGAGATCCTGGCTATCCAACTGACAGTTCTGGGCCCCTCAATTTTTGCTCTAGGCCTTTCCTTTTTATATGGCTAGATAGGACACCACAGCTCTCTGCCTAAAAGTCATGCAGGCACAAGCAAAAATGAGAAGGAGTTAAAGCTCCATGGGAGTTTATTTGATCAAGGAGAGACTGAAATCAGTGGAAAAATGATTCCCCTCGTCTTCCCCAGTGGGCTATTCTCTGATTTAGTTTGTATGGGTTCTTGAAAGATATACTATGGCTTTAAATAGCCAGTTGAATATTTCAGCTGTCAATTGTAATGCAAACCTTGCACTGTCTCTCCTGACTTTCCCATTACATTCTCTTCGTCCTTTTTGCCTACTACTTAGAATAATACTACCCATCAAGTAATAACACACAAACTTCTGTGTCAGACTTGGTTTTCTATGACTGGGTTTAGAGAGATGAATCTATAATCAGGATGAGATTCTGGCGTTAAACCATTGTTCTGATGGCATAAGGACCCCGTTCTTAGTGGGAAGGTGTAGATGGTAACATAGGTCATACAGTGGTATCCTATTATTAAAGTTGTCTTCTTTGGTTAATTGAAATGCAGTATAGATGGAACATTATGTTAAGTGAAATAAGCTACGTGCAGAAAGACAAACATTGCATGTTCTCATTTTATGTAGAATCTAAAAATCAAAACAATTAAACTCATGTATATAGACAGTAGAAGGATGGTTAGCAGAGGCTAGGAAGGGTAGTGGGGGGATAAGGAGGAGGTGGGGGATGGTTAATGGGTAGAAAAATTACTTAAAAAGAATGGATAAGACCTATCATTTGATAGCACAGCAGGGTGACTATAGTCAATAGTAACTTAACTGAACATTTTTAAATAACTTAAAGAGTGTAATTGGTTTGTTTGTAACTCAAAAGATAAATGTTTGAAGGGAAAAATACCCTCCTTCTCCACGATGTGCTTATTTCACATTGCATGCCTGTATCAAAATATCTCATGTACTTCATAAATATATATGCCTACTATGTACTTACAAAAGTTAAAAATTAAAAAAAATAAATAAATACAGTGGTGAAAATATTACACGGTACTGAGAAAATGATAATACTTGCCAGATTAGGGTAGTCTTAATTCTTTTAAATCTGTTGACAGCCTTGAAAAATATAATATAGTCAGGAAAGGTAACTACTAATGGAAAGCCCAGAGAAACCTGGCCTGAAAATTAAGACTAGCTTCCAATTTTAATTTTATGTCTAAAGCAAAACTCACTGTTGAATAACTGTCGAGACCTGAGCAATAGAAAGGGGATATTTGAATGGGTAAACCTGAGAACTTTCATCCTCCAGATTTCACTATTAAATCTCCAGAAAGAAAGAAGCAATGACTTTCCACTTTCCATAGAAGATCAGCCACTCTTTTCTGGAGACCATGCGGTGAATTCACCCAAGGTGGGCTCCTCACCATATAAAGTTGATTGTCCTTCAGATCTGCTCTGACTACCCTCATGACCTCTAGACTGCTTATGAAGGACAGGTCTCTGTAGAGCCTAATTAAATACCAAATAAATTATAGAAACCAGTAGAACAGGTATGAAAGTGGATCTTGAGAGTTTTGCTTGTGAGGGCATAAGACTGGATATGGAAAACTCAACTCTTTTGGAAAAGAGAGTCTAATCTAATAGGCTGTCGTAATGCCTCCTTAGAACTTCCATATGTCTTTAGTAAATTAAATGGAATTTCTGAACTTCTTGGCCTAATATTGAGGAAGAGATAGCAAAACAGAAAGATGGAGAATTTAGAATGTATTTACCTTGAAAAACCTGAGAATACCCCACCTGATTATGTTTTGCAAATGGCTCAGAGAACATTGGTTTAATTAGGATAATAACTAACGTACTGGTGAAGATGATAAACAACTTTGAAAAGAGCAATAGTGGCTTTCCTCCATAAGCCAATACTGATGGTAGAAGAAGATGCCCTTGCACTGGGCTTGTTAAATAGGAGTCAGCCAATGCCTCTGACTTCCTACATATCTTGCTGAAAATGCTAACATAACAAAACCTTAATCCAGTCCACTTCTGAGAATTACAATATACAAACATGAAATATTTTCCTGATTCTTTTTTCCAAAAGGGAAAGAGATTATTTTATATATCACCTGTTTTCCTTTGAATAAAAATAGGAAGAATAAAGAACATCAAAAGAAAACAAACCACAAATGTTTAATAGTTTTTGAAGGCTACAAAAAATATAAAATATATAAAAGTTACATGCTACTAACTAGATAAAAGGAACTCTATCAAAAAATAAAAAATATATTTTTTTATATTTTCGATAACCAATGAAAGAGGAATATCCAGACATTTTGAGGACTGTTGGATATGATCTCTGTACTGACACTTGAGTCAAATGATGTAAAGACTCTTGTTCACTTTGGAATAAGGCATATAGATGAGAGGAATGAAAGGAGGCAGTAAAATAATGTGGGCCAAAATTCACCTCATAATTCTTTGAGCAAGCACACAGCTTCACACTATGTTTTTTTTCTCAGTCCCTGAGTATGTAATTGGATACATTTATTTAGCAGTTGCAAGTATATGTTTTTATCAGTTTTCTATTTATAAGATATAACTTTATCATGGGATGTTATTTACTCTATCACTCATGGTTAATTATCTATTTCTCAATAATTACATTTATCATAGGCCACTTGCTTACCAAACAGAATAATAATAAGTGATATCTTTAAAATTCATTGACTTTATTTCCAAATCATGTGCTCTTTCCATTATGATTGTGTAGTCATATTCTTAACCCATTTTATGTTAAAATATTATTCTAATTTCTTTCATTATTAGAGAAATATATCCTCATAATTGAAAATAGGAAGAATAAAGAACATCAGAAGAAAACAAAAATTCACCACCAACTATGCATAGCTTAATAAGTTATTCATAATATCTCTAGCATTATAGGGTCAAGAATCTTATATAAAACATTAATGGTAGCAACGGTAGTAACAACTTAATGGAGAAAATCAAGAATCTTATCATAAACACATATTTTTCATGAGCCATAGCATGTTTTCCTGCATTGAGATAAGAACTCAATAGGGTCTTAAATGTCTGGGGAAATATAGCAATAGAAATGCAAGAACCAAAGAGACTGAGTCATTTTTGTTATCTCAGTGTCACTGTGAAGGCTGACTATAAGTTATTAGGCTAGTATTAATGTCTTGTATCAAGCTACATGCTAGTAACTAGGTAAAATGTAAGTTTTTATCTAAATAAATAAAAGTTTTATTTAAATAAATAAAAGGTTACCTTTTACCTAGTTAGTAGCAGGTAAAATGACATAAGAGAATGTATGTCCATCTGCAGCATACCCTCCAATCTTCTGCAAAAATTGCTTAATATCTACCTGATAAAAACCAAGTCTTAATTTCTCAAAACACATATAATTACATACAGTATTATAATGTGAGATACATTTGAGTGTTTGATAATATATCTTATACGTCTATGCATATTTTTCAAATTACTTATGTGAAAAAGAGGATAACGTAGGTTTCTTACATATTTTCTAATCATATATTATATTCCATGTAATTAAAAAAAGTTTTTGGCTTAACAACTTAAATATTAATTTAAAAATTTAGGAATCCTGCACTTAACAATGACAGTCTAATCAGATTTCAACACAAATATGTTGAAATGAGAAATAAAATGAATATGAATTATACCAATGTGAACCTATCATGAATAAACTTAGGTAACTCATTTTTTCTCTTACACTAAAAATAGAATGCAGGACAATAAGAAGAAAGAATAAAAGTGATATATGAAGTCTAAAAATGATATACAAAGGTTACTTCTAATGAGTTTTTCAGACCAAAACATCAAGAAAAAAATTTTTCTACAAAATTACATCATTTTGTGCTGTTTTACAGTTATTCTACATAACTATGGGTTATCAGCATTATTTTAACTGAACAATTTGACATATTTCATTTTTTTCTCCCCTCTTTATTTCTTTCTTTCTTTTATTTTGTTATGTTTTCATGGGCTTGGGAAAGAACTTTCTGGTCTTTCAAATTCAATCTCTCTCTTTGTCATTTTTCTTAGCTAGTGAAAATAAATGCCTTTTTTTTAATTTAAAAAATGTGCGGGTATATATTAGATGTATATATTTATGAAGTATGTGAGATATTTTGATACAGGCATGCAACAGTTATCACCTCAAGCATTTGTCCTTTATGTTACAAACAATTCAGTAATACTCTTTAAATTATATTCAAGTGTACAATTAAATTATTTCTATAGTTATCCAGTCATGTTAGCAAAAATTAGATATTATTCATTCTTTCTAATAATTTTCTGTACACATTAACCACCCCGCTTCTCCTCACCCTCCTACCCACTACCCTTCTGAGCATCTGGTAACCATCCTTCTATTCTCCATCTTCATGAGTTCGATTGTTTTGGCTTTTAGATCCCAAAATAAGTGACAACATAGGAGGTTTGTCTTTTGTGTCTGGCGTATTTCACTCAAGATGACAACCTCCAGTTCTACCCATACTATTGCAAATGACATGATCTCCTTATTTTTAAAAGAGAAATAGTAATGCATTTTGTGTATGTATCATACTTTCTTTATCCATTAGTCTGTTGATGGACACATAGGTTGCATTCAAATCTTGTCTATTATGAATAGTGCTGTAAAAAATAGTGCTGCAAAAAAATCAGCATATTGAAGAGCTATCTGCACTACTCCTATAAACATGGGAGAAAACTTTAAACTCTTCACCATAGTGGTTGTGCTAATTGCGTTACCACCAACCGTGCACGAAGATCACTTTTTCTCTACATTGTTGTGAGCATTTTTTATTGCCTGTCTTTTGGATAAAAACCATTTTAACTGAGGCAGGATGAGCTCCTACTGTAATTTGGATTTGCGTTTCTCTGATGATTAATGAAGTTGAGCACGTTTTCATATAACTTTGCCATTTGTATTTCTTCTTTTAGGATATGTCTATTCAGATCTTTTGCTCATGTTAAAATCAAGTGATTAGATTATTTTCTATAGAGTTATTCGAGCTTCTTATATATTCTGGTTATTAATACCTTGTTAGACAGATACGTTTGCAAATATTTTCTCTTATTCTGTGGTTGTCTCTTTACTTTGTCAACTGCTTCTTTTGCTGTACAGAAGCTATTTAGCTTGATGTGATTCTATTTGTCCATGTTTGTGTTCCATTTGGTTGCCTGTGCTTGTAGGGTATTACTTAAGAAACCTTTGTCCAGTCCAATGTCCTAGAGAGTTTCTCCAATGTTTTCGTTTAGTGCTTTCATAGGTTGAGGTCTTAGAGTTATGTTTTAATCCATTTTTGTAAATGGTGAGGGGATAGGAGTCTAGTTTCATTGTTCTCCATATAGATATCCAATTTTCGCAGCACAATTTACCGAAGAAACTGTGCTTTCCCCAATGTATGTTCTTGGCAACAGGGTCAAAAAATAGTTCACTGTAGGCATATGAATTTCTTGGTTCTATATTCTGTTCCACTGGTCTATGTGACTGTTTTTATGCCAGTACTATGCTGTTTTGGTTACTATAGTCTGTAGTGTAGTTGGAAGTCAGCTAATGTGATTCCTCCTGGTTTATTCTTTTTGTTTATAATGGCATTGGCTATTCTGGGTCTTTTGTGTTTCCATATACATCTTACAATTTTTTTTTCTATTTCTGTGAAGAATGTCATTGGTATTCAGATAGGGATTGCACTGAATATGTAGATTGTTTTAGGTAGTATGAATGTTTTAAAAATATTGATTCTTCAAATCCATGAAAATAGAATATCTTTGTATTTTTTTGTGTCCTCTTCTTGCATCAATGGTTTACAGTTTTAATTGCAGAAGTCTTTCACATCTTAGGTTAAATTTCTACGTATTTTAATTGTAGTTATTGAAAACAAGATTACTTTCTTGATTTTATTTTTCAGATTGTTCACTGTAAGCACACAGAAATGCTACTGATATTTGTATATTGACTTTGTATCTTGCAACCTTACTGAATTTATCAGTTCTTAAAGATTTTGGTGCCATCTTTAGGTTTTCTGAATATAAGTATATATCATCTGCAAACAAGGATAATTTGACTTCTTTCATTCCAATTTGGATGACCTTTATTTCCTTCTCTTGTCTGATTGCTTTAGCGAGGACTTCCAGTACAATGTTGAATAACAGTGAGGAAAGTGGGCATCCTTGTCCTGTTTCAGATCTTAGGGGAATGCCTTTCAGTTTTCCCCCCATTCAGTATGATGCTAGCTGTGGGTCTGTTGTATATAGCTTTTATTATGTATGTTCCTTCTATGCCCAGGTTTTTATCAAGAAGGGATGTTGAATTTTATCAATGCTTTTTCAGCATCAGTTGAAATAATTATATAATTTTGTCCTTGAGTCTGTTGATATGATGAATCACATTGATTCATTTGCATATATTGGACCATCTTTGCATTAGTGAGATAAGTCCCACTTGGTCATGATGAATGCTCCTTTTAATGTGTTGTTGACATTGCTTTGCTAGCATTTTGTTGAGGATTTTTGCATCAATATCCAACAGAGATATTGGCCTGTAGTTTTATTTTTTTGATGAGTCTTTGTCTGGTTTTGGTATCAGGGTAATACTGGCCTTGTGAATGAGTTTGGAAGTATTCCTTTCTCCTCTATTTTAAGGAATGGTTTGCGTAGGATTAGTATGAATTCTTCTTTACATATTTGGTAGAATTCAGCAGTGAAGACATCAGGTCCCCAGCTTTTCATTACCAGGAAACTTTTTATCATGGCGTCAGTCTCAATATTTGCTGGTCTGTTCAGGTTTTGGATTTCTTCGTGGTTCAATATTAGTAGGTTGTATATCTAGGGATTTGTCCATTTCTTCTAGATTTTCCAATTTATTAGCATAAAGTATTGGATAGCAGTCCCTAATGATCCTTTGAATTTCTTCAGTATTGGTTATAATGTCTCCTTTTTTATCTATGATCTTATTTATTTGCGATTTCTCTCCTTGTTTCTAAGTTAGGCTTTCTAATGGCATATCAACTTTGTTACCTTATCAAAAAATTTTTTTCTTTCATTGATCTTTTGTATTGTTTTGTATGTTTTCATTTCATTTATCTCTGTCCTGATCTTTATTCTTTTTTTCTATTCATTTTCGATTTGGTTTGTTTTTACTTTTCTAGTTCTTTAAGATGTATATTAGGTTGTCTGTTTGAAGTTCTTTTTTTTTTTTCCTTATTTTGATGCAGGCACAAGTAGCTGTGAACTTCCCCATTAGCACTGCTTTCACTGTATTCCCTAGGTTTTGGTATATTGCCTATCCCATCATTTGTTTCAAGATATAGTTCAATTTCCTTTTTAATTTCTTCTTTGATCCACTGGTCATTCAGGAGCATATTGTTAAATTTTCATGTGTTTGTATGATTTCCAAAATTCCTCTTGTTACTGATTTCCAGTTTTATGCCACGTGGTCAGAGAAGATGCTTGATATTATTTTATTTATTTAATGTTTTAAGACTTGTTTAGTGGCCTAACATATGGTCTGTCCTTGAGAATGATTCATGTGCTAAGGAAAGGAATGTATATTCAATGGCCTTGGATGAAACATTCTGTAAGTATCTTTTAGGTCCATTTTGTCTACAGGTGCAGATTAAGTCTGATGTTTCTTTATTGATTTTCTGTCTGGAAGATCAATGCTGAAAGTGGAGTGTTGAAGTGTCCAGTTATTATTGTATTGAGGTCTATCACTTTTTTTAGCTTTAGTAATATTTGCTTTATGTATCTGGGTGCCCCAGTGTTGGGTGCATATATACTTAAAATTGTTATATCCTCTTGCTGAATTTACACTTTGCTCATTACATAATGGCCTTCTCTACCTCTTCTTATATTTTCTGTTTTGTAATATACTTTGTCTGATGTAAGTATAGCCCCTCCTGGTCTTTTTTGGTTTCCATTGGCATATAATACCTTTTTCCATGCCTTTATTTTTAGTCTATATGTGTCTTTATAGGTAAAGTGTGTTTCATGTAGGAAACAGGTTATTGGGTCTTGTTTTCTTTATTCAGCTACTTTATGTATTTTGATGGGAGAGTTTGGTTCATTTGCATTCAAAGTTATTACTGATAAATAAGGATTTACTTCTGCCATTTTGTTATTTGTTGACTGGTGGTTTGGAGGTCTTCTCTTCCTTCTTTTCTTCCTTTTAGTGAAGGGGTGTGTGTGTGTGAGTGTGTGTGTGTGTGTTTAATGGTGGTAGAACAATTTATTGCTTGTGTGTGTGTGTGTGTGTGTGTGTGTGTGTGTGTCCATTGCATGTTTTTTGATTTGAGGTTACCATGAAGCTTGCAAACACTACTTTGTAACCCTTTATTTTAAGGTGATAACAACTTAACTCTAGTTGCATAAACAAGCAAACAAGCAAAAAGAAAACCAGGGAAAGCTTGACACATTAACTTCATCTCCCAGCTTTTTAAACATTTTGTTGTTTCTATTTATATCATAATGTACTGTCTATGGCTTGAAAAGTTGTGGTTATTCCTTATGATTGGTTCATCTTGTATCCTTTCTACTCAAGAGTAGTTTATATACCACAGTTACAGCATTATAATATTCTATATTTTTCTGGGTACTTCCTGTTGCCAGTGTGTTTTCTACCTTCGGATGATGTCATATTGCTCAGTAATGATGTTTTCTCTTTGAATGAAGTGCTTTATTTAGCATTTCTTGTAGGAGAGGTCTGGTGTTGATGACATCCGGCAGCTTTTGTTTTCCTGGGAAAGTCTTTATTACTCATTCATGCTTGAAGAATACATTTGCCAGATATACTATTCTAAGGTAAAAGGTTTTTTTCCTTCAGCACTTTGAATTATGCCATGACACTCTCCTCGAGACTGTAAAATTTCCACTAAAACGTCTGCGCCCAGACATAGTGGAGCTTTTTTGGATGGTGTTTTATCTTTTCTTTTTCTGCTTGTAGGATCTTCTCTTTAACTTTGATCTTTGGGAGTTTGCTTATTAGGTGCCTTGAGGTAGGCTGCTTTGCATTAAATCTTCTTGGTTTCTACAACCTTCTTGTATTTGAATGTTGATACCTTTCTCTAGGGTTGGGAAGTTGTCTGATATTATCCCTTTGAATGAATTTTCTACCCTTACCTCTTTCTCTACCTCTTCTTCATGGCCAGTAATTTTTAGATGCTCCATGTTAAGGAATTTCAGTTGTTTGAAAGGGCTTAGATGTTGTGAACTAAGCTGTATCTGCATTAGTGGGCAATCCAAGCCTATGAGTCTTGGAGACTCATGGAGGTATGGCCTTGGTGGTCTTGCTTAAGTCTGGAAGAATTCCATGGATTACCAGTCAGAAACTCATATTCTCCTCCTTTACTTTCTTCCAAAAAAAATGGAGTTTTCCTCTCTGTTCTGAACTGCCTGGGGCTAGTGCTAAGGTCACACAAGCACCACTGGGGCCACCACCACTGGGACTGAGCTGAGTCAGATCTGAAATCAGCACAGCAATGAGTTTCTCCCAAGGCCTGCTATAAGCACTACTTGGGTATTGCCTGTGTTTCCTCAAGGGCATAGGGCTATACAGTCTGCAAGTGGTGAAGCCAGCCAGGCTTGGGTCCTTCCCCTCATAATGTCCAGTTTCCCCAGTCCCTGGGCAAGTCTAAAGTTGCCGCCTGGGACCTAGGGACTAGAGTCAAAGATCTTAGATGTCTACCTAGTGTTCTATTCATCTATGGCTGAACTGACTCTCAAACCATGGGACACAATTCTTATCATTCTTCCCTCCCCTTTTCATAGGCAAAGGAGCCTCATTCCACAGTCACCACCATCCCAGGCCCACAGGGAGTCACGCTAAGCTACCACTGATGTTCCTTTCAGGCCCAAGGGGTCTTTTGTCAGCTCAGCTTGTGGTTAATGCTGCCAGGCCTGGAATTCACCCTTCCAGACAGCATCCTCCACTCTGGCCCAGTGCATATCCAGAATTGCCATTCAGGAGACAAGACCTGGAATCAGGAACCCTGAGAGCTTGCTAGTTTTTTACCCCACTGTGGCTGAACTGGCCCCTGCAGTGCAAGACAAAGTCCCCTTTACTTTTCCCTCTGCTTTTCTTGAGCAGAAGGAATCTCTCCCCATAGCCACCACAGCTGAAAATGTGCTGGGTTTTACCGGAAGCCATTATGTCTCAGTCTCACCCAAGGCCCATGGCATACTATCTGGGTGTCACTATAAGTTATTCAATGCCCAAGGACAATTCAGGCAGCAGGTGATGGATCCTGCCAGTGCTGGGTCCTTCTCTTCAACGTACCAGCTTCACTTCTGGCCCAGGTTGTGTTTAGAAATTTAATCTGGGAGTCTGGGCCTGGAATAGAGGATTCACAATCCTTCTCTGTGCTCTATCCTACTGTGGCTGAGTTGGTATCTAAGATACAAAACAAAAAACCTCTTTACCCTTCTCTCACCTCCCCTCTCAGAAGGAAGGGGTGTCTTTTGGAGCCATGCATTGTGCTGCCTGAGGTTGGGAGAGGGGTGGTGCCAGCATTCCTTTAGCTGCTCTGGCTGGTGTTTCAGTACTCTGCATTCCCCTGAAGTCCACTGTCTCATAGCCCAGCTCAGCACTGGGTCTTAAAGTCCTTACGTCCTAGACTGCCTTTCAAGTTTCTTTAGGGCCTCGGAACACTTCAGCCCAGATGGTGAGGCTTGACAGAACTCAAGTTTCACTGCTGGGATGGGTGATTCCACTCTGGGTAGGTCCAGTTCAGATGTCCCCTCCATGGGTTGGCATCAGCTGAGTTGAATGTAGTTTTGGTTTCCACTGTGACAAGGCAGCACTGAGCTCAATGTAGTTTCACAACTGCTACACGCTCTCTTCTAAGGGCACAGATTTCTCCATGCCATGCAGCCACTGCATGGGAATGGGGAAGGGGTGGCACCCCGCAGTTCAAGTTTTCTTACCCTCTCCAGTACCTCTTTGAGTAATATGAAGTTAAAACCAGGTACTGTGAGTGCTCCCCTTATTTCTGTTTTTTATGAAGGTGCTTATGTTGTGTAGACAGTTGTTAAATTTGGTGTTCACGCAGGGGGATAATGGGAGGGGTCTTCTATTCAGCCATCTTGCTCCATCTCCTCTCTGCTTTCCTTTATTTAGCATAGTTGATTTGTTACATCATAGACATCCATGATTATTCTTTTAAAAGGGGGGGGAAAAAAATTGGAGCAACAAGGAAGTATTTTTGAATAATATTAGCAGTTCCTAATTATAGAGAGTAAAACATAAGAAAGCATGTCCATTTCTATGCATTTTCACATTCTGAATTTTTGAATGTGTCAATTTTCAATCCGTTTTTTTCTTGCCTTGTAAATTAACATGACTGGAAATGATAGAGAATATGTTCTCCCTGGATGCAGACTGCATTGACTTGCATACCAGACTTTCTTCTTAATAGTTGTGTGACCACTGAATAAATTTCCTTACCTCTTTGTGTCCTTCTTCTCAAATGTGAAGTGTTGATAACAATAGAAACTAGAGGTCATGATCATTGTGAGGATTAAATAAAAGTATATCTAAAACACTTAGGACAATGATGAGAAATTAGTAAATGCTCAGTATCATTGTTGCTATCTTTATGTATTTATGTAAGCATACTTTTTTTTGCTTTTATTGCCTAAATAAATGAAAGAATATTAAATATTTGCATTTGCTTTTTACTTAATTTTCCAAGTATATCATTGCCTTGGTGACCTTTCTATGATACTATGTATATGAACATGTACTCTTTTTTGTAAACAGCTCTATAATGTTTTATAATATGCATAGATTCTAACTGATATAACTAAGAGTTTTTCATCCTTGGCGCTATTGACATATTGGGCTGGATACTTGACTGTTGTAGGGGATGTGCTGTGCCTTATAGGATGCTTAGCAGTGTCTTTGACTCTGCCTATGAAATGACAGATGCAGTCTGCACTCAGTTGCGACAGCCAATATTCTTCCAAACATTGACAAATGCTTTTAGGAGGGACAGAATTCTCCCTAGCTGATAAACATTGATTTAGGTAACTATTAATTGAAGGATATTTGTTTCTAATTTTTTGCTATTTTCAACAAGAATACATTGTGCTTCCTAATAAAGATGGAAAGTTTGTGCATCTTGACTTTCTTTTTTCTTTCCACTCTCAGTCTTCTGAGACTTTTAGAGACATTTCCCTCTTAACAAACTTAGTCTCCAGTCAGAGCATATTTCTATTTCTTTCTAGAAAAAGTTCTGTCTTTAACTCCCCCCCGACCCCGCTTTTAAACTAAAATCTTCTCTTTCCTCTTCAACTTTAAAAAATTCCAAGCAGTTTATCATTCCAGAACACAGAGTACTAATCCTTGAGCTTGTCCCATTAAGGAAAACTATGATGAGTCTCAAATAATCACAGTATCTTGTGACTGAAGAAAATTTTGCCAGTAACAGAGAATTAATGTAGCATAAAACTCCAAGGTCTTTGAATGAGACAGGAGAGTATAATAAAAGAATTTTCAAGAACCAAAGAATTATCCCATAGTGTTCAGGCAGTGGTACCTGGCCTCTAACTGTTCCTTATGTCAAAAAAGTCAAAATACCACTACTTATTTTGAACAGATCTGCCTTGATGGAATATTACTTTTTTAAAATAGGAGAGTAAAATAGAGAAATATTTAGCAGTAACAGTTGAAAGAATCAGACACATCTAGGTACATAATCTGATTTCTGCCTTTATTATATGTATGACCTTTTACTTTTATAAAACCTATGAGCCACAATTTTCTTACCTAATAAAAAGAATAATGTTAGTTATTTCAAAGTTCTTGTGTTAATTAAATAAGATTATATGGGTAAAATGGTTTAGCAGAGAACCTGGTACATATTAAGCACGTTTTAACTATGAGTCCAAAATTAATGACATCTGTTAGCTGCTTCTGCAATAGAATTTGTGTTTTAAAATCTCTTTAAAATGCAGCAGTGATGTTCAGTGGTGTTGACAGGATTCTGCAGCTTCTGAAACACCATAGCTGAACTCATTGATAAAACATAATTACAGTCTTATTTTTCACTCTGCCTATTATTCAGGCTTATTTGCTTTCCTGAACTAAATGTTTAATGTTATTTAAAATAAATATCTTTATTATTATATTTTGTTGTTGTTGAGATGGAGTCTCACTCTGTCGCCGAGGCTGGAGTGCAGTGGCGCAATCTGGGCTCACTATAACCTCCGCCTCCTGGGTTCAGGCAATTCTCCCGCCTCAGCCTCCCCAGTAGCTGGGACAGGTATGCACCAACACACTCAGCTAATTTTTCTATTTTTAGTGGAGACGGGGTTTCACCATGTTGGCCAGGCTGGTCTCGAGCTCCTGACCTCATGATCTGCCCACCTCGGCCTTCCAAAGTGCCAGGATTACAGGTGTGAGCCACCTGCGCCCAGCTTTAAAACAAGTATCATTTTAGAAATTGTTTCAGGGTTGCATCCAACCAAGGCCTCAGGTTAATCCCGATGGTATTGGGATTTGTTGATCCTACCTTGTATCATTTCTTAGGCATTACTGAACATTATTGATTAATAAAACCTGTGAACAAGTTTCAAGTGACTCTGTTTGGCAGTTAGCATATATGAGGTACCTATAAAATCTTCCCCAGTTAAATCAGATACAAAATTCAGAAACTTATAATCTGAAGTATTCATGTAAATCATATACTGAATATGTTAGCTATATATGAAATAGTTACAGAAAAACAAAATTTAATTCCAAAGTAAATTTTTAAAAATATTTAGAGATGATATAAAATATATATATGTTGCTGATATTAAAACTGGTGAGTACATTAAAATTATAGCTGAAATAAAAGTCAATTGCATGAAAGACATTAATAAATTATAATAAATTTAGAACAAAACATTAAAAACCAGAAATATGGAAAAGATTTTAAGAGATATGGAGATTGGAATAAGCAGAATTCATATATGTCTTAAGTGAATCAAGGAAGAAGGGAATAGAACAGACAGAAGATAGAAAATAACCAATATTATTATAGCTAAAATTGAGAAATATTAAGAGTATACTTTTACTTGATATAGTTCTAAAGGCTGTTTTTTATAATGAAAACAATACCATATTAACTAACCAAGCAATAGGATAGAAGAATTCACAAGGAAATTTGTGAACCTAGTAGAAAAGTTCAAAAATTGGTTTGTGTAAAACAGTAAATAATAGAATTATAATTAATTTATGTTATTTAAAATGCCTAGAATGCAGAACAAAATTGACATGTGATGTGAATAGATGGGAGATAATGTGTTTTTAAAGCTTTTTTTCTTTTTTTTTTTTTTTTATACAGAGTCTCACTCTGTCATCCAGGCTAGAGTGCAGTGGTGGTATCTTGGCTCACTGCAGCCTCCGCCTCCTGGGTTCAAGTTATTCTCATGCCTCAGCCTCTCGAGTAGCTGAGATTACAGCATGCACCACCAAACCCAGCTAATTTTTGTATTGTAAATACAGATGGGATTTCGATATGTTGGCCTGGCTTATCTCAAACTCCTGACCTCAAGTGATATACCCACCTCAGCCTCCCAAATTGCTGGAATTACAGGTGTGAGCCACTGCACCTGGCCAACCTTTTGTATTTTTAAGGAGACAAGGTAAGAAATCTAATTTACTTTAGGTTTCATTGAACTTGTACCCCATAAATTTATATAAACTTTTAAAAAATAAAAGGTATAATTTGAAAGTTAACTATTGGGAAAAATGAAAATATTTATTGTATCTTAAGCCAGTATAAGCAAAAATTAGAACAAGACAGATAAATGAAAATAGAATTTGTCTCATTGTAGTTTTGATTTGCATTTATCTGATTATTAGTGATGAGCATTTTTCATATGCTTGTTGGCCACTTGCATATCTTCTTTTGAGAAGTGTCTGTTCATGTACCTTGCTCATTTTTTGATGGGGTTATTTGCTTTTTGCATTATGATTTCAGTTCCTGAATATTAGGTCTTTGTTGGATGCATAGTTTATGAATAATTTTTCCCATTCTATAGATGATTGTTTACTCCACTGATAGTTTCTTTTGCTATGCAAAAGCTCTTTAGTTTACATAGGTCCCACTTATTTGTTTTGTTGTAAATACTTTTGGGGATTTAGCCAAAAGTTATTTGCCAAGGCCAATGGTGAGAGGGGGTACTTCCTAGGTTTTCTTCTAGAATTGTTGTAGTTTGACATCTTACATTTAAAACTTTAATTCATCTTGAGTTAATTTTGTATATAGAATGGCTATTACTAAAAATTCAAACAAACAAAATAACAGATGCTGGCAAGGCTGCTGAGAAAAGGGAACTCTTACACAATGTTGGTGGGAATATAAATTTGTTCAATCATTGTGGAAAGCAGTTTGTAGATTTCTCAAATAACTGAAAACAGAACTGGTGGATGAGGTGGCTCATGTCTGTAATCCCAGAACGTTGGGAGGCCAAGACTGGTGGATCACCTGATCTCAGGAGTTCAAGACCAGCCTGACCAACATGGTGAAACCCCATTTCTACAAAAATATACAAAATTCAGCAGGGAGTGGTGGTAGGTGCTTGTAATCCCAGCTACTCAGGAGGCTGGGGCAGGAGAATCCTTTGAACCGTATAGGCGGTGGTTGCAGTGAGCTGAGATGGAGCCACTGCACGCCAGCCTGAGCAACAAGAGACTGTCTCAAAAATTAATAATAATAACAACAAACAAGCAAACAGAACTACTATTCAACTCAGCAATCCCATTACTGGTATCCCATTACCTACCCAAAGCAAAAGAAATTATTATGCTAAAAAGTCACATGCACTCGTATGTTCACTTCTGTGTTATTCACAATAGCAAAGACCATGGAATTAACATAGATGCCCAGCAGTTGTAGATTGGATAAAGAAAATGTGGCATATATATACCATAGAGCACTACACATCCATATAAATAACAACAAAATCATGTTCTTTGCAGCAACATGAATGGAGTTGGAGGTCATAATCCTAAGCAAATTAATGTATAATCAGAAAACCAAAGGCCCCTGTTCTCACTTGCAAGTGGGGGCCGAACATTGAGCACTCATGGGTGTAAACATGGCAATAATAGTCACTACGGACTACTAGATATGGGAAGGGTGGGAAATAGGTCAAAAAAGTACCTATTGGTTACTATGCTCACCACCTGGGTGTAATATACCCATGTAACAAACCTGTACATGTACCCTCTGTATCTAAAAGTTGAAAAACAAATAGAATTTACAAAATTACAAAAAAGAGTAAAACAAATATATTGAACAATTGAAAACTAAAATTTAATATGAGAAAAATAAGTCCAAATGTATCAGAAATATTTAAAACTGAGAGATAATAAAGTATAAATTCCAAATTTATGAGAAACATCTAAAGCAATAGACAAACTATACCATTAAATGCTTATATTAGACAATAGGGAATACTGAAAATTATAAAACTAAATATTTAATGTAAGTATTGTTAGAATTATAAATATTTTCCAAATAATATAGAAGACAAATATTAAGGAAGACTAAAATATTAATCAATAAACAAATATAAAGTTAATTTCTAAAGGCAAAAAATGATCATACTAAAAAATATTAGTAAGCTGTTTTTCTGGGGAAAACAAAAGCAAAATACAGGAACTAATTATACTGGAAATAAAACTCATAAAACAATGACATGTAAAAACATTTTATCAATGCATGTAAAAATTTAGGTAAATAAAACATTCATAGAAAGATACATTTTACCAGTGCTGTCTCGAAAAACTTTGAATAATCCTACATTTGTGATTCACAGTAATTGGCCAGATATAAAGTTTGTAAAAAGAAAATATTTTACCCTATTTTTGTGATACTAAATATTCAAGAAATACAAGGTACAAAATATATATACTTTACCGATAAATAAAGACGTTTCACAGTTATTTGTGGCTTATATAAACCATTAATGTGTGTGTCTGTGTGTTTGCATGTAAAATGCCACAAATGTAGGATAAATTATAGGTCCATTTCACTTATGAACTTTAGTATAAATATTCTAAGTAAAACGATCACCAACAAACTCCAAACCATATAAATTATTATTTAAAAATAAAATATAATACAAATATAATAACAATGGTGATAGTAATTGCTAACCATTAGTTTAAATAATGCTTGCTCTTCTAAATAATTTACATACACTAATTTAATTATCATAATGACGTTGTAACATAGGTGCTATTATTGCTATTATTTCTTGACAAAACAGGAGTGCACGTTCAGACAGAAAGGAAGTAGCAAAAGCTTTCTTAGACTTATACCTAGAAAATCAGATTGAAATGTATATTTACATTCAAAACCAAGAAAACTAAAAACAAATAATTACAGATGAATTAAAACTGTATGTACATATTCATACTTTGTATATAGAGTCATGCATCATTTAATGATGAGAATGCCATCTGAGAAATGCATCATTAGGTGATTTTGTCATTGTACAAACATCATAGGGTATACTTACACAAACCTAGATGATATACCCGAAAACACTATATGATATCACCTATTGCTCCTAGGCTACAAACTGGCACATGTTACTGTACTGAATACTGCAGGGAATTGTAAAGCAATGGTAAGAATTTGAATATCTAAATACAGAAAGGTAATGTGTTGTTCTAATACATTGTGATATCTACAGCGTCAATAACCAACAAAAATTTTTCAGCTGCATTATAATCCTATGGGACAACCATCATATATGTATTTATTGACTGAAAAGTTGTTACGTGGCACATGGCTGCATAATACAAATTCTTAATACATATTTTGACTGAAGTTGTTGAAGGGTTAATCATTAAGAGGAATTTACAGGAAGATTAAAAATTACCGATGTGACCTGAAGATTTTTCTTTAATTATTTTATTAACCCTTTATATACATGTATACAGATGTGTACATAAGTTGATAGATATATGTGTGCTATTTTAGTTATATAGGTACATATATATTTATATATATTTCTATCCCAGTCTCTTCATTTATATTAGAAAAAGTATCAATATCTGACTTTCTAAATTAGAAGGTGCTTTTGGAGTATTAATTGGCATCTATAATAAGAGGCATACAAGTGTGACTTCCACAAAAATAATAAAGACACTAAGCTACAATGACAATGACAAGCAAGAGAAATATAATAAGATGAACGTGGAAAATACACATGTATATGAAGAAAACTTTAAAAATTTAATTACTAACATTATCAAAAATCAGATAAAACTATATTTTACCAAAATTTTTAAACAAAACAAAAAGCTATAAAAATAAGAAAACAGACTTTATACTGTATAGCCTATATCAGCATGTTTTTAGCCAAGGTGTGAAGACTCTTTAATGGTACAGGATAATCATGATAAGATAATTTTAGTGAGAAAAAAACAGGATGCAAAGTAATATATAACAGACGATGTGATAATAAATAATCATAAACAATTAAAATAATCACTTTTTAAATTTAAATTCATATTGATAACTATGAAGGAAGAATTAATATATTTGATTTTTTTTGGAAAGCAAAGAAAAAGTAAAATTGATAATTATGATAGATTTAAGGAAATGAAATGATGATGCTTCCTTTGACTCTTACTGTTGCAAGTGACAATCTCTCTCAAACCAATTTATGCAAACAAAGGCATCTATTTTTTCACATAGTTTAAAAGCACAGGATTTTGTCTAGCTTTAGCTCCAACATATTGCCAATAAAATTTTCTTTAATGAAACACTGAAAACAAATCCTTTGTTTTGATAAAGAATATCTATTTGATCTCTACATCATATGTTATATTATCAAAGAAGCATTAAAACCAATCCTATTAAGACCAATTATAAATAATGAATTAGGTATTAATTTTATATTTCTGTTTTGTTTCTAGCCAATGAAATAGAATAGTAAAATTTTAAAAACCTTAAAATAATGAAAGGAAAAATGCTATAATGTTCAGTATTTGCAGATACTACTTATTTTCTAAACATCTAATAAAATCAGTTAAATGTTTTCCCGTTTTTAATGTCTTCCTGATTTCTTTGAACAGTGGTTTGTAGTTCTCCTTGTAGAGATCGGTCATCTTCCCAGTTAGCTGTATTACTAGGTGTTTTATTCTTTTTTGTGGCAACTGTGAATGGGAGTTCATACTTCTCATATTGAGGGTTTAACATGAAGAAGTACTGAACTTTGTCAAAAGGCTTTTCTGCATCTGTGGAGCTAATCATGTGATTTTTGTCTTTAGTTCTGTTTCTGTGATGAATCATATTTATTGATTTGTGTATGTTGAACAAAACTTGCATCCCAGGGATAAAGCCTATTTTATTATGGTGGATAAATTTTTGAAGTAAGCCTATTTATGTGTGAATGCATATGAATGTGCATATACTGTACACTTTGGGACATGCACATATGCACATATTCACAGGTAGGTATAAACCCGTATTCATAAAAATATCCACATATATGTATATATATGTGTGTGTGAAAAGTTGTGCCTATGTATACATGTATAGGCACACACATATTCATCTACACATATGCATGATGAAGTAAAATTTCCTGTACAATTTTATAACATTTCTCTTATTGGAAAATATATTGTGAACATCCAGGGCTATATTTCCTTTACATAATTTAAATGATTTTATGCTATTACATTATATGACTGTCTAACACTTTTTTTATTCATCCATTTTTCTTCTAATTTTCACTAAATATGTGATTCCATTAAAAAACTGGTTCTGACGTCACATCACATGGGATACCAGTCATAGTAATTGAGTTCTTGTAAGAAAAATATCCTCAAGATTTAATGAGTAAGATAAACAAAGCAAATGATGAATGTTTTGCATTTATTAAATACTCAGTAATTCTAGGCTATTATTGTAGCTATTGTTGTCTATCATCTATCTATCTATATTATCTATCTATCTATCATCTATCTGTATCTATCTATCACCTATCTATACTTCCTTGTAATTAAGCCTCCCTACATTATATTTCTAAAAGTAGGGTTTGACAATTTAAGCTAATTTAAATATTTAGTAGATCTTGCCAAATTTTCTTCCAGAAATATTGTACTAATTTTTTTTATTGCATTTAAGTTTTGGGGTACATGTGAAGAACATGCAAGATTGTTGCATAGGTACACACATGGCAGTGTGATTTGCTGCCTTCCTCCCCATCACCTATATCTGGCATTTCTCCCCATGCTATCTCTCCACAACTCCCCACCCCCTGCTGTCCCTCCTCTATTTCCCCCACCGACAGACCCCAGTGTGTGGTGCTCCCCCTCCCTGTGTCCATGTGTTCTCATTGTTCAACACCCGCCTATGAGTGAGAACATGCAGTGTTTGATTTTCTGTTCTTGTGTCAGTTTGCCGAGAATGATGATTTCCAGGTTCATCCATGTGCCTACAAAGGACACGAACTCATCGTTTTTGATGGCTGCATAATATTCCACGGTGTATATGTGCCACATTTTCCCTGTCCAGTCTATCATCGATAGGCATTTGGGTTGGTTCCAGGTCTTTGCTATTGTAAACTGTGCTGCAATGAACATTCGTGTGCATGTGTCCTTATAGTAGAACGATTTATAATCCTTTGGATAGACACCCAGTAGTGGGATTGCTGGGTCAAATGGAATTTCTATTTCTAGGTCCTTGAGGAATCGCCACACTGTCTTCCACAATGGTTGAACTAATTTACACTCCCACCAACAGTATAAAAGTGTTCCTATTTCTCCACATCCTCTCCAGCATCTGTTGTCTCCATATTTTTTAATGATCGCCATTCTAACTGGTGTGACATGGTATCTCAGTGTAGTTTTGATTTGCATTTCTCTAATAACCAGTGATGATAAGCATTTTTTCATATGTTTGTTGGCCTCATATATGTCTTCTTTTGTAAAGTGTCTGTTCATATCCTTTGCCCACTTTTGAAGGGGCTTGTTTGTTTTTTCTTGTAAATCTGTTTTAGTTCTTTGTAGATCCTGGATATCAGCCCTTTGTCAGATGGGTAGACTGCAAAAATTTTTTCCCATTCTGTTGGTTGCCAATTCACTCTAATGACTGTTTCTTTTGCTGTGCAGAAGCTGTGGAGTTTGATTAGGTCCCATTTGCCTATTTTGGCTTTTGTTACCAATGCTTTTGGTGTTTTGGTCATGAAGTCCTTGTCTACGCCTATGTCCTGAATGGTTTTTCCTAGATTTTCTTCTAGAGTTTTTATGGTGTTAGGTCTTATGTTTAAGTCTTTAATCCATCGGGAGTTAATTTTAGTGTAAGGTGTCAGGAAGAGGTCCAGTTTCTGCTTACTGCACATGGCTAGCCAGTTTTCCCAACACCATTTATTAAACAGGGGAATCCTTTCCCCATTGCTTGTTTTTGTATATTGTACTAATTTTAATTCTATTCACCAGTGCATCAGAATAACTATCCTTTTATTTCTGAACATCTTTATTATTTTAATTTTTTCCTCATTATTCTATTTTTTCCTTAGCATGAATAAAAAGATATTCCATTTCTTCATTTATAAATGCAGCCCAGGGTTCTTGGGTTTTTGGGTATGCACTGTAAAAAAGTGCTCACTTGTAACTGTTGTACCTTGAATTCTTGTTATTAATATTTCAAAAAGATTCCAGGAAGAAGCTCAGCTCCAGAATACAAAATCTGAAATGCCTGAGTTGGACCTAACTTTCGGGATCTCCTCTCACTATCATACTAAAAGCCCCACCCAGGACGGATGTTATTTTCCATTTTCTACCCATGTGAAGTATATAGAAATATGATCAACAACTGTGCCTGTGCTGCCTTTACTCCACCTCTACCTACATGAGTCAGCTACTTTTCACTCCCAATAAAAACCCTGTTTTCACGTTTGTCTGGGGGAGGTGCTCCTTTGGGAAATATCCCCACAGTCCTCCTTACTTGCTGCAAATCGTTAAATACTCTTTGATTGTGGTCATCGGACTGCCACCTGCCTAGTAGTCAAACCACTCATTGTGTGGGTAACATAACGATGTAAGACTAGAGATATTTTATTTTAACCAAATGGAAAATTATTTCAATCAAAATGCCAGGAAGCTAATAGGCAAGCCAGTGTTGCATATGGTAACTGTGTAAGACCCTGTAGTCTATCTATAGGTGTTTTTTGTGACTTGGATTTATGTTGTTTTTCTTTTATCCTTAAAAACAATTGGCAAAATATTGCATTTCTGAATTTTAGTCACCCCAGCTTGAATATTTTATTTTCCTAAATCACCCTATCCTCAGCAATTTCAGTTTAAAGTCTCAGTGCAGGAATGCACAAGCTGCTGAACATGGTTGTTTTCCTGCTGATTCTGTTTTTATTTTGTCTCCTAAGAAGAATGACACTGAGGTTTCTTTCTACTGCACTGAGGTACCCATATGTAAGAAATGACAGTCTATGTGGTAAATCTGCATGTTATCACTATGGTAGGCCATAGAAGAGAAAGAGAATAAAAAACTGATTGTCCTCAGCTAAATAAACAATAACAACACAGAAAAAGGGGAGTGCTCATGGATGTGTTTTGCAAAATCAAGCAGGAAGAAGAAGTGTCTGAATTACATGGTAACAATGGGCTTTAATAATTCTTGTGTTCTAGTCATGTTACTCTCTTTTAAATACTGATTGAAATTACCAGGCTCAGATTTAGACTTATCATTTTGTTTACACATTGGAGAAAACAATTCAGTTTATTAAACGTATCATGTAGCTGCACCCAAGTTTTACCAAGCTGGAAACCTGGACCTTTTCTGGTAGTGACTTTTTAATTATAGTTTTCATAACCTGGAGATCAGACTGTTGCTTTCGCATGATGTATGTAAGTGTCTCATGACTGGAGTTTGCTTTGTTTTATAGTATCTGTACTCCTTGTATTTTTCAAGGGCTATTTTGTAAACAGATGATGCATTTCTCCATTGAAAATACAATTTAAAAAAAGCACAATCTCAAAAAAAACAGAATATTTAAAAAGAACAATTTCAGACTTGGGTTAGCTTCTCAGGAGGAAAGGAAGCTGGTGCACTCAGAACCTTGGGAAATGTTTGCCTTCTGTTATGAACTAAAAACTTAAATGTAAGACTTGAAACTGTAAAACTCCTCTATGGAAACAGAGTACAATCTTCTTACCATTGTTCTTAGCAATAAATTCTTGGATTTGACACCAAAAGCACACGCAGCAAAAGCAAAATTAAATAAGTGGGACTACATCAAACTAAAAATCTTCTGCAAAGTAAAGGAAAATACCAACAGGCTGAAGAGGCAACCTACAGAATGGAAGAAAAATTTTGTGTATTATCTTTTTTTATTTTTTTGAGACAGGGTCTTACTCTGGAGGTCAGTGGTGTGATTACAGATCTCTGCAGCTTCGACCTCCACGCTGAGTTAATTTTCCCACCTCAGTCAGCTGAGTATCTGGGACTACAGGGGAAACACCAATGCGCCTGGCAAATTTTTCTATTTTTTGTAGAAACAGGATTTTACCATGTTGCCCAGGCTGGTCTTGACCTCCCGGGCTCAAGAGGGCCATTGCTTTCACTTGCCAAAGCTCTAGAATTACAGGTGTGAACCACCAAGACTGGCCATTTGTGAATTCTCTATCTGAAAAGTGGTTAGTGTTCAAAACACGTAAGAATCTTCTACAGTTCAGCAAACGAACTAAACCAAAGTGGAAAACAAAGTAAAACAAAAGCCAATGACCAATTTTTAAAAATAGACCAAAGACATGAATTGACATTTCTCCAAAGAAGACATACAAATGCCCAAAAGTTATATGAACCATTTGATCTTTGACAAACCTGACAAAAACAAGAAATGGGGAAAGGATTCCCTATTTAATGAATGTGCTGGGAAAACTGGCTAGCCATATGCAGAAAGCTGAAACTGGATCCCTTTCTACAGCTTATGGAAAAATTAACTCCAGATGTATTAAAGATTTAAACATAAGACCCAACACCATAAAAACCCTAGAAGAAAACCTCCGCAATATCATTCAGGACATAGGCATCAGGACATAGGCATAGGCAAGGACTTCATGATTAAAACACCAAAAGCAATGGCAACAAAAACCAAAATAGACAAATGGGATCTAATTAAACTTAGGAGCTTTGGCACAGCAAAAGAAACTATCATTAGAGTGAACTGGCAAACTACAGAATGGGAAAAAGCTTTTGTAATCTACCCATCTGACAAAGGGCTACTATCCAGAATCTATAAAGAATATAAACAAATTTACAAGGAAAAACCGAACAACCCCAACAAAAAGTGAGTGAAGGATTTGAACAGACACTTTTTAAAAGTAGACATTTATGCAGCCCACAAACATATCAAAAAAAGCTCATCATCACTGGTCATTAGAGAAATGCAAATCAAAACCATCATAGATACCATCTCATGCCAGTTAGAATGGCAATCATTAAAAAATCAGAAGACAACAGATGCTGGAGAGGATGTGGAGAAATAGGAACACTTTTACACTGTTGGTGGGAGTGTACATTTGTTCAACCATTGTGGAAGACAGTGTGGCAATTCCTTGAGGATCTAGAAATCGAAATACCATTTGACTCACCAATCCCATTACTGGGTACATACCCAAAGGATCATAAATCATTCTGTTATAAAGACACATGCACATGTATGCTTATTGTGGCACTGTTTACAATAGCAAAGACTTGGCACTAACCCAAATGCCCATCAATGATAGACTGGATAAAGGAAATGTGGCAGGTATACACCATGAAATACCATGCAGCCATTAAAAAGGATGAGTTCATGTCCTTTGCAGGGACATGGATGATTCTGGAAACCATCATTCTTAGCAAACTGACACAAGAACAGAAAACCAAACACTGCAGGTTCTCACTCATAAGTGGATGTTGAACAATGAGAACACAGGGACAGAGGGAGGAAAACATCACACAGTGGGGCCTTTCAGGGGGTGGGGAGCTAGGGGAGGGTTAGCAGGGGGTGGGGGGATTGGGGAGGGATAGTAATAGGAGAAATACCTAATGTAGATGATGGGGTGATGGATGTAGCAATCCACCATGGCATGTGTATACCTATGTAACAAACCTTCACCTTCTGCACATCTGCCACAGAACTTAAAGTATAATAAACAAAAATAAAATAAAGGATGCTTAATATCACTAATCATCTGGAAAATGCAGATCATAACCACAATGAGATATCCAATAACTCCTACTACCATGGGTATTATAAAGAAAAGAAAAGAGAAACATATGTTGGTAAAGATGTGGAGAAAAGAATACCCTTATATACTGTTGGTGGAAATGTAGAATGGTGCAGTCACTATAGAGAACAATAAGACAGTTCCTCAAAAAGTGCAAAATAGGCCTGCATGTATCCAGCAGAAATATGGGTCTCAACGGGATCTGCATCACCATGTTTATCGCATAACTCACAATAGCCAGGATACAGAATCAACCTAAGTGTCCATCAACAGATCAATGGGTAAAAAGAATGTGGTACATTTGGAATACACTGCAGCATTGTTTATCCTTAAAAGAGGAAATCCTACAATTTGTAACCACATGGATAAACCTAGAGTACATTTTGATAAGAGAAATAAACCGGTAATAGGAGACCAAATGCTGCATGACTTTACTTATATGAGGTGTCTAAAGTAGTCAAACTCATAACATCAGAGAATATTGGTAATTGTCAGGGGCAAGGGGAAATGAGAGGGAAATAGGGGATTATTGCTCAATGGGTATAAAGTTTCAGTTACGCAAAATGAATACATTCTAGAGATATGATATAGTACCATTACACAATAATTCAATACTGTATACTTTTAAAAATGTTGAGAATTGATCTTTTATTAAGTGTCCTTACTACCAAAAAAAAAAAAAAATCAAAACCCTAAAATCAAACCCCTGCTCCACACACAAAACTACAAGTAAATTTTTAGAGGTGGTGAGCATATTTACTACCTTCATTGTGTTAATGAATCTTAGGTGTATGCATAGGTACAAACTCAGAATGTGTAAGTTAAATCTGTGCAATTTTCATATACCAATTATGCTCAATAAATGTTAAAAAGCAAAGGTTCATTTATTACCACAAAACTAAGGACCTTATATCTTGATTACAAGTACCCACTGAACAAAGTACATATAAAACAGCTTCCTAGAGTCAAAAGCAAGATGTATAAATGAAAATTTGTGGGGAAAATGACAATTCATTTTAATCTACAAATTACTATAATAAGAGAGTTTCTAACCCAAGACTTAGTGCTTACTATGACAGATCAAAAAGTTTAAATTAAATGAACTATGGAAGAGATCTAGCATAGAACAAATAATGATTTATTTATAAATATCTTCTCTTCCTACTCAGTTTTCTGAATAAATAAACAAAAACTTGACAATGTATAATTATTTTCCTCTGGGAAAACATGATGCATTGAACATATGTCATGGGTATATTACAAGCCTATTCAGTGGATCACTTTTGAAGAAATGTTTTCTACCAGGTGGCATCGATTCATATAACTCTAGTATTGCTATCGGGCTTACACTGATTAGAACTGAGGCAGTCCTGTGATTAATGACTTGGTAAATTGCAGTATGTAAACTATCACAAAGAATTCTAATCCTGATATTTTTTCTGCCTCTGCACAGCGACTAGAACCAGCTTTCCAAAATACCTAGCTCTCTGCTAAATGCCTACAAGGATTATTTCATATAATTTTTTGCTAGTCCTATGATGTGTATACTGTTTTTAGTGACTTTAATTTGACATGTAAGACACCTGAATCACAGAAAATTGATGTAATACACACAGTGTTACAGGGGCAGTAAGAATAGTAGCTCTGCTTTAGGTCTGTATCACTCCAGAGCCTAAGAATCCTATATGCTAACATCGGTCTAATCTCACGCAACTCAGAGCAGTATTTTTAGTGGTCTTATCATCTCTTTTCCTTTATTTTAGAATTTAGTTTAATTTCTTCTTCTTCTTCTTCTTCTTCCTCTTCCTCTTCTTTTTTCTTTTTTGGATACAGAGTCTTGCTCTGTCACATAGGCTGGAGTGCAGTGGCACAGTCATAACTCACTGTAACTTTGAACTCCTGGCCTCAAGCATTCCTCCTGCTTAGGTCTCCCCAAGTGCTGCGATTCTCATCAACAATTTTCCATTGAGTTCCTTCTAAAAGATTTTTAAAAAATCTTATTTTATTATAAACCTCTTTGTCTTTGTATAGTCTACTCAGCAATTATAAAATTACTTTTTTAGTTTATAATAATATCATTATTCATATTTCCTCACTGAAATTGTAGGCAGATTTGGCAATATGGAGAAGTATCTTGATCTGATTGATAGACTCTTTAGAAAACAGAATATTCTTTCCATGTGCAAATGAAAATAATTCTTCCCATCATACAGCTTGCATGCTATAGAGGAGCACTTTGTTCAACATTTGAAATGGTTTTTGAAATTTATAAAATGATTTTTCCCTTCACATAAAAAACGTAAGAAAAAATAATACATTTATAATTATTATGTCTGAAAATTGTTTCTGTATAACGGTCATAGGCTTTGGAGTCAAACAGAATTGGATTTAACTATTAGTTTTATACGTACTACTTTTGCAACTTAGACCCATTTGTTTAACCTGGAATTTTCTCCCCTTACTTGTATATTCAAAATATCAGCATTGTAAATGTTAAAAGTGATAATGTTAGTAATCATTATCATCTCACCACAAGCTGTCCAATTTAATTAGTATTTTAACATGATAATTTTTTTTTTTAGGAGAAACAGGGTTAGAGAATATAACTAACTTTATTAAAACAGTAAATATCAGCAAACATATTTGAAAAAGTATGTTAGTTTGCTAAGGCTATCATAACAAATACTACAGATTGGGTCACTTAAACCACAGAAATTTATTTCTCGCAGTTCTGGAAATTTCAGGTACAAGGTCAAGGTGTTGGCAGTTTTGATTTTTCCTGAGACCTCTTTCTTTGGCTGACAGATGACAGATGACCACCTGCTTCCTATCTGTGTCTTCACAGGACCTTTCCTTTGAATCCCTGGTGTCCCCCTACGTATATCCTAATCTCTTCTTATAGGACAGCCATCAGATTGAATTGAACTGCACGGCAATAATCTCGTTTTAACTCAGTTACCACTTTAAAGACTCTATCTCCAAAGACAGTTAAATTCTAAGATACCAGGCTCGGGGCTCCAGCATAAGAGTATGGAAGGGCACAGTTCAGTCCTGAATTTCAAATTATGTTTGCAATTATCCATGAGCATGCTGTCTTCTACAAATACAGAAGCTGCTTAATGAAACATTCAAAAGCCAAGTTTAAAATGAAAATTAAAGGAAGTTTATATTCATCTTATCATTGAAGACAAGAGTTTTCTAAACACTTGCCAAAAAGTTAAATTTTTTTATTTTTCTATCTCCTCTTCCCCCTTTCTGTAAGGCCGGTTGCCTTGCCGAGAGCTCGGACACGCCCATTCCTCCCACATCTGGGAATTACGTCACCACTCCGCGATCAACATTTAACTCCTCCACATAGCCTCCCCAACACCCACCCCTGAAGCAAACTCCGCACCCGACACCTAGCCCGCCACTGTAAACCCCCGCCCAAAAATTTTCGAAAAGCCCCGACAAACCTTGCCCAATAGCACTTTCCTGCCCAATAGCACTTTCTTGCCCAATAACACTTTCTTGCCTAATAACACTCCCTTGCCCAATAAGCACTTTGCCCCGTCAAGGTCATTTTTCCCCAAGGCTGCCCACTCACCAAAAATCCCGCCTGCCCGCTAGTAGTAGCCTGCCTCCTCCACGTCCTGTGTTCCAATATCCAATCAAGTGCCTTATGCTTTGTCTCCTCAGTTCCCAATTAAACGCCTTCACTCCCTATAAAACTTCTTGCCCTAAAAAGTTAGGCGTGACTTCTCTGGCCCCCTCACGGACCATAGAACCTCACCTGGTACCTAAATAAATTGTTTTTTTCGTTTTCTTATGCTGGTCTCAGTTTCCTCATTTTAAACTCGGCAATAACCCTTACGCTTTCTTTTCTCATCTTCTCTTCATCCTGCTGTTTTTTCTCTTCCCTTTGTCCTTTTTCTATTTTGTTTTATTTTCTCTTCTTCACCATAATTTCTTCACAAGACTAATTATGTGATTTAAATTATTTAAAAAATGTTTTTAGCTTATTTCATCCTCACAGCAAACCTACAATATAGAAAGTCTAAAAGAAACATTGTACTAGACCTTTGTTATAAATTGCTGCTTGGAGTTTGCCTCATGAAATCATGGCTCGAGTTTCAGCAGATATTTGGACAGAGTTTATACATTTAATCTCGGTTCCCTTTATCTAATTCTGTTTCTCTCTCTTTCTCTTACTCTTTCCTCTGGAGTTTCTCACCTCAATATTCAATAATTGTGGTTTCCATGAAGTCTACCCTCAGGATATTCATGCCACCAAAACTGAAGATTTTTCTTGGAATTTTAGTTGCTTCACATGGTACAGGTTGGGACTTATTCTCAAATTAAAATCTTGAAAACATGGGTGTTGTTTTTATTTTCTTTCTTCCAATTGTCAATTGTTCCTGTTTTTGTTCATTCTTCAGTGTCTTGAAGTAGGCTTATGCTTTGTTCTGTGTTTACAATTTATAGTTATTATCAGCGGAGAGCTTGATCTGATATTGCTACATCAGCTACAATGGAAGCAGAGTGTTTGTTTAGATTATTGTTTCAATAATAAATTGATTATGATTCTACATGATATCTGTGCTTTCGTTATGTTTCACTTGAGAAAATGCATAAGAGTAAAGGATGTTTGGATTATGTAAACTTAAAAAATGTTTGGATATGGTGAATTATAATATATATACATACACTTTAAAAATAATAAGCATGGGATATGTTACTTGGTAGACAAATGAATCTGGCATCCCCCAGATAACTTTAGGTAACATATTACACAGTCTCAGAACAGCTGATGTCCTGAATCCCTTTGCACAATAAAACCCAATGGTAATTTAAATTGTTGCTTGTTGTTATAATATTCACTGTGTTTAGTATTCTTAATGATTTGAATGATGATAAAGGAATAGGTGATATGGCTATGATTATTTTGGCAAACTTAAAAATACCAGTAGAAAAAAACTGGTACTTTTAGTGCCTTAGGAATAAAGAAGGCTGATAAATCTTTATTTCTAATTTATCTATTGATCTTTCCTTGTCATCAAAACAGAGAATGATTTAAGCTTCAATTATGTTTATTTATTACTACATTTACATTTTGAGTAGCAGGTGGCATTGAGAGCATCCATTGCTTGTTTTAAGCTTTATTGTTGCTCTGTATGCTGAACATCTACTGTTTTGGTCATATTAATGATGAATTTATCATACACAATCTTAGTTTGAACACATATCAACTCAAGGCCTGGCTGGATAATTGTAGCAATTTTTTTTTAGCACTTTTATTCATAAAATCATGGGGGATAACATATTGTTTTATAAAATCTGATTAACACATCTAGAGTTTTTGGCAGAAAATCTGGCCTGTTTTCCAGAGTGTTAAAATATTTTCATAAAATCCTTCTGCCTAAAGAACAGAAATTATAAGCTTTGGAGCCTGACACATTTGAATTCAAAGCATGTTGTACCACTAACTAGATTTTTACTTTATAAAAATTATTCATGTCTCTGAAGTTGGAAGGGAATGTGTCTAGCATTTGTTGAGGTTTTATTGTGTGGTAATCTTTATATTACCTTCTTTGATTATTAAAACAAATACATAATTTAAGTATTCTTATTAGACAAGAATACATATATTTAACTGAATTTAAGATTGGATAAATGAGCTCTCCTAAATTATCAGTATCATATATGAAGTAGCTAAATATTGTATTCAATCATTTCTCTCCAAAATGGATACATTTTCCTATATGTCGTACTACTTTCAGATCCTGTTTCCATGTGTATGAGATGGATAAAGAACTTACCACCACAGAATATTACCATCAGAATTAAAATAAGTTCATTGTAAAAATGTATGAGACTGTTCATGCGTATTAAATGTTTTGTTGTTGTCATTTCAGTTTCCGCTATTTCAATAAACAAAAAGAACTACAGATCTTCAGATGAAACTTGTATGGCAAAACATGAATATAGAAAGAAAAACTAGAATATTGTGCTTGATTTTTGCAGAGTCAACAATTCTTCCTTTCTGACAAGTCTTAAATCAGATTACCAGAAACTTTCGGGGAAAATGCATATTCTTTTTTTTTTTTTTTTTTGAGATGGAGTCTGGCTCTGTCACCAGGCTGGAGTGCAGTGGCACAATGTTGGCTCACTGCAACCTCTCTGCCTCCCAGATTCAAGCGATTCTTCCGCCTTAGCCTCCCATGTAGCTGGGACCACAGGTGCTCGCCATTACACCCAGTTAATTTTTGTATTTTTAAAATTATACTTTAAGTTCTGGGGTACATAGTAAAGACGAGGTTTCACCATGTTGGCCAGGATGGTCTCAATCTCTTGACCTAGTGATCCACCTGCCTCAGCTTCCCAAAGTGCTGGGATTACAGGTGTGAGCCACCACGCCCAGCCGCATATTCTATTTTTAAATGTATAGATTAAAGTTGGAAATATTATGCATATGACGTATTTGTAGCAATAGTCCCCCACTTAGGCACAATTTTATTTTCCACAGTTTTAGTTATATGTGGTCAACTGTGGTCCAAAAATACTAACTGGAAAATTTCAGAAAGAAACTATTTACAAGTTTTAAATTGTGCACCATTCTGAATATCACGATGAAATCTCACATTGCCCTGCACTGTCCCACTCAGAACACGAATTATCCCTTTGCCTAGCATATCGAAGCTGTATACCCCGCCCACTCACTAGTCACTTAGTAGCTCCCTTGCCTATCACATAGACTGTTGCGATATCACAATGGTATGTTCAAGTTACTCTTATTTTACTTAATAAGGGCCCCAAGTGCAAGAGTAGTGATGCTGGCAATTTGAATTTGCAAAAGAGAAGCCACAAGGTGCTTCCTTTAAGTGAGAAGCCAAGGTTTATCATAGATAAATATGGTTGAGGGAAAAAGCAGAGTATACAGGATTTGGTACTATTTGCAGGTTCAGGCATTCACTGGGAGTCTGGAACATTTTCTCCATAGATAAGGGGGATCATTATATTATTATTTCTTACGAGAAGGCAATAAAACATGAAAATTGAAATGAGCTGTTCTCAGGGTTACTTTTGGTTAAGAAGACAGCTTTAAAAAATTCAAGTATGAGAAGTGATAAATACCTATTATAAACATTTCATCACTACTATTTTTCTCTATTTGAGTTCAATGAGTTAAAAACTGCCCAATATTGACCATAAGGAGAAAACAAGGTAGTGGAAACAATGTCTGGTTGATTTATATGTCATTCTATTGTAGAAATCCCTCTATGCAAGCCTGGAATTGTGGTTTCGGATGGTGGGGTAGGCAGAAGCACACTAAATACTCAATGGCTAACACTCACAAGATCGTCATTTCCTTTCCTTTGAAACAACAAAGCAGAGCTCTAATATGATGTGCAGTATCAGGCATGGCAGAGGAAGCGTGCACAGGGTAAAGAGGGGAACGCTGCTATCTCTAGGATGTACTTAGGATGTGACAATTGAGAGAGAACAGAAGATGGAATGAATAAAGTCTTTATGCTGTCAACTAGAACTACATTAAACGTAATGATTTGTATGGAAGGTTTTCATTTTGAACCTGGCTTTTTTCAATCCAATCCCACACTTGCTGTAAGGTTGTGGTTAATGAAAATAACAGTATGGACACATATATGCACACACACACACACACACACACACACACACACACACACACGCGCGCGCACACAAGTGCGCGTGCGCCAAAGTCTCTTGATTTAAAAGAAAGTATCTGAATATCGAACATTCAGCCATTTTTTACAGTCATGAAACCTTTTGTTAAAAAAACAAGCAGAATGACTCTAAAAGCTGAATCTCTTTTTAGTAGACTTAAAAAAACAAATATACATATAAAAAAAGATCCAAAGCATAAAGTTTAAGCTCACCAGATTTATACCTAGTAAATAAACCCATGTAACTCCCACCCACATGAAGAAAGAGAATATGATAGATACCACAGAAGCCTCCTTCACGTTCTCATCCACTTATTACCCCACCTCTAAATGTAACCATGATCTTTCCTTTCATCATTACAGATTAATATGGGCTTTTAAAAAATTCATGTAAATAGAATCATCATATGGGCTCTGTTAGGATAGGCTTATTTTATGCAACATTATATTGAAGATTTATTTTATTACATGCCACATTTGTTACTTTATTTTTATTTTTGGAGATTTTCTCATCGAATACATACCATGATTTCCTTACCCATTTTACTGCTAATGAACATCTGGTTGGTTTTCAGGTTTTGTCCATTAGGAAGGTATTATTGTTAACCTCTTAGTCTTATCTTTTGATGCACATATAGGCACATTTTTGTTGGGTAACTTACAAGAAATGTATTATTGCATTATTTTGAATTATAAGACGTATCTATCTGTCTATCTATCTAACTGCAAATAGTTTCTAAAGTTGCTAGAACAATTTTACCTTCCATCAGTAATGAATCAGAGTTCCTAAGGCTCTTCAACATCACCAATTTTCATAATGCAGATATTGCTGCATATTTTCAGTGGTTTATAAGACAAACATTTGCCCCCCCGTACTCACAAATCTATTAGTTGGTGAGGCTCTGCTTCAGGCTGAAGGTTTGGTTCAGGTTTTCTTTGTATGTCTCCATTTTCCTTGGTCCAGGGCATAGTCTTCTTAAAAAAAAAAAAAAAAAATGACAAGAGCAGCAGGTAAGAACTTTGCAATGTCCTTTAAGGCTTCTGCCCAGACTGTCACTTTTGATCCCATTCTATTGGCAAAAGCAAGTCATATGCACAGACCAAAAATTAATTCTGTAAAGTATGCAATTAACTTTGCTTATTCTAATGTGAAGTATGGCAATAATCACATAGCAAAGAGCATAGATGTATATAATTCTAATACAGAGGACAGAATAATCAGGGGTTTTTTAAATTTTAATCAGTATGGTAGGAATATATTGATACTTAATTGTTTAAGTGGTATTTTACTAAGTATCAATGTTGGTTATGATTTTAAATGCTTATTCAATATCCAGATATCTTTTGTGAAGTGACGGTTTTTCTTTTCATTTTCTGATTGTATTGTCTATTATTTATTCTATGATATATGAATATTGTGTATTCTGAATATCAGTCCTTTGTAAATTATACTTCAAATATTTCTACCACTATGTAGTCTATGTATTTGCCCTATTAATGGTATATTTTGATGTTCTCAACTTTAATAAGATATATATTATTTTTTCTAATTTTTCAATTTTGTTTCAAATCAAATAAAATAAATAAACAGATAAATACTGAGTCACGGTCAAGGTTTTAACTCAGCAGTAAGTCCTTACTTTCATGTTTTACTGTTCCAATTTTTCATAATAACATTCTATTAATTTCAGAAGATGAAAAATGATGAAGGTAAACACTGAATGCTCAAAAAGTAAAACTAGATAACCTAATCAGAGTACATTATATTTCTAGGACTGTGCCTCATTTCAGTGAGTCTGTCTATATAATTGTTAGCTTTCTGAGCATTTGGAATTATTCTATAAAATTCTAACAAATAACAGTGATTATTAGAGAGATTGTTTCTAGTTGCATGCATATACAGTGTTCAGTGGACTTTAGAGATTCAATACATTTAACTTTTAGCAAATATTAGGCCATATTTAACTTGAAGTGATAATTGGATAAATTTGGCCAAAAAAAAAAAGCTTATGCATATATTTCAAAAAGTAAATGGAATAGATATTATAAATATTATATATTTTATTAAATAATTTATATTATATAACATATAATACATATTGCTTATATTATTATGAGAATATAGCATATACATGATTTTATTTAAAAAATATCTGCTTATAATAATGCCTCTTTCCAGAATAATAAAGATGTAAATTAAAAACACATTTTGTTTGTCATCTGGTATCCTTTTTGTGATATAATCACTATTACTACTTACCGCATTTTTTTAGATTTTTAAGTGCACAGAATATCCACTTATATCAATTTCTTGCACAAATGAGAATATTTTATGCACATTCCTCTGAATGTTTCCTCTTTAATAATATCTTAAGGGTTTTTGTGTATTAAAACATAGCTCATTCTTTTATCATATGGATAATATTCAGTGGACACTGAGTAGGTATCACCATAATTTATTGATTTCAGCCCTTACTGAGATATGTTTCCATTTTTTATGATAATGCACTATTACACACAATTATGATCTAAATGTGTCCTCTCAAAACTTTCCTATGTTGAAACTTAATCACCAATTTCATACTGGAACAATGTCTGGACATCTGGGAGGCAATTAATTAGTACATAAGGATTAATACCCTTATAAAAGATAGTTCAGATAGCTGTCAGTGCCTTTTGCTCCTTCATCTGCCTTCATCATTATCCCAAGATGATGCAGAGAGAAGCCCTCCCCAGACACCAACCTAGTACCTGGATTTTGAACTTCCAAAATTGTGAGAAATATATATCTATTATGTGTAAGTTACCAAGTTTTATAAATTTTGTTATAGCAGCGTGAACAAACTATGACAAAATGAGTAATGGGAAATAGGGTATTACAACAAGTACTTAAAAATGTGGAAGCAACTTTGGAACTGGGTAGTGGGTAGAAACTAAAAGAGTTTGGAAGTAAATGCTAGATAGAGCCTACATTTCCATGAACGTAGCATTAAGGGAAATTCTTGTGATGGTGCAGAAGCAGAAGAGAGCTGTAGGGAAAGTCTGAATCTTCTCAGAGATTACTTAAGTGGTTGTGATCACAATACTGGTAGAAATATGGACACTAAAGGCCATTTTGATGAGGTCTCAGATGGAAGTGGAGCACAAGATATTGAAAACTCAAAGAAATGTCATCCTTATTACCAAGCGCAAAGCACCTGGCTAAATTGTGTCCTAGAGCTTTATGGAAGACAGAACTGTGAGCAATCAACTAGGATATTTGGCAGAAGAAATATCTAAGCACAATGTTGGGAGTGCAGCATTGCGTTACTTGGCTGCTTATAGAAAAATGGAAGGGGAGAGAAAAAAACAGAAAAATGAAATTTATAATCAAAAGGGAAGCAGAATTTAATGAGTTGACAATTCATAGCCTATAACAAATGAGAAAATGTATTCCAGTGATAACACCAGGGGAGTGGCCAAGTGTTTGATAAGGAGATTTATACAGATGGGCAGAAACCAAGTGCTATTCATTAAAATAAACAAAAAAAAAATCCGAACTCCACAGGAATTCAGAGATCTTTGAGGCTCCCAATTCCATCATAGGCCCAGAGTGCCAGGGCCTTGAGGGAAGAATAGTTTCAAAGTGGGGGAGGCCAGGGTACACAGAGGACCCTGAGGCTCACTGCCCAGGGCCACCTCAGGATTGTATTTCCCACATTCTAGCAGCATTCCTTAGAGGCTCCAAGTGTGGCTCATGCCGCCTCCTTGGATTGCACATGCATTGGTGGTAAACTTTGTTGGCATCCAAGTGGTGCTAACTCTGCAGGTGTGTGGAATAAATGAGCTGCAAAGGCATGGCTACTCTTACCTGGATTTCAAAACATGCCTAGAACAGACTCAAGGTCCAGGAAGAGAACTCTCACGGGGTTAAGCTGCTGCAGAGAGGCTTTACTAGAGCAATCCCTAGTGGAGCCAGGAGAGTGAGGCTACCTCTAAGACTGCAGAATGGTAGAGCCACCAGTATGCAACCATAGCCTGAAAGAGCTACAGGAACAAGAATGAAGGTGTGAGATCTGTGTTGTTGGCTGTGCCCAGGAAAGTCGTGAAATTGGGGCTCTCAGAGCCTTGGGGCCCCAATTCCTGCCTCACTGTGTCCAGCAGGCAGGAAATGGAGTCAAAGAAGATTATCCTCAAGGTTCAATATATAATGTTGTTTGCTCTGTTGAGTTTTGGACTTACTAGGGTCTTATTATCCTTTCATTCTTTTCTACGTTTTCCTGTTGGATGGGACTATTTATCCTATGTCTGTCTCACCATTGTATTTTGTCACGATGTAACTCCTTTGAGTTCATATATTCATAGCTAGAGACTAATTTGCCTCAGGATTAATCAATTGTACCTTGAGTCTCATTAATGTCTGATTTAGAAATGAGAAGTATTTGGGGCTACCAAGATAAAATGGATGTATTTTGCAGATAAGAAGTACAGGAATTTGTGGGGGGGTAGGGAGAAATGAACTTCTATTATTTATAAATTACCCAGTTTCAGATATTTTGTTATAATGGCATGAATTGGCTAAGATACAATGTTGCAATAAAAATCCCACTATGCAAACAACATAGTTTTGAGCATTAAAAGAATCCTCTCATCTAAATGATACAGCGGTTCTACAGTGTTCTTCTTCTAAGTTCCTCTAGGGAGATTTAGCAGGTAGACTTCTAGTTTTAAGTTCCTGAATACATTTTCTTTCTTTTTTTATTGTTTTGAATTATCTATTCCTTAATATTTATCCAAGTCTATTTTTTATGACTCAATATATTTTTTAAAAATTATGAACTTTCTGAAAACTATATATTTTTTTAAATCAATATATATTTTTAAAAAATCATGAACTTTCTGAAAAGTATTTTTTTAAATTAATATATTTTTTAAAATCATGAACTTTCTGAAAAATATATATTTTTTAAAATCAATATTTTTTTAAAAAAATATGAACTTTCTGAAAAATATATTGAGAGATAAAAGATAGACTGGGATAAATAAGAAAGAACAGATAATTTAAAACAATAAGAAAATAAAAGAAAATGTATTCAATAACTTAAAACTAGAAGCCTACCTGCTAAGTCTCCCTAGAGGAACTTAGAAGAAAAACACTGTAGAACTGCTGTATCATATAGAGCAATTTCCATATTAAACGGTTACGATATTTAAGCTGAGTATAAAAACAAAATTAAACAAGAAATATAGCCTTTAAAGATCAGTAAATAACTTGGATGATTTTACTATAGATTTTAAATATACGAAATAAAGATATTTTGACATAGATATACCTTAAGATATTCAGCCTTAAAAAGGGAAATCATGCCATTTGTGACAACATGAATGAACTATGAGGACATTTCCCAGAAGACATAAGCCATATAAAAAAGAGAAACACTGCATGATCAAACTTACACTGGGAATCTTAAAAAAATTGAGTATCTCCTTAAGCTGATAAACAACTTCAGCAAAGTTGTTGCGTTAGGGGAGGGATAGCAGGGGGTCGAGGTTAGGGGAAGGATAGCATTAGGAGAAATACTAATGTAGATGATGAGGTGTTTGATGCAGCAAACCACCATAGCGTGTGCATACCTATGTAACAAACCTGCACTCCAGAACTTAAAGTATAATTTCACAAAAAAAAAGAAAAAAAATAATTAAAAAAAAAAAAACCTTGAGTACGTAGAAACCAAAAGCATAAAAGGTGCTTTACCAGAATTGAAGGAGTAGGGGAAATTAGGAGATATATATCAAAAAGTACAAACATGCAGTTATTTAAGACGACCAAGTCTAGAATGTACAGCATGAGGACTGTAGTCAATAATATGTTATACAGGAAATTTGCTAAAAAGTAAAAATAAATTAATTGAGATGACTGATATGTTAATTTATTTGACTTTAGTTATCACTTCACTACATATGTGTAGATAAATCATTAAGTTTTACACCTTGAATATATACAAGAAAATTAAAAAGACATAATAAAAATAAAGGCAATATATATATTAGTAGATAATAGAAAATAATTCAAGAAAAATAAATATACAAAGGAAATAATGCCATTCTGATAGATAAAATATCTAAAGCATATTGAAGATCAATTAAACATAAATCTTTAAATATTTAGTAGGAAGATGAAATATATGAAAGGGAAAAACAACAAGATGCAATGGAGGCATTTGTTAACAATTTGACTTCATAACAAATGAAAAAGCAAATGCAAACATATAGAACCGATGTAATAAATCTTCACACATACTGGGACTACCCACATAAAGTAAGTGTGTTAGGCAATCTCATGTAGACCATGAACTACTATACATGAAATACAATTATAGGCACTGGTAGTTCTAAGTGATATACTCCTTAAATTAAATAAGCTGAATTTATGACTGAAAATGACAAAATTGTAAGTGTTGCACTTAATGTAATTATCTAGGAAATTTAGGAATATGACCTGGAAACAAAAGGCATTTTAATAGGAAGCTAATACACAAACATAGAAAAACATAAATACTTTTGTATTTGCAGCATCCAGTAAAAACTGAAAAAGAAAAATAGCCTCATCCACAGTGACAAAAAAATTATAAAATACCTATGTATGTGTTTTAGTATAGATAATAATTAGGAAACTATAATGAGGATAATAAAAAATAATTAGCAGAGAAGCCTATCATGTTCTCAGATAAGAATAGATATTGTAAACATATCAATAAAATTATCCTTATACATACACAAATAATGTAATCTAAAAAATTTAAAAATAATTTTGGAACTTCATATCAGGAAGATAAAAATGTCAAAATACTTTTTAGATAATACTGAGGGATTGAAGTTCGTACTGCTTAATAATTAAATAAAATATAACTAATAGCTTAAAAAGTAATACTAGGACTGTAATGAGATCAATCAATAAAACCTAATGGAATAGAAGTACAAGGTCTTATGTGTGTGTGTGTGTATGTGTGTGCATGAGTAAATGTGTTTTTTTGTTTAAGTATATATGTAGAATTTCTAGAATATTATATAATACAGTAGATATACAATTACAAAAACATGGGTAAATAATTTTTAGTTAACTGTGTTTAAGTGATTTATTAACTCTTTGGAAATAATGATATATTGTGTATAACCATGGTAAAATTAAAAAGAAGAGAAAATAACATCTATGGTGTTTAGATTTTAAGTGATCTTTGCTCTTCAGTGATGGAAAGACAATAAGGATGTAACCATATAATGTAAGATTAAGTCCATTAATGCAAAATAAGAATTATTCGTCTTAGATTTTTCTGTCTGGGGTTGCAGGGCACATACGAGTCTTTTTTTTTAAGTGTAGCAATTTATCTTTTTCTTTTAAATGGATACAAGTGAAGATGCATTTTCATTTCACCTACAGGCTGCTGGATAAGATTACATAATATGCCATTCCCAGTGGTGCCGCCCATTCTTGTTAGGCTTTGCATTTCCTATATTCTGTCTTTCACTTGTGTAAAGAGGAGTGAGTTGCTTTCTCTGACATTTCATAGAACCAGGTAGGCATGAAGTCTGGCAATAGAACAGCAGTGACTGACATTATCCATAACTCAACTTACAGACAAGGATTTTTTGATCGATAAAAGCAATCTTTTGACACAGATGACAATTTATTCTTCATTGATTGTCAAATGATGAGTAATATCCTGCATCTGGCATTCTTGCCCCTTATACATTATCCTGTGGCTCCATTTCTGTTGTTGACTAATTCTTGACTATAATTATAGGTTTCTTACTTTATTCAAAGTGGGTAGAACAGAATTTATTCTTCACTTTATCCACATATTAACTCTTGAAATTTGATTTATATCTCCAGACTCAATTTTTGTTTTACAGTTTTTTTTATAAAGTGCTCCCTGCAATGAAATCACTGATTACAAAATACATTTATCTAATTAGCTCTTGCCTGTAGCAGGTCAGGCAGCATCTCCAAGAGCACTGTAATTAACATTGTCATTGTTCCTTGGAGCCTTGAAGAGCTATTTCAGGTGTGCTCACTATGTACATGTCCTTTTCTGCTTTCCCTTCATTTTGTTCTAAGTGCCTCATGGTGCCTGTGGAAGGTTTGTTATCACTCTCTCTGCTGATTGCCTGTGCAGGCATCTCCAGATACAAAGGAGGTAACTCTACATACCACTGCGCGTAAGGGCTGCACTGCCTTCTTCAAATTGACCCCTTAGATTAATGCATTCTTCAGTGTGACAGTAATTCTTCTGCTCGATGATTGGTGCCTTTAGTAAGCAGTGATCCACACAAGCACAGGTGTAGAATTTTTTTAATAACATCTCTCAGAGATTTTCATTAAGAAATAAAAAATGAATGAATGAATGAATGAATGAATGAATGAAAGCTCCTCTATTCCCTGCTTGCACACCCTTGTTTTCCCTTTGGGTTCAGGAGCTTCTCCATGAACAAATCTTAGTGACACACGATTTAGTCAGAATTGCCTCTTTCTACAGAAGACTGAAGTTTTGCTATTGTATTATGCTTACCTGAGTCAAATCTTCCATTTCTCAATTCTCTCCAAGGGTAATCTAGTAAACCCATATGGAAATAAATCCACAGGGAATCTCTACTTAGGCCAATTAACTATTCTTAGGTATCTCTGACAGGATTTACACCAAAATTGGAAAGCTGGTCATACTTTTCTTGAAACAATATTTTGCTTTTAATAGAGAATACCCAGTTGCCGTGGAAAAATGAAATGCATATAATAGAAGTAAGAAATACATGCAACCCTGTGTCTTAGAATTAATTGGCAACTTTGTGTGAGTTAACAGTTGATGAATAAATAGAAAAACATTATATGTAGCAAGATATACATTATATACATTGATAGATTGATAATACTGTATGTTAATAAATAAATTGAATTAAATATTACATATTGTGTTATAACCAGTATTTTCCAGTTAACATTGTAACACGAGAGCTATTCTGTTAATAAATATCATTTTACATTTTTATTACTAGTAGTACTTTTATTAATAACTGTAATAATAACCATAGCTGAAGTCTGATGTGTGTTTGTTATACGCCACCAGACTGTATCCCAAATGCTTTATATACACCAGCTCATTCATTTGTCTCAACCTCCCCATGAGTCACACACATGCTATTAGTATCACTACTTTAGAGATATAAAATAAGAATTTGGGGTTTTCTGGTAGTACACAACAGTTCTCAGATAGCAAGTGTTCATTCACAGAAGAAAAAAGAGAAATGCTCAACAAAATATGACACTTGGACCTGTTAATCCTTAAAAACAAAAAGTAAAACAAGAATGGCATATCTTCAATTCATCCACAATATTTTCAAATTAAATGTGTATTTTGTTTAGTGGTTGAATGTGAGGTTGTAGTTATCCTTATATAATGTTGGTGAGGATGTAAGTTACTGCAGCAATTTGGGGTCACAAATCAAAATTTAATTTGTAGAAATGTATACATAATATCTTTAGACAGTTTGATGCAATACAATTTGCATCCCATGACTTTTCATAACCGTGTTAAATTTAGAAACAAGTTAAATGTCCTGTAATTGTATAAGGTTATTACATTTATATACTTGACTATTGCAAAATTATCTCCCAGTGGTATAAATATTTTTGATTATGTTGATAAGTAGAAATGACTACTGTTGGGTGGTAAGACTGTCACAAGATTCTATGTTTTTCTTGATGCATTTGTATCTAACTTTTTACACAAAAGAATGAAAAGTTGGTAAAGGGGAAAATATATTTAATTTGCAAAAAATCATGATTTATACTTCCAAAAATTTTATATGAAGTGATCTCATCTACTAGTGACATTACTTAAATTTAAAAATATGTTTTAAATGATTTTGAAATTTTATGTGAAGATTTCCAATGTATATTTGAATTTATTCTCTAAAACTTGATAAACAGTTAATCCCGATACTTTTAGAAATATTTCTTCTTTCAGCATTACTTAATGATGCGTCCTTGATTGCATATTAAATGTTTCATGTTCTCTTCCTGGGTTGTATAGTGTATTCCACTGAATTAACTGTCATATTGCCTCAGGTTTACAGTATTTTAATTAATTTCTAAAATTACAACTTCAAGAGATTTCTAAATGCTAAAATGCCATGTTTTCTATTCATTACTAAGTTTTTATTTCTAATGTTGAAAATCATAGTCCATGCTTTAATTACAGGAAATAATTCATTACATTTGGCCAATAACTTGACATTTTACAAAGCATATTCCTATACCTTATCCTACAATTTGATAAAACCACTGTCGGGAGGGTGCGGTGGTTCATGCCTGTACTTCCAGCACTTTTGGGAGGCCGAGGTAAGCCGATCATGAGGTCAAGAGATCAAGACCATCCTAGCCAACATGGTGAGACCTCATCTCTACTAAAAATACAAAAATTAGCTGGGTGTGGTGGTGCATGCCTGTAGTCCCAGATACTTGAGAGACTTAGGGAGGAGAATTGCTTGGCAGCTGAGATCATGCCACTGCACTCCAGCCTGGTGACAGAGTGAGACTCTGTCTAAAACAAAAACCAAACCAAAACAAAAAAACCCACAGTCAATGAAGTGCTAATATGATTCTTTTTTTTTTTTTTTTTGAGACAGAGTCTTGCTCTGTTGCCAGGCGCCAGGCTGGAGTGCAGTGGCGCGATCTCAGCTCACTGCAACCTCCGCCTCCCGGGTTCAAGCAATTCTCCTGCCTCAGCCTCCCAGGTAGCTGGGACTACAGGCACACGCCACCATGCCCAGCTAACTCTTTTTTGTATTTTTTAGTAGATGGGGTTTCACCATGTTGGCCAGGATGGTCTGGATCTTTTGACCTCGTGATACACCCGCCTCGGCCTCCCAAAGTGCTGGGATTACAGGCTTGATAATATGATTCTTTAACAGATAAGCAAACTAAGGATCATTGAGGTTATCAGCTGAAGAATTTTTACATTGTGAAGATGGATTTTTATACAATTTCTGTATTTCATTGAACCTCAGAGGCCAATGACTGTAAGACATATCATTATTTTACATATCAAAAAATAAAAACATTGTTAATTAAATCATGAAAGAGAATATTCAGATCACTTTAAACTTATATTTTAATCTTATTGAAAAAACAATCTGTAGATTATCTTACACATTGATTTTTGTCATATATTGAGGTTGTTCTACATGCGAATTAATTTATTTAAATGTTGAGCATTTATAATGTTTATAATTTTTTTAGGTGAAAGCAAGATCATTGTAGAAGCAAAGAAACAAAAGAGTGGCTATTCCATAGGCAGAGCAGCCCCAAGGGCTGCTCGTTGACTGTTTATATTTTTAAATACATTTTAAATAATAAAACTCTCTCTCTAGATGTCTCTCTCTACATATGTATACATATATATATAATATCATATATACATAAAGTTACATATATAATTGTGTGAAACTAACAATGTAGATAATTTAAACTATGATACTCTGAACAGCTATGAGCGCATTTGCACATTTATAGGGATTAAGGGAACATTATATTACTGTTTTTGCAAATTCTGGATTTCAATTGGTGTTCATTGTAAGGCTAATCAAGGATAATAAAATGTGAAAAAAAAATGCACATGTTTGAGTCAGTGAGATAAACTGTTTTTATGCTTTCATCTCTAGGTCAAAGGCATTTACTATCTATCTAGTATTATTCAGTCTCTAATGAACAAAAATGAAAAAAATACTTAAAAACTTAGTAATATTAGATTTTTTTAGCACCTTTGACTTTCATTAGTTGTACAGGATTAACAAATATTTAAGTGTTTAACATTTGCCAAAGCCTAAAATGGTTTTGAAGCTCCCAGAAATATGTTTTTCTGAAGTCACATGCATTATGCCACATTATTTTTCAAAAGCATAATAAATTCTAAAACCTAGAAAAAGGTCATTTTAAAAAATGAGACACAACAGTAAAAGAAAATTTCAGGCAAATCTCTCTGATGAATATTGACGCAAAAATCCTCAATAAAATACTGGCAAACCAAATCCAGTCATGCATCAAGAACTCATCCACCATGATCAAGTTGGCTTCATCCCCTGGGATGCAAGGCTGGTTTAACATACACAAATCAATAAATGTAGTCCATCCCATAAACAGAACCAATGACAAAAATCACATGATTATCTATAGATGCAGAAAAAGCCTTTGATAAAACTCAATACCATTTTATGCTAAAAACTCAATAAACTAGGTATTGATGGATCATATCTCAAAATAGTAAGAGGTATTTATGACAAACCAACAGCAAAAATCATATTGAATGGGCAAAAACTGGAAGCATTCCCTTTGAAAACTGGCACAAGAAAAGGATGATCTCTCTCGCCATTCCTATTCAACATAATATTGGAAGTTCTGGCAAAGGCAATCAGGCAGGAGAAAGAAATAAAGGGTATTCAAACAGGAAGATAGGAAGTTAAATTGTCTCTGTTTGCAGATGACATGATTGTGTGTTTACAAAACTCCATTGTCTCAGCCCAAAACCTCCTTAAGCTGATAAGCAACTTCAGCAAAGTCTCAGGATATAAAATCAATGTGCAAAAAATCACAAAGCATTCCTTTAAACCAATAATAGACAAACAGAGAGCCAAATCATGAGTGAACTCCCATTCACAATCGCTACAAAGACAATAAAAATATATAGGAATACAACTTACAAGAGAGAACTACAAACCACTGCTCAAGGAAATAAGAGAGGACACAAACAAATGGAAAAACATTCCATGCTTATGGATAGGAATAATCAATATGATGAAAATGGCCATACTGCCCCAAGGCATATACAGATTCAATGCTACTCCAGTCAAGCTACCACTGACTTTCTTCACAGAAATAGAAAAAAACTACTTTAAATTTCATATGGAACCAAAAAAGAGCCCACATAGCCAAGACAATCATAAGTAAAGAGAACAAAGCTGGGGGCATCATGGTATCTGGCTTCAAACTATACTATGGGCTACAGTAACCAAAATGGCATGGTACTGGTACCAAAAGAGATATATAGACCAATGGAACAGAACAGAGAACTCAGAAATAACACCACACATCTATAACCATTTGAACTTTGACAAACTTGACAAAAACAAGCAATGAGGAAAGACTTTTTATTTAATAAATGATGTCGGGAATACTGGCTAGCTATATGTAGAAAATTAAAACCTTTCCTTACACCTTATACAAAAAATTTACTCAAGATGGATTAAAGACTTAAGACCTAAAACCATAAAAATACTAGAAGAAAACCATCGCTTCTCAGCCTTTTAGCTAAGATCAAGTGTAAAAATACTAGAAGAAAACCTAGGCAATACCATTCAGGACATAGGAATGGACAGACTTCATGACTAAAACACGGAAAGCAATTACAACAAAAGTCAAAATTGACCAACGGGATCTAATTAAACTAAATAGCTTCTATACAGCAAAAGAAACTGTCATCAGATTGAACAGGTAACCTATAGAATGGGTGAAAATTTTTGCATTCTATCCAGCTGGCAAAGAGCTAATATACAGAATCTACAAAGAAATTAAACAAATTTACAAGAAAAAAATCAAACAACCCCATCAAATAGTGGGTGAAGGATATAAACAGACATTTCTCAAAGAAGAAATTTATGCAGCCAATAAACATATGAAAGAAAGCTCATCATCACTGGTCATTAGAGAAATGCAAATCAAAACCACAATGAGATACCGTCTCATGCCAGTTAGAATGGCAATCATTAAAATGTCAGGAAACAACAGATGTTGGAGAGGATGTGGAGAAACAGGAAAGCTTTTACACTGTTTGCGGGAGTGTTAATTAGTTCGATCGTTGTAGAAGACAGTGTGGTTACTCCTCAAGGATCTAGAAACAGAAATACCATTTGAATCCTATTACTGGGTATATATCTAAAGAATTATAAATTTTTTTACTATAAGGCACATGCACACATATGTTTATTGTGGCACTGTTCACAATAGCAAAGACTTGGAACCAATCCAAATGCCCATCAATGATAGACTGGATAAAGAAAATGTGGCATATAAACCCCATGGAGTACTATGCAGTCATTAAAAAAGGATGACTTCATATCCTTCATAGGGACATGGATGAAGCTGGAAACCATCATTCTCAGCAAACTAACACAAGAACAGAAAACCAAACACCACATTTCTCACTCATAAGTGGAAGTTGAACAGTGAGAACACAGGGACACAAAAAGGGGAACATCACACACAGGGGCCTGTTGTGGGGTGTGGGGGACTAGGGGAGGGATAGCATTAGGAGACATATCTAATGTAGATGATGGGTTGATGAGTGCAGCAAACCATGGCACATGTATACCTATGCAACAAACCTGCACATTCTGCACATGTATCCCAGAACTTAAAATATATATATATATATATATACACACACACATACTGACACTTATCTCTACAGTACTATGTAATTAAATGTTTTCATTTATTCTCAAGCTAATTTTCTATCTGATTTATATGTTGCAACAAATTCAATTCAGTTCCCTGGATCATGTCTGGTGGTTTCCCACCTTTTGCCCTTTTCATGATGGTTTCTCTTTACCCAGAATGCCCTTTACCTTCATTTTCCAAAAAAAAATCTGACTTTCTACCTATTATCAAGGTCATGTTTTTCTTAGGGTTATATTTAGCTATGCCACTGGATATGTTATCTCCGAGAGGGTTCCTAACACATATTGTCAATTTTGCACCTTGGTATTTAGAGTTTAGTATATGACTATGTTAATATGTTTAAATGGCAAGAACAGAATTAAAGTAAGGCTCAAAAGATGGGGACTTTTATATTAAGTTCAACTATTTCTTATTAGCTATATATTTTCTTATAATCTTGTCTACTATATGCAAGAACAAATGATAGGATCTGTAATGATTGCCTTAAATGTATATTGAAAGGCATAAAAATATATTAATAAGTGCTTCGGTATCTTTAATTATAGAAATACACAGTGCTTCTTACATCAAGCTAGAAGAAACAAAGTAACTTATGACCCTGTGAAATGAGTATTAACTTAGAGACTAAATGAAAATAAAATGCTCCAAAGAAAGCTGGAAATGGCATGTTTACTATTAGTAAAGAGGAGCAAGAATCATCCATTTGGGAATTAAACAATAATAAAGTATATGGATACAGACAAAGTTTAGACATGTAGTATACCAGTTTGCTTTTATTTTGCTCAATTATTAAAATTAAATTGTATTAATGGTTTTAATTCAATTCACATCTCACACGTATCAAGAAAAGCTGCAAAAAGTGTTTCTTGTGATAAGATTTGCTATTTATTTAGGTACAACCCTAAGAAATATAAATTCTTGTCTAGCTGTACCTTCAGTGCAATATTTCAGAACTGGTTATTCACAAAAGAAGCCCATTTGAATGGGCACTGTTGAAACTTTGATTTACAAAGATAATTTTAAAAATTAATATTAAATATCTTTTAAAATAAACTTATTTTAGAACAGTTTTTAAATTGCCAGATCCCGGAAAGTCAAGGCTGCCATAAGCTGAGCTGTGATCGTGCCACTGTACTCCAGTGGGTGGCAAGGCCCTGTCTGAAAAAAAAAAAAAGAAGAACAGTTTTTAATTTACATAAAAGCTTTGAGGAGAGTATGTGGGTTTTCATAAGCTCCATTTTGGACTTCTGTTATTGTTTACACCAGGTATTAGTATGGTGCATTTGTCACAACTAATGAATAACGAATAGATATTGATACATTATTTTTAACAACATTCACACTTAATTGAGATTTCCTTGGTTTTTAACATGACCTTTTTTTTTTTTCCTGTGCCAGGATACCATATTACATTTAAACATCCAGTCTCTAAACAGTTTCTCAGTGTTTCTTGTTTGTGATGACCTCAACAGTTTTTAGAAACACCGTTGAGACACTTTGTATGTTCTTCATTTAGGGTTTGTCTGATACTTTTCTCTTTATTATGCGATGGTTATGAGTTGTGGGAGAAAGACCTCAAAAGTAGTCAAGTGTCATTTTTATCATGCACTTAAGGTTACATACTTTCAGCATGACTTTTTATTGCTGTTAACCTTTATCATCTGGTATGTTTGTATTTTTTGTTGAAAGCTGGTCACACAACATTGGATAACAGGTAAATGGGCCCTTAGTGTGAGGAGTTATAATTTTTTGGCTAGAAGTTTGTTTGTGTTTAATATTTGCTGTAGTTGTAGGTGAAAGTCTTCAAATATCCTTAGTGTCCTTGCTTTTGTCTGTCTGTCCTTGCTTTTGTCTGTCCTCGCTTTTGTCTGTCCTCTTGACTTTGGGCTTCCCTAAGTATTTCTCCTCAGAACAAGTCTAACAGTGCAACCCACGGCTATTATACTGAAGCCCCATTGGTGTGGCAGTATTGGGGGGGGGAGGGGCATTCTATAACCTTCCAATTAAGTTTCCATCTTTTAATTGCTTGTGTCTTGGGTCTTTGGCTTTCAGAAGTATTGCTGTCCCTCTGCCAGTGGTTAGTTTCTTCACACTGATGCATTTTCATTTCCCACTCTACAGCATTTTCAATCTATTTCCTTCATGCCTTGTATTCTATTTATTATATTCTCTCCCCCTCTTTGATGAGAAAAGAAGGATGGAGGGGAATGGACTAATGAGAAATTTCTTTTCCAAGCTGGAATAAGGCAAATTCCTTTCCTCTGGAGAGTTGATCTTTATAAAGAAAGATACGGGTATTTTTCAGTCTTCTCTTCCCCTCTTTCTGTGGGAGTTACACCTGTATCTTTCTTCAGTCTTCACCACAGTAACATGATCAAATTCCTGACAGGAAAGCCCACCAAAAACTAGCCTCTCCTGAAAACAAAAACAAACAAACAGAAGTCACACTAGTCACCCATAATTTACGAAATTTACCAACTTAAGTAATTTATGACTCCAGGAGTTTTTATCCAAGTTAAGCAGGTCTCTAACGATGTATCTTGCTGGATGTGCCTACTTCTCCTGATGTGGAAATTTGGCCTCTGAACTAAGTTCTCTAATGGGTCCTAGGAAATGTTCATTTTCAGTTCATTTTTAGTTTGTCCAGCTTTTTATTGTGGGGAATGGGCTCTTTACATGTGAGACTCTTACATGTTAGAAGTCTTCACATGTGAGCTGAAACCAGAAGTGTCAAGTGATTTTTATTTATTTATTTTTGAGACAGTCTTCCTCTGTCACCCTGATGGGAATGCAGTGGTATGATCACAGCTCACTGCAGCCTTGATCTTCCAAACTCAAGTGATCCTCCTGCCTCAGTCTCTCTAGTAGCTGGGACTGAACTCAAATGATCCTCCTACCTTGGCCTTCGCAAGTGCTGGGATTACATGCATGAGCCACCACACATGGCCCTCAAATGACTTTTAATGTCATAATAAAATATTCCTAATAAAATTTTTAATGAAAATAAAATAAGATATTAAACTGCTCATGGAAGATGGCTTCACTCCCATTCAAATAAAAGCCACATAATTAAGAAAAGCAATCTGAAAGTGAGTAAAACAAAGTGTAATAGTGGTAATACCCTGGTTTAATTTTCCATTTTCTTTACTGTTTATTCAGGCTTTTTTGTTTGTTTTACAATTAGTGTGTATTAAATAAAATCAGAAGAAAGTTAACATTAAAATGTTTCTGTATAATGGTTTTAAACAAAACTAAAAAAATTAGAGTAAAATATGTCATAATGTAGTAGGACAAAGACTTCATTATACTGCATATTGTCAATTGGTTCTCATTTTTACAAAATTTTGAAGGTAATAACCTAGGTGATAACAAGGCTTCACCATGTACCACTGGAAAACTTCTCTAGTTGACACTGACTTGTCATTTACTTCTAGTCCAACTTACTTGTTTACTGTTCATTTACCTTATTCAGTTTGTGTGATGTCCTGCCACCAGAGGACTTCACTGTCAGATAACCTCAAATCAATGTTAAAATGGTGCAATAAAAGTTATTAAAAATATAATCACGCCAGTTTTCTAGTAAACTTGAATTCCTTTAAACAAAATAATATTGAGTTCTAGAAGATTCGCTGCCTCATTTCAATCTCCTGTTTTTTCAGTTTCACATTATATCTCAGTTCTCCTCCCCAAGATGAAAATACATGCAATGCCACATATAGGCCAGGACTTTCCTCTTTGTGTCCCCCACAAATGTTGAGAATTCTGACTGGAATCCCTTTTTATTACCTTGGGAAATATTTCATGTTTGATTATAATGTTTTAATGCATCAAAAGAGAATAAATGATGCATATAAATTTTACTATGCTGGCCAAGGCACAGTTTTCTTCTCTGTGCCACCAAAAACTCCTGGATATAGTCCTGGACTGACAATTTTTACATTGTTTTGTCATGATTAACTATTTATCTGTGGGTTTTCCTATAACCACCTTCAGACATTTACTCTAACGTAAATTTTTGATAAAAAAATGTATATTTTTGATGAAACCTTCCTTGTCAACCTAGTTTAAATTTTACTTCCTCTCCCTCATACTCCCTATGTCCATCTTCTATTTCTATATATCATTTATCATTTATCTCCTGTTTTGCCAAATATACATACTCTTTACTTTTTAAAAAGTCCATAGTCTCTTGAGCCTGACTTCTTTCACTTATCATAATGCATTTAAAATTCATTGACATGGTTTTGTGAATCAGTACTGCATTTATTATTATCAATAAGTAACATCTCATTGCATGATATGCCCTATTTTTAATCCATTGATCAGTTGAAGCATTTTTGGTTCATTTCCAATTTGGGACATTATGTAAAACACTGCCATAAACATTTGTATATAGTCCTTTAACAGAGATACATTTTCACTTTGGGGTAAAAACAGGAGTGTGGTTGCTGGAGCACAGGCAGAGAATATTATTTGAAAACTGACAAATGGTTGGTTTAATTACCTGTGTCATTTTGCATCCTCACCAGCAAAGAGATTGAAAGATGCTCTGCACCCTGTCTCAAACTTGGCATTGTCAACTGAATAATGACAATAATGAGAATGTCTTTTTATTTTTAACATTCTAATAGGTGTATAGTGGAATCCCACTGTAGATTTTTGTATGCCTTTATCACTAAAGATGTTGGACTCCTTTGCAAATGATACTTTTCTATTTATATATTGTTTCTGGTAAAAAAGTTTGATCTAATAGTTTCATAGTTTCTATCATCTTTGTTAAGGTTGAGTAGTTCATATTTTTACTATTGAGTTTGAAGATTTTTAATCTGAAAATAGGTTATTTATTAGATATAGAAAACATGAAAATATTTTCTTCCAAAGTTAGCCTTCTCTTTTATTTTGTTAATGATGTTTTATAGAGAGCAGAAGTTCTTAGTTATGATAAAGTTAACTTATGTTTTTTTCACTTTAAAGATCTTTAATCATTTTGATAAAAATGATTTGACTTTTAGCTCAAGATCATGTCACTGATCTTAGTTTCCTTTCCAAGTGTTTTATAAGTTCAAGGTTACATGGTGACCTATATTCATGTTGACTTATATTTTTTGTATATTAGCATGATATGAAGTCTTGGTCACTCTTCCATTTCCTCCTCTATTTCTCTCTTTTCTTTTGTTTAGCATATAGATTTTGTTAATACTATAGCTGACAATTGTTTTTTCTTTCTAAACTATTTTTGTATATTTGTCAAATCAACTGGCCATATATTAGTAGGTCTATCTTAGGACTCTCAAATTGCATTATTATTTGTGCTTCTTCTTTCATCAGTAACATGCTGTCTTAATCATTATAAGTTAACAGTAAATCTTGCTATCAGGTGATAGACTCCTAAAATTTTGATCCTGTTTTACAAAATTGTTTTAGCTCTTCTAGGTCCTTTGCTTCCCATAGAAATTTTAGAATATATTATTGATAACTACAAAATAAATTCTGTGACTTTTTTTATGGAATCAAAATCTATCAGGATATAAGTGTGTAGAGAATTACTATAAATAAAATTAAATATTCCAAAGCATTAAACATAGTTTTGTATATTGACTTCAAGCTTGTTTCACTCATATCTTCATTTTATAGTTTTATAGTTTCTTTTGTGCTTTCCATACAGAAAACATGAGTCTGTGAATAGAAATACTTTTTTTTTGTTGTTTGTTTTCACGTGATGGCCCTGGATGCTATAAGGGAGATTTGGCTCCATCAGGAAGATTCTCTTGAAACAGACAAACTCCCATCATAAACCATAGATGAGGCATAGATAATATTCATGTCAAGTTTAAAATACTGAGAAGCTGATTCACATAAATCTTGATAAATTTGCAATCATCCTCATTTTCATTGAAAAATGCTATAGCCCTTCGGTCAGAATTTGGTGAAACCCTAAGAGAAATTTTCATTGCAATGGGGTAAAAAATATGCTTTCAATTTAAGTAGAGTCCCTAAGAAATGTCACTACCATGCAAGACACATGAGTTAGTTAAAGGGTACAAACCCTATGGCCTCAAGCAGAAAACAGTATGAGTGTGACTGTCCAGTCAAGGGGTCTCCAAAGCTAGAGTAGATGATGTCAGTGATGATAATCTTGACACTGACTGACTTCGAGAAGTTTGAATACAGTAAAAAAAGTTTTTGCTGACTTGAAAATAGCTGCTGAACTTATTGAAAAAGAAAGTAAGTGAGACTTGCTTAATGACATTAAACTGATTTTCTTTTGTGTACCCTGATGGCTCACTCCCTCTTTATTCTAACTATAGCTGCTGTAAAGAAAAAGACAATGAAGAGTGAAGATGACATCTTTCTGTCTTCATGAGGGATCTGGAGTCATATAAAACTGTTAAAAGTATTCTGAGAAATTTCAGGGAAGGGAGAAATTCAAACGTTTAATTTCAGTTGCATATAAGCATTCAAGCCACCATCTTACTAGGTTCCATGAGGGATAGAGTAACTGGATTGAGCTAATGAGGTTTGATCCATGTTCACAGAAGCTAAAATACCTTGTGGTAGGTTACTTGGTATCAATTCAATGCACCTTTGATATATCCAATTTTGAATGGGTAGTAGGAATTGGTGTTTTATCCTTATACCACCCTGTCCCATAAATGCCAAAGGGGATTTGCTGAGAATGTACAGAGAGAAGTGTTAGTGGACATGAATAACTAAAATCCTTGCCGTTGCCATGAGGGAGTGTGTCAGGCCTTAAGATGACTGCTTCTGTCTGCCGACATGCAAAGTGTTTACTATATGAATCCTATCCACTTGGTTGGCAATTAAGAAGTTTCAGTCTCAGTGGAACTGAGTACAGTGTTAACATAGCTGCACTAGAAAGAGTGGTTGATAAGCCCCAGCCAAATTCAGAGGATTGCTAGCCAAGTAAAATTTCCTGGTGTTATATGGAAAGATTCATAACACCCAATCTCTTCAGTAGTCAATAAAAGTATTGCAGTGTATTTGCCTCCACCATCAAAAAAGGAGACCCAGCAACTCACTGGGTTTTGTGTATTAAAGACAGTGTGTGCCTCACTTGAGCTTTCTATTTAATCATTTTTATTTGTTAATCTACTTATCAGAATTCTTTGAGTGAAGTCCAAACCAACAGGCTATGTTAGAAGCTGCCAAACGAGCTATGGTATACTTTCTAAGTGTGGACCCCTTGACAGTAGTATCCCCTTAAAGCCAAAATCTCTGTAACTGATGATTTTGTGGGTTATGTCCCTTGGCAAAGAAAGGCAACTTTCAACCAATGGTGCCCTTACCTAAGGAAAGTTTAAGTAATAATGGTTTATTAGTAGGTTTAATCTTAGGACAGTGAAATTGAAAGGTCCAGAAGACAGAACATGACTAAATTGGTTATTGCTTCAGCACAGACATAACCAATTATTTATTGAATGTACGATATCACTGTGTCTCAGATTAAACCATTAGAGAACAAATGGAAGGGCAAATTTATCTGTATTTACCTCCCGTCTTCTCTTCTTCACTGGTTAAAAATTAATCCTTCTAAATTCCAATTTACATCAACACATTCTTTAAATTCTCCCTATGGGAGCCCAGATACCTTGACCTGTGACCTGGTGCTTTACGCATCACTGAAAGTAGGAGAAAGAGCCAGCCACCACTCTGGAGGTGATAAAAACATGAGCATTAACAAGAATCTGTCTCTTTTAAGAGGTGGCTGATGAGGAGCAAGCAACCATGTGAGGCTGAGACGTTGGAAGGCACTACATTAGTGGTGTCTGATGCACAGGCCATTGCAATTCTTTTCTTTCTTTCTATGAGTTGTAAGCATAAATAAGGGATATGTAATGCTATAAAAGGATGTTTTAAAATGAGCATTTATTTGAAGTCTCTTTTATTAATTCAATTTCAGAACTGTATGTATCATTACCATTTTAATTTACTGAAGTCACTTAAAAGATTCTTGAAATAACATTTCCTATATCTGAGCAGTAGAATGAGGAAATATCATCTTTCTTAAAAAAGGCAATCTTGTATAAAATAATGCATTATATTTTGTTCTTCTAGGCACTATGAATTATAGAGAGTATAATTTAAATTCTGGGGAGAATTTTATGCCAATATTGAAGAGTGGGAGGAGATTTCCGCAGTTTATTTTTTTCTCCAGATATGACAAACAAATTTGATAAACTGGTGAGAATTATGCTTAGGTCAACTGGTAGTATTTTACCTGCTCATTATCTTTACTTATAGGCTAACAGCTGTGACATAGTTCTCCTAAAAGTTGTTACAGTTTTAGAACAAATTATTTAATAATTCATCTAATTTAATATGGCAATTTTCTTTACTATGTCTTAGCTGATGTTGCATATATATTTATAACTTTTATAGTCACAGTTGGGAATATGTGTGCACAGAACAAAGCAAGTAACTTCTGTTTCCACTTCAAGAATTTGCAATGAGTGTAATTTGAATGACAGTAAGCATTGTGAATATATTTGATTTTCTGCTTGGGGAAGAGAAATAAGTAAGTCAAGCACTTACAATGTCAAACTCTTGCTGTGCAATAGAATATTCAATATTCCAATAATACTCTGAATGTTCATAATATAATGATTGAATGTGTGAAGAATGCTTAAAAATTGATAATAAAAGTAAATGCAGAGTAATATTATCTTATTTTTAATTATCACTTTTACGTCAATATATTTAAAGAAAATTCTAACTAAAATTTTATTTCTCTTCACCACTGTCATACTTTCTGTTTTCTTTTCTGAGTAACCAGATAGAATTAACTATAATCATTTTGTCAAGTTTGTGCATTCTATGCTGGCAGTGATAATTTTTCCTTGAACCTTTATTAGTAATCTCAAGTCAAGTACCGCACTCTGAAAGAGCCTCAAATCATGAGCAGCAAACTCTTCATGAAGACGGTCTCTTAGTTACCCCATGTAGAATCAGCAGATTCCTTCAGTAACAACATGGAGTCAAAATAGCAGCGTTTTTCTTCATTTCATTAGTAATTGAAAAGAATTGGCTTTTGAGGCAACTCAAATATTCATACATCACTTTTTCAATGGCAATTTATACAAGTAAATAAACAGCTTATTTCTCCTCTTCTCTTCCCTTCTACAAAAGCTGCCAGGTACATGTCTTTTGTCTGCATGTCAACCAAGTCTTGGTACAGGTGGTTTATTAAATTTCAAAACTTTATTATACTAGGTAAGGAATTCACAGTTCATTTCTGAGGAGACAGATGAGAGAGCCTGTTTCCTTCCTGCTAAATGTATCAACTACTGCAATAATTACTGAGTGTGACAAGCTACACTCTTAACTCGCACCTATTCTTCCTCTAGCTCCTATATACACATTAACTCTCATATTTTCTGCAAATTCCCTATACCCATTTTCTTATTTATAAAGTCAGAGAGAATATTTAATGAACAGAGATATTTACATCTATACCCTATAGACAGATATATACTTAATATCGGTGAAATGACATTTATAGTTTTCAACATTTCTTTGATTTGAAAATTCTTATTTGGTTCAGTCATCCCACTAATATATTATTTTCAGTTCTTTACTAGAAATGAATTTGTATATTTTTCTTTTTACCACATGACAATTATTTTCCTCTCACTGTTTATAACTTGCAGATAATCATCTACATATGCAACTCAAGTATATCATGCAATATAACTTTCTGAATGGCAAAAATATGCAATATGATATCCACTGGCCACAAGGAGCTGTTGAAAACTTGAAATAGGCTAATGTCACTGAGTGTTTAACATTTTAAGCAATTTAATTGTAACTATGAATAGCTACATATGCCTACTATACTGGGCAGCACAGTCTTAGAAACTAAACTCTGCTTTCAAAAGCACCACTTAAAAATACAGCCCTCAAGTCAAATAAAGTGCAGTTTAGTCTACAATTTAACTCAATTATCTATATTATCCTAATTTCATTTCGTGCTATATAGGAATTTTAGATGTGTCCACATGTTAGTATATTTTGCCATAAACAAGTAAAAACATTGTATTTATCTTTATTTTTCTTAGTAAAATTTATTCAAATAAATATTTTCACATTTTAAGAGAAAAATCAGGTAGACGTTTGAAAACATCTATTCTAATTTTGTATACTTCAATTCTTCCAACATCTCTTATTTTGTCTTCATTTTAAAAAAGAAACAAAATGAGAACTGTATTAGCTCCCATGACTAGAGCAACAATGTGATTTATTTGTTGAGGCATAAGGACTTTTACTTAGTACTCTTTAGGCTAAACATATTCAGTGCTAGTCAGTAACTGGAAGGGAAAGCTTCTTTAGGATAAAAGTAAAAAATTAATCAAAACAAAATGAGTTTAACTTTTTAAATATTTTTTACAGCAACAAAGAAAGGAAAAGAGTATGCTTTGTTTTAGAAAGGAGTTAAAAACATTTTAAGAATATTTAACATTATCTTTATATATATATACATATATGTTATTGTAATTTAGGTACTCGGGTACATGTGCAGATCATTCAGGATTGTTGCATAGGTACATACATGGCAATGTAGTTTGCTGCCTCCATCCTGCCCATCACCTACATCTGGCACTTCTCTCCATGTTATCCCTCCCCCAACCTCCCTACCCCTGTTGTCCCTCCCCCTAGTCCCACTCAACAGACCCCAGTGTGTGACGCTTCTCTCCCTGTGTCCATGTGTTCTCATTGCTCAACACCTGCCTATGAGTGAGAACATGCAGTGTTTGATTTTCTGTTCTTGTGTCAGTTTGCTGAGAATGATGGCTTCCAGATTCATCCATGTCCCTACAAAGGACACGAACTCATTTTTTTTTATGGCTGCATAGTATTCCATGGTGTGTATGTGCCACATGTTCTTTAACCAGTCTATCATCAATGGGCATTTGGGTTGGTTCCAGGTCTTTGCTATTGTAAACAGTGCCACAATGAACATATGTGTGCATGTGTCTTTATAATACAATGATTTATAATCCTTTGGACATATACCCAGTAATGAGACTGCTGGGTCAAATGGAATTTCTATTTCTAGGTACTTGAAGAATCGCCACACTGTCTTCCACAATGGTTGAACTAATTTACACTCCCACCAACAATGTAAAAATGTTCCTATTTCTCCACATCCTCTCCAGCATCTGTTGTCTCCTGATTTTTTAATGATCACCATTCTAACTGGTGTGAGATGGTATCTCAGTGTGGTTTTGATTTGCATTTCTCTAATAATCAGTGAAAATGAGCATTTTCTCATATGTTTGTTGGCATCATATCTGTCTTCTTTTGAAAAGCATCTGTTGATGTCCTTCACCCACTTTGAATGGGTTTGTTTGTTTGTTTGTTTTTCTTGTGAATCTGTTTCAGTTATTTGTAGATTCTGGATATTAACCCTTTGTCAGATGGGTAGATTGCAAAATTTTTTCCCATTCTGTTGGTGGCCAGTTCACTCTAATGATTGTTTCTTTTGCTGTACAGAAGCTCTGGAGTTTAATTAGGTCCCATTTGTCTATTTTGGCTTCCGTTGCCAATGCTTTTGGTGTTTCAGTCATGAAGTCCTTGGCTATGTCTATGTCCTGAATGGTTTTGCCTATTTTTCTTCTAGGGTTTTTATGGTGTTAGGTCTTATGTTTAAGTCTTTAATCCATCTGGAATTAATTTTAGTGAAAGATGTCAGGAAGGGATCCAGTCTCCTTTCTGCACATGGCTAGACAGTTTTCCCACCACCATTTATTAAACAGAGAATCCTTTCCCCATTGCTGGTTTTTGTCAGGTTTGTCAAAGATCAGATAGCTATAGATGTGTGGTGTTGCCTTCAAGACCTCTCTTCTGTTCCATTGGTCTATATCACTGTTTTGGTACCAGTACCATACTGTTTTGATTACTGTAGCCTTATAGTATCGTTTGAAGTTAGATAACCTGATGCCTCCAGCTTTGTTCTTTTTGCAAAAAACGATAATGGGGGATATCACCACCGATTTCACAGAAATACAAACTATCATCAAAGATTACTACAACAACTCTGTGCACATAAACCAGTAAACCTGGAAGAAATGGATAAATTCCTGGACGCTTGTACACTCCCAAGCCTAAACCAGGAAGAAGCTGTAACCCTGAATAGACCAATAACAAGGGCTGAAGTTGAGGCAGCAATTAATAGTGTACCAACCAAAAAAAGCCCAGGAACAGATGTGTTCACAGCCAAATTCTACCAGACATACAAAGAGGAGCTGGTACCACTCCTTCTGAAACTATTCCAAACGATCCAAAAAGATGGAATCCTTCCCAAATCATTTTATGAGACCAACATTATCCTGAGGACCAAAACCTGGCAGAGACTCAACAAAAAAATAAAACTTCAGGCCAATATCCATGATGAACATAGATGCAAAAATCTTCAATAAAATACTGGCAAGCCAATTACAACAGCATATCAAAAAGCTTATCCATCATGATCAAGCAGGCTTCATCCTGGGGATGCAAGACTGGTTCAACATACCCAAGTCTATAAACATAATCCACCACATAAACAGAACCAAAGAAAAAAAACACATGATTATCTCAATAGATGCTGAGAAGGCCTTTGACAAAATTCAACAGCCTTTTATGCTAAAAAACTCTCAATAAACTAGGTATCAATGGAATCTATCTCAAAATAATAAAAGCTATTTACGACAAACCCACAGCCAATATCATACTGAATGGGCAAAAACTAGAAGCATTCCCTTTGAAATCTGGCACTAGACAAGGATGCCCTCTCTCACCACTCCTATTCAATATAGTATTAGAAGTTGTAGCCAGAAATATCAGGCAAGAAACAGAAATAAAGGATATTCAATTAGGAAAGAAGGAAGTCAAATTTTCTCTATTTGCAGATGATATGATTGTATATTTAGAAGACCCTATCATCTCAGCCCAAAATCTCCTTAAACTAATAAGCAACTTCAGCAAAGTCTCAGGATACAAAATCAATGTGCAGAAATCACAAGCATTCCTATACACCAATAACAGACTTAAAGAGAGCCAAATCAAGAACAAACTGCCATTCACAATTGCTACAAAGAGAATAAAATACCTAGGAATACAACTAACAAAAGATGTAAAGGACCTTTTGAAGGAGAAGTACAAACCACTGCTCAAGAAAATAAGAGAGGACACAAACAGATGGAAAAACATTCCATGCTCATGGTTAGGAAGAATCAACATTGTAAAAATGGCCATACTGCCCAAAGTAATTTATAGATTCAATGCTATCCCCCATTAATCTACCAATGACCTTCACAGAACTGTAAAAAACCACCTTAAACTTCATATGGAACCAAAAGAGAGCCCACATAGCCAAGACAATCCTAAGCAAAAATCTGGAAATTATTAATAAAAATTTGGTTTAGTTGACTATAAAATATACTAACAGATTTCTTAAATTGTAATTGACATACAACAAATTCCACATATTAAATGTATAAAATTCGCTAAGTTTTGACATATGTATACATCTTTTGAAATTATCAGGATAATCAATGTAATAAACTCATCCATTATCCTAAAGTTTTCTTATACTCCTTTGTAATTCCATTCCCCTGCCCTTCTCCTTCCCAGGTAATTACTGAACACTTTTCTGTCATCAAATATTAGTTTATACCTCCCAGACTATCACACAAATGGAACTATACATACGCATTTTTTTGTCTGACTTTTTGCACTCAGGATTGTTATTTTGAGATTAATCTATATTGTTGCCTATATCAATAATTCATTCCTCTTCATTGTTGAGTTTCCTTGTATGCATATATCAGAAGTTGTTTATTTATGCACCTGTTAATAAACAGTGGATTGTTTCCAATCTTATTCATTTTGAATTACACCTGTCATGGAATATCCTGGCAAGTAAAGAAACTGAATTGTAAATGTCTCTATAGCACAGAGCTTTGAGTCTCACTTGCAAATTTAGCTGCTTAGTAGAAATAATCTATAGATTAATTAGGAATTCAAATGAATTTTTAGATTTTTTTAACATTTAATTTTACAAGGAAGCATTTATTTTTACCATATATAAGTTACTGTTGTAATATATAGATTTTTCAAATTGTTTTACATGTTTTACAGTGTACAAAAATAAAAAGCACCTGTGTTTCTACAACCAATAATTAACAAACATAGTTTTTGTTTGTTTCCGATATTTTAGTAACAAAACAGAAGAAATACAGGTAGCATTTTTATATGTCAACACTGAATGACCTGGAAAATAAATTTAAAAAGTAATTCCATTTACAATAACTACAAATAAAATAAAGTGTCTCGGGATAAACCTAACCAAAGAAGTGAAAATTTCTACCTAGAAAACCATAAATCATTGATAAAAAATATTGAAGAGGACACACAAAAAGGAAAGTCTTCATGGACTGGAATAATCAATATTGTTAAAACGTTCGTACTTCCAGAACAATCTTCAGATTCAATTCAACCTCTATCAAGATACCAATGACATTCTTCACAGAAATGGAAGAAGCAATCCTAAAATTCACATAGAATTGCAAAAGATCCAGAAATGACAAAGAAATCCCGAGTCAAAAGAACAAAGCTGTAGGCATTACATCTCACTTTGAATTGTACTACAAAGTTATAATCTTCAAAACAGCATGGTATTGGCATAAAGCAGACACATAATCAAATGGAATGAAATAGAGAATCAAGAAATAAATCCTTTTACTCTGAACTCATTTTTGAGAAAGATGTCTAAAATGTACATTGGGAAAAGGACAGTCTCTTCAATAAATAGTGCTGGGAAAATATCTATATGAAGAAGAACAAAACTAGACCCTTATCTCTCACTATATATAAAGATCAAACAAAAAGGAATTAAAGACTTAAATTTAAGTCTCTAAGTCTTTAAAAAACAATACAACTATTAGAAGGAAACATGGGGGAAACATTCTAGGATAGTGGTCTAAGCAAAAATTTATTAAGACCTCAAAGCATAAGCAACCAAAGCAAAAATAAAGAAATGGAATTACCTCAAGTTAAAAAGCTTCTGCACAACAAAGAAAATAATAAACAAAGTGAGGAAATAAACCATAGAATGAGAGAAAATATTTTCAACTATTCATCTGATGAGGAATTAATTACCAAAATATATAAGGAACTCAAACAACTCAATAGGAAAAAAGAAATTATCTGATTTAAAAATAGGTAAAGAATCTGAGTAGACATTTTTCAAAAGAAGACATACAAGTGGGCTACAGATATATGAAAAATGCTCAGTATCACGTATCATCAGATAAAAATTAAAACAGGAAGAAGAAATTATCTCACCCCAGTTAAAATGGCTTTTATTCAAAAGATAGGCAATAACAAATACTGCTGAGAATGTGGAGAAAGGGGAACCATCATACATTGTTGGTGGGAATGTAAAGTAGTAGAGCCACTGTAGAAAACAGTATGGGTGTTCCTCAAAAAACTAAAAATAGAACTGTCATATGATACAGCCATCCCACTGCTAGGTATATATCCAAAAGAATGTAAAATAATTAAAAGAGTGCAACTGGAATGTTCCTAATACAAAGAAAGAATAAACACTTGGGGTAGTGGCTACTCCGATTACCCTGATTTGTTCAATTCACATTGTATTCTTGTATGAAAATATCACATGCACCCCATAAATATGTACAACTATTATATACAACTATTAATAATTAAAAATTTTTAAATAGGCTTAAATGTATCTAAATATATTATCTTTTAAAATACCAAAATCAAGGCAAAAGGCAAAACATAGGATGGAAGCTATATTAATAAAATATGTTTTAAGAAAAAGATTGAGATACTTAATTGGCAGACCACTACAAAAACAGGAAAAATAATTTTTTTGTATTTCAGACTTTTGGTTGGTAATATTAAGTCTGCATTACTTTTCTACATTAAACAATTCCAAAATGTCCTTTTCCTCTTTCACTTTCACTTCCTTTTTCTCTTCCTCATTTCCTTTCCCTGTCTTTCCTTTTCTTTCCCTTAAGTTCCCTTTAAGGACAATTCAATTTTAAAGGCATGATCTGCAGCACAGCAGAAGTTGTTGCTGAATGCCTTCTATTCCCGCCTCCTCCTGCAGCAATGACTCAAACTGGAGTACATAAGCCTAAGCTATGTAAGCAGGTAATCAAGGGGAAAGCCCAGCGAGAGGGTTCAAATCCTAAGTAAATTAATGGAACCAACTCAACATGAATAGAACTGAGAAATTCCACGTGTGTACAAAACTTTTTGATGAATGGGATTTTTAAATAATTTCAAAGTATATCTTTCGTATAATACTTGATAATTATAAAAAAAGAAAAGAGAAATTTTACAATTGAAAGAACTGAAATATAGCAACGTTATCTAGTAAGTAAGAGGATAAATTGAAAGTGCATGTCACCTAGTAAGATACAATGAGAAGGATATAGAAACACTACTGTAATATTTTTGCTAAAGATACATGGCATGAATATAATCATGAACAAACATCAGCTAAACATCAATTAAGGAACAATCTGCAAAATAACCAGCCAGTAATTTTCAAACTCCAAGAAGTTTGAGACTAGAGTCAAAAACAAAATGGCATCTAAATGTAATGAACATGAAAACAAAGATTGATAAGTGGGGCTTAATTAAACTAAAGAACTTCTGCACACCAAAAGAAAATATCAACAGAAGTAGACAGATAACCCACTGAATGAGAGAAAATATTTGCAACCTATGCATCTGACAAAGGTCTAATATTTAGAATCTGTAAGGAACAATTCAATAAGCAAAAGCCAAATAACCTCATTAAAAAGTGGGCAAAGAACATGAACAGACAATTCTCAAAAGAAGACACACAAGTGGCAAACAAATATATGAAAAAAATACTCAAGATAGTTAATCATGAGAGGAATGTAAATGAAACCATGAAATACCATCTCATAACAGTCAGCATAGCTATTATTAAAAAGACAAAAAATAATAGATGTTGGTGAGAGTAAACAAATGCTCTTGGTGGGAAAGTAAATTATATGCTCTTGGTGGGAAAATAAATTAGTTTGGTCACTGTGGAAAACAGTTGAGATTTCTCAAATAACTGAAAACAGAACTACTGTTCAACTCAGCAATTCCATTACTGATTATATATCCAAAACAAAATAAATCATTCCACCAAAAGGTGCACTGACTTTTACGTTCATTTTAGCACTATTCACAATAGCAAAGACAGAAACAACCTGCTTGCCCATCGACAGTGGATTGGATAAAGAAAATGGGGTACACATACACCATGGAATACTACACAGCCATAAAAACAATGAAATGACATCCTTAGCAGCAACATGGATGTAGCTGGAGGGCATTGTCCTAAGTGAATTAACACAGGAATGGAAAACTAAATACCACATATTCTCGCTTATAAGTGGAAACGAAACATTGGGTATACACAGGGACATAAAGATGGAAACAATAGACACTGGGGAACTATTAGAAGGGGAACATAAGAAGGGGAGCAAGGGACGAAAAATTACCTGTTTGGTACTGCAATCATTACCTGGTGATAGGATCATTTGTACCCCAAATCTTAGCATCACATATAACAAATGTGCAGATATACCCCTTATTCTAAAATAAAAGTTGAAATTACTTTAAAAAATTAAATTGATAAAACAAATGCTATGAATGATTCTGGATTGGATCATTTTACAATAAAGGATATTATTGAAACACTTCATGAAATTTAAGTTGGGTCTGGGAATTATGTGCTAGTAATGTATCAGTATTAATTTTGATTGTTATATCAGTTGGTCTCTCTTTTTCTTTCTCTTTTTGATTTTTCTTTTTTAAGAGAATGCCCTGTTTCTAGGAAAAACATCCTATAGCATTTGGAGATGATGAAGTAACAAGTCTGCTACTGACTCCTAAATAGTTTGAGAAAAAATATTCTTTATAGTGTACTTTTAAATTTCTATAGGTTCGTGACAGCTTTATGTTTTTAAAATTAAAGAAGTATTTAAATAAAGAAAAATAGAAATGTTATTAAAATTGTGATATTATAGAAAAACAAGCAGAATAGAGTTAAATATATGACATTTTAAATATATTTTAATCAAAGGTAAATATTAAATAATATCATTACCCTTTATAGTTATCTAAATGAATTGTTGAAGCAATTTAATGATTTATAATTATGGTATCTAAATAGTTCAAATAACAATCTGTTTATATATGTTTAAATTTATTACATAGTCAATGAGTTTCTCTCATATATCCTGAATAATCCTTATTAATTTCTTCTCAATGAATAAGTTATGCCTGATTTAGTTAAACAAATACCTTAACCATCATAAATTAATGCAGATCATGCACTTAATATTCACAGTGAATTTCATTTCAGAGAAAAATGCACTGACGGATTAAAAGTGTTCCAGGCAAGAAAAGTAATTTCAAAATCTCTTATTATTAATATGTTAAATACAATTACTTCCTTCAGTCTATAGCATTTTGCCTATTCGTTAGGGAACTTCTATAAATAATTTATAAAGAGCCAACGTGTCAGGCAAATGTTAAGGATATAGCTTTTTTAGTGATTTTTGCACTAAGAAGGAATAGATTTGGATTAAAGTTATGAGTACCTGGACAAATTGGTTTTTTTTATTTTTAATTCTTAACCTCATTCCAAGAGCATAAATAAATTTAATATGTATCCTTCCTCCACATGGAGTGTTGTACTTAATGTCTTCTCATGTGAATTTTTTAATTTCTATGAGGATAGAGGGAGTTTTCCCTTGGAGATTTAGGGCACATATATTGTCACTTAACTTGAAGAGAGTTCAATATTTGGATGGGAATATAAAGACTAAGGGACAAAGGTTCCAATCCAAAGTTGGGGGGAAACTCTTGTCCGTGGGCCTCATGGAGGGAAGTTCAAATTTTTTGACAGCGACAGTCTTGTCTGTTACTTCGAGTTTCAGGAGAAATGTTCTACTCCATATACTCCATACAATATCTCTCTGACTAGGCAGGGCCCCGCCTGTCCAGGATCCCTGGAGGTGAGGTGGGGCCTATGAACTGCAAGAGTAGCTCAGGTTGTAGGATTTGTACTTCCTCTGCTTCATCTCTGAAATTTTAATGGTACCCTATTGTGAGTTACAATCTCATCTCATCAGTTACTCTAGTGAAATGAGAATAGGATCTATATAGTTGAAATGAAACTTCTACATGGAAAGCAGTAGCATCCTAGGAAATGGCATGTATCGAAAAGCTAAAGGAAGTTGCCAACATCAAGAATTGATTAGAGATAACACTGATAGCAGGAATCTGGAAACAAGCATTTAGACAATATGATGCATAACAGCTAGAATAGACTTGTAGAGCAAATAAAATTCTCCAGAAATTCTCATATATACTTTTGTTAGGATCCCGAGGAAATACTGGACTTTTTGCTAGAAGTTGGATCCTTGGTGATATATATTTGTGGTATTCATGAGAATAAGATTTCACAAGCTCATGAAGACTGGTAATCTCCAGGTAAAACTTTAAAAGGAGGAGAAGGTTATACATGCATATTGAAATCAATGTATTCAATGTACTAGAGGTGAAGTTCTGAAAATAAAATGTGTCATCCTCCCAAAAAGAAAATACCAAAGCATGTCACACAATGGTAAGAGCCAGGGGAAAATTAAATTTTATGTGAGAATTCGTCTTCATTCAGGACTCCATATTCTAGTGAGTAAAGTAACACTTCTCCTTTTCCACTGCTATCTTATGTAAGACAAAATACTTGAAGTATCTCTCCAAGGGCCCTGGAATTATATATCACTGTAGTACAATATTCCCAAATGTAGAATCAACTGATAAAATTAAATGACCTTCATCATTAAAAAAAACACTTTAAATTATAAAACTTAAGGAAAATTATTCATATTTAGTGCAGTCCTGAGGACATTCTATAAATACTAGCTAAAATACATCTTTTCAAGACCACTCTCTTGGAAGAAAATAATTTTGACACAGAATAACACTTAATTGTTTTTTAAAACGAATGTTCATTGCAGCACTGTTTACAGTAGCAAAGATGGGGAACCAACCCAAATGCCCATTGACGATAGACTGGACAGGGAAAATGTGGCACATAGACACCATGGAATACTATGCAGCCATAAAAAACGATGAGTTCGTGTCCTTTGTAGGGACATGGATGAACCTGGAAACCATCATTCTCAGCAAACTGATACAAGAACAGTAAATCAAACACATGTTCTCACTCATAGGCAGGTGTTGAACAATGAGAACACATGGATACAGGGAGGAGAGCATCACACACTGGTGTCAGTGGGGGAAGACTGGGGGGAGGGACAGCGAGGAGTGGGGAGTTGGGGAGGGGATAACATGGGGAGAAATGGCAGATATAGGTGATGGGAAGGAAGGCAGCAAACCACATTGCCATGTGTGTACCTATGCAACAATCTTGCATGTTCTTCACATGTACCCCAAACCTAAAACACAATAAAATATATATATATATATATATATATATATATATATGTATATATATATTAAAAAAGGAACTGTTTATAGTAAACGGGCTCTTTTCTATAAGTCATAGGAAAGTTTTTCTTCTGGAATTTTTTTAACATTCCCTGGTGGTTTTGGCATAGTGTAGAATCAATTTCAAGTTTTTTCACCTGTAAGTTACTACAATAATGCAGATCCAACTCACAGCATAGATTAGCTGTAGGTAAGTAAAGATTATTAGTAGTTGTGTTGATCCTCAGCCTTCCTTTTAGAAAACGACAATGCTACTAACAGTGAATAAAGATGGAAGTGAAAAATCAGCAGTCAGTGTACAGGCTTACTGATTATACCATATTTTGACAAGGTCAATAAATATAAGAGGAGCATATTAATTTTGCTCCCTAATTTTCTCCTGTGCCTTCCAATAAGGAAAGTCATATCCAATGTACTATGTCACACACTAACCTGTAACACTGTAACATCCTTAAATACAGATTTGACATGCTACATTACAGTTAGTTTCAGAGAGGTCTGGTCAGGATACTATTGCCGCAGCAGTTGTGCAGAATAATATGAATACTATCATGGCCAGCCTTTAGATTCTGTTGTTGAAACTGTTAAAAAAAATCACATCTCTGTTATGTTCATATTTGCTATACATATGGAAGCCTAAAAAGGTTTGGAATAACCACTGATATAGTAGGATAAAATGGCAAATGTATGTTGTCTGCTGATTCAAAGTTCTTCCAATTGTAAAGTTTTTAAATATCAACTCAGAAATGGGACATTAATCATTTCAAATTGCAAATATTCACTACATTATTCAACATCCACTTTATGTTAACATGTTGAAAAGTCGTGATCACTAGAGTTCACTCTAGAATTAAAAATAATGCAACTACTGAAGGAATGGCCTTTTGTTTGTAGAGTTTAGGAGAGGATGTTAAATCATAGGTAATAATTTTATCTGAGATTCGTGAAGCTTTTAGAAGACAAAACAACCATAGTCACAATTAATTTCAAATACTGATATTTTTGTGTGTGCTGCCAAAGGCAAATATTTGACATTAACTTTTGAACTTTGGAATACATGATTTGTGTGTGGGGGGTGTGTGTGTGTGTGTGTGTGTGTGTGTGTGTGTGTGTGTGTGTGTAGGAGGAGGAGGAGGAGGGGAAGGAGAAGATAGGGCTGCTGCAAAACATACTTTTTGAATACACAAAATTAAAGTCAAATCCTATCCTGGAGTGGTGGATCCGTATACATTAGGTAGTCAACCTGCTCTCAAGGACATGAATGTTCTGCCATGGCTGTATATATAAAACATTATGAGGGTAGAACATATAAGCTTTTTCTGAGAGGCTAATTCAAGGTATTAAAGGCCCTGGGAAATTATGTCAGATTACAAACAAAAGAGGGGTCCTGTTTGTGAAGGAATATTTTCCTTAGCCATTGGAAGCATCTAGAAGTTTAATAAGGTCACCCACCGGGAATTTCTAAGAATTAACAGGCAAATAAACTTCAAATACAGTAATGCCTGGTTTATAGTTTATGGTAATTTCCAAACCTTAAAGAAATATCTTTAATAAACATATAATGACACCTTAGGCAAAAGAGATAGGTGTCAATTTCCATATTGAAGGAGTAAAGCATGCTGGAGAAAAATGCAGTGAGAGGGAAAGTAAGTTACTAAATAGTTAATAATAACTAACAGAAAGGTACTGAATAGCAACCTAAAAAGCAATGACTCACAGAAAAATGGGTTTTAAAAATGATTCTTCAGACTTACAGGATAGATACTGGACTATTTGCTGTCATACCAAATTTGTACTCAGAATGTTGTTTAGATGTTGACAGAAATGGGGCCCCCATATGATTTACTTAAATTATTGATCTTCAGTGCAGGCTTGGTATTGATAACATTCCATTCATCTACGGACTCATGCATGTATCATTCAATCCAAGGAAAATATCTATATAGATTCTCCTTTAAAATTCATTCCATATGTTAATGCTTATCACCACCTTCTCCAAAACCCCTCCCCAGCCAATCTATCATCTACCCTTGAACTGTTGCAATATAGTAAATTCTCTTTACTTTCTGCTTACACCCCATTTTATTTCCCTTATGGCCTTCTATACACAACTAATATTTTAAGATAATAAATCAGATTATAGTACATACCCAGCCCAAATAGTTTTATTCCTTTTTACCTTTAAAAAGTAATTCAAATAACCTAATTTCTGCCTAACGACTTACCACTCTCTCTGATATTCTCTCCACTCTAGTAATACAAAATTTCTTGTTATTTCTCAAAGGCACCTAGTAAGGGTTTTATGCTTGTGCTACTCCCTAAATTGTCTCTCTCAGATTTCCCTGTGGATTTTATCTTCAAATGGCCCAAAACTCTACTCAAATAATCTCACTGGAATAGATTTCCCATCATTTTCTTTACTTTTTATTTTCTTACAGAGCACATATAATTGTTTTTTTTTTCTTTTTTTTACTTTTGTGGTAACTTTTTCATTTTTCCTGAAATTTTAAAATTTAAAAAAGGTGAAAGAGAAGTTCAAGGAATTCCTCAATGTCCTTACTCAGATTCACCATTTATATTTTGTCCATTTGTCATTTTCTTTCTATACCTATATTTTAAAAAAAGGAATTTCATGTTTATTACTTTCTAACCATGATCCATATTTAAATTGTGGAAATTGTCATAATAATGTTTTATATATATATATACATATATATATATATATATATATATTTTTTTTTTTTTTAGACAGAGTGTCACTCTGTCACCAGGTGCCAGGCTGGAGTGCAGTGGCGCAACCTCGGCTCACTGCAACCTCCGTCTCCCGGGTTCAAGCAATTCTCCTGCCTCAGCCTCCCGAGTAGCTGGGACTACAGGCATGCGCCACCACGCCCAGCTAATTTTTTGGTATTTTTAGTAGAGACGGGGTTTCACCATGTTGACCAGGATGGTCTCAATCTCTTGACCTCGTGATGCGCCCACCTCAGCCTCCCAAAGTGCTGGGATTACAGGCGTGAGCCACCGTGCCCGGCCATATTATATTTTTAAAACATCACAATCTAATTCTGAATCATCCATTTAATTATCTTGTCTCTTAATTCATTTGAAAGACTGCACAGTTTATATGGATAGGTCCTTTGTTGTTGTTGTTGTTGACTGCTAATCTCAGTGCTTAAAACTGGGAGAGGTATCATAGAGCTAGAATTAAAAGCAGGGCCATTGGAGCCCTGGCTTGATTTTACCACCTTGCCACTGTGTAATATATGGAAAGTGATGTAAAGTCACTGTGGCTCAACTTTCTCATTTCCAATGAGGAAAACATTAGTACTCATTTCTTAGGGCTGTTACATAACAGAATGAGTTACTGTGTGTTAAATGTTATAGTCCTTGTCATATAGTAAAACTTACATATCATTGAATAAATGCAAAAGCAGATACTAGGCACTTAGCAACTATCTATCTGCTGAATGAATATATTAGTAGACTGCATAAGAATCCCAGTTGCTTACAAAAAAAATTTAAAAGGATGAACTGATCATTGGTGTGGAGGGAGGGGAAATTGACTATACAGACATTCAATGAGCCAGGATAATAGAGGCTTTGACACTGTCAATGAATAACTTTCTATTTACTCTAGATATCAATGTCCCACCTGTATATGAGGAAAGAGGGAAGAGAAAAAAATGAAGAATCCCATGGAAGGTTTTTATGGACTAAGACTATAATAAGAATATATACATTTTATGCATTCTTCACCCGTCAGAACTAAGTCATATGCAACACCGAGTTGTAAAACACGATGGTGAATATGGTCTACTTATGAGTCCAGAAGTGACAGAAAATTATTGTGGTGAACAACTATGCAGACCCCAACACCACAAATAATTTGATTAAAGAATTAACAAAAATTACAACTTGTATTTATTAAATTATATAAATACAGGATGGTAGAAACTTTGAATATATATTGACAATTACAACTATTAAAGTAGTGGATTCCTGTAATAAACTATAAATTATTTTCTCTGTAATGATGACTCAGTGCTGAGTAATCAAAGAGAATACAAAAGCTGAAGTAGTAAGAAGTAAATGGTAATATCTTCGGGAAATGGTGAGTGATACAATGTAACGTGAGTCACAGGATAAATAAAACATTTATTGTGGACGAAAAGTAGACAAGTAGGTAGGTAGATAGATAGATATGAATATATATCAAATTGTGTCAAATTATTTTTTCTAGTCTAAAAGTGTAAAACAGTTTGTATAAATTCTCTTTTTGACTTTAGTTAGGCTTCTAGCCACTCTTGTCATCTATCCATCAAAAATGTTCTTGTCAAGATTACTGTGCTAACGTAAATGGACAATTTTTAGACATGCTTATCTAAAAATATATCCAAATCATGACAGTGGTCACTATAATAATAAACAATGATGAATCCATCATATTATATGTAGTGTGATCATCATTAACTCTAAATTTGTATGCCCTGCAGATATTAGGAGAAAAAAACCTTTATTCTGTCCTTCTTGGTGATGCAAATAGATAGAACAGCTGCCCCTGGGTAGGAATAAGAGCCTCGGTTTTCTGTCATGTATAGGGCACATTTCCCTTTATGTAAAACCAGATGCAATTAATATTATGTGGTTCTAGTAATTGAGTATCATTGAGGTAGGAAACCGGCATATATTTGTGATTGGAAAAATGAAGAAAAAAAGCCCACTTTGATTTATCTTTGAATTTTTTAGAAATTTCAATCACTCTGAAAAATTTCAAAATATAAAATTAGAACAATCCATCCTATTGGTTTAGTTTGATCATATTCTATTAAAAAATGATCATGACGATGCAATTAGTATGTGTTATTAAAAACTAAAGTGAAAATTGCGGGTATATCATTTTGTTGTGGCAAACCACAGGAAATATACAGGCACAAAAAAATTCTCACAGCTTAAAAATTCCTAACATTCTTTTTGGTAAAGAAGGCCCTTCCCATTTGATCAATTAAAATACTGAGGTAATTATTAAAGCAAAAGTTGCTCGATTTTTTTTTCTGAATCTCAGCTCGTATTTTTAAATAACTAAAAATGATCCATCGATGTCTATTCTCTCCAACTAACCTTGTACCTCTTGCTCACATTGATAAGCCTCATATCTAGCCTGTTAACTGATTTGAGCTCAGATTTATGCTCTGAATGGCCCCATTAACGAGGTCGAAGTTTTAATCTCACGGGGCTAATGCCATTTGCGACACCATAGGTAGACGACTGTAACAGAAAAAAGTGTGAGAGAAACTGTTTGTGAAAAGATAATGATCGAAAAAAAAAGAAAGTAGAATTTCTTATGTGCTGAATGCCCCCCTCCAGCCTAATTAATGGGGTCATGCACCCATTTATTATGCTAATTATATTTTCCTTTTCAGTTTCTGCTCTCCTATATACTGTAATTGGTAACAATGGGTCTCTTTGCGTCTTTTATTTCTCCTGTTTAAAAATAAATAGACTATCCAGTCTTTGTGATTCAAATTAAAAGAAATGGACTATAAGAAATGTTATAATAAAAGTCTTATATAATCAATTTCTCCTTATCTATGGATAGATCAGATCCATTTGAGTTTTCTTTAGCAAAGTAATCATTATATAAAAGTTCCTTTTCAGACAAATATTTTCAGTATGTGTTTTGAATGCACTCATATCATTTTAGCAGAAATATTATGTAAGTAAACATCAAAGTAAGTCATAAAAATTTCGTGTAATTTATTCCACTTAAATTTAAACATCCCACTTCTTTTTCCCCCAAAGACTCATTTTTCTAAAGCCTCTCCTTATTAACTTGTGTTTAATAGTTGATAAACTCGTATATAGAAAATAAGCTTCTATCATGTCTGTATTATTATGTCACTTAAATACAAGATGGTTCCAACTTACACTTGAAAACTCACATGCTGGAATTTAGCGCAGCAACCCACATAGAAAGTGATTAGTAATTATTTTTTCTATGTCTCACAAGTACAGAATACAATTATTTCTAAGAAATTAAGGTTTTTATTTGTAATATCATTCTGAATGTATATGATCTGATTGTCTTAATTAAAGATTATTTAATCAAATGATGTTTCTGATTTTTGCAAACACTAAGTCTCCATTAACCCAATGTTCAATCACTGCTGAGACTGTCATACCAGGTTGGGCTATTTTGCCATTGTATTAGTACTTGGAAGCTTCTTCAAAAGGAATTTTCATTATGCTTATTTCTTGTATGTCAACTCTACATTCTACCTTCCCAGTTTAGAGAATAGTCTCAGCTTCAGACTTCCTGTACTCTAACACAGGCTGGACGTATAGGATAATTTTATCCCTCTAAGTTTCATTTCCATTTGTTAACAAAATAATAATAATAACTTTCATAGGTTGTTATAAGGATGGACTAGAATAATTTTTATATAATGATTACACGGCACTTATTATGTGTCATTTATTACAAATAATATCTAATTTAATTCTAAAATAACCCTGTTATTATTACCATTATGCCATGTCAGGAGATTGAGGCGGAGAGAGATTAAGTAATTTGTCGAAGGTTTGACAGTTATGTTTCGAATCCGGAGACTGTTTCCAGTCTCTTTGTATTTAAATGCTGTGTCACTCATTTGCTATCTGACCAAGGTGGCCTTAATGTTCCCTTAAGCTTGACTACACTTTAGAAAGATTTCTTTCTGACTATAGCCCACTTACCATTCTTCCAGTATTTCTGCTCCTGCCCCTCCCCAGCGCCTCACCCACAGCCAGTCTTTGTGGAAGCCTAACTTTGATAAGTGGTAGTTAGGAAATACAAGTGGCCTAATCATATGAACCAACCTGCCCCCTAAAGTACTCCAGTACTTTTCCACTAGCTTACTCTTTAAAAGTTTTCCTCCTTTTTACTTCCTGGAGGTGAATTCAATCTTACTGCCCTATGTAAAGCTATTGAAATAGTTCTTTTGTTATATTGTAAGGCTATGTAATTTGTGTACAAGAATGTCTACGACATTATTTAGAATTACAGAAACTTGAGAGCAACTATAAAGGGAGTATGGTTAAATATATCTGCACAGTGGAATCTTTTAGCCAACAAAATATGTCTAAATAATATTTCAGCTATTAAAATATCCTCAACTCTATGTTGAGCATGTCCCAATTATGTAAATGTATACATACACATAGAGCCACTCGTTAACCACATACTTCAGCCTGCTTAATCAACTTCTCCCACTGCTAATAATTTTTCACCTCACTGGTACTTATGATCACTTGACCTGTTTATTTCCCTGTATCCTTAAGTGTTTTGCTACATTCACTTCACTATCAAATTTGGATTCGCCTAATATAGTTGACTAAATCCCAGTGTTTCAAATTGTAAATGGAAACATTTGTCAGAACACAACTGGGGAAGACTGAATAGCCATCAGAATAACATCAATGTAAACACATTAACAACCTGGAAAGGGTTCTTAACACATACAAGATATCCTAATATTTTTCTGGCCACTTTTCTCACTTTTCCAATTTATGGAAATTTATATTATTTCTGCCTTTAACAATCTGTATCATTTATGCCTTTCTCTTTCTCAGCTAATTTTAAATCATGAAGGAAATACATCTTCTCTTTATCAAAGGCCATTTTCCCAAGTTCCCTTGAAAACCCATTCCCTCCCAAATTCTTACTCTGTCGTCCTTTCTTTCCTAATGAATCTTCTGCTTCCTCCTCTCCACTGAAAGCTTTTCTGTGGAATTAGATTTACTCTCCTTTCACGCTCCTTTCACTTCCTAACCTTTTTCAATTATCTGGCCAAACCCAAAACTTTTTCATAAAACTGATCTTGATATATTTACCAACAATTTACAATGGAAACTCACTTGTTACTTTACTTGATTTTCAACTGCCTCTAAAAGAGCTGACTATACACTCTATTTTGAAAGTTTTCTCTTTGTCCTCAAAGATAATAAATTCTCCTAGTTTTATTTCTACCCCTCTCACAGTTCCGTCTCTTTCTCTTTTGCTTTCAGGAGTCTGCTATCTCAGAATGTAAGTGTATGCCGTCTTTTCATCATTTTCACTCTTTTCTTATTCAGTCTAGCATGAATTGCTTTAAATGCCTTGTACTTGCGGACCTCTTCCTTGTCCTCTCTTTTGAGTTTCAGACTGTATATACAACCACCTAGGAAACATCTTCACTTGGCCAGGCAAGATTCTTGAATAAAGTCTTCTTTGTCCACTTAACTCCCTTCTGGTACATTTATTTCTGTGATATATCATATAGCCTGTTATATAATAATTGCTCCAAACACAGTAACTACTGTGATTAATTCATTTCACATGGAAATATTATTGGGTTTGCTTTTCAAATATTCTTCACAGACCATGATTTCCAGTTAAAAGTCCCTGTCTTCTAAATGTTTTCCCATACGTAGCTGTCACTGAAAGTAAGGTGCCCATAACTGAAAGCATTACTCAAAATGTCTCAGAGAAGCAGAGGAGAAGAAAAAAGATTAGTTCTGCTGCCCCACTTCTAAAGATTTTATTCCAATTAATATACCCTTAGCCACATTACTATTTCTTAACATTGAGCATATGGTCAACTAAATTCCTAACATTATTTTTATATTTGTCGCTACTCAGCCCTGGTTTCCAAACTTTACACATGTCGATAGTGAGTAAATGGCTTTCTTGCAACTTCATCCAACTGTGTGCAATCACAGGCATCACAGAATCAATGTATAAATTCAGCACATAAAACCCTTACTGTAAAAACGAGTTAAAAGCTAAACGGTGGAAAATATTTTATTTTAGACTGAGATGGACAATTAAAATGAGGCTTAATTTTGTATTCAAGCAAGAGATGGGCCCCATGGTAATTCTTTTTATTCTTCAGTACCATCCAAATCTCAGAACAACTAAATCTAAAGGAAAAAAAATGGCTTGCTATACTCTGAATTAGAGGTGAGTTGCCTGTGACACAAAGAGATTGAAAAACTCCCCAGATACCCTATAAATCTTAAATTCTTACCTACTTGACTACAAAATTTTCTCAATTTGTAAAGGTGGCTAATAGTAACATAATAGCACAGACACAATAATTAAATTAGATAATTTGTGTGAGGTATGTGTACTTATAATAAATATCACTTTCTTCCCTCACCACCAAATAAGCCCTTTATTCCATGGTTCCTCTAATAATACCTCACTCAAAGAATTGTGGTTAGACCTTATGTCAGGATTTCTCGTGTCATAACTCCTCAAATCACCTTTAGAAGGTAATTTTAAAATGTAATTAAAATTGCTAATAAGAACTTTTTTTCAAAAACAAAGTGTGACAGCATAATAGATACACTTGTTAGCCTATAAACTAAACAACTAATAAAACAGTGCATTGATAGGATTATGGATAAAACACGTGTGAGAGACAACTAGAGTGGAATTCTTCTCATTGCATTTCTACAATGGAATATTGATTCCTATGTTTCTAATGTGCAGTATGTGGGATTCTTAGATCTGTCCCTTTGCATGCAATGTGTCTTTTTCCTTCTCCTGGCTACCTTTAAAATCTTTGTTGCTGCCATATTTATCATAACTTTTTCACAATTTGATTTTGTTCAGCCTTGGCAAGGGGTGTGTGTGTGTGTGTGTGTGTGTGTGTGCAAATGCAATCGTGTGATTTTTTTTTAATCATATTTCATTCCCAGTCACAGGTAGTTGTCTCTCATACATACACAGATCCCTACTAAGTTGAAAAATCACAAGGAATCCTCCACTGATGCCATCCTTTCTCTATTTCGCTCTCTTTCTCTTTGAATCTGTCTTCTCTCTAGGACTCTGCTATGCTAACGCTGCCTATTTTTACCTCCCTAACCTCTAGTGTGGATCTGCAATTCTACCAGAACACAGGATTTTTTTGAGGATCCATCTTCTCTGCACTTCAGTCTGCAAACTATCCACAAATGGTAAGCTAGGAAACCACAGGCTTCCTCTCATTTTTATTCCATTTACCAAAGATCACAGTCCTACAGTACCTGTTATCCAATGACTAAAAGAGGTAGATCTGTATCCTCTTCCTTAATCGTGACATGATGAATTTCACATTACCTATTATTTATTTATTTAGAAACTTTTGCATCAGGTACATATATATTTAAAAATGGCATGTCTTTTTGGCAAACTGACACCGTTATTATTATTATGAAATACGTCTTTTTTTACATATGGGCATTGTTTCTTCTTTAGTCTGCTTTTTCTGATACGTTTTTTATGCTTAGTAATTTACACAGAATGGATCTTTCTAAACTTTTAACCTAGCTATAATTTCAAATATTATATGCGTTTCCTGTAGGCAGCATATGTTTGTGCTTGGACTTTTCATCAAGTTTGATTATCTCTGCCATCTAAATAGAATGCTCAAACCATCAGAAAAATCTTGATTATCAACAGATTTGAGTATTAAGCCAGACACTCAATCTTTCTACAGTCTTGTTATCTGATTCCAATTTATTTTATCTGGTATTTGCTCTATTTTTTCTTTCCCACCTACTTTTGGATTGAGTATATTTGTAGTCCATATTTTTTAAACTTTCTAGCTGTAGCTAATTTCCTTTGTTTTAATTTTATTGACTTTTTTAGAAATTAAAATATATATTTTTAACTTATCACAGTTCACCCTCAGATATTACACTACATCACATATAAATTTAGAACCTTAAATGAGTATACTTTCATTTATTCCCCTAATCTTTTTTTTCAATTGTTGGCATTTACTTCTATGTGTGTTTGAAACAAACAACAAATGCATTACTATTATTCTCACTTTAACCTCTCAATTGTATCTTTTTAATAATAGACTTTAAGTTTTACAGCAGTTTTAGATTAATGGCAAAAATGGGTTGAAATTACAAGTCCCCTTATGTCCCTGACTCCACACTAGAACAAACCTCTTCACTATCAACAACCCACACTAGAGTGGTACATTTATTACAATCCATGAATCTACATTGACATATCATTACCAACTAAAGTCCATAACTTGCATTAGGGCTCATATTTGGTGTTGCACATTCTATGGGTCTGGACAAATGTATAATGATAGGCATCCACTGTTATAATGGTATACAGAGTGGTTTCACATCTCTAAAAGTCCTTTGTACTTCACCTATTCATCTCTTCTTCCCTCCTAATCCCTGACAACCATGGATCTTTTTATTGTCTCCATAATTTTGCCTTTTCTATAATTTGATATACTTTGCAAACAATATATATCCATTTAAGATTAGTTTATTTTTTCATAGATTGTACTTGGTGTTCTATTGAAAAAGTCATTGTCAAACCGAATGTGAGCTAGATTTTTTTCTGTAATCTTCTAGGAATTGTATAGTCTTGCATTTTACATGTATGTCTGTGACACATTTTAGTTAGATTTTATGAAAGGTATAAGGTTTTTGTATAGAATAATTTTTTTTGCATATGGATGTCCAGTTGTTTCAGCATCATTTGCGGAAAAGCCTATATTTTCTCTATTGTATTTTTATTTAGACTTTGCTTCCAGGCAGAAAGCTTTGATAATCCTGGTGAGGAAGATCTACACATAGGGTGGTAGCCAGTCATGGAGTATTGGAGTCAAATCTATGAAAGAATAGCCAAAGTGTTCAATTCAGAGCCTGAGAAAGACCGAGAGGGAATCTATGTGGGAAGATGAAAGAGTGAAAGGGTGACATGGCGTCACAAACCAAATTTCTGCACTTATTCTAGTCCAATGTTTGTAAACATAATTTTCCTCACATATCTTTGTCAGATTTACCAGTAGTTTATAATACAATGCATGCTTCTTAGAAATTATTAATTCAAGGACAGCAGCAGGAATCTTGTTTATATTTTTCTATCCATTTCTACATATTTAAAGCCATGAATTAATACTGATACTGCCAGGGCCAATCCAACAGTTTTATACTCTTTGATATTTCTCTCTTCCACAGCAGTGAGAAACCCATCATCATCTTTAATATGTTAATTGACTTCTTCCATCCTCCCGAATGTAACCAACCTTTTTGTCTTTGCCAGTGCATTTCACACCTCAGTGAGGCTGTAACATCACTCATACGCCTCCTCCAAATGGGAAAATCCTCATTATCCCCATTAGGATGTTGGCATTTTACAGGAGATCACCCTTCTGCATGGGCACCTTCTTTAACCTGATGGAACACTGGTGCTTCACGATGGACCTTCCTCCTGGAAGGGCATCCTCTTGGTACCATCTGAATTCTGTCCTTTATTTTCTGTCCCTGCTTTTGGATGTTTTTCTTAGTCATTTAGACTCTGAATAACTCTTCTGAGCTGCTCTCCCTCATGGATACTTTCCTCACCATGGTTAGGTTCTGGGACCTTTCATTGTGACTCATTCCCACATATATCCCCTCCTGATCCTTCTCATGCTTTGAGTTGCCACATTAGGCTATCCCTCCTTGCGAAAATATTTCACACAGTTTATGCTCCGAGACCCTGTGTCTCACTATGACTCTACGTGAAGACCTCCCTTGCCATGCTTGAGCTCTGATACTTCTTGTCAGGCCACACCTTTACAATAATAGCTTTCTCCCCTGTTTAAGCTCTGGCTGTTTATGCTAGGCCACCTCAAAATTTGTCAGCCCATTTCAGGCCACCTCCATGAGCTGTCATGTGTTATCCAATAGGCCACACTACTCTGGGCCTTTTTACAGTATGAATCCCCTTTGTGACTCTCTCAGGCTCTGGCAACTCACCCTGAGCCACTGATACACTAATTTGTCTTGTGTTTGCTTTTTCACAATAGGTAGCCACCCTCCTGGACCTCTTCCTCACCCTGCTTTGGTTTTGCCATTGAGGTTGGAAGTTCTCTAGGCACGGGCCACCCTTTTTCCTGTATGTGGTACTACCAACAGGCACCAGCTGCCCACATTCTTCAAGCCTTGAGTACATGTGGGTTCAGATACCCCTTACTAGGGGGATGCTTTCCTAACTACACTTGGACTCTGACTCCCCATAACAGGCTACAACCTGTATTGACACCCGATTAGCTCCACTTACATTCCCAAATCCCATCCCAGGCTGATTCTCCATATGGATGAACTTTGTATCCTTATTTGGTTTTGACACCCCATCTCAAGTGGTCTCTCAATGTGGATGTCTGCCACTCCTCTTGGACTCTGCCAGGACACCTACTCCAAGGATCTTCACTATCCTCTGGCCCCAACTAATGGAGTTGGGATCAAATCATTTATGAATGGAAGGGAAAGGAAAGGAAGAGAAACAGATAGGAAGAAAGATACTGGAGAGAAAACCCCACAATTGTGTTTGAAGGCATCAAATTACATAATATAATCTAGGCAAAGTATGCAGAACTAGATGAATCATTGAGTTGTATTTTGAGTCATTGTGTATTTATTCCTCTTTTACTTCTAAATTCAAATTTTTCAAAAATCCACTATGTTTTTATAAAATAAGGTATAATGTTTGTCAAGAAATGAAGGTGTATGCTTTTAAAGAGCTTATTTTGATTGTTTAACTAAAACTTATTTACACTTATTGACAAAGACGGTTGCTTAACAATTTAAGTAGGTTAAAGGAATCCATAGTCATTTAAATTAAGTGACTATACATGTCTTTTTGTACTTGTACTACAGAAAATTTACAATAAAAATTCCATATATTAAATTAAGATCCAAGTGACTGTCTATAATTAGGTGAATTTACTGATTCAAACTTGCTATGTGGGGAGATAGATGAAAGGTTTATTGCAGTCTCTCTCATTCAAATACAACAAAGGTTAACAAAAAAATGAAAAATTAGTATTAGTGAATCCACATTTATGGAAATATGATCAGTTGTTTTCTGAAATACATCAAACTGACATGCCAAGTATTAAGTTAATTAATATTTATGTATTATCTTACAATGGGGTAACTCACATATAACACATATGTAGCAGGAAAATGTATTTATCGTATAGGAAGAGAGTCTATTTTCTATGTTCTCCCAGTGACTAACTGAGTGGAATAAGTTAATTATTTGAACCTAAGTATGCTTTCTTCCTTCCCTCAGAACCAGTTACAAGAGTACTACATTTTGCATGGGAGACTTCCTTTGTTTCTGTCAAATATTAAGGCTACTAGAAACAAATGGGATTTTTAGCAGGAGGATGGTAAATTTTCTTAGTTTTAAGAAGTGATGATTTAAGCCACAATTGCAGAGACAATGATTTATTTCTGGTGGAGTTTAGTACTGGATGATCCACAGTGACAGTTTGCATTTTGTCTAATTGGACAGAACCGTAATTTAGACTGAAATAATATGGCTTATATTCAATTCATTTTAACTCAGTGGATAGAAAGGAGAAAATTACAAACAACTTTTGCTTCCAGTAGTGTAACCTGATCTCTATAAGAAGTGGATGGGCTCAGGGTGGTTAAAGAAGTAGAATTAAGTTTAGTGGGCATTATTGTCTAAGAGTCTTAAATTGTATTCTCACATTTTGGGAATTATCCATAAAATTGTTAGTTTTCTCTGCTGGAAGATAAAATAATTTCAGTTAAACTGAAATATAAAATTAGCATTTTTCAAACATATAATACGTGTCAGATATGAAATGGAACATTTACATATTTCATTTAAATTTATCTTCACATTTAAATCCAGTTTATAACCCATCAAAGGGATATAGGCAACAGCTGGCAAATGCTAGCACTGAAACTGTAACCTACATATGGATGATTTCAAAAATAACTAGGTTGGTTAGTTTTCTAAGAAATTAGCATCCTACATTTTAACTTACAGTTGCACTTTAAGCAAATTAAAGGTTTTTGTCATAAATATCTGGATTTTAAAGGGGTTCATACTCTGCTCAACTTATTTTCTTTAGAAATTTCAATGTACATTTTTTATCATTTAAGTCTAAGTCTTCATGCTGCCATTGTGACTCGTTGATCTAATCAATACAGTCAAAGAAGTGGGTAATTTATAAATATACATTACTATAGAATTATGTCTATATTATATGTGTGGGCCATCCAGTTACTCAAATTGAGTAATAAAGCCAAGTTAATTCCAATACCACTAGATAGATATTGCCTAGATGACTTAAATTTCTTCCAAAACATTCATCTTTAATGTATATTGACTCAATTCTTTAACACCTACAGAAACTAGATACTCATTATCTTAGGTAGCAGACATACTTGGATCCCTGTGGCATAAAACCCTGCCTTTACTTAAATGAAAATCTGTATTTGAAATACTTATCTAAAACAGACATTAATCCCCTTGCTCATGACAGGCTTTCAAATACTGAGGAGATACACCTAATTTCCCTGTGAGACCACATTTGCTATTTTAAAATGCCATGCTGCCTTCCATAATTTCTCTTGTGAGATAGTTTAGAGACCCTTCAATTCTTCATTTTTATATGAATTAATTTCTTTTTTATATACCTGACATTGAACAAAACATTTGAGGAAATGTCATACCCTTAATTCCCACAGCTGGCAAATCATGTCATTTGTCACACACAATTATAAATCTTTGAGAAACTTGTCATTTTGTAGTATTTACAGAATACATTGTGTATATATATATATATATATATATATATGTATGTATGTATCTTTTTTGAAGTTAACTGGCAGATTACATATTTTAAAACATTACTAATTATGTTACACTTTTAGTTAACTGTAAGAAACAAAATTATAGATGACATAGATGAGTAGTTAATATGAATGTTTGCTCTCTATGAGTTATATCAGCCATGAATGAATGTGTCAGTTTATGCAAACATTATTTTAAAGTTGAGTTAGGCGAACAAGCAATCTGTATGATTTTCCTACAATATATTCACCTTAGGAGTTTAATGTACTTTTCCCAATAATGATAAAATGGTTACATAGTTTAATAAAGAACTGCTAAGGTCAAATCTCATATAATAAAGATACTTAAATTGTTCTTTTAAAGCTTCTTCTCCTTGTACAATTTTTATTTGTGCTAGGAGTTTTAAATCAAAAACCAATTAGAATAAAATAAAATCCAATTTTATGGACCATAGAGACCATGCAATTTCATTTATCATTACATAGACTCTCCCACTTAGGTCTCTTTTGCACATTTACTTCCAAGGAAATATCTTTTTTCTGGCTGCATCTGTAAACTAAAGATGTAACATTGTTCAATTTTTCTTGGGTATGCTTTGTTTTCACCTGACATCAGGTGAAGTGAGCTGTCAATCTGCAAGACTGAATGCGAACAAATTCTTGCCATACTGAATGTCTTGACAAATTATCGTAATGCTGATGAAAGCTTTATCTAGAGAATGTGTTTTTCTGAACACTTTGAAAATTAGTCCTTGTAAAATACTGTGTTTTTTTCACCTAGACTCTCATACGAAGCATTCTTGTAACTGTACTTATTTCAAAGAAAAAATGAACACTTCTAAATTTACTAATTTTAAATTAATGTAAATATGTGTTCTGATAAACATTTAACCAAAATGTAAGTGATATATTAAAATTAATTTTGTTTTTTTCTTCTGCAACAAACGAAATAAAATATAAATTTGCATGTTAGCTCTTTACACCTGATATTAAATATGGTTCAAGGACCAAATATAAAAAGAAAAAAATATATTAGATCACATTATAAAATTATATAAACCCTTGTGCTTTAGAGTCTAAATAAATACAATTCCTCTGTTATACATATTAATAACATATCTCATATAGGAACCACAAAATAGGAAAATAAAACATGTACTTAGAAATACAGTCTCTATTTCTTTTAGATATGTTTTATCTGCCTATGTCTTCCCAATAAAAAGCATTTTTTATCTTATTTTATTTTCAAAAAATTCTAAGTTACAAAATAAACTTCAAAATTAGTTAATGACAGTGTGGTGTGTGCCTGTCTCAGTTATAGTATGACATAGTAACTGTAACTGCAATTAAATTTCAGTCACAAAAATTGGCAGTTAAGAGGATAGAGAGGAATGGAGTCTATGACAATCAATATGGTGAAAGAAATTAAGTTTTTGGAAAGTGACAATCTATATAAAGGAAAATAAGTCAGGATAGATGACATTAAATATAACAACACCCTCTGACTCTCCCACATATTACTAAAGTGTGTACCTGAGTAGCTCATAGTTAGTTGAAGATGATTCTGTGTTCTAATTCATTTTTATCATTTCGTAAACACGTTTCCCTGTCCCCTCATCTTTGAAGAAATATTTATTGCCGTTTATCCAGCAGTTTCTATTCTCATTGTTCTACTTTTTCCTCAGTCTTTCTTACATCTCTCTTCAATTCTCCAACATTTCTGCTTCTCTTCCTTAACAAGACCAAAGTGGTGATTTGGCAGAAAAAAAAATATTTCACTCTCTTTTGTTTTACCTGTGATAGAAATAATCCAAAAACTCACTTAAAAATGTATGTGAGTCTCAATTAATAGGTTCTTTCTATTTTTGAGAGGGTATTATGACAGCTTTAAAGGTGCAGTTAAATTACAGCATCTGAGTCAGAATTTTTAAAAATACAATAATTACAATCACAGTATATTTTATGTTAAATTAATTAAAATTTCAGACACTTGAAAAATTTTTATGATTATCACTGCCAAGTGGTAATCATAAACTGTCAAATAAAAAGAGATCAACAGGTGATCTCGGGAAACTATCGAGGAAGGCAAAGGCCGTGGTTAAAACGTGACTCTAATTTGATTGGAAGAAATTAAACTCTTTGTACTTTTTTAAAATTTAATATTAAATGAAGATATGATATATTATCTACACAACTATAATCTAGTTATGATGCTAAGTATAAAGTACCTTATAAAAAATGAAGAACCCACAACCAGCCATAGAGTATTCTGGTAATGAAAGAAAAAAGCCATCTTCTATTTCTTCCAAAAATGTCTCTTTCTACAAAATCATATATATCCAGAGGTCATATTTGTACATTTAAACACATGAAAGACATTTTTAAACAACACTTCAATACTCTTAAGTAACTTTTCCAGTACTAAATTCTTCTCACATCCTTACATCAAAACACATTTAGTGTTCTTTTATAGTCTTATGCCATGGTTTTTCACTTGTTTTCTGTTATTAGAATATAAGCTCCAAAAAACTGAAAAACATACCTCTTTAATTCGTCATTGTATGTCCAGAAGACAAGGGGGAAAATGGACTAATGAAAGAAAAAGCATACACACGTAACCTAATTCATATCAGGCAATGTGAAATCACTCAAAATAAAAATGAAATGCAAATTAAAATATTAATGAAATACTCTTTGTTATCAAATAGTAATTATTTAGGTAGATATTGTATGGTTGGAAGGAATAAATTTGCTTTCAAATACCAACCAAGACATTCTTGAATATTAATTTGACCCTGGCAAAAACAAACCAAAACCCAAAACATAAAAGGCACAAACACTTGCAAGCCAGCTATTATCTAGGATTACCCTATTTCTTATCACCTAGATAAGATTAATTTCAACACACATTTGAGGTCTTGTTGAAAAAATAATGTCTTCTCCAAGATTTCTCCAAGTGAGTTATGATCAGATGACCATCTGTGGCTCATTTTCTTTCATTTATTTATCTGTCTCTGCTTTCTACTCGTACCTTTTTAGTAACAATTTCAAATATCAGTTGCACCTCCTTGCCTTGAAATTTCCCAGCCCCTCAACTAGATCAAGAAAATATAAGTAGAAAAAAAAACCACTTTTTTGCAAGATTTTAATGATTTTTCAGTTATAAAATAGGAGATATGTAAATGAAATATTAAATATTACTTACAAAATACCTCTCTTCTGCTACAGTCTTCAGGATCGCATAATCCACTGGCCATATGAAGTTCTGTTATGTTGCTGGCTCTTGTCTGCTGAGCTCCATTTTGATTGCAAGTTTCCTGCATGGAAATTCAAAATGTGTTCTCATTTACTAGTCCCTAACCATCTCAGATGGAAGCCTACAATATTACAACATGTTCAGTTAAGATGCATATAGAAGACCTTGTATATCTTTTGCCAATAAGAAGCGAATGATTTTTTTCTCCTCTAAAATAATCTATCTAGCATAGAAAATAGTAATATTTTAAAGTATTATTTCTCTTTTAGGTGATATAAATAATTTGTAGTGTAGTAGAAAAACATGTACCGAAAATTGTGATACTTCTTATCTCAGCTCTGATCTTCATTAGCTATTGAGTTTTTAAAAAGTCATATTGAATCTATAAATTACTTTGGGCAGTACAGCCATTTTCAGGATATGGATTCTTTCTAACCATGAGCATGGAATGTTTTTCCATCTGTTTGTGTCCTCTCTTACTTCCCTGAGCAGTGGTTTGTACTTCTCCTTGAAGAGGTCCTTCACATCCCTTTTTAATTGTATTCCTAGGTATTTTCTTCCCTTTGTAGCAATTGTAAATGGGAGTTCACCCATGATTTAGCTTTCTGTTTGTCTGTTATTGGTGTATAGGAATGCTTGTGGGTTTTGCACATTGATTTTGTATCCTGAAACATTGCTGAAGTTGCTTATCAGCTGAAAGAGATTTTGCGCTGAGACAACAGGGTCTTCTAAATATACAATCACATCATCTGCGAATGCAGACAATTTGAATTCCTATTTTCCTAATCAAATACCCTTTATTTATTTTTCTTGCCTGATTGCCTTGGCCAGAACTTCCAAAACTATGTTGAATAGGAGTGGTGAAAGAGGGCATCCTTGTCTTGTGCCAGTTTTCAAAGGGAATGCTTCCAGGTTTGCCCATTCAGTATGATATTAGCTGTGGGTTTGTCATAAACAGCCCTTATTATTTTGAGATATGTTCTATCGATACCTAGTTTATTGAGAGTTTTTAGCAAGAGGTTGTTGAAGGCCTTCTCTGCGTTTGTTGAAATAATCATGTGGTTTTTGTCTTTGGCTCTGTTTATGGGATGGATTGCATTTATAGATTTGCATATGTTGAACCAGCCTTGCATCCTGGAGATGAAGCCAACTTGATTGTGATAGATAAGCTTTTTGATGTGCTATTGGATTTGGTTTGCCAGTATTTTGTTGAGGATTTTCACATCAATGTTCATCAATGCTATCCCCATCAAGCTACCATTGACTTTCTTCACCCAATAGGAAAAAACCACCTTAAACTTCATATGAAACCAAAAAACAGCCCCCATAGCCAAGACAATCCTAAGCAAAAAAATTAAAATAGAAAAATAAGCTGAAGGCATCACACTACCTGACTTCAAACTATACTACAAGGCTACCATAATCAAAACATCATGGTACTGGTATCAAAACAGAGATAAAAACCAATGAAACAGAATAGAGGCCACAAAAATAACACCACACTCTACAACCATCTGATCTTTGACAAAACTGACAAAAACAAGCAATGGGAAAAGGATTCCCTATTTAATCAATGGCATTGAGAAAACTGGCTAGCCATATGCAGAAAGCTGAAACTGAATCATTTCCTTATACTTTATGCAAAAATTAACTCCAGATGGATTAAATATTTAGACATAAGACCTAACACCATAAAAACCCCAGAAGAAAACCTAGGCAATATCATTCAGGACATAGGCATAGGCAAAAACTTCATGACTAAAACACCAAAAGCAATGGCAACAAAAGCCAAAATAGACAAATGTGATCTAATTAAACTTAAGAGCTTCTGCACAGCAAAATAAACTAACATTAGAGTGAACTGGTAACCAACAGAATGGGAAAACATTTTTGCAATCTACCCATCCGACAAAGGACAATATCCAGAATCTACAAAGAACTTAACCAAATTTACAAGAAAAAAACAAGCAACCCCATCAAAAAGTGGGCAAAGGATATGAACAGACACTTCTCAAAAAAAGACATATATGCAGTTAACAAACATATGAAAAAAGGTCATCATCACTGGTCATTAGAGAAATGCAAATCAAAACCACAATGAGATACCAACTCATGCCAGTTAGAATGCTGATCTTTAAAAAATCAAGAGACAGATGCTGGCGAGGATGTGGAGAAATAGGAATACTTTCACACTGTTGGTTGGAGTGTAAATTAGTTCAACCATTATAGAAGACGGTGTGGTGATTCCTCATGGATCTAGAACTAGAAATACCATTTGACCCAGCAATCCCATTACTGGCTATATACCCAAAGGATTATAAATTTCTATTATAAAGACATATGCACACATACATTTATTGGGGCACTGTTCACAATAGCAAAGACTTGGAACCAACACAAATGCCCATCAGTGATAGACTGGATAAAGAAAATGCGGCACATATACACCATGGAATACTATGCAGCCATAAAAATGTATGAGTTCATGTCCTTTGTAGGGACATGGATGAAACTGGAAACCATCATTTTCAGCAAACTGACACAAGAACAGAAAACCAAGCACCGCATGTTCTCACTCATAAGTGAGTGTTGAATAATGAGAACACATGGACACAGGGAGGGGAACATCACACACCTGGGCCTGTAGTGGGATGAGGTTTAGGGGAGGGACAGCAGAGAGTGGGGGCATTGGGGAGGGGACAGCATTAGGAGAAATACCTAATGTAGATGACATGGTGATGGATTCAGCAAACCATCATGGTACATGTATAACTATGTAACAAAATTGCACATTCTATACATGTACCCCAGAACTTAAAGCATGATAAAAAAAGAAAGTTGTTATAAGCAGAATAATGAACCCCTAAATATTTCCATGTTTTAATCCCTGCATCCTGGGAATATGTTACTATACATGGAAAAGGGAGACTTTGCAGGTGTGAAGAAGATATTCCTGGATTATTTCAGTGGGCCCAACGAAATCATACAAGTCCTTGACAGAACCTTTTCTAAAAACTTCACATAGTTATTATTTTTGTATTGAGAACACAAAATCATAGAAGTAGGGAGTGGAATAGTGGTTATTGGAGGCTGGATGTTAGCGGGGGAGTGGGCAGTTGGAGAGATGTTGAGCTAAAGATATAAAATTTCAGGTAGCTAGGAGAAAAAGTGAAATCATACAAGTCCTTGACAGAACCTTTTATACCTAAAATCAGAGTCAAAATATATGTGATAATCAAATGATCAGAGACATGGAGTGTGGCTGACTTTGAAGACAGGAAACAAGGGCCATAAGCCAAGGAATGCTGGTGACCTCTACAAGTTGAAACAGCAAATGAAATGTGTTCTCTTCCAGAGGCTCCTAAAAGGAACATAGTTAAGCTTATGCCTTGATTTTACCCCAGTGAAACCTGTGTTGGCCTTCTCACATACAGAGCCGTAAGGTAATAAGTCTGTACTGTATTAAGTTACTAAATTTGTAGTATATTTCACAGTAGTAATAGAAAACAAATATAAAAGTCACTTTCTCCTTATTTCTCCTTCATGTTAAAAGGTTATTAGAATGAACTCTTTAGGAACTTTCAGATCTCAATTTGCTGATGAACATGCCTACAGTGGTAATTTTGGGAGATGAGTCTTTATTATTTTCCTGAGAAATAGGTGGAAACTGAGGAACCGCCTATTAATATTGTCAAAGAAAAATAAAAATTTGGAACCCCAATTCACTATGCCAAAAGAAAACAGTTATGCTGAAAGATGAATCATGCAAGAAGCTGAACTTCCTTTTGTTCCTAGGCAGGTAACTCCAAATAAAAGGTTAAATATCTTCACAAGCAGCTACGCTATGTTTACTTTATCTTGTGTAAGGTGCTGATTTGCCGAGTAAGAGAGGAATATGTAATTGACTATTCCCCTACCTGCTCCTTCTTTCTCCTTCAGCCCACTTTTCTTCTTTAAATATTGAAACCTCAAAATCATCTTTGGAGAAAGGCACAGACCACAGACTACTTTTGTGATTCCATGTCTATTTTTTTCAGGCATGTCCTTAATGTTGGAAAAATAAACTTAATTAAGACCTTTCTCAGACATTTTTGGGTTTATAATATAAACCCATGTTTATTGACAGATTTTACTCAAGAGTTGCTAAGGTCTGAAAGTTTCCAGAAAAATTCATTTGGTGGGAATGCAATCTCCAACAACGTTAGGTGGTGGGACCTTTTGGGAGGTGTTTAGATGATGAGGGTTCTATCCTCAGGAACGGATTAGTGCTGATGTAGAAAGGGCTTGCAGGAGTGAGTTCCTTCTCCTCTGCTCTTCTGCCATATGAGAATACAAAGTTTATACCTATCTTGCCCTTTCATATTCTGCCACGAGAGAACACAACAAGAAGGGCCTCCCTAGATGCCAGCTCCTTGACCTTGGACTTCCCAGCCTCCAGAACTGTAAGATAATAAGTTTCTGTTTTTATAAGTTACCCAGTCTGTGATATTCTGTTATAACCACACAAAATAGACTAAGACAGAGGTCTATCTAAAATGTACAATATACCCAGGTACTTCCTGTAGCAAAATCACCGAAATCAGTAAACCTCCAAACCAATACTTCCTACTCCAAAATAGCACAGGTTTTATAAAAAGTTCACTGACTATTAAGTCTCTGTGTGATCTTCTCATACTTGTCTATTGCTAAATTAGACGCTAACCATCTCACTCCTGCCTGAAAATCAGAAAACCAGTCCCCTCTTTATGGGTCAGTAATGGATTTTAATATAAAAGAAACAGGGAATAAATTTCATCAGTCATGATTTATTTGCCAGACAAGTGGAACTATCCCATTTGGCCTTGACTTTCTGTGCTTGTGGGAAATATTTGTTATTATTATAATTTGTTCCTTACTATTATTAACACAGAATCAGAGGGGTCTTCTTTCTCTAATCTTTCCAAGCATTCACTTGCTCATTTGAGTTAACTCTTAAGATATTTACAATATCTATCTCTTTCTTTTGTAGTTCTTTGAAGAAGTTGATTCTCAAAAATACTTTCCCCACTATAAAGTATGCATTTATAGCTTTTAAAACTACAAGCATGGTCCCTTCGCTTCCCTGGCCTGCTGTGACTACACACATTTTCAACATATGTGATATAATCCAATGTATTCTGTGCTTCAAAAAGCAGTTTTCCTGCCAATAACATACCCAATGAGCATGCTATTAACTTCTGTAAGTTTTAAAAAATTGTAAAGGAGTGTTATAAGGTGAATAACAAAAAACTTTATTCTGCCTTTTATAAACAGCTGAGCTTAGCAGCCTGGGATTAATTCAGATAAATCACAAAAAGTAAATGAAAACTATAATCTCAAATGATTTGCAAAGGGCATTTAAGTTTACAATTAAAGCCCAGATTGCACTAAAAGGGAAATTTCCATTTTAAACCTTTTAGCCATTAATGTTTATTAACACATCTAGAATTACATTCATTCCATTAACATTCTTGCGTTAGACACCAGAGAAAGAGTAAAAACAATATACAAAAGCTAACGTTGTGGAACTTAGTGCCTAGATTTGGCTTCTATTCTTTCTATTTAGTTTTCAATGTATTTGACCTGGGTACTTGCTCTAGGAGTAGACAGTGTAACCTGAGGCTACATCTGCTCCCTGATTTAAAGTGGAGTCTCCTGAATCAAACCTACTTAGACAGAAGAACTGGCATGTGGGAGTTTACGAAAACATGCAGAACACAATGACTAAAGGATGTAGTTATGAAGAACAATATCCATGTAAAGTTGTAGGAACAGGGCCACTCCATAGAAATGCAATGGAAGCTATGTTATTAAAAATAAAAGAATATCTTTTATTTTTTCATTTATTCAACAAGCATAAACAGAATCTATTATCTACCAGACAGCAAAATGCATGTAAGAATCAAGATGTGAGAATTTTCTCAGTAATGATCATGGCATCAGACATGAGTGTGCTGATTAAACGAAGGAACTTGATATCAAGAACTCAGACATGAGTGCACTTAAAATCTATTATTAGCAATTTTTAGACTACAACATATTTTATTAACTATAGTTACCACATTGTACAACAGGTCTCTTGGAATTTTTTCTCCTAGCTACCTGAAATTTTATATCTTTAGGTCAACATCTCTCCAACTGCCCACTTCCCTGCTAACATCCAGCCTCCGATAACCACTGTTCTACTCCCGACTTCTATGATTTTGTGTTCTCAATACACAAATAATAACTATGTGAAGTACTGCATTAGTAATGCATTAATTAGCTTGATTTAGCCATTCTACAATGTGTGTATATATATATTATATATAATTATGTTAGATTAATATATATATTAAACACATTATACATTTTAAGCATCAGGTTGTACATGAAAAATACACAAAATGTTATATGTCAATTAAGCAAATTAAAAATGTACAAGTACATAAATGGAGCTTAAAGATACAGAAACACCAGAGTGTGTCCAAAGTTCAGCTAACTTAATAAAACACGGTAAAGCCTGAATAAATGAATCAAAGTAGAATTATCAGATCTTTTAAAATGTTGTTAATATATTATCTCATATATAACTTTTTAATATTACAATGCTATATTTTTAATTCCTCCCTCTCATATTCTGTGCAATTTTACATATTTTACCTTACTTTTGTTCTAAAATGATCATATTTATAAACAGTTTTAATGATAATGAATTCACTCAGCATCTGTTTCACAGAAAAAAAAAAAAAGAAGTATTTCACCTCTACAGTTGAAAGATATTTTTAACAACTAGAGAATACAGAATTGAGAGGTGTCTTTTTTATTGTCATTATTCTGTTAGCTCTTTAACAGGTCACTGTATTGTCTTTGGTTTGTATTATTTCTAATGAGAATTCTACTTTGATTTGGTGTATGTAATGTGTATTTGTCTTCCAAATACTTTCAATCTTTTCTTATTTTGTTTCAGGTGTTTGAATATTGTATGCTTAGGTTTCAAATTTTATTTATTCTTGAATTTCTCTTGTTGGGTCTGTGGCTTGATATCTGTGATTATTTTTGCAAAACTCTAGGCTCTTATATCTTTTTTATTGATATATAAGGGTTAGACATATTTATGGGTACAGTGTGATATTTAGATACATGCATACGAAGTGTAATGACCAAATGAAGGTAATTGGGATATCTATCAGCTCAAAATTTATCATTTCTTTGTGTTAGGAAAAGTTCAGATATTGTCTTCTAGCTATTTTGAAATACAATAAATTCTTGTTAATTATAGTTGTTAGATTGTGCTATCACACAATATAACTTATTTCTAGGCCCTTATATCTTCAAATTTTCCTTTTGTCCTATCTCCATCTTTTCTTCCGTAATTCTTGCTAGATAGATGATAGTATCCCACACCTTTTTACTGCTTTGTTTTCACCTACTCCTTTTTTTCTATTTATGTTTCTATTTGAGTAGTTTCTTTTTCATATCCATTCACGTATTCTGTCAAATACGTGACAGACAGAATACTAAATAATAATAGAATAACTACTTTTCTGTAGTTATTCTATATTATCTGCCTGATAATTTTAATATAGAATTCATCTCTGAACCTGGGGTCTGCTTTGTCTCTTAAGGCTTTTACTTTGCGTGTCTTGTCATTTTCATTAAAGGACATACATTGTATATAGACCTGTAAAAACTCAGGTAAATTTTATGCCTCTTCTATTGCTAGGCTGCTGCTATGGGATTCGAGTCAGTTTAGTCAGGACCTGAGCTGGGTTCAGGTTGTTTGGTTGCTATTGCTACCTTTAGTACACCACAGTCTTCTAATTTCTCTGGCTTTACCTCTTGCTTAGGGCAGGTATTGTTTCACTGGATGGTTTTCCTCATTGTTCCTGTGCCACCTTTAGATTTTGGCTTTTCCTGTGTGAATTACATTTCAAAAAATGTCTCCTACCTTGCCTGTGACTCAGTAGTAAATTGTTGCATTTCACTTCTAGTTTGCTAGTCTAGAAGTGGGGAACAGATGAGTGACATTATTTCTTGGGCAGGTTCAACCTCATCCTTACGCAGACATTTGGTCTTAGAATCTCAGGGATGGTTCATTTTCTGTGATAACTCTCATTGCCTACAGGGAAGCTCAATGATTTGGACTATGGATGATCCTACCTTTCCTCCAGGTTAGAACTGGGTATTCACTGTTGCATTTTACTTTTAGCTTGCCAATCTAGAAGTGGGGAACAAGTGAATGATGTTATTTGTTGGGAAGATTCAACCTCATCCTTGAGCAGGCATTTGGTCTTAGGGTCTCAGGGATGATTCATTTTCTGTGATAACTCTCATTGCCTCCAGGTAAGAGAAGCTCAATGATTTAGGCCAAGGATGATCTTATGTTTCCTCCAGGGTCAGAACTGGGTATTCACTCATGTCTTAGTAATAATAAAGTTTAATGTCCTTCCCCGGGATGCGTTAGTCTTTTGTCCCTTCTCCATGACCAAACCACTGAGAAAAAATCCTCTGGTCTCCTACCTCACACCTAAGCTCTCCTGACATATTCCAGTGTAGTTTCGAAGGAAAAGTCTGTGAGTGGGTGAAGCTCCCTCCACCCACTGTCTGCCAGTTAAGTGAGAACTTGTGTTTCATCTGTCTCTGGCAGCAATGGCTCTTTTTAGTATTAGATGTTTGGCTGTCCTTTGTCCTGAATTCTATGAGGAGTTCAAAAAGTTATTATTTTATAGATGATCTTGCTTTTTCTGGTTGTCATATTGAAATTAGCACTTGTTCAAGCTTTTTACAGTCTTAAAAAAGGCATAAATCATCTCATTTATGTTTTATACTAAATAAACTAAAAATAGAAGGAAATATAATATAATCACGCATTATACCTCAGTTTTCTCTATATTTAGCATGTCAAGAGTTTGATATCACAATGTGTTATCAAAGAATTAAAAATATATGATAATCTATGTATGCTTTTATTCTTTGACTCAGCAAAGACACTTATAGAAATTTATGTGAAGTCATGCCTCTAAAACTCCAAATCAGTTATGCATAGTATTATTTATTTTAATATTACTATCAATATTCAGTAGTAAAATATCAGAAAAAGATAAATGCCCATCCATATAAAATTGCTTTGATAAATTTTGGTGCATCCATACATTCAAGTACTAAATAGAAAGAGTTTGAGCAAGATCTCTCTGTAAAATAATATTAAGGGAAGTTTTCAAAGTAAGATACAAAAATGTCTATACAATATGCTTTTTCTTTCTTAAAATGAAGAATGTACACACATATGTTTACTTATTTTTCAAAGGAAACACAAAATAATAAATGATAAATAAAAATCGTTGCCTATAAGAGGTGTCCAGGAATAGAGTGAGGGTTTATGAGATTAACATAGGACTTCTGTAAATTTTCCTTTCTTATAGCTTTGAATTTTGTACCATGTATAGATTTATATTTTCAAAATATAAAATTAAACAGATTGAAAGAAGTAACAACAATCTTCAAAATAAAGAAACAAAAGGTGATAGGCAAATGTTTATAACAGTCTTGCAATAATAGCCAACATATGAAAAGAGCCCAAAATTTCATCAACAGGAAAATAGTGTCTCTGGGATTTTCAGATAATGTAATATTATTCAGCAATAAAAAGGAACAAGCTATGATACATGTAATGCCAGTAATGAGTCTCACAAATAATATCCTTAGTATCATAAGCCTGACACAAAAAAGGTACACCCTGTCACACATTTATACAAAAACCTAGAACATGAAAATCAATTTATTGTGACAGAAAGAAGGTGCATGCTCAAGTGACCCAGGATCAGTGGGATCAATTTTAAAAGTGACAAGAATATGCTGTCTTTCTCATGTTAAAATATGTTCATCCTTTTTGTGGGAGTTTAACAGTATCAAAATGCACTGAACTATACATTTACATTTAGTGTATTTCATTATGTGTAATTATACTTCAGTAAATTGAAGTAAAAACCAAAAAAAGAGAAATGAATGGTAACATTACAATGAAGCCAAAATTACGTGTTTGTTTTCTAAGAGGAAGGCTTATTTTTGTGAGACGAAGTTGCTCTAAGTTTTAAAAAATAAAGGAATGCCATAATATTTTTTAAAACCACAACTTTTTTCACTCTTCATATTACAAAGTAATTTTTCATGTGGACTTTCAGCAAACAAATTTGAGATCACTTAGGGAATATAATCAATATCCATGTGATATGTCACAGTCATATTTCACACTGAATAGAAACAATTCTTCTGCTGCAAAAGACAATGAAAGTCAGTTGTCCCTTTGTGCTCCAGGGATTGGCTGTAGGACCTCTGCAAATGCAAAAATTCACATACATTCAAGTCCCACAGTCAGCCCTGAGGAATTGCTTATATGAAAAGTCAGTCATATTTATTCATGAATGTCTCATCCTGCAAATTCTGTATTTTTGATCCTCATTTGGTTGAAAAGAATCAGTGAATAATTAGGCCCATGCAGTTCAAACCCATGTTTTTCTAGGGTCAACTGTATTTCAATTTTTATCAAATCAATGGCTTTGCATATACAGTTTTGTTCTAACATGTTGGCTTTGAATCTACTTTCCTTGGTTTGATAATATTTTTATAGACACTAAAATAAGTAATATTAAAATGGCATACCAAAGAGCCAACTAAGAGAAATTAAGAAAAAATATATCCTGACATAAATCTTTGCCATGTAATGCATTAAGCTTTAATTCTTCATAGACAATTTTCACTATTTAAGAGACAAAAAGTTAAAATATTTCATTAGTCTGTGTCATTTGTTGGTATAAAATCATTACTGAATAATGGATATTATGACCCCTTTTACAGTTTATGTTTTTCATCTGTTCATGTTTGCAACTTAAACTTTTAGAAACTAAATTCAGTGGCTTCATTTTCTTGATTTTACTTATATTTTCAAGGTGCTTTGGAAACTCATATTTCACAAGAGCCCAATTATTTTTGACTAAGGAGTGATTATTCATAATGTATGGCCTTTTCTGTGCCTCTGAGATTATGAGTAACATACACATAAATTGTTAGAAAGTAAATTGTGGACACTAAATCAATGAAAGACATGTTTTTAGTGTTTTAAATTTCCACAGTTGAAGAAATGTCTAGTTCCTTTTTTGTGAAATTGTCCTTTTATTCTAGAAGTGGCAGAAATTACTGGAAATGTAGGCCATGATTACATTGTACTGTATATTATGAATTTTAACCTATTTTTTCTCAAACAATTTTATTTTATTCATTTTTTCTCCCACTCTTAGAGTTACAAGTATACCAGAAGTATTTCAAAATACTATACTGGGGGTCTAATTTTCCATTTTTAAAATTGCATTGTGTCTTGATCACATTGTGTGAAGTTATGCCAATATCCTCAGCCACTTAATCTCTCTAAAACGGATACTTCAACACACAAAGGCTCTTAAACATCACCCATAATCACCTCTTTAGGTTTACATTGAAGCAAAGCTTTTATGCAGCACGTGAAACAAGTCCTCTCCCCTGAATATACAGTGCATTTTGGGATGAAGCTAGCTATTGGCTTGCCTAATTGCCCTAAATTAATTCTAAAGCGGCAAAGCGTTGTGTAACTTCAATCTTATTAAATACGGGTGAGAATTATTACTGCTACTTGGTAGTTAGAACATGACCACAATGTTCTGTGTCCCATATACTTCCTGCTGAGTATATGGGGCATGATTTTCTGTGGTGGAAATTGGACTTTGAATTTTAAAAATGTATTCAAATCCAAACTTTGTCATTTTTAGCATCGTGACCTCCAAAATTTTGTAATCTGTGAAAACCAAGTGGGATAATATTTTCATAGTCTAATGATCTTATCTCTATTGTAGACGTTTCTCAACATGTTTTAGTTTGTTTCCTTGATTCCCATTTTCGTAGCTACCATATTCTTCCGAAAGTCCATTATTCATTTTAGGACTAAAGTGTTGCCTTCAAAAGCCAAGTGGGTTTCTCTTTAACTAGAATATTTGATAGTCTTCCAGCTACAGACAGTCTTTTATAATGCCCTCAAATTATGAGCCACCTTTATTCCTTAATCTGTTTGTCGCAGTATGATTAGAAATAGGCCAGATATTTCCCAGATCCTCATTGTGAGTGCTTGCTGGGTGTCTGTGGTGAATGTCTTAAGATTATATTTGTATTTATTAAAACTTGGAAATTGGGTTGAAAAATCAGGAAGTACCTGACTAATATTAAAGTTTCTTTTATCCTTTAACAATAGGATAAAAGTAACAGAAGAACACTATTATTTCATGATGTGTGTTCTATTCATTATGTATAATAAACACATTTTACATTTATTCCAGATAAATATTTTAATATGAATAATTAATAGTTTTTTTGTCATTAAAATAATACAGCTGCTCCAATGAAGGACGAGGCCTTGTTTTTAATTTAGGAGTTTATGAATGATCAGTCATATGGTATAGTAGGAATTTTCCACTCTGGACTAGATGTTAGATATTATGGGAGATTGATGTAACTTGTTTGAAATGTTTTCTATAATTATTTTTCATAAACTTTATTTTTCAGAGCAGTTTTTGGTTTAAAGCAAAACTGAGAGGAAGATACAGAGATTTCCTATGTGCCATTTCCTCCCCATTTGAACAGTCTCCCTGACTGAGAACATCCTGCAACAGAATGGTACATTTGTTACAACTGATGGACCTACATTGACATAATTATCACTCAAAGTCAATGGACTGCATTAGGGTTTATTGTTGATATTGTACATTCTATAGATTTTGACAAATGTATAACGACATGCATCCACCATTGTATGTCATACAAAATAATTTTACTGTCCTAACCATCCTCTGTATATGGCCTGTTTATTCCTCCCTCCCTCTAACTCCTCACAACCACTGACCCTTCTATAATCTCCATAGTTTTGTATTTTTTCAGAATGCCATATAGTTGTAATTGTACAGTATGCAGTAATCGTTTTAGATTGGCTTCTTTTACTTAGTAATAGGCATTTAACATTCCTCCATATCATTTTATAGCTAGAGAGCTCATTTCTTTCTGGTGCCAAGTAATATCCTATTGTTTGGATGTTCCACCGCTTACTTATTTATTAACTTTCTGAAGGACATCTTGGTTGCTTCCAAGTTTTGGAAATTATGAACAAAGGTGATATAAACATTTTTGTGCATGTTTTTGTGTGGACAAGTTTTTCATGCATTTGGGTAAACATTAAAAAGTTGATTGCTGGATCTTATGGTAACAGTCTTTCTAATACTTTTGAAAGAAACTGTCAAATTGTCTTCCAAAGAGGGCACATTCTCACCAGAAATGAATGAGAATCCCTGTTGCTCCACTATTCGCCAGTATTTGGTGTTCTTAGTATTTCGAATCCCAGTCTGTTAAAATTTTTGGCCCATTTTTTAAATTAGGTGGTTTCTTTTCTTACTGTTGCATTATAAGAGTTCTGTGTATATTTATACACAGAACTGATAAAATAGTCTTTTATCAGATACATATTTTACAAATATTTTCTGCTGGTCTATAACTTTTCTTTTTATTATCTCAAATGTGTCTTTCATAGTGCAGAAATTTTTAGTTTTAATGAAGTCCAGCTTATTAAATATTTATTTTGTGGATCAAAAGATTCACATTATATCTAAAAACATTGGCATTATATCTAAAATAATTGGCATTATATCTAAAAACCCATTGCCATATCCAAAGTTATCTAGTTTTTTTTCTTATGTTGTCTCCTAAAAGTTTTATAATTTTGCATTTTACATTTAATCCCATGATGCATTTTGAGTAAATTGTAGTGAAGTTTGTAAGATCTGCATCTTAATTCATAGTTTGTTTTTGGTATAAGAATATCCATTTGTCCTAGCATCATTTGCTGAAAAGGCTTTCTTTTCTCCTTGCATTGCTTTTATCCCTTTGTCAAAAATCTGTTCACCACATATGTGTTTATCTATTTTTAGGACTCTCTCTTCTAATCCATTGATCTATTAATCCATTTTATTGCCAATACTTCACTATCTTGGTTACTGCAGCAGTTTAGTAAGTTTTGAACTCACTTTCAGTTCTCTGATTTTGTTCATTTCCTCTAACACAGTGTTGTCTATTCTGAGATTTGCTTCTACACATAAACTTTAGAATACATTTTTCAATATACACAAAATAACTTGCTGTGATTTTGATTGGGATTGTATTGAATTTATAAATCAAATTGGGAAGAAATGACATCTTGACTATATAAAATTTTTCTATCCATGATCATGGACTTAGTTCTTTATATTCATCAATTTTGTAGTTGTCTTTATATAAATTTTGTCCATATTTTCTTAGATTTTTACCTAAGTATCTCATTTTGATGGAGTGTTAATACAAATGGTACTGTGTTCTGTATTTTAAATTCTACTTGCTAATTGCTGATGCATAAAACAGTGATTGACTTGTTAATATTAACCTTGTACCCTGCTATAATCTTTCCTAAAATAATTCATAGTCTCAGAAATTTTTGGTATTTTTTTCATATTTTCTATATAGAAAATAATGTCATCTGTGAACAAAAATAGTTTTAATTCTTTCTTCCCAAATTGTATCTCTTTTATTTTCTTTCCTTGTCCTTTGTATGAGCTAGGATTAACAAAACAATGTTCAGAAGAGTGTTGAGAGGAATCCTTGCCTGGTTTCTCATCTAAGCTGGAAAACTTCTAGTACTTCACCATGAAGTACAATATTGGCTATTGCTTTTTGATGTTCTTTTTCAGCTTGATAATGTTCTCCCCTATTTATAGTTTGCTCAGAGTTTCAGTTAGGAATAAGGGTTCAATTTTGTCAAATGCTCCTTCTGCATCTATTGACATGATCATATGATTTTTCCTTTTGAGTCTGTGAATGTGATGGACTGCATTAATAAATTTTCAAAGATTGAAAGTCTTTCATACTTTAGTTAAATACATATGGTCCCTTTCTCTCTCTCTCATATATATATATATATATATATATATGAAACAAATATGTATAAATTTATGTGTGTATTTATGTGTACACACACAATTTATATATATATATATATATATATATATATATATATATACACACACAAATCCATACGCACAAATCCAGCTACATATATATTTGATTCGCTAATATTTTGTTGAAGAGTTTTGCATCTATTTTCATGAGGGATATTGGTATATAGTTCATTTTTTCTGTAATACCTTTTTCTAGTTTTGGTGTTAGAGTAATGCTGGCCTCATAAAATGATGAAACATTTCCTTTCCTGTCTTCTACTCTAGAAGAGATTGCAAAGTATTCTGTAATTTATTAAATATTTGATAGAATTTACCAGGCCTGGTGCTTTTTGTTTGGCCAGGTTGTTAAATATTGAGACAATTTCTTTAATAATCCAATTAGGATTACTTTTTGTGTGAGTTATAACAGATTGTCTTTCAGGGAATTGGTTCATTTCATCTGGGTTATCAAATTTATAGGCATAAAGTTGTACATAGTATTAGTTTATTATCTTATTATATTAGTTTGTTCTTCTTCTAGTTGCCTAAGATTGGAAGCTTCGATTCATGCTTTTAGTATTTTCTTCTTTTCTAACATATACATTCAATAGTATGAAGTTTCCCCTAAGCACTGCTTTATCACACATTTTGATGTTCTATTTTAACTTAGTTTGAAACGTATTTTTAAATTTATTGAAAGACACCTGTAGTCTGTGCATTATTTATAAGACTGCTATTTTTAATTGCCAAGTATTTAAGGAGTTTCCAGTGATTCTTCTGCTATTAACTCCTAGTATAATTCCACTGTGCTCTGAGAACATATTTTGTATGACTTCTATTCTTTTAAATTTGTTAAGATTTGTTTTATAATCCTGTGGTGTATCTTGGTGAATATTCATATGAGTTTGATAAAATACATATTCTAATATTACCAGATTAACTAATCTATACATAATTATATCCAGTTGATGATGATGCTGTTGGGTTATACTATATCTTTACTGATTTTCTATCTTCTGTGTCAATCCATTTGATGGTTCAGCAATGTTGAACTCTCCAATTATAGTAGTGTGTTCTCTTTGCAGTTCCATAAGTTTTTCCTCATATGTTTTGAAGCTCTTGTGTTAGGGACTTACATACTTATTAACTGTCATTATGTCTTCTCAGAAAACTGACCCCTTTATCATGATGTAATGCCATTCTTTAGCTATGATAATGTTCCCCTGCTCTGACATCGGTACTCTAACATTAATGTAGCTACTCTCATTTTCTTTTGATTAGTGTTAGTTAGTATGCTGTGGCTTTCTCCATCCTTTTGCTCTCAATCTCTGTATGTCTTTATACGTAAAGTGAGTTTGCTGTAGACAACATACAGTTTGCCTAGTTTTTGTATCCCACTTTGACTTTCTCTGTGTCTTTTAAGTAGAATATTTAGACCTTTTAAATAAAAAGTGATTATTGATATAGTTGAATTTATATTTACCATATTGTTATTGTTTCCTATTTGGTGTCTTTGTTATTTGTCACTGTTTTTGTTACCTATTTTTCTGCTTTTTATGGTTTTAATAGAGCATGTTGCATGATTCTATTTCCTCTCTTTTCACAGGTCATTCAAGTACTAAATAATAATAATATATTCATAATTTCCTCCCTCCTGTTCCTGGAATCATTGATCTCATTCAATTCTTGTATTCATAGTATATGTCAATATATCTATATCTATTTATATGCATAAGCATATATAATTAAATATTAGTGACATTATTTTTATTTTGTGGATCAATTAAAAGTAAGAAAAATAAGTGTTTTCATTTAGCCATTATATCTCTTCACCAATGCTCTTTCTTTGTTTATGTAGATTCAAATTTATGATCTATCTTTCTTTCTCTCTGAAGAACTTCATTTAACATTTCTTGCAAGGTAGATATACTAGCAAAAAAATTAAATTTTTTATTTATCTGAGAAAGTCTTTATTTCTTCTTCACTTTGGAAGGTTAATATTGCATGGTATGAAATTCTAGCTTGGTGTTTTCCACCTCTAAAACCTTCAAATATATATTAAATATATATATATATATATTTTTATATTTTTTTTTTTTTTTTTTTGCCTGTATGATTTATGAGGAAACATTGAATGTAATCCTTATTTTGCTCCTCTATAGGTAAGGCATTTTTTTCCTTTCTGGCTTTTTTCAAGAAAAGTTTTTTTTCTTTATCTCTACTTTTATGTATTTAAAACATACCTAGGTGTAGGGTCTTTTGTTTTTTGTTTGTTTGTTTTTGAGACAGAGTCTTACTCTGTCACCCAGGCTAGAGTACAGTGGCATCATCTTGGCTCAATGCAACCATCACCTCCTGGGTTCAAGCGATTATCATGCCTTAGCCTCTGGAGTAGCTGTGATTACAGGCGTGTGCCACCAACTGGCTACTTTTTATATTTTTAGTAGAGATGGGGTTTTGTCATGTTGGCCATTCTGGTCTTAAACTACCAACCTCAGGTGATCCCTTGGCCTCAGCCTCCCAAAGTGCTGGGATTACAGACATGAGCCTCTGTGTTCGGCTGTTTGTTTGATTTTAACATCTACTCTGCCTGGTGTTCTCTGGACTTCCTGAATTTGTAGTTTGATGGCTATCATTTATTTGGAGAATTTCTAAGTTATTATTGTTTCAAACATGTTCTCTTCTTTCTTTCTTTCTTTCTTTCTTTCATTCTTTCTTCTTCCTTCCTTCCTCCTTTCTTTCCTTTCCTTCCTTCCTTCCTTCATTCCTTCCTTCCTTCCTTTCTTTCATCTTTCTCTTTCTTTCTTTCTCTTTCTTCTCTCTTTTTCTAGTAGTCCCATTTTGTATGCTATAGCATTTGTAGTTGTTCCACTGTTCTTGTATATTCTAATTGATTTTTTCAATCTTTTCTTTGTTTTTTTTTTGTGTTTTAGACATATTTCTACAGACATGTTTTTATGCTCTAAGGTTTTTTCTTCAGTTGTGTCTACTAATGAGCCCATAAAAAGCACTTTTATGTACAGTGCTTTTGATCTTCAACATTTTTAAAATTCTTTCTTGGAATTTTCATCTCTCTGCTTTTATTAACCATTTATTCTTCCATGTTATTTACTTTTCCTTTGAGAATGCTTACCATATTAGGTATAGTTATTTAAAACATTCTGGTCTCAATCCCAATATCACTTACATCTTTGAGTTTAGTTCTGATGCTTGTCCCACCTCATCAAAGAATATTTTGGTCTTTTAGTATGCCTTGTAATTTTTGTTGAAACCTGGACATGATGTATTGAGTAAAAGACTCTGGTATATAGGCTTTTATTGGTGTAATGATAACATCTTAGGGAAGGGAAAACATTTTATAGCCATATGATTAGGTCTCAGTCTTCTAGTAGATTTGGTTTCCTGAGCTGTGAACTTCACAAGGGCTTCTCAGATTTATTTTCACCATTTAGAACGATAGGATAACTAGAATGAGCTGAAGCTTAAACTTTTCTTTCTCTTTGGATCTATTTGAATCTGATAAAACCCCAAGCGGTTATTTTCTGTTAAAATAGTTTCTCTTGAGGGAAAGCCTTGTTAAAAAGAGCAGAAGGCTGTGGATTATTTCAACCTGGTTACTTTTGTTTTTTCCTGTAGGAAGTACAAGTGGATGTTTCTCTCTGATCTTTACTGTGACAATCTAATTTTATCTCCTGGAGCTTAAACTAAAAAAAAACAAAAAACAAAACAAACAAACAAAAAAAAACATGCCCCAGTCCCAGTCTCCATGACTGTGCCTTCCTGGAGTTTTTAACTCTCAAGCTTGTTCATTGTTAGCTTCCAGCAATTTGACATTTACAGTTTAGGCTCTCATATTCCAGTACTAGTTTCTTCTGAGTTTTTTCCTTACAAGTTTTTGTTTCAGTAAGTTGTGATACTCCATATTCACTTGTCTATCTCTTCAAATTTGGGGGGTTTGGTTTGTCCTGTGACCTCACTTTTCTAATGGAACTGAGTTTATTTTTTAACTTGTTCAATTTTTTACTTGTTGGAATGAAGTATTTAATTCCAAAGTTCTTAGATAGTGGACCAGAAACTGGAAGTTGATCTCGTCCATTAATTTTAAAGGAGGCTACCTCCTCCTTCCTTTTCAGTGTTCTCTTATTTAAAATGTGTAGATGACTCTGAAGGAATTAACGTATTCCAGCATCATAGTATTAAAGCTAGTCCATCATGCATTTGGCAACAGACTACATTACCGTTTAGATACTTCATTTGCTCTGAAATACAGGATGACCCCGCAAAGACCTGCTTCAAGATTAGTCTTTATACAAAGTAAGGAACTTTTTAATTCTAGCAAACAAGCCAGATATCTTGGTTCTTTTCTGCCCATCCCATTTTACTACAAGAAATTGAGACATATTGGAGCAAATTCCTGATGTCAGTTCTATCGTAACTCTGGAAAAACATAATTTTTGCCTTAGAGTCTCTACCTAGCAAGGATAAGACCAGTTGTTATTTTTATATTGTGTTGTATTTAGGAGTTAAATAAGTCCTGCCTTATGCTATAATAATGAGAAGCATATATATTAAGGGCCCATAGCTACAACAACAAAAGTAATACGCTTTCGAATATATTTAGATTCTGTGGTAGGTGGAATAATGTCTCTTCCCAAGGACATTCTTGTCCTAATCCCTGAAACTATAAGTTTCACTTTACATGGTAAGAAGAGTTTTACATGTCATCATTGCTATTCCTGCTGGAATACAAAGAGAGAGAGAGAAAGAGAGAGAGAAGGATTTTACAAGTATCATTAAGCTAAGGATCTTGAGATGAGGACATTATCTGATTTGGATAGGCCCTTTGTAATTATAAGGGTTCTTAAATGAGGGAGACAAGAGGGCCAAAATCAAAGAAGGGTATCTGAGGACAGATTCAGAGGTTAGAGAGATGGAATTGCTGAGTTTGATGACAGAAGATCTCATAACCCAACAATAGCAAGCAGTCTCTATGAGCTAAAAAGTGTGATGAATGCATTTTCTCCGAGAGCCTCCAGAAGGAATGCAGGCATGCCAATATTTTGATATTAACCCAGTAAGGATTTTAATTTCCAGAATTATAAGGTAATACATTTGTGCTTTTTTAACCCACTGATGTAATATGTTACAGCAGCAACAGAAAACTAAGAGAGGATTTATTCTAATTCCTAATACTTGTCAGAATGCAAAACAGAAATTTCATGGGTTTAAGAATGAGGTAGTCTTAAGGAAGTCAGGGTCTTGAGTTTCAAAAACTTTTTTAATGGAAGTTTTTGATCTCTTTGAGACGGGACTATTCGGAGTATATGTTATAAGATCAGAAGTATTGTGATGGCAAAATATAATACCAAAGACTATAGAGATTTGTAAATGTCCAGAAGAGCCATCCCCTAGTATGTGAGCAGTTACATATACTATCCTCATCCATGGCATGCATTTATATTTGATTCTAGCACCGAATTACAACCATGTAAACTTAAGATAAATTTCAATCTGCCAGTCAAGGCAGCCACTACTATTTTTTAAGTTGGAATATCTGTCATTCAGAATCCTCTTAGAAAAAAGAGAAATCACTCAAAGTATTTATAACACAGGTAATTTGAAGGAGAACTAGTCCCACAAGTAGTAGAAGAGCTGAGAAGGTAAAAGGGGAAATTGATCATACTCAGAGATTAGAAATAGCAGAAAAATACTACATCTTCTGAGGTGCTAATACAAAGAGAAAATTGGAAGTCCAAGGGTTGGGATCACCCGACAGAAATTGTAACTACAGCTTGTCACCAGGGAGCTGTACCACTGCGGAAAACTTATTTGAGGGAGACTGAAGATGACGCCCTCGCCTTTCTGACCACCTTATCATCTGCTGTTAGTGCCTGCCTCTCATTAACTCCAAACAAGATGGATGCTAGCTAAAACTGCAGCCAAGGAAAACTAATCAGCAAAGGCCAGGCCCTCTGCTTGAAAAGGCAGAGCAAAGAGAGAAAAGGGATTTGAGAGCAATTGGCTCTGAACCACCCAGAAAGTGAAGTTAAGGAAAAAAAGCCCTCCCTTACTCACAACGCTTGGCTATGTCAAGAAATGCTAAAGAGAACATTTTGAAATTAGAGATTCTTTAAAAAGAGACACATTTTTCACAATCTGAGGACGATCAAAACTCAAAACTGAAGTGTATAAGACTCAGACCTTATGCAGGCATCCTTTTTACTTTGCTTTTTTGAAGCACATCAGCCTGGTATACTTTATGCACTGTAAAAAATTTAAAAACTGCATTTCCTTTTATATGACCTGTTTATGTGGAATTAACTATGCTAACTCATAAAGACAATTTACAAATTAGAAAGATACATAAATGCAATTTTCCAAATGACTTTTTTAAGTGAGAGTTTTGTGAAAACAACTGCTAAGATGTGCTCTTAGATTTATATAATAAAATAGTACAATGTTGATTGGATATAGGCACACTTGAGCCATACTTTTGTATATTCTCATATTTCAGATCCATCTAACATTGATATTAAGGTAGAGATAAATCTTGGAATATTGATAGTTTTTTACATTGCATACTATAAATTTGATGATTTTATTAGGTGCATTTCTGTCTTGCTACATATGATCATTTCAGGCTAAAAATTACCATTGACATTTTAAGTCAAAAGAGAAGCAAAATGTATGCCAATTAGTAGTCAATAATAATTTTCCTCTAGCAGATTATAGCAAGTACCCAGTACACAGACGATTGACTTCACACAAATAATCATCAATGCATAATCTGTCTCTTAGCATTTATCAAGCTTTTCTCTCCCCCAATTCATCAGAACTATAACAGATTTTATGCCCATCTGTCATAATCAATTGAATCTTTTTCAGCCGACAGACTAAAGCACATGGGGGAATTCCTAGATGATATGATGACCAGAACTCCCTTCTGTCAGGAAACTGCAAGGTAGATTGAGTGAAGATTTTTTTACCTATGACATGTGACTTCATTTTGGTTCCTCTAAGCAAGGAAATGGTATTTTTTGTCCTTATCCATTGTTTGTCACATTAGAGAATTTTCACATTTCATTTACAAATATTGTGCCATCTTTTGCTATATTTTGGCTATAAGAATCTTTCTATCATTTAATACATCTCTATGTAACACAGGTTAATCAGAGCACTTTGACATATACTAGGAAGATTAAATTCTCGATTTCATTGCCTCAATTTAACAGGAATGCTTTGAGCCTCTGCAGTGTACTCCTTTTTTATCTTAATGGGATCATAATCTGATAAGAAAAGTAAATATATAAACTAAGTATTACTATGCAGGGTATTGCATGCAAAAATGAACCCAAGAACAAAGTTAGCATTTAGTAATTAGTAGTGGGTAACTCTCTGAATGGTGAGACAAGTCTTCATTAGAAGAAAAACCGAAGCTTTTGAGGAAAATGAGTTTCAATTTGATAATCAGAGTATAAGTGTTTTTATCATAGAAGTGAGGATATGTTTTCTACCTCATTTCCATAGTCACAGTGAGATTAGACATGGAGATAAACCTTGGTTTTCAGTAGGAATGCCCAGACGTTTTCCTTGACATCAGAATTTGGCCAAATTCTGCTTTTGCCTTGCTACAATATTTGGAGCTTCAAATAGAGGAAAAGTTAAAGTAACAATTTTTTATTGATATCCCTCAACATTGACTATTATTTAATCCATATCCAAAAAGAATTTTTGTGCACATAACAAAAGAAAGATGCAGAGAAAATTTGGAGAGAATTTCGTTATCATAAAGCTAATTGCTCCCTTATTTGATTTGCAATTCCAACGTATAAAGGCTAACCTTTCCTAATTCTGCACACCAAAAGAAAAAAGCATGGAAAGGCTTTAGATATATATATGAACATATGATATATGTATATATCATATGTTCATATATATTTTCATTCGTATCTGTCTTTTCGTATATATGAATTTTTTCATTTACATATATCTTTCATATACATATCTTTCATTCATATATATATTTCATTCCTATATATCCTCATATATATATTAATAGAACAGTGAATTTGCATTACCACCGCTGTCCAAATCTCTGCCTGAGAGGTGTTGCTCCAGAGACTGACAGGTTTTTAATTAATTTTAATAATATAAAATTCCATTAGGAATCTTCCAGCAGTTCACTCTGCAAACTAGTTATTTTCATACAGTAAAATTCTCCTAAGTGTTCCCATCCATGTCTGAATTATTCATTTTTTCTTTGACTTGCTTATCTAATTATCTATGCTAATATCACATTGATTTGAAAATGATGATTAAAATATTTTAATATCGTACAAGCCAATTATATTTTTAATTTTTATATAGTATTGGCTTTTACTGGTATTTATTATGTGAGATTCGAAATAATTTTTCAAATTATTTCAAAGCAAAAATACATTAGAATAATCTTTGAATTCAAGTTGAAATGGTTTTAGATGTATATATGAATTTTGATAGAAGTGCTATTTTTATTATATTAAAATATCTTAAATTAAGATAACAATAATATATTTTTGTCTCTTTGACAGTGGCTTTTGGACATGGCTGTGGGATGGGGTCCATTGCTGAGGCAGCATATGTTTTCATTCGAAAATTTTAAAACAAGAATAAAATGAACTAAAAGTCAGGCTGCTTTTGATAGTAAATTATCATGTTGCAGCAGTTCTAAATCAATGTCATGGATAAAATATCCACCTCCATCATGGTGTCTCCTCCTAAATACCTCACCCTTATTTACTCCAATGTGATAAGACTTCGTAATTTTCATTTAAAAAAATTTGATGTTCTTAATTGACAGGTAGACATGGTATATGTTTATGATGTACAATATGATGTTTCAATATACATATACTCCGTGGAATGGCTATATCAAGCAATTTAACATATGAATTACCTCACCTATGAATTACCTCTTGTGTGTGGAGAGCACTTAAAATCTGCTTTGCTTAGTAAATTTCAGGTACACAATATATTGTTATTAACAGTAGCACCAAGGTGTTACAATAAATCTCTTGATCTTTTTCTATTATCTAATGAAAATATTTTATCCCTTGACAAACATGTCCTCAACACCACTCCCACAATCTCTGGTAAATAGCATTTTATTCTCTGTTCCTATAAATTTGACTTTTACGCTCCACATATAATTGAAATCATGCAGTATGTCTTTCTGTGCCTAGCTTATTACACTTAACATAATGTCCTTCAGGTTCATCTATGTTGTCACAAATGACAGAATTTTGTTTTGGCAAAGGATGAATAGTATTCCATTGTGTATACGTACTACAGTTTAAAAAATCAATTTATTCACTGATGGACACTTAGATTGAGGTTATGTCTTGGTTCTTGTAAATAATTTTTCAGTGAACATGGGAGTGTAGATATCACTTGAACATGCTGATTTTATTATTTTCTCTTTTGCATAAATACCCAGTAGTTGGATTGCTGGGTAATATGATAATTTTATTTTTAATCTTTGGGGGAAACTCTGTATTGTTTTTTGTAATTGCTGTATTAATTTACAATTAATTCCACCTACAGTGTTACAAGGGTTGCCTCTCCACCACATTCTCACCAGCACTTATATTTTGTCATTTTTGTAATAGCCGTGTAAACAGGTGTGAGATGTTATCTCATTGCAGTTTTAATTTGCATTTCTCTGATGATTAGTGATATTGCGCATAGTTTCATACAGTTCTTGGCCATTTGCATGTGTTCTTTTCCTAAATATCTATTCAGATCTTTTGCCTACTTTGTGATGGAATTAGTTGGTTTTTGCTGTTTACTTGTTTGAGTTCCTTATGTATTCTGGTTATTAATCCCATGTCAGAGGACAGGAAATATTTTCTGCCATTCTGTTAGTTGTTTCTTTATTTTGCTGGTTGTTTTGTTTACTGCATAGAAGCCTTTTAGCTTGATGTTATCATATATTTCTAATTTTGCTTCTGTTGTCTAGGCTTTTGGGGTTGTCTTTGCCTAGAACAGGAAATTTTTCTGTGTTGACTTCTTGGATTTTTACAGTTTTAGGCCTTATATTAAGTCTTTAAAGCTATTTTGAGTTGATTTTTTGTTTATACTTGGAGCTGTGTATCTAATTTCATTCATCTAATTCTCTTATTGAATATTTTAGACATCTTAGTCAAAAATCACCTGACCATAATGGATATATTTTTCTGATCCTGCTGTCCTGTTCCATTGGTCGATGTCCCTGACTTTATGCTGGAACTATGCTTTTTTTTTTTATTATTATTACTACAGCTTTGTAGTAGATTTTCAAGTTAGTTAGTATAATGCCTTTGGCATTGTTTTCTTTTTTGGTGTAAATTTATGAGGTACAAATGTAATTTTGTTACCTGCATGTTGAATAATGGTGAAATCAGGGCTTTTAGTGTATCCATCACTGGAATAATGTACCTTGTACCCATTAAGTAATTTCTCATCTTCGACTCCCATCCTCAGCTTCCAGATCTTCATTGTCTATCATTTCACACTCTATGTCCATGTGTACACATTATTTAACTCACACAAATGAGAACGTGGTATTTGTCTTTCTGTGTCTGAGTTATTTCACTTAAGATAGTGGCCTCCAGTTCCATCCATGTTGCTGCAAAAACATGAAAATTTATTATTTTTATGGCTGAATAGTATTCCATTGTGTATATATGCCACATATTTTTATCCAGTCATCCAATCATGGACACTTGGGTTGATTTTATATCTTTGCTATTATGAATAGTGGTGTGATAAACGTGCATGTACCTTTTGTTATAATGATTTCTTTTTCCTTTGACTAGATACATAGTTGTGGAATTGCTAGAACAAATGGTAGTTCTATTCACTGAGAAACCTGTGTACTGTTTTTCATAGAGGCTGGTAGTAAATTGCATTCCTTCCAATGGTGCATAAATTTTTCCTTTTCTCCGCATTGTCCCAAACATTTGTTATATTTTTGAGTTTTTTTAATAATAGGTATTCTGATCAGTGTAAGATAAATATATCATTGTGGCTTTAATTTGCATTTCTCTGATGAACAGTGATGATGAATATTTTAAAAATATATTTATTGGACATTTTTGTATCTTTTAAAAAATGTCTATTCATGTTCTCTGCCCACTTTTTTAATGGGATTACTTGTTTTGTTGTTGTTAAGGTCTTTGAGTTTCTTGTTAAGGCTTTTTATTTTCCCTCAAGAATATATTGGTTATTCAGGGTCTTCTGCAATTCCATATGAATTTTACAGTTGGACTTCCAGTAATATGCTGAATAACAGTGGTGAAAGATGCCCACATTTTTCTTATGTTCCATATCTTAGAGGAAAGGTTTTCAGTGTTCTCCCATTCAGTATGACGCTAGCTATGTGTCTGTTGTATATAGTTTTTATTAGGTGGTGATATGTTCCTTCTATCCCTGTTTTTGGCGGGGGAATGTTTTTATCATGAAGGGGTGTTGAATTTTATTTAATGCTTTTACACCATCAATCGAAATAATCATACCATTTTTGTCTTTCATACTGCTAATATGTTATATGAAGTTGATTGCTTTGTGCATGTTGAACAACCTTGCATTCCAGGGATAAAGACCACTTGGTCATAATTACTGATCTTTATAATATATTGCTGAATTTGTTTTACTAGTCTTTTTTTGAGAATTTTTACATCAATATGATCAGAGATATCGGCCTGTAGTTTTCAATTTTGATGTGTCTTTGTGTTGTTTTTGTATCAGGGTAATACTGGCCTCATATAATGAGTTTGGATGTATTCTTGTCAGTGTGCTTTCCAAAAATAAACTACCAAGAATCTTTACATTATCTTTTGTAGTAACTGATTTAACAAGTTCTTTGCTCCTATTGGGTCAATAATGGTAGTTCAACTATTACTAATGATATGAATAGAAAACAAGGAAATACTGGGTAGGAAAGGATTGTTCTTTGGCAAAGGTCACACCCTCAAGCCTGGATACCTGTGGCCCTAAATGAGGACAGGCATTCCTGTTTCATGTCCAAAAGCTACCTTCTGGCCTGCCATGCCCCCTATCCTGTACCCATATCAACCCCAGATCTCAGGCCTCAGAAGCAGAAAAGGAGAGGAGCAGACAAATAGCAGAACAGTGTGGCAGAAAAGAGAGAAGAGAAGGAGCATCTGAATGCTGAGAGGAGTTCTACTAGGGATGGTTGGAGAGGAGATCAGCTGCTGAGTGTCCAAACTCCAGGAAAAGATCACTTTCCCACTCTATACCCCCTCCAGCTCTCCATCCGTCTTGCTAAAAGCCACTTCCACTGCTTAATAAAACCCCTACATTCATGCTTCAAGTCCATGTGTGACCTGACACTTCTGGAACACTGGACAAAAGCTCAGGTTACAGAAAGCTGTCACACTGGCCCTCCACTCTTGTAAAGAGGCAGAGGGTCCACTGAGCTGGATAACACTAAAGCTGTCCATGGATGGCAAGGCTAAAAGAGTGCACTGTAACACACATCCATTTGGGCTTTGGTAGTCACAGGATACACCCGTGGACTCTGCTGTGGGACTGGAGTCCAGTGGCCTAGCTCCTACCCCTGTCTGTGTGCTCCCCCACTCCCGTAAGGGGTTTGAGCAGGTCCTATGAGGGCGGTAGGGAATTTTTCACTTTCACTAAGCAATCATCTATTTCTTTCAGATTTTTAAATATCTTACTCCAGTGTTTGCAAGTTACATTCTCATAGAAGTCTATTAACTTTGCTGTGTCTGTGGATAATTCATTATTTTTAATCTCCAGTGCATTACTCTGTATTTTTTCTTTATTCAAGCATGTAAGTCAGTTTTTGATTAATTTATTTTTTCCAATACTTTCTTATTTTCTATTTTTGTCAGCCCATACTATTGTTAATTTGTGCTTTTTCATATTTTTAAAATTTTGTTTAGTATTTTTAAGTTTTGTTTCTTATTGATGAAGGCATGTGATGGTACACATTTTAATCTCAACTTGATACAATAAGTTCACTCCTATGTAACATTAGGGAGAGGTTTCTTTTTAATAGAAGATTTTTTCCTATGGTAGAATAAGTCTGCAATAAGGCTAAAACCCACTGTTAGAATATGCTGATGTCCTAATTTCAGTACCTGTGTATGTGACCATATTTGGGAACAGAATTTTTGTAGATGTTATCAAATTAAGATGAGGTCACTCCAGTAATCTCCAGCCTAACATAATTGGAATCCTGATAAGCAGAGGCAAACGCAATGTGATGATACACACAGGGAAATGGACATCTGACAACAGAGACAGACACTGAGGCATTGCCACCGCAAGCTAAGAAATACCAAGACTTGCTCAGCAAACCACTAGAAGCTAGGAAGGAGCAAGAAAAGATTTATTTTTCTAGGTTTCAAAGGGAGCATGTATCTGATAACTCCTTGAATTCGGATATCTAGCTCCCAGTCTGTGATACAATAAACTTCTCTTCTTTATAAACGTCTCTTCTTTTCAGCCACCTAATTTGGTACTTCGTTATAGCACCCCTGGGAAACTAATATACCCATCCATCCACCCAAACAAACAAAAACAAAATATGCCTCACATGTACTTTTAAATTCTTGTTTACAATGTGTAACCATAATTTTCAGTGCTATTTATATACTGGTGCTACAATTGCAGAATTTTATTAATGTTTTTTAAAAAACTTCTCAGCAGAAAAGTCCTTATCATAAATGAGATACCTATTCCTGCCTGTATAAGTTACAGGATATAAGGAAGCTTCAGTTGCCACTTTCTGAATAATCAGAATTCTGAGTCATCCCTCCATTATTTATTTTAAGCTTTTCTATTTATAGTATGTCTGCCACAATATCATACATACCTCCATTATTTATTTTAAGCTTTTCTATTTATAGTATGTCTGCCACAATATCATATATATGGCCATTCTCCAGTTTCATTAAAAATGAGATTCATATCATTTTTGTTTGATATGGTCATATCTTTAGTTTTCTGTGTGGAAATCATATAATGTGTTCATAATTTTGCACCTTCTCTTCCTTTCTATTACAAAAGTAAGCTTTCTGATAGGTGGGGGCTATACTTATTTATAGCTTTTACACCTAAAACAGTATTTGGAACATTGTAAGCATAAAATAAAGATGTATTAAAGAAACAAAAGTTATTCATTCATTTGCCTACTTAATGACAAACAAGTGGAAGGAAAAAATAACTTTCCAAAGGTATAAAACATTTACCATAGAATATATTTTATATGACTTCTTGTTATACAAAAGATAGAGTAACAGAACAATGTAAATTTAACAATCAGTGTTAAAAATGAGTTTTCTAGTATGGGCAAACTATTTTTAAAAGATGCTCCAATATTATTTTCTGAGGGTGATATATATTTTTAATTGATATTGTCATAAGTTTTGTATTTTTACCTAGCACTTTCCAGAGCAACAGAGCCTGCATTTCTGTTGAGAATTAGAATCCAAGTTCCATTTCTGTTCATCTTTGTGCACTAATGTTTTCCAGTCAATAAAATAGACCAGCTACCATATTCACCCTGACTGATGCGAAGATAGTATTTGGTTTTAGAACTCATGATGGATAAGTGACAGCAATCTATGAAACCCACTGAGCCTATACATAGCATCAAAATCAACAAATCAAACTTTATCAATTACCTACCTAATAACTACAAAGTCCATTTTAATAGCCACTAGGGACTTGCCTTGGAATAAAATAAATACTATTGTTTCAACAAATGCATCTGCTTTTAATAGTTATTATCATTTCCTCTTTTTGTGCCCTAATAATTCATTAAAAATTTAAATTTAATTAGCAATCCTTTAAAAAGTACTCGATTATAGTTTATAAAAATCACTGACCATAAATCGTTGAGTTGCTTGTTCTGCTTTGACAAATGGAGAAGAAAATAAAACCAAGAGGAATCTATGCCTTAAATTCCCCAAGAGAGTGAACAAAAGGCAAGAACAGAAATGTCTCTGAGGAACTATTATGTTAGTGGAAAAGTAATTGTGATTTTTGCCATTGAAAGTACTGGCAAAAACTGTGATTACTTCTGCACCAAACTAATATCAGTTGTGTAATTATAAACTTAAAAACGATTTTTTTTATGTCATGATTGTTTCTGCATGTCCAGTGCTTTCTGGTTTTTATATAGTTTTCCAGCTATCTGTTAGGGAATTACTTTTTTCAGACTCTTTTTTTTTCCCTTGAGACAGTTTCTCACTCTGTCACCCAGGCTGGAGGGCAATGGGGTGACCTCCACTCACTGCAACCTCTACTTCCCAGAGCTCAAGAAATTCTTGTGCCTCAGCTTCCCAAGTAGCTGAGATTACAGGTGCCTGCCACGACACCGGCTAAATTTTGTATTTTTAGTAGAGAGGGGGTTTCAGGCTGTTCTTGAACTCCTGGCCTCAAGTTATCCTTTTACCTCAGGCTCCCAAAGTGCTGGGATTGCAGGTATAAGCCACCACACACAGCCTTCCTTCTCACTCTTGACTCTCATTTTGAAGTAATCTATCCCAATATAATGTTCTTCATTAGTGAAAAGATAAGAATATAATCTAAGTTTGGCCAAATAGATTTGTTTGCTCTAAGATATTGAATCTTGAGGTAAATTATGAAAGAATGGAGTGGACTCCCACTTCAATTAAAACGGCGATCTTTGAAAAATCAGGAGACAACAGATACTGGAGAGGATGTGGAGAAACAGGAATGCTTTTACATTGTTGGTGGGTGTGTAAATTAATTCAACCATTGTGGAAGACAGTGTGGTGATTATTCAAGGATCTAGAAATAGAAATACCACTTGACCCAGCAATCCCATTACTGGCTATGTACCCTGTGGGTAACCCCCCATATAGGCACCGAGGAATGAGAGCTAAGCAGAACCCTGGCACAGTTAGGGCTTGAAGAATATCTCACTTTATAGTGTTACTACTCAGCTATTTCCTATTATGTAATCCTTTACATAATCTTATATTAGTTTATAGAATTAGGGCTTGAAGAATCCCTTTATATAATCCTCTATATATAATCATATAATAGCTGAGAGTATGAGTGCCTAAAGAATATTTCCCTATATACATGCCTATAATTATATCTGAGTTCATAATCAGAGGAATGCCTAGAGCAGACACAGTGCAGAGCATGATGTAAGGGAAAAACAGTTATACCAGGACAAGAATCCATGGTCCAGGCGGCAGCATTCAGTATCATAAAGATACCCGCTGTATGGCAGGCTTGGGGCGAGAGCCACTCCTCCTGATAAAGGAGTTGTAGGACCTTGCTCCAGTTCTTGTGGAAGGCTGCCCTCAGAACGGCAATCCACCTTGGTAACTGTGAACTTTATCAGCTCTTGTTACTGTGCTGCTTGAAAAGCGTCTTCCCATAGAACCCATTGGAAGCTGCCAGAAGGTGGCGGTAACCTTGACAGCTCTGTCACTGCTATGTGACTTAAAGCATCCTCCTATAAATCTTCTTAGAAGTAGTTTGTCCATAGATAGAAGTATTGCACATGGCACCCTCTTCACTGCACACGGCCCACCTTCAAGCCTCAGTGACCTAAGTGGGGTGGACCCCTTACTGCACACGGCCCTTGCCTTCATGGGAAAGGGCCTCTTGCTGTGCACTGTCCACCTCCTGGCCTAGGTGACCTAATGGGGGTGGACCCCATGTTTTATTGCTCACGACCCTATCACTATCCTTAAAGATGATTTCACTCACTGCCCTGTCCTGTAACCTATACACAATAAATACTCATGCTTCTGGACATTTGGGGCCTCGCCTGACTCCGCTTATAGGTGGCGTCACCCCCCGAGCCCAGCTGCGTTTTCCTTGTGCTTCTGTGTCCTATCTCGTTATTTCTCAGATCCTGCGCCTCAGCACAGCATAAGGCTCACCCCACGACCCTGTGGGGCCATCAGCCTTACAGTACCCAAAGAATTATAAATCATTCTACTATAAAGATGCACGCACATGTATATTTATTGTGGCACTGTTCACAATAGTAAAGACTTGGAACCAACCCAAATGCCCCTCAATGATAGACTGGATAAAGAAAATGTGGCACATATACACCATGGAATACTATGCAGCCATAAAAAGATGAGTTCATGTCCTTTGCAGAGACATGGATGAAACTGGAAACCATCATTCTCAACAAACTGACCCAAGAACAGAAAACCAAACACCGCATGTTCTCACTAATAAGTGGGTGTTGAACAATGAGAACACACAGACACAGGGAGGGGAACATCACACACTGGGGCCTGGAGGGTGGGGGAGCTAGGGGAGGAATAGCAGGGGGATTGGGGGATAGCATTAGGAGAAATACTTAATGCAGATGATGGGTGGATGGATGCAGCAAACCACTACCATGGCACACGTATACCTATGTAACAAACCTGCAGGATCTGCACATGTACCCCAGAACTTAAAGTATAATAAATAAAAAAAAGAAAAAAAGAAAAAAAAATAGAGTAGATTCCACTTGTTAAAATGCATTTTTGAGACTGATCAGATTCTTGGAATTTGCCAAGAGCCTTTTTCTCAACTGGATTCTTCAATTTTTCTTAAAAATCTGCAATATATTATCATCTAATTGTAATTAAAATATGTTTTTTACTAAGTTGTCTAGAGTCTTTTCCTGATGATTTATTTAAATAAATCACTCTGAGTCAGATTTGTAATAAATCAGATTAGTCTAATTATTTATACAAAAGTTGATTCCCATAAAGGCAAAGGTAAATTTTTTCACTTTTATACTTGAATTTCCATAAGTGAGCTTATACTATGTTATCTGATGAATGTTTATTTAATGAACTAAAAAAATAATGACTATATTAATATATCTTGTTTCTGTTAAGTGATTTTAGCCCTTTCATGTGGTGAAATGTCTCAAAAATTTCTTCATTTAAAAAATTAAAACTTTTTCCTGTAAAATTAACAAATCACTACTCATAAATGTTAAAAGAGAGACATTCTAAAATAAGTTACCTTAGGTCTCATTAGCCAATAACTATCTATAGTTTTATTTCATATATCACTCTTCTACAAAGCATTAGAAAGAGAAGAGGGAAATTAATAACAGTACAGAAATCATAGGATACAAACAAACATGACAAAAAATTTATGAGGCGGTTTCCAGCCATGACAAAACAATTAAGGAATATGCAGGAAAAAAAAAAAAACTGTAGAGAGAATGAAACTAGACTTAACTTCCATAATCTAGTGTTTAATTTTTTAAACCTCTTTACTGTGAGGGTCTTTCATTCTTAATGCAGATGTAAATTTCATCAACTGTAAATTTCTTCCAAGTCATTGTCTGGCATGAAATGTTATCAAGTGAGTTTAGCTATACTTTAATTTTGGGGGTCAGTAAATTAAAACTACACACACACACAATTTTTATTTTCAGAGTGTTTGCTTATTTGGCTAACTAAAAACTGTTTTACTCACTTTATACAACACAATTTTTCTATACCAAAATAACCCTACTAGGTATTATGACCATTATTTTCTAAAATAATGATATTTTAATAAAAGAAAGAAACCACACAACCAATATTAAAATAAATATATTTACTTTGAAATATTTAAAACTAGATGTTATTTCATTATGTCATATTAGTAATTATTTATTATTTTAATTTTTTGTCAGTTAAGATTTAACTGTTAATCATCTTTAGTGATTTAATGAAACATTTTTCAGGACTGAAAAATGAAATTTGAATAAAATCAATTTACATACTTCCATTTTCTAGTGTGGCATAAAATGGACTTTGGTAGTCTTCACTCCTGTCCTTATAACAAGAAAAAGCCTGAAAAAACTGAAAATCAACAGCTTTTTGTTGATACCTGAGAGAAGTGAGGTCACAGGGAAAACCACTGCTCCAAAAATTGAAGAAATAGTTGGATATGGAGAATTATAGCTTAGCTAAATTATGGCTTATCTAAATAGAAGCCAAGGAGAAAAAAAACAAAAAAAAAACTTTATTTCAACCAATACTGGGATAGCAAAACCTAAACTGTAATTGACAAAATGTTCAAAACTCAGTGTGAATATCCTGAGTTTAAACTCTGAATGTTTAGCCTTAGCGGGGTCCAGACTTTGATGAGTTTTGCCTTCAGAGCACTAACAGGCTCTCACAATGAAGATTGGAGAAAAATCTGGTTGCAGAGGAGGAGGAAAGTAGTTATTATTAATATATGCCCAAAGCATTCTATTTTCCTTAACAATATCTACCCTAAAGAAATCTATTTTACCAGAGCCTGACTGGGGTTTTACCAGAGATGAATTAACCCAGGGTAATCTAACTCTAGCTCCATTTTTCCTTCCTGTCTTCCATGAGAAGCATTTGTGAAGGTCACAGTTCAAGGATGGGAACTCACCAAAAGACTGAGACCTAATTAAAGGACTAAAGAATGCTTCTTTCCGCCACACACCTTACCACCACATCAATCAGTCTCCTGTATAACAAAAAAATACAACTGAGGGAACTGTGTATTCTTAATGTTATATGAGCAGAGGTCTCTAGGGACACCAAAAGGCAACAAGGGACACATAAGCAGCCACCAGAAAATTGTCAAATTCTGACATACACAGCAAAGAGTAAACACAGCACAATTTAAGTGGGCAGTGCAATAACAAATGACAATTAAGCAGAAAGAAGAAAACACTAAGAAAGAATTAAAAGAAATCACTGGAAATGAAAAACATCCCTGAAAAGAAGAATGTCTTGAATGGCATAATCAAGAGACTGGATATAAACAACATTGTATTCAGTGAGCCTAAGGATATGCTAATAGAAATTTTTGAAACTGAAATGCAAAGACAAAATAGAAAAGAAAATTAGAGCAAAATATCCTACAACTGTGGGACGATTACAAAAAGTATAGCATTCATAATGAGACTGCCAGAAAGAAAGGAAGAAACAAGAACTATCTGCTGCAAAAATGACAGAATATCCCAAATTTAATGATAGGTACCAAAAAACAGACATAAGAAGCCCGAAGTACACCAAGCAGAATAAATACTAAAACATTTACACCTAGCATATCATGTTCAAACCACAGAAAACAGAAGAGAAAGAAAAAAAATCTGATGGATGCTGTGTAATTGAAAGGGGGAATGGGGACATTGTACTTATAGAGGAGCAAGGGTGAGAATTATATAACAACATATTAAATGATTTCAGTTCACAGAGAAGCAAAATGAATGATAATAATGTTATAGGGGATGGGAGGAGGAATTGGGAATACTCTGTTCTAAGGTACTTGCACTACCTGAGAAGTGATATAGTATTATATAAAGGATAACTTGGATTAGTTTAGAATATATGCTACAAACTCAACAGCACAACTAAAAGAATTTTTAAATTAAATCAAACAAAATGCTCAATTAAAACAATAAAAAGCAGAAAAATCATAAAAAAATAAAAACAAGAATAGTAACAAGAAAACAGTAAAAAATTGATAGATATTAATCTAAGTATATCAACAATCTTTTTAAACACCAATGGTCTAAATATAATAAAAAACTTATTGTTACATTCAGAAACTTTCTGAATAGTTTGTTATAAAACATCAACCAATGATATATTATCTAAAAACAACCCACTTTAAATATTAGGACATGATATATTAAATAAAAGGATGTGCTATATCATGCTGATACAACCGAAAGAAAGCCGGAATAGCTATAATAATTTCAGACAAGGCAGACTTCAGAGCAAGAGAAATTACTAGGAATAAATAAGAGTATTACATAAAGATTTGGGGGCAATGATAGAGTATCAAAGAGAAGGCATAACAATTGTTAATATCTTTAATAATATAGCATCTAAATACTTTAGACAAAACAAAGATGCAAGAACGAACGGACGAATCCATTATTACAGCTGGAGACTTCAACACCTCCTTATTAGTAATTGACATCCATGAGGCAGAAAATCAATAAAGATGAGGTTGAACTGAATAGCACCACCAATCAACAGGATCTAGTGAACATCTATCTATATAATACTTCTTCCAAAAATAGCAGATTGCACATTCTCTTTAAGCTCTCATGCAACATTTACCAAAACAGACCACATTCTGGGCCATAAAATACACCTTAACACATTTTAAAAAGTGGAAATCAAATAGAGTATGTTCTTAGTTCATATTGAGAAACCGGATTAAAATGAGCTAATGATCTATTGTTATTATGATAATGAATTCATAAATGACAAGTAGAATTTATTCTTTTTGTGCACCTGCCTTTTCCCAATGTAAATGTAATCACATTAACAGGATATTGAATATCTACAAAGAAATAGTAAGCAATAGGGCAACTGGGAAGAATGTCAGCAGAAATTTGCATAACATTCATATAAAAAAGGTGTTCAGAACTTCCACAACAATTAACAAATGAGCAATTTCATATTTTAATTTACATTTAATGTTTTAAAATTTATATTTAAAAAACAAAATTGGCCAGAATGTAATAATAGCGCTATACTATCATATGAAGACAATACAGGGCTATTATGACATTCCAACTCTGTATTAGTCACATTCTAGTACACTGTGAGTAATATAGTAGCCCCTGAAAATGAGTTTTGACATGAAATTTTTCTGGCTGTGCTAACAGATGCTGGGCTTCATACCTAGGTAACGGGTTGATCTGTGCATCAAACCACCATGGCACTCATTTACCTGTGTAACAAATACACATGTGCATGTACCCTGGAATTTAAAATAAAAGTTGAAAAAAAATGTCTTCAGACTTTGCAATTCGTAGGGGACAAATTGCTGCCAGCTGAGAACCACTGAGTTACAGAATACTAGAGCTAGAAATAGGATCACACCTAAAACTGCCTAGGCTGAAATATTTAGCTCTTTAGGGGCCCCATAAAGGAGAAGGTTCAATGAGTTTTTAGTCAGTGAAGTTCTTTCTTCTGTATACCTAATCATTCTGGTTTCAAATTATACATTAAAATAAACTCTGAATAATAAATAAATAAATACATTTGATGAATGATATTGAGGAATGAATGTGAGGATTGTTCACATTAATGTATGTATTTCTGAAATAATTTAGATAAAGGCAATATTATATTCTTAAATATATATATATTTCTGAAATATTTTAGATAAAGGCAATACCATATTCTTTATATATTTGATCTCCAACACACAAAAGAAAAATGATCAAGGAGCATTACTGAAATCATTCTGGTAGTTCTCATTAGGACATGAAATTTCTAATATTTGCAATTGTTTTCTACTTGATGATAACATTTCTATTTTATTCAATCACAAAACAAACAGTAATATGCATCTGACTAATTTTCTACCTGATTTGATTCACTTTAGATGTGAAAGTTTAGAAATCTCTTGAGTTTGTTAGGCATTTTATTGGATTTTAAATTAAATTAAATTTCTGTATTTATTTTATTGTTCTTTCTTTGTTTTTCCCTTCCATTGCTTATAAGGTATTTGGATAGAAACAGTGGGTGCTTTATGTATTTTGATGTTGTGATAAATACTTTCCACTGCCTCTCTCTAGGATTCAGGTAGGAACATTTTCACCCTGCCTCAAATCCTGACAGTCACAGTTTCCCAAGGATAATGAAATCTAACATCAAGTACATTGAATATGTAAATGTTAAAGGAACTTTCAGGATATATGCTGAAACATATTTTTGTGCAAAATTACAGTTGTAGATGTGACAGAATAACTGTATATGTACCAGATACTTGGCAATGAACAGCATATGTTATTTTTCCCAAAAGTGTTTTAAGTCGAAACAAGATATATCAAAAAATTTTAAGTTCATGTGTCCTTTTTGTAAGAGCATGAAAAATATATGTCCCCCTTTGTAGTAATAATGATATTGACACCAATGTTTAATAATCTTTCCATTTCTAAAGATTTATCTAGCCAATAAGAAAAGATGAAAAATTTCAGAAATAGGAGAAAGATGGGAAAAGACAGTATGATACATTATTTATTTATATGTGAACTTCATGTGTAAATAAAAATAGTCACTCTAGTGAGTCTCATTTAATTGGCCAGAAAGCAACAACAAATGAGCAAGTTTGTTGAAAGCTTGATATGCCTCTCAATCAAAATTAATGATCACTCAATAAATGTTATTAATAGTTTAATAATTAATACTAATAACATATAGACTACACACAGTATTAAATTGTAAATAAGAGTAAAAAATGAATATCCTATAGTTGATACTGATGGAATTTAAAATGACTAAATAGGGAATGAAACATTTTTTAAAAAGATAATCTAAATAATATATAGCGTTTTCCCCTTCATGAGGTGAAGCTTAATCATCTACCTCCCACCTTCCCTTGAGTGTTAACAGTTAGTGATTTATTTTCAAAAAACAGAGTATGGTAAAAATTAAATGTTACAATGAAGGAAATTGACAAATACTACCTTGGCCAGGTGAACAAGGTAAACATCCTTAGTGATAAGTCTTGTTGATGAGAAAAGATACTTCACCTTTGATCTTCCATAAACTCAAAAACCCAGCCTAATCAAGAGGAACATGTAAAAGAATAACATAAAACAAATCGAGGCACAGTCTATGAAATAGCTCACAGGTACTTCTCAAAACTGCCAAGGTAACAAAAAACATGGAAATAGGAAAATGTCTACACACCAGTAGAGATTAAGGAGATGTGACAGCTAAATGCAATGTAATATCTTGGATAAGATTCTGGAACAGAGAAGATACATTAGCAGAAAATCTTGTGAAATCTAATCTGAAGTTTAGTTAATTTAATATACCAAAGTTGGTTTCTTAATCATGGCATCTGTACCATGGTAATGTGAGATGTTAACTATAGGAGAAACTGGGTCGGAACTCTCTGTATTAAAGAAGAATGTGTATTTGCTGTTTTTAGGAGTAGTATTCTATCATAAATTACATTGATTTGATTGATGTTCTTCAGACTTCTGTGTCCTGATTTTCTATTTGCTCTATCAATTACTGAAATAGAATGGCTCAAACAATAATTGTAGATTTGTCTAGTTCTCTTTTTGGTTCTATGTATTTTTCATCCATGCAACTTGAAGCTCTATTTTTAAGTGCACTCAGCATTTAGGAATGTTATATTTTCTTGGTGAAATATCTTTTATGATTACTCAATATCCCTCCTCATCTCTTGTAATGCCTGATCTGAACCCTGCTTAGTCTGATATTATTATAGCCTCTTCAGCTTCCATTTGATTAATTTTGTTTATGTTTCATGCTATTGTAGGGTGCTAAGACCATCTACACTTAATAAAATTATTGATATGTTTGGATATAAATTATCAACCATCAACTTATTAATTGAATTGTATTTGCTCAATCTGCTCATATTCCTTTTTGCTCTTGCTGATTGTCTTTGAATTAAATGTGTATTTTTTATTACTTGGTTTCAATTTCTTTATTAGCTTATTAATTATGCCACTTTTTCTACTAGTTTTAGTGGTTGTTCTAAGTTTCATAACACACAGTTTTAACTTACCATAGTGAATTTACGTATATCATCTATTTGCCTATAGTTTATGAACACTACAGCAGTGCATAACGAATCTCTTCCATTCTTTGTATTCCTTCGTATATATTTTCAATTTAGATGTTATAATATTCATAATTATTTGTTAATGTTTTGCTTTATTCAATTATCTTTATGATTTGTTAAAATAAGAATACATGCCTTTGAGCCTTTGCTATTTACTTTCCTTTACTTTTTTTTTTTTTGAGACAGGGTCTTGCCTAGCCTAGAGTACGTGGACTGGGATCATAGCTCACTGCATCTCTGAGGCTCAGGCCATTCTTTTGCTACAGCCTCCCAAGTAGTTAGAACCACAGGTGTGCCTAACATCCCCAGCTTTTATTTTATTTTATTTCATTTATTTATTTTTTTTAAATAGAGACAAGGTTTCGCTATGTTGCACAGACTGATCTCTGACTCCTGAGCTCAGGCCCTCCTCCTACTTCAGGTTCTACTTTTCTTCATGCCAGTCCTGGAATGATTTATTTCTTTGTATAGATTCAAGATTCTTTCTGGCGACAATTTCTGTGTAGCTTTCTTAACCATTCCTTTTAGTGCATGTCTTCAGACAATCAATTCTCATTACTTGACTGTCTAAAAAATCTTTGCATTGTTATAAATATGTTTGTATCAGATATGTTTATATTTGATATAAAATTAGAACTTGGAAGAATTTTCCACACAGTACTTCCAAATTACTCCATTACCTTCTGGTTTTCAGGTTTTCTGATAAAAAATCGTGTTTCCTGCCTCATGACAGAATCATTTAATTTCAATTTCCAATTTTTTTAAAAAGAGTCATATATTTGTACTACTTATTTTTTTAGCACTGCTTGATCACAGAGATATAATATTAAAAGTTGTAAAGTATATTCATATCAAGCATTCCCAAATAATAATGTTATCACTTCTAGCAGAGAACATTCCTAAAGAAATTCGGCTGGGTGCAATGGCTCACACCTGTAATCCCAGCACTTTGGGCGGCTGAGGTGGGCGGATCATGAGGTCAAGAGATCAAGACCATCCTGGCCAACATGGTGAAACTGCGTCTCTATTAAAAATACAAAAATTAGCCGGGCGTGATGGCGTATGTCTGTAATCCCAGCTACTAACGAGGCGAGGCAGGAGAATTGCTTGAACCCAGGAGGCCGAGGTTGTGGTGAGCCAAGATTGGGCCACTGCACTCCAGCTAGGGCAACAGGGTGAGAATCTGTCTCAAAAAAAAAAAAAGAAGTTTATTATGCCTTCAATTTTATGCCAGTTGTTAATATTTTTTAAAAGAAAATACCAGCTCTGCTTAATAGTTGTTTGATAAAAGAAGACAATTCCCACCCCAGAATCACCATCATTTGTTTGTTTTAGGACAAAGAAAAGAATATGTGAGCAAAACTAAAAGTTAGATGATATGGGCAGATTATGTGGGAACATTCAGGGGAATAGGCTGTGCTTAGAGGTAGTCTCAGTCCCAGGGCATTCTTCCAAATGGTATAATCATACACTGTCACCATGCTTTTTATGGTCATCCTAATGTGGAAATTCATTATTGCTAAATGGTAAAGGGTTGATACATTTCCTAAACATCTTGAGCCCAAAAATAATGTTTTAACTGTCTATATCACCTATGCCACTCAAAAAAAACGAATGTGTAACAGTAAATTTCTAATTCACGGTACATTTATAACTGTATTTTATATATTTTGATTGGCAATTCTGTTTTCAAATATATTATTGCAGTACTAAGTCAAATAACTATGACAATGGAAAATGACTATTTCAGCAAAATTGTTTATGAGCAATCTTGCCAAAACACTACTTTTTGTCTTCATGGTATATTGCTATTATGAAGGTGTGAATTAATTCCTTAAAAATTATTTTTAAAAACCAAAGTAGCTGCCTTTCAAGAATACACATTATTCAGTAACTGGGTTTCTATTACCTTCATTTGAATTCCTAAGTCTTAATATAGATATTTATGTAAAAATAGATGAACTTCTACTTCAAATTCCTTTGAAAAACTATGAAATACTTTCTAAGGGAAAACAATCATATTTTATACTTGAAATTTACTTTGTAGCTTTTTTCATAATTGCCACCTGGGAATAGCACTGACCTTCCTCCCTTCTGTCATTCCTCCTTCTTTTTCCTCCTTTTCTTCTTTTCTTCTTGTCTTCCTTTCATTTTTCCTTTTTTACTCCTCCTTTTCATACTTAGTTGTTAATTGAAAAACTAATATTTATTAGGATCTTATTTTTGTGTTTACTAATTAAAAATAAAGTGTTGTATCTGTCCTCTAAGATATAACAAGTTAGATATGAATTACATGGCATCACCTCCTGCCAGTTTTACTTTTTGAGTATTGATACTGTCCAGCTCGATTTATAATGATCACCTAAAAGCAAATATAAATGCTGAAAAGGTTGACCTTTTGACAGGGACCCACTCTGGCAAGAAAAATGAACAATAGAAATGGGTGTTTGTAGACATCGAAGACTCTACTTGGATTCAAATCCTTGATGCAACTTGACTAGTGATGTGAACTTTGATTGCTAAGTTTGTTTTAACCTTAAAACAGAAATAATTCCTAATTTATCGGGTTATCGTAAGGTTTTAATATGTTAATAAATGGGATACCCTTGTAAAGTATAGCAAGCATTATAAATGTAAGTTGTTATCATCATCATCATCATCATCATGCACAAAGGTGGGTTGTTTGCTGGAAAATAAATGACATTTACAGGAGCGGTTAGTAAGCTTCTAATACAACTGCATATCTCTCTGATAAAATACACAAAATAAAGTCAAACAATCTATCAGGAACTCTGAAGGGTTTGAGATTTTACCCTATTTTCAAGCTAACAAGTTCTTGTACCACAGTTTCTTTGATGATACCCTAAGTCACCAGACTCCTGAGTCAGAGATAAAGTACATGATTACTCAGGTCACAACAAGTAGTCCTCAACCTTAAATATCGTGTATGAGTAGTGTGCTTTTCCGTATTTATTCTATATATTTCAAGGATATTATATTTTATGAGCCATTTGCCATCAAAACATCCAAGTTCTTACATAAAGAGTAAAGATACCATTTTTCAATTTTATTTCCACGTTATCATTAGTTATATAATTTTCTGTACCCCTTTTGAACATAAATATTAAATGGAAATACTATTTTTCTCCCTAACATATATGTGAAATTTTGATGCAGCTTACATTTGATATGTGTCTATTAAAATAATTGCTAAATGTCTGAGTGGCTGTTGTAAAATTGACAAATACATACAATAATGCAGAAATAAAACAGGTCTGCCAGCTAACGACTACTGTAGTGAGAAATTTGAGTTCTAGAAACATACATTTTATTCAGTTTATGCATAATGATAGGAAATACCAAAAGTATCATAACTAGAGTAGACTACAAATCATTTTTATTCCAGGGGAAAATAAAAATATAGGTAACTATCAAAAAATATGCATGTAGTAGAATAAAACTTAAGCAGATAAAGTAAGTGTGTGGCATGTTCTTGTTTTTCTTATAATCCATAAATGTCACATTTATAAATGCAATTAAGTAATAGTGTTATAAACTTTTCTGTACTAAGATTATGCATTTTTACTTCCTGCTACATAGATTTCTCCATATCATTTACTATTCCTGAAGACTTAATAGGTACTTTAAAAGATGGAAAAATTAAGACATTCAGAAAGTAGCAATTGTGTGAAAGAACTATAATTGTATGATTAGATCAAGAGAAGGCAGGTGGCTTCAGAAGTCAAACATTTTGTCAATCCTGCTTCATTTCCCCTTGTTCTTTCTTCAGCAGCCAACTTAAACCATAGCTGACTACATTCCCCATTCATCAGTTCTGTTATTTTTAGAATCAATGTGAATACGAAATAAATAATACCTAAAGAAACGCAACCACCTCCAATTCACTTCCACAAATTGAGAGGTGGGTGTCATCTGTACTATCAAATTCATTCAAGTGATCCTGTGATTAATGTTCTTAAATACGATTTCTTCTTTCTACATTTTGGCCATGTATTCCAATGGCTTCAATAAATAACCAACATAGTATTGGTTGAGTAAGGGCCTTATTTAGATACAGCCCATCATTATGATTCAAAATTCTCTGAAGAAATATAAGGGTTCTACCTTTTAACTCAAGTTTATGCTCTTTTCCCTGTGTTCTCTTCCATTAGGTTAAATCTCCATAAATTTTTGTGAGACTATTTTTAAGAATTCTTATTAACCCAGCCCTAATACTATCCTGGGCATGGTATTTGGAGCATGATTCCAATCATTTTTCTGAATCCAGATGAGAGACTGCATTCACCTTTGTAGGCCACTTACTGTTGCCAATGAGTCTCCACTACCACCTAGACATGATCTGCCAATATAACAGTAACTCTTCCTAGGCTTGTGGTCCTTCTTTTCATTCTCTATCTTGTATTACTCTGTCAGGGTAAATGGTATAAAATCAACCTTTGAATCTCAATCTCATGATTGGACATCTAAATGTTGAGGGAACATTCTTCCTTAAAGTGTTAATAACCAAAGTCAATCGTTTCTAACTAGTTGACAGAAAAGAGCAGTTAAAATGTAAGAGACATGTAGCTCTTACATTGTTATTTTCCAGGTGACATTATTTTCTAGTTATTCAATTTCTTTATATACTTGGGATATAAACTGTTTGATGTGTAATTTATAAATGTCTCCCTGTCTGAAGCTCGTGTTCTTATTCTTTTAAAAGTGACTTTCACATAACAAAAACTCTTAATTATGATGAAGTTTAATTAATTTTTAAATTGCACTTTTGGCATCATATGTTAGAAATTTTTACTTTAAACGTTGGAAGATGTTCTATATTATTCTCTTAAGAGATACTTTGCATATGCAATATTTAAGTTCCTTATAGATGCTGGATATTAGACCTTTGTCAGATATATCATTTGCAAAAATTTTCTCCAATTCTGTATGTTGTCTATCTATTCTGTTGATAGTTTATTTTGCTGTGTGAAGCTCTTTAGTATAATTAGGTCCTATTTCTCAATTTGTAGTTTTCTTGCAATTGCTTTGCACCACTTCATCATGAAATATCTGCCAGACATAATGCAATGTCTTGACCATTTTTTATAGCTAAGTCTTAAATTGTGTTGTGTGAGTCCTTTAACTATGTCCTTTTTTCAAAATTGCTTTGGCTACTCTTGTTTCTTTATCTCTCTGAGTTTTATAATAAACTTGTTTATATCTGCAAAGATTCCTTCTGGGATTTTGAATGGGATATTTTTAAATATATAAATCATCTCAGGGGGAATTGACATTAATTACATATATCTTGTAATCCATAAATACGATATGTCTTTATATACATGTGAAACACAAAATGTTTAGATAATCTTTCACCTTTTCAGTTTTTTTTTATTCTACTTTGCATTGTCTGACAGTACTATAACCATTGAAGCTTTATGATAATGAATGCTTTCATGATATGTATTTTTATCTTTTTGTTTGTATGCTGTCTACATCATGTTTCCAGTAGCTTTGTACAGCATATAGTTTTATAACATTTTAATACATACTATAAATATGTCTTTAACTGATGTCCTTTGAACATTTATATTAATTTAATCATTTTTGTCATTATTTTAGATCCGCATTTTAACATTAGTTTGCTTTTTGCCCCATCTATTTATCATCCTTCTGTTTTCCCCTTTCTGATTCCTTTTGTATTATTTAAATATTTTTAGAATTCTACCTTATTTACCTACTGAAATTTTAACTATATATTTGTATATTCTATTCATAGTAGCCTCAGAAACTATAATATACTTAAAAAGCTTTACATAATCAACATTGAATTAATATTTTATAATTTAAAATAACTTATAGGAAATTGTAAAATTAGAGGTTCTTTCTGTTAATTTTCTATTTCCTAGAGAGTATTCCTGGCATGGCGAAGAATTTTGGAATATTTTTGGAGATATCGCATAAAATGTATCAACCTTTAAATTCCATTTAAATATATTAGAGACTATTTAACTTTATGTTTCAGCAGACAGGCAGTCCATTGAGGTGCAAACTGCACATGCAGGGCCAGTTTCTGTAGGCTGTTTCCAATGTAATTTTTTTAACCCTTTGCTGTGCTATTCGGCCCTATCCAACTTGTGCTCCATACAACAGATAGTCTGAAACTAGGCAGTTGTCTATCGTGTAATTTAGTGTTCAAAACTTTTGTGCCACTTATTTGGTCATATGCGAAGCTTGTTAGAAATCTCAGGATTTCCTAACAGAACATAACAAATTTGTAAGAAATAAATAACCCCATTAAAAAGTGGGTGAAGGATATAAACAGACACTTCTCAAAAGAATACATTTATTTGGCCAACAAATATATGAAAAAAAGCTGATCATCCCTGGTCATTAGAGAAATGCAAATCAAAACCACAATGAGATACCATCTCATGCCAGTTAGATTGGTGATTATTAAAAAGTCAGGAAACAACAGATGCTGGAGAGGAAGTGGAGAAATAGGAATGATTTTACACTGTTGATGGGAGTGTAAATTAGCTCAACCATTGTCGAAGACAGTGTGGTGATTCCTCAAGGATCTAGAACCAGAAATAGCATCTGCCATGGCAATCCCATTACTTGGCATATACCCAAAGGATTATAAATTAATCTACTATAAGACACATGCACACATATGTTTATTGCAGCACTGTTCACAATAGTAAAGACTTGGAACCAACCCAAATGCCCGTCAGTGATACATTGGGTAAAGAAAATGTGGCACATATACACCATGGAATACTGTGCAGCCATAAAAAGGATGAGTTCATGTCCTTTGCAGGGACATGGATGAAGCTGGAAAACATCATTCTTAGCAAACTAACGCAGGAGCAGAAAACCAAACACCACATTTTCACTTATAAGTAAGAACTGAACAATGAGAACACATGGACACAGGGAGGGGAAACATCACACACTGGGGCCTGTGGGGGTGTGGGGGCCTAGGAGAGAAATAGCATTAGGAGAAATACCTAATGTAGATGACAGGTTGATGGGTACAGCAAACCACCAGGGCATATGTATACCTATGTAACAAACCCCGCACGTTCTGCACATGTATTGCAGAACTGAAAGCATAATTTAAAAACAAAAGAGATTAAAATATCCCTTTTAATACAACTGCCAGTCTCTGCTCTTTCTGAGGTTCTGTCTTTCTTGTTGTACTGGCTAGAATGGCTAGAATACAGGATGCAGAGTCTTTAACTTCTCTGAACTGTCCCTGGTATTTTGTCCTGCAGGATTCACCATCACCAAGGCTGGGGGAATTGAATTTTGGGATTTGTCTATTTTTCACACTTGGGGAGAAATGCCAGATATAGGTGACGGGGGGATGGAGGCAGCAAACCACATTGCCATGCATATACCTATGCAACAATCCTGCATGATCTGCACATGTACCCCAGAACCTAAAGTGCAATAAAATATATGTATTTAGAAAAAAAGTAAACATTTTTTTGTTTTGAGGTTAGAATGGTAGGAAGGAGATTTTTCTGTCTATGCCCATTTGTACTTCTTCTCTGGGAATAGTACAACACAAAGTCTTGAATACACAGATATAAAAGGAAAAGAAAATTTGTTTTAAAAAGAAAAAAATTATTTATTTCCTTCTGGGGTCATACATCTAGGTCTAAACATCTTATCCAGTTCTCCTTCTTTGATTCACCTTCCAGAGTCCTCTGATGGTTGCTTTGTATGTGTTTTCCCAAGATATTTAGTTGCAGCTAGCGGGAGAAATATGATGGAGTGAGCTCAGTCTATCTAGATGGGTCTAGAAATTAAATCTATTCTGAAAGATGGTTAAATGTCTAAAAAATTACTTAAGCATGAGAGAATATTTAATCTTTCACCTTTTATTTTATAAAGTTTCATAACCCTAGAACAAAGACTTAAAGATAGTTAAAAACTAAATTATGAATTATGAATTTTGAGATTATAGTACTCAAAACTACACTGCCCTAATATTGTATTGAAATTTCTTCCAAAGAAAATATAATGTAGTAAGATAAATTAAAACAGAAAACAGACCCTATTCTGAATGAAAAACTCTTATCATATGATACACAATGGCCCCAAAATGTCGACAAACTAACTGCTCAGAAAATGTATATTACTCTTTTCTAAACTAGAAAGAACTGAGGCATTTTCCAATGTTGACTAGTAGAAGCAACTTGAAAGGCCAGGAATCACCTCTCAATCCATCAGGTGCTGATTCTCCTTTAGGTCATATTTTATAAAAAGTCCAAAAGTGGTAAATTATTTATCTGTTCAAAACTGTGTCTCTAAGGGGAAATATTTTAGGCAAAAAATGCTCAGCTTTAAGGTAAATAAATAGAATTACAGTAAGCCTTTGGGAACAAAATATTACATCTTATGGTTACATATTATAAAAACTCTTATATTTGTTAATTTCATCAGGATTTTATTTTATTTTAAAACAATTATTCCCTTTCTTGGTCATTGTTAGCCTTCTTTCATGACCCAGTTGTGAAACATTTCTCAACATCTATTGTTAGAATGAAACTATTTTAAAATATTTACTGTGTAAAAAATTGAAGCTGATGCTATGAAATGAACGGATGTACTAGTGTATGTGTGTGTGTGCATGCACACACATTTACTAATAATTTTGGCTCTTGATTTCTTTTTAGAAATGATTTTACAGCAGTTAATTTTAATATCAAGAATATGAGTAATTTATTATAAAGTGATCATAGATTTTTCTTGTTGTCTATATTCAGCCTGTGGTCATGAGACATGGCAACTCTACTGGTGCTGAATGCTTCCTTGACATTCACATATGTTAACATTGCTTCATATTTTATCTGAAGACAGATATTTTTTGAACATTGCTTGCCTATTTTTATGGTATCAGATTCTCATATGTTAATGACATATGAGAATATAAGAATACAATAACTTTCTAACTTGAATCCTGGATAGTGTGGTTGATTAGGAGTCAAGAAGTAAATTTCTGTGTGTTGGGAAAACTATCCAAATATTCTTTTCCTTTCTGTAATGTGAATCCTATTGGGCACAATCATGTTTTGTGAAAAAGGGTAAAATAGGGAGCCAGAAAATAATTTTAAAAGAACATAGAGAAAGAACATTTAAAAAATTATTTGGAGACAAATAGAGAAGAAGAAAACTGGAAATAGTAAGCAAAGTGATCTCCTCAGTGTTTAATATTAATTAAAAATAAATTTTAATTTTAAACCACTGCCTGTAAATCTCACTTTAAAGATTTCCAACCATACTTATACCAACAGTACAGATAATTAGGTAGCAAACCTATTACAAAGAGGTCCAAGGTTAATTGTTCAGAATTGTTTTCAGTTTATGGTTTGCAATAAAGGAATCTCAGACAAAGCAATAGTGTCTATGTCAACAATAAACTTTTACCTTTTGAAGTGAAATACATGGCTTTCCAGAGATAGTAATTTGGTTACAGACTTTCCTAGGATTAATTCAGAGGTATGCTATATTTACAACAATAAGTTATATGCAGCAAATTAGCACAAAGTCTAACATGCTGAAATAAACTTGGATATTTTGCTTAAAAGTATGTTTTTTTTCTTGATTTAATTATTTTTAACCCATCTATAAATAATAAACTTAGACAATGACTAAAATCACGAATTGTGTAAAAATATCCTTAAAAACCAATTTTAATAAAATATCTATCTCAGTCATTGCTGTTAACTCTTACTTTTTATGGAGCTTAGGCTTCATAAAACACTTCTGTTTGAATCATAGTTAATCCACACATCCGACTTTGAATTATCGATTTTCATGTTTGACACAGATGAGAAAACTGAGTTATAAATTCGTTGAATAGCATATCCAATTGGAAACAGCCATTGGTTGGCAGAACAAAAATTTAAACCCAAAATTCTCACTTTAAACTTCATTCCCCAACCTAGCAAGACAGGACAACATTCAAATTCACAAATACAGAGACCACCACTAAGATACTTCTCAAGAAGAGTAACCCCAAGACACATAATTGTCAGATTATCCAAGGTTAAAATGAAGGGAAAAAAATGTTAATGGCAGCTAGAGAGAAAGGTCAGGTTACCTACAAAAGGAAACCAATCAGACTAAAAGCAGATCTCTCTGAAGAAATCCTACAAGCCAGAAGAGAGTGAGGGCTACTATTCAACATTCTTAAATAAAATAATTTTTAACCCAGAATTTCATATGCCACCAAACTAAGTTTTGTAATGAAAGGAGAAAATAAAATCCTTTAAGACAAGCAAATGCTGAGGAATTCTGTCACCACCAGGCCTGCCTTACAAGAACTCCTAAAGGAACCACTAAATATGGAAAAACAAACAAACAAAAAAAACTGGCACCAGCCACTGTAAAAACACACCAAAATATAAAGGCCAATGAACGACACTATGAAAAAAACGCATCAACAAATATGCATAACAACCAGCTAGCATCATGAGGACAGGAACAGAGTCACATATAACAATAGTAACCTTAAATGTAAATAGACTAAATGACCCAGTTAAAAGATACAGACTGGCAAATTGGATAAAGAGTCAAGACCCATTGGTGTGCTGTATTCTGGAGACCCATCTCATGTGCAAATACACACATAGGCTCAAAATAAAGGGATGCAGGAGTACTTACCAAGCAAAAAAGGGAGCAGGAATTGCAATTCTAGTCTCTGATAAAATAGACTTTAAACCAACAAAGGTCAAAAAAGACAAAGAAGGGCATTACATGATGGTAAAGGGATCAATGCAACAAAAAAGAGCTAACTATCCTAAACATATATGCACCCAATACAGGAGCACCAATATTCATAAAACAAAGTCTTAGAGACCTACAAAGAGTATTAGACTCCCACACAATAATGGTGAGAAACTTTAACACCCACTGTCAATACTAGAGAGATTAATGAGACAGAAAATTAACAAGGATATTCAGGACTTGAACTCAGCTCTGGACCAAATGAACCTAATAGATATCTACAGAGCTCTCCAAAACCAACAGAATATACCCCTAATCCATAGAGCAGACATTCTTATCAGCAGCACATAGCACTTATTCTAAAATAGACCACATAATTGGAAGTAAAATCCTCCTTAGCAAATGAAAAAGAATGGAAATCATAACAAACAGACTCTCAGACCACAGTGCAATCAAAATAGAACTCAGGATTAAGAAACTCACTTAAAACCACACAACTAATGGAAACTGAACAACCTCCTCCTGAATGACTACTAGGTAAATAATGAAATTAAGGCAGAAATAACGAAGTTCTTTGAAACCAATGAGAACAAAGAGACAACATAACAGAATATATGGGACACAGCTAAAGCAGTGTTTACAGAAAAATGTGTAGCACTAAATGCCCATATCAGAAAATGGAAAAGATCTAAAATTGACACTCTAACATCACAATTGAAAGAACTAGAGAAGCAAGAGCAAACAAATTCAAAAGCTAGCAGAACACAAGAAATAACTAAGATCAGAGCAGAACGGAAAAGATAGAGACACAAAAAAACCTTTTAAAAAATTAATAAATCCAGGAGCTGGTTTTTTAAGAAAAGTAACAAAATAGATAGACCACTAGCCAGAAAAATTAAGAAAAGAGAGAAGAATCTAATAGAAACAATAAAAAATAATAAAGAGGACGTTGCCACTGATCCCACAGAAATAAAAACTACCGTCAGAGAATATGGTGAACACCTGTACTCTATACAAATAAACTAGAAAATCTAAAGAAATGGACAAATTCCAGGACACATATAGCCTCCCAAGACTAAACCAAGAAGAAGTTAAATCCCTGAATAGACCAACAAGTTCTGAAATTGAGGCAGTAATTAACAGCCTACCAACCAAAAACAAAGCCCAGGGTCAGACGAATTCGCAGCCAAATTCTACCAGAGGTACAAAGAAGAGCTGGTACTATTCCTTCTGAAACTATTCCAAACAATAGAAAAAGAGGGACTCCTTCCTAACTCATTTTATGAGGCCAGTATCATCCTGATTCCAAAACAGCAAAGACAAAACAAAAGAAAATTTCAGGCTAATATCACTGATGAACATAGATGTGAAAATCTTTAATAAAAGACTGGCAAACTGAATCTAGCAGCACATCAAAAAGCTTATCCACCAAGATCAAGTCAACTTCATCCCTGGGATGCAAGGCAGTTTCAACATATGCAAATCAATAAACATAATCCATCACATAAACAGAACCAATGACAAAAACCACATGATTACCTCAAGAGATGCAGAAAAGGCCTTCAATAAAATTCAACACCCTTTCATGCTTAATCTCTCAATAAACTAGGTATTGATGGAACGTATCTCAAAATATTAAGAGCTGTTTATGACAAACCCATAGCGAACATCATACTGCATCGGCAAAAACTGGAAGCATTCCCTTTGAAAACCAGCACAAGACAAAATGTCCCATTCAACACAGTATTAGAAGGTCTGGCCAAAGCAATTAAGGAAATAGAAAGACGTAAAGGCTATTCAAATAGGAAGAGAGGACGTCAAATTGTCTCTGTTTGCAGATGACATGATTGTATAACATCTCAGCCCAAAAATCTCCTTAAGCTGATAAACAACTTCAGCAAAATCTCGAGATACAATCAACATGAAAAATCACAAGCATTCTTATACACAAATAATAGACAAGCAGAGAGCCAATTCATGAGTAAAGACCCATTCACAATTGCTGCAGAGAATAAAATACCAGGAATACAACTGACAAAGGATGTGAAGGTCCTCTTCAGGGAGAACTACAAACCACTGCTCAAGGAAATAAGAGAGAACACAAACAAACGGAAAAACATTCCAAGCTCATGGATAGGAAGAATCAATATTGTACAAATGGCCATACAGCTTAAAGTAATGTATAGATTCAGTGCTATTCCCATCAAGCTACCATTGACTTTCTTCACAGAACTAGAAAAACCTAAATTACATATCATATGAAACCAAAAAGAGCCCACATAGCGAAGACAATGTTAAGCAAAAAGAACAAAGCTGGAGGCATCATGCTACCTGACATCAAAGTACACTACAAGGCTACAGGACATAAACAAAGAGCATGGTATTAGTACCAAAACAGATATAGAGGCCGCAGAAATAAGGCCACTCATCTGCACCCATGTGATCTTGACAAACCTGACAAAAACAAGCAATGGGGGGGGAAATTCCCTATTTAATAAATGATGCTGGGAAAACTTGCTAGCCATATGCAGAGAACTGAAACTGGACTCCTTCTTTACACCTTTTACGAAAATTGACTTAAGGTGAATTAGAGATTTAAACGTAAAACCTAAAACCATAAAAAGCCTACCTAGGCAATACCTTTCAGGACATAGGCATGGGCAAAGACTTTCATGACTAAAACAACAAAAGCAATTGCAATAAAAGCCAAAACTGACAAATGGGATATAATTAAAGAGCTTTTGCTCAGCAAAAGAAACTATCAGAGTGAACAGGCAACCTACACAATGGGAGAAAATTCTTGCAATCTCTGTCTGACAAAGGTCTAACATCCAAAATCTGCAAGGAACTTAAATAAATTTACAAGAGAAAAACAGCTCCATCAAAAAGTGGGCGAGGGATATAAACAGACACTTCTCAAAATAAGACATTTATGGGGACAACAAGCATGAAAAAAAGTCCAACATCACTGGTCATTTGAGAAATCAAAACTGCAATGAGATACCATATCACACCAGTTAGAATGGTGATCATTAAAAACTCTGAGAAAACAGATGCTGGTGAGGACATGAAGAAATAGGAACACTTTACACTGTTAGTGGATGTGTAAATTAGTTCAACCATTGTGGAAGACAGTGTGGTGATTCCTTAAGGATCTAGAACCAGAAATACCATTTGACCCAGCAATTCCATTATTGGGTATATATCCAAAGGATTATAAATCATTCTACTATGAAGACACTTGCACACATATGTTTATTGTAGCACTATTTACAGTAGCAAAGACTTGGAACCAATCCAAATGCCCAGCAATGATAGACTGGATAAAGAAAATGTGGCATATATACACGATGGAATACTATGCAGTCATAAAAAAGAATGAGTTTATGTCCTTTGCAAGGACATGGATGAGGCGGGAAACCATCATTCTCATCAAACTAACACAGGAACAGAAAACCAAACACTGCATGTTCTCACTCATAAGTGGGAGCTGAACTATGAGAACACATGGACACAGGGAGGGGAACTTCACACACCAGGCCCTGTTGGGGGGGGCGGGGGAGAAGGGGAGGGAGAGCATTAGGACAAATACCTAATGCAAAAAAGCAGGGCTTAAAACCTAGTTGACGGATTGATAGGTGCAGCAAACCACCAGGACATGTGTACCTTGCAACAAACCTGCACGTTCAGCACATGTATCCCATAACTTAAAGTAAAAAAAAAAAAAAAAAAAAAAGAGGAGATCGTGTCTTTTGCAGGAAGATGGAGCTGGAGGCCAGTATCCTTAGCAAACTAAAGCAAGAACAGAAAACCAAATACTGCAGGTTTTCACTTATAAGTGGGATATAAATGTTAAGAACACATGGACACATAGAGCCAAACAATACACACTGGGGCCTATTGGAGGGTGAGGTTAGGATGAGGGATATCAGGAAAAATAACTAATGAGTATTAGGCTTAATACCTGGGTGTTGAAATAATCTGAACAACAAACCTCATAACACAAATTTACCTGCGTAGCAAATATGCACATTTAACTGTGAACTTACAATTAAATTTTTTAAAAATCCTACCATGTATTTCAGAAAATTGACCCACACAATCAAATTTTGAACATAGCCTAGTATAACTTGTATATACAGATTGAGAAATTAGTTTTAGCTAGTTCATATTTAAACATCTGATACAGTAAAGAATACTAACCAATCTTGATTGTGTAACTCTGGATTTATGCTACAGTGCCTTGTTCTTCCAACTGATATATATATCAAATACATTGCTTTACTTCCTAAGAGCTTTTTTTTCTTTAAGTTGGAAAGTAAGAATGACTCCACCACAACCTTATTCTAATGTATGCAGCTCCTATCAATTAGGGGAGTTAAGCAGTCAATAATTTTGCAAATTTACAATGAGAAGAAGGCAGGGGTGTGTTATGTCTTGAGGATCTAGCCTTAGCAGTGTCAAAGAATGGACTATCAGAAGAAGCCCTCTGGGAATTTTATTTTTGATGCCCAATTTTGAAGAAAATGCTTGAAATCTTTTAATTTGCCTAGATTACGCAAATTAATTTTCTTTTACTGAAAAAAATAAAAGCCTAAGGATAGTGTGATGCAGCTGAAATCAAGATTACTCAAATAATTCAATCTCCACCAGCCTGCCAAAATAATTTAAGTGTTCAAGGTTAGATAAATGGCTTTTAAGTTTGTACTCTACAAAATGAATTGGTATCGTGCGGAAAAAAAAAAAAAGCAAACAAACAAATATAGTCTTAGATATATATAGGGTGAACAACAGAAACAAATAGTGTCAGTAAAAAATTCTTATTACTGATAACAGAATGCAACTTTTAAATGTCTTCTTTCTGTTTTATCTAATTTTTAAAATAATGTTCAGTAAAGATATGAAAAAAAAAGCTGAAATTGGTCAGGTGTGGAGGCTCATGCCTATAATCCCAGCACTTTTGGAGGCTGAGGCAGGCAGATCATCTGAGGTCAGGAGTTCATGACCAGCCTGGGCAACATGGTAAAATGCCGTTTCTACTAAAAACACAAAAATTAGCTGGGTGTGGTGGTGCATGCCTGTAATTCCACGGGAGGCTGAGGCAGGAGAATCGTTTGAACCCAAGAGGCAGAGGTTGCAGTGAGCTGAGACCGCGCCACTGCACTCCAGCCTTGGGCTACGAGAGCAAAATTCGGTCTCAGATGAAAAAAAAGACAAGAAAAGAAAAGAAAGGTGAAATTAAGCAAAAGTAACTGAAAATGTAAGTAGGTATGAATTGGGACCTGGGCAATAAAACAAAGGACTGACTTACATTTCCTCTGACATCCCCTTTCATTTGTCCCTTTCTTAAATTTTCATATTGTTTTTGGTATTATATTTATTATTTTTATAATGATTAATGAGGTACTTAAGCCATTGTTTTAACAATTTTGAAAAGTTTTTTTTAATTTATCCTTATGAAAAAGGAGATTAACAGGTTTTCACTCAGGCCTACAGCCAATAAATCTCCAGCCTTATTGTTTGTATTATTGTTTTAGATCCTACGATGTTTACCATGATGGCCCTAAGTATTATAACAAATATATAGAAGTTGATTCATCTATTGTATGCAATTTCCCTTGAGAGTTAGAAACAGGAGGGAAAATAGCTGTATTTTCATAACTCCAAGCAGCTTTTGTTACTTCAACTTTCTCACCAATTCTTAGTACTTTTACTTAGTACCTTCTGAGATATATTATTATCTGTTTTCATGGTCTGTAACATATTCAATGTTATATTCAGAAATTCTCATATGTTTCTTTTTCCTTTTTATTTTAGATCTATAAAGACCTGGTCATTAACTTTTTAAAACATTTTTAAAATTTTTATATGTTTTACTTTCCCAAGACCTTTTACAAATGTGTCTTTTAATTTGCTGGCTATGGTGAGTTTTCATAATTTACAAGAATTTCTAATGCACTGGGCTTTCCATAAGGATTTAAGTCTATGAGAATTACTTTTTCCTTTTTACATGAACTAGGACTTGGATAAGAATCAACTGCCTTATATTACTTCTCCCTTCCCCACCACCAGAAATACTTTATTCATAGCTTTAACTTATTTGGGGACTCTGCATTGCCATAAAAATAGTTAAATTCCAGACGACAGAAGTTTTTAGGCCTGAATGTCCACAGGGTATTTATCATGCCTGAAGTCAAATAACTTCATCAGACTCTGTGAAGATTTTTCTATATCAACTTTCCCTAGCATATGATATGCATTTGACATCAGCTTCTTTTCATATTTTTAAAAGAAATGTTCTCTAGATGTCTTTCAATGTTTTCATCCTCTATATTTAATTATATAGAAACAATTATATAATTGTAAGTTCTAGGTTATATTCCTTTTCTACCATATCTTTCTTTTCATTCTACGTTATTCTCCATTTATTTTGCTTGTTTTTTTCACAGAAGCCCAACCTTCTGGACAATGTTAGCAATGTTTACTCTAGAAGTTGTATCTCTTTATATGGCTTTCCTTTCTCTAATAGCTTTGTTTATTTTCATTTCATTTCTGAAGTCCTAATTATCTTATATTTCTTTGATATTTTAAAATTTTCATTTGAACTTATTCTAAAGCTGCTATGTTTCATAAATTAGTGTTAGTATGAGGAGAAATATTTATTACAGATTTCAGTTTTCTTTGCAATTTTTTAACTGATGAGTGTTCTCATAACTTTTTATGTTATTTTCTTCCAAGTCTCCTTTTTGTGGTAGCTATAAATAAATCTCATAATTTCATTTATTTCCAAATGACTGTGGGTCTATCTGAGTCAGTAATTTATAGAAGCAATCACTGGGGCTGACAGAATGTTAATATAGAACTGTGGAAGTTTTAATTCAGGTGAGCTATCTCCAAATATTTACTTATCAAATCTCTTCTACTCTCTGCTCTGTACATACATCTCTGTTCACTGGACATGTTGACTCTCATATGGCTGTGTTTGTCCAGGAGGTCTGTACATTTCTTTTCAACTAACTCTCATCAGCTGTAGTCAAGATGATCATACATGGAATAACTTCTTCACTCTACTTGTCCTCAAATCTAATTCCAGCAATTGCAAGAATGTGTTAGACTTCCACTTCAGATTCTCATTGTGAAATACCTGCTAACTGTGAGCTGCTCAGAATTTTCTATTCTAGATCTTTGAACATAAACTGCATGACTGTACTTCTCAAAATTTATACAAATATAAGACACTGCAAACGTATGGCCACACAGCTTAGCACTTGTTCTATCTCCAGTTCTTGGCCTGGTTTTCTATATATTTGAGAAACCTGGAGAGGGTAGAATTAACTAATATAATTCCTCAGTGGGTAAAATAAAGAAGTCAGCAATGCTCACCTTTCTTTTGGAAGTTCTTTATCATTTTAAGTACGTTACTAAAACAGTTCTCTAGATTCCAGCAGTACAATGGTCATTTTCCTATTCTTCCAGTTCAAGTTTCTGCATCTGTGGGAAAAATAGAACATTCTATATGGACACATTTTGCCAATATCAGAATTTTCAAAACACCTATTTCTATGATGTATATGGCCAAATTGCTTTCTTAATGAACAGTTACACTAGTTTTATGGTAGATAATTAGGGAATATGTGCTAAATAAAATTTATCTGTAACACAGTATGAGTTTCATGCCTACACTTACATCACACTTACATCTCAGCTCAACATCCTGGAGAAAATTAAGAATATGTCCATCTTAAGGTGACATATGAGTAAGGAAGAAAGCTAAGCAAATATCTGAGGGACATCTACACACATACATTACATACACGTGTAATGTGTGTGTGTGTGTGTATGTGTGTGTATCAGGCATACCTTGGAGATATTGCAGATTTGGTTCCAGATCACCATGACAAAGTATCTCCATAAAGTGAGTGAAATAATTTTTTTTTTGTTTTCTAGTCAATATAAAGTTTATGTTTACATTCCACTATAGTTCATTAGGTGTTCAATCGCATTATATCTGAAGCAACAATGTACATACCTTAATTTTAAAAGTATCTTATTGCTGAAAAATCTTAACAATTATCTAGGCCTTCAACAAGTCTTAATCTTTTTTCCGTTGGAAGGTTTTTCTTTGATACTATGGCTGCTGACTGATCAGAGTGCTTGTTGCCAACCAGTGTGGGAGTGGTCGTAGCAACTTACTACAATAATTCAACAATGGAGTTTGCCACTTTATGTATTACTCCTTTCCTGAATACCATGTAAGGCTGTTTGATAACATTTTCCCACTGAAGAACTTCTTTTGAAATAAGAATCAATTATCTCAAACCCTGCCACTTCATTATTAACTAAGTTTATATACTATTCTAAATCCTTTGTTGTTATTTTAACAATGTTCACAGTATCTTTACCAGGAGTAGCTTCCATCTCAATAAACCATTATTTGCTGATTCATAAGAAGTAAGTCTCCATTCAAGTTTTATCATGAGATTACAGTAATTCAGTTATATCTTCATGCTCCACTTCTAATTCTGGTTTTCTTGCTATTTCTACCACATCTATAGTAACTTCCCTTATTGAAATCTTGAACATTTCAAATTTATCCTTAAGGATTGGAATGAACTTCTTACAAAAGCCTGTTAATATTGATATTTTGACTTCCTATGAATCTTCAATTTTCTCAGTTGCACCTAGAGTGGTGAATCCTTTGTAGGTTTTCAACTTACTTTGCCAAGATCTATTATAAGAATCACTATATATGGCAGCTATAGCCTTACAAGTTATATTTCTTAAATAATAACATTTTAAAGTTGACATTACTCTTTGATACGTGGCCTGCAGGAGGGATGCTGTGTGGTCAGGAACAAAAATAAATTTAATTTCTTTGTACATCTCCACCAAAGCTTTTGCAGTCCAATATGCATTATCAATGAGGATAAATATTTTAGAAAAAAAATCTCTTTTTTTCTGAGCAGTAGAGTTCAACAATGGGCTTAAAATATTAAATAAACCATGATGTAAACAGATGTGTTTTCACACAGGCATTGCTTCATTTATACAGCACAGGCAGAGTAGTTTATCATAATTCCTAAGGGCTCTAATATTTTCACATTTGTAAATAAGCATTGGCTTCCAGTTAAAGCTATACCCTAACAAGAGAGCCAGCCTTTTCTTTCGGTCTTTGAAGCCAGGTAAGTATTGGTGGCTTCTCCTCTCTAGCTATGAAAGTCCTGGATGGCATCTTCTTTCAATATAAGACTATTTTTTCTACATTGAAAAGCTCTTGTTTGGTGTAGCCCTTAGCTAGATCTTCTGAATAACTTTCTGAACGTCTGTATCAGTACTCGATGCTGTGCCTTATACTTTTATATTATGGGAATGACCTCTTTCTTCAACCTCTTAAAGTTTGAAGCTAGCAGAGATTGATTCACTCCGCTAGCTTCAAACTTTCCTTCTGCAGTTTCCTTACTCTCTTAGCCTTAACAGAATTGAAGAGAATAAGGGTCTTGCTTTGTATTAAGCTTTGGTTTAAGGGAATATTACGGTTGTTTTGAATTTCTTTCCACACCGCTATAACTTTCTCCATACCAGCAATAAGGCTGTTCTCCTTTCTTATCATTTGTGTGTTCATTAGAGTAGCACTTTTAATTTCCTTTAAGAGCTTTTACTGTGAGTTCACAATTTGGCTAGTTGTTTGGCACAAGAGGTCTAGCTTTTGGTGTATCTTGACTTCTGACATGCCTTTCTTGCTGAGCTTAATTATTTCTAGCTTTTGATTTAAAGTGAGAGGTACATAACTTTTCTTTCACTTTAAGACATAGGGGGCACTGAAGTGTTATTAATTGGCCTAATTTCAATATTATTGTGTCTTAGGGAATAGAGAGGCCCAAAGAGAGGGAATAAGATAGGGGAATGGCTAGTCAGTGGAGCAGTCAGAACACACACATCACCTATTGATTAAGTTGGCCATGTTACGTGGACGTGGCTTGTGGCACTCCAAAACAATTACTATAGTAACATATTAGGATAAGAAATATGGTAATAATGAAACAGTGTGATACTGTGAGAATTACCAAAACGTGAGACATAGACACTAAGTGAGCCCATGCTGTTAGAAAAATGGCTCTGATATGCTTGCTCTATATATGGTTGCCACCAACTTTTACTTTTTAAAAAATGCAGTACCTGTGAAATTAAATAAAGTGAAGCACAACAAAATGAGGCATACATGTTGATGTGTGAGTCTGTATACTTATGTGTATATCTGTGTATGATGTACATATATACGGTATTTTTTTCTCAGGAAGTAGCAGGGTAAACATCTGCATAGGAATCTTGCTTGCAGACAGCAAATGAAGACTCAAGCTCTCAATGAGCACAGGATGCTCAGCTTTCCTGCTAATTTACAGTCACTCCTTAGGAAATTATGTATAGTCATTTCACGTAATATGCACATGTCAACAAATAACTGATGAGTATAAAAACAAACATGTACATGAATTGTTTTTGCTGTTTTTTGAAATGTCACAATTATCATGGTGGAAGCAAAATTAAAAGTGGAAAATAGTGGTAAAAATATCTCTGTATGCCACCTGTGAAAGTGGTTCTTTTAGCAAAAGGAAACTCATATAATTTCATGATCTTCATAGGAAAGAAAACAAGGAAAACTTCAGAAAAGGAAAAGAAAATTTTACATCTAAAAATGCATACCATGTAAGCTAGGACCTTTACTAAACCACAGGCAAAAATACTAATGAAAAGAGAATTATTCAAAGGTGACTTTTGTTTCCATTCACCCTCAGTGGTCAGGTGTTAGAATTGCTATAAAAAAGTCATTATGGAGATAAGTAGCTTTAGATCCCATGCCATTACTTTCATCATTCATAAGTGTTGTTTGTACTTGCTTTAGTACACGTTTGCTTTGTTGATTTATTTTGCTATTTTCTCCCATGTGAGGTAATAAAACTGCTCCAAATGATTCCCCTCAGTCATTTCATCATTATTTTGTAACAGAATTTGAAATATAAAACAAGGGCACTGCTGTACTAGAGTGCAAAGCACCAGGGAAAACCGATAGCCATCTTTGTAAATAGATGGCAGAAATGGCGATAATCTGTGTTCTTGGTTTTTAGGAGCATCTTAGTTTCTGAATCTATTATACAAATTGAAAATAGGAATTCTTTAAAAAATGCAGATATAACTGGGAAAGAATTCAAGAGTCTTTCCAATATATGGGAAACGCGTTAATTATGCATGATGTGTATATGTATGTTGGGGCGGAAGGGTTGTTCTTACCTATATCTTCAGTGTCACTGGGGGCTACGCTGGTGTTATTACACACACAAAAAGTATAGATTTTATGGTAAATAAATTAATTTAGGAATAAATGTGGGGTTCAAGAAGTGTAAAATGCTTAACTTACGAGTAAGATAAATTACTTCAAACTAATTTGCTATTAATAACATACTTCATGTTACATGAGATAAAATGAACAGAATTATAAAGTAAAAAAAAAATTCCAAATTATCCATTTTTCCTTTATCTTGCTTTGCTGTTGTGCTACCTTTTTTCAAATCAACATCTATCATATACAATATTATTATTATATTGAGATGGAGTTTCACTTTTGTGGCCCAAGCTGGAGTGCAATGGCGTGATCTTGGCTCACTGCACCTCCATCTCCCAGGTTCAAGCGATTCTCCTGCCTCAGCCTCCCAAGTAGCTGGGATTACAGGCGCGCCACTATGCCCGGCTAATTTTTTTGTGTTTTTAGTAGAAACAGGGTTTTACCATGTTAACCAGGCTAGTCTCGAACTCCTGACCTCGGATGATCCGCCTGTCTTGGCCTCCCAATATGCTAGGATTAGAGGCTTGAGCCACCATGCCTGGCCAGCATATACATTAACTTAACCTGTATGCCTCTGTTGCAATTTTTAACTAATGGTTCTTCTTTTTATTTCTACCAAGCCCTTCTAGCCACTATGGTAATTTTTTGAGTCTTTCTACATATTACAATTATTTAGGAAGTATGAGAAAATAGAAAGTCCTTTCTCCAAATCATCACATAGGAATATGTTCATCTTTCTATTATACATGCTTTTGTGGTTCACTTTCACATATGCCACCTCCCAATACATAAAAGAGAAGGAAATAATGTAATACAGTCCAATATAACATGATTCCAAAGACCAATGGGTTAATAAAAACTTTATTTGTTGAATAGTTGCTGTAATGTATGAACTAAATTAGGCCTCCAGATATTAATTTAAATTGGTTTCGAAAATAAAGATACATTACTATTTCTTCATTTAACAGGTAATGAAAGTTCCCTGTATCAGTATTCAGTGACAGAGACAAAGTTCAAAATCTAATATTTAATGTCTCTTTTGGATTCAGGGGTAAACAACTATGACATTTAAATATCATAGAAAGTACAGATATAGGTAGACAGACAGACAGATGGATACACATACACATACATAGGATATTATATTAAATAAATAAATATATATATATATAGGCAATATATATGAAAGATTCTCTCTCTCTGCTTTTTTTTTATTTTTGAAACGTAGTTTCACTCTTGTTGCCCAGGCTGGAGTACAATGGCCCAATATCAGCTCACTGTGACTTCCGCCTCCCGAGTTCAAGCAGTTCTCCTGCCTCAGCCTCCCAAGTAGCTGGCACTACAGATGCGTGCCACCACATCCAGCTAACTTTCGTACTTTTAGTAGAGATGGAGTTTCACCATGTTGACCAGGATGGTCTTGATCTCTTGACCTCGTGATCCTCTCTCTCTGTTTTAAAGATTAATTTACAACATAGAATTATAAACCAGCATGGAAGTAATGTACTGGTTTATAAAGCATATGAAGGGTAGGAGGTTGGCGATTGATTGCTAACTCACACTAGAGAAAATTCTAGGCGGGTCAAATTACTCAAACTTTATAATAAGATTCCAAGATAAATTTTATTACCACTCCAACCAAAACAAATATAGCATGAGTGACATGAATAAACAAGCAACAGGCAGTACATATACATACACAACATGTAAAACTGACAAGTATTGGAATCTAGAATATATCATTGTCTAGCATATATAACTGTCAAATACACAAACTTATGACAAAAGACATAAACATATGACAAAATACATAAACATATGACAAAAGAGCCATGAATAGGAAATGTGTAAGAAATCTGTCTCACAAATATAAAGGACCATGATTCATAAAAGGAATTGAGATACTATGTCACATGCATTAAAATGAAAGTATTTTAAAAAAATCTAACAACTCAATTTTTGACTATGCTCTAGAAAAGTAGAAGCACCCATACATGTTTTGTGGGAGCATACATTAAAGTGCAATTTAGTAATATTCATCTAGGTTGTACATGGGGATTTTCTATTACTTGGTAAAAACATTAACAGCAATTTAAGGATGTATCAAAACAAGAAGGGGAAAAAATTGCAACAGAGCCATTACAATTACATTTCTTTAAAATTAATGTCACATAGCCACATATATCCACATGGAATCAAAATAATTGTTTTTTGCTAAAATATAGTTTGTTTGAAAAGATTGAGAATTAGAATAGTATGTAGTGAATGATGTCATTTATTTGATGTTTTAGAGTATTCAAATCCATGGTCTATGTTAGCTATCATCTCTATATCTATGTATCTATCATAAATTTATAATCAAATACTTAAATACAGATGAACTATATTCTCATACATATATTTTTAAGTAAGTGCTTTGTAGGATACTTTAAGGTTTGTATAAAATTGTGAGATTGAACAGTTTCCCTATATCTCACATTTAATTTCATGTATTATTTAATATCTTACAGTATTATGCTATATTGTTCATAATTACTGAAAATATATTAACACTGTAATTAACGAAAATCTATACTTGAGACTGCTTTCATTTTTACATAATATTCTTTTTCTGTTCCATAGTCACTTCTAAAATATCACACTACATGTAGACATCATGTTTCCTTAGAATCTTCTTGGCTGTGACAGTTTCTCAGACTTTCCTTGCTTTTAGGGGCCTTGGGAGTTTTAAGGAGTGTGGAGCAGGTATTTTGTATACTCCAGCTGGTATTTATTTGAGCTTTTTTTTTTTATTATTAGACTGTGATGATCAGTTTTGGAGAAGTGGATTGTCACTCTCATTATATCAAATCAGGGGGTACATAAAATCAACATGATTTATTACTACTGATGTCAATTTTGACCACCTAACTAAGGTAGGGTTTGTCAGGTTTCTCCATAATAAAATTCTGCCTATCTCAGTCATTTAAACTGTATTCTTTGGAAGGAAGTCACTATGCAGAGTCTCCACGTAAAGAGAGAAGCGTTTTACTCTGATTCTATAAATTATTTCAAATTATATGGTAATGACAATTTGCCTCTTCCTCTCCCTTTATGAAGCCAATTATATATTTATATCAATACTGAATTATGAATATTTATTTTTACTTTGGATTATACTCGAATACTCTTTATTACTTAAATTGTTCCAGCTTTTTATTTTCATTTTTTATAATCACAGGGCCTTGCCATGTTGACCAAGCTGGTTGGTCTCAAACTCCTGGATGCAAGTGATCCTCCCAACTTGGCCTCCCAAAGTGTTGGGATTACAGGCATAAGCCACCACACTCAGCTTGTTCTAGCTTTTCCTCTTCGAAGTTCTTTCAGTTTTTTGTTGTCTCTTTAATATGTCCTATCATTATGTTACTTCATTTTCCAGCCCTTTTACTGAGGCCTTCCTATTTTTCTGGCAGTACAAGATACCATGCTCATTTTTAAATTTCTCTCCAGTCCTAGAAGAATCAGCCATTTCTTCAAGGAGCCTGGTCCCTTTTATTGGAGATGATATTAGTAACACTGGGACCCAGGAATGCTTGTTACTACTACTGTTTTTTTGCTTTCACTCCCTCTCAGCTGTCAGCACATAGATAATGTATGTGTGTATAATAATCTGTGTCTATACACATAACGATAAATGTTTCAATATTTAACTATCACGATGCCTGGAATACACAGCACATTAAATACTAGTTAGTATTTATTGAGTATTTGGTATGTACCAGAAACTACTCTCTACATTTGTCAGCCATTAACTTGATGCTTATAACAATCCAATGAAATATACTATCATTATTAGTATTTATTAATTTTATCATTATCATTATTCTCATTGTGTAAGTATACCAAGGAAAAAAGAGATGAAGTAACCACCTGAAATGACATAGCTAGTAAAGGTTAAAGGCATTCTAATTTAAATTTAATGGTTTATTGTGCTTTGCATAACAAGCTCTGCCCATAAACTACAAAAATGTCAGGATACTATTAGTAGTAATATTATTCAAAACATTAAAATATAATATTAGCCTTTTCCTCTCTTTTGGTCCCTATTTTCTTTGTAGCAGAGAATTCTGGTACATTGATTAACTAGTCTGGCTTAAAGAATCCTAAGATGCCTTTTGCTCTTATGACAAACAATGATGGCGAAGGGCCAGACATATGTGTGAAATTCCAAACCCTTGTTGGTCTAACATTGTCTTTCTTGCATATCAAAGCCTTTTGCAATGTACAAGTCTAGCTTCTCACATGCAGTTGTCATTAAATTAGGATTGTCAGATTTCAGAAATAAAAATACAAGGAAGATAGTTACACTTGAAGCAGATAATCAATGGATTTTTAAATATAAATATGTCTCCCATATTGTGATTATTTAATGTTTATCTAAAAATCAAATTTAAATAAATGTCCTGCATCTTACAACCCTAGATCAGGTAGCTTTCATGCTATATTCTAATGATTAGCACTAAACTCTTGTTTTTACGGGTTCCAACTGGCTCTGAATCTCTGAAATTAATTTTTCTATTTCTAAATTAATTGATTAACTAATTGATTCGTTATGCTTTGGTCCTTTTCCACATCTAGAGACCTCCTAAGTATTCTGGTTGCTTTTGAACTGCAGCCTTGCCAATTTTTCCTACTATTCTTCCAAGTAATCAAAGTTCTGTTTTTGGACTCACTAAGTTAGGCTGATGTCAAATATATACAAGAATTTTATGAAACGGACTGACTTTCTGCTAGCCTGTCTTGCAGGATACTGCTTGCTCCTGGGTTCTGTGTCACCATGCTCCAGCACCACCATGTCCTGGGCAATGTGCAGTAGTAGATGCATGTAGATGTTGCAATGCATTGAGAAACTGCTCCATAAAATAGATATACTTTCTTCCTTTCCCTACATGTTGCGTTACAGAGTTTTCCCAGTTCTGTATCCAGTTTTATTTTTATTTAACTTTTAAATCCTTCTGATGCATTATCATTTTTGAGGTCCAACCAAATATGTGCACACGCTACACAAAATGACCTCTGGTTCACTGCTTTTCCCATCATATTCTGCTGCCTTCATAGCCAACACTAAATGTTGGGAAAAGCAGCAAAGGAGAAAGGACTTACAGAGTGCCTACATAAATTGGTTATGAGTAGCACATAAACAAGGAACAACAAACTGCGGAAGACCACAGGAGGCCTCTGAGGAAGAAGGCTTCTCCATGCCTCATGTTCCAGTGCAGGGTGACCTAGGCTCCGTTACCATAAACATTGTGCTCAAAGACATAAAACCCCTTCGTAACACTATGACATAGCCAGACTTGTAGGCTCCTTGTAAGGTCTGTGTTCCACCAGCTGTAAATAGATAAGAAGCTAAAGATAACCACATGTTCTTATTTTGTGAAACTCCCAAATCACCACTGTTACCAATCCTTAGGATGACACACCAGTTCCGGCTCACTGATTCACTCCACCATCACTCCACCCCTACCCTATGTAGCAAAGTGATTGTAATCAATAAATAATGTGAATGATCAGAGCTCAGGGCCTTCACTGTCCCCTCCAGTAATGAGTCATGGCCCCCTGGTCCCACTTTCTCTCTTAATCTGTCTTTCTCTCATTCCTTTGTCGCCACCAAACTCGGGATACCCACGGGTGTGATGTGGGGGCTGGTTCCCTACAACTAAAACACTAAAAAACATTCCAAAGAATTCAACTGGCTGAAGATCAAAACGTTCAGGCAATATTTTAGCAGTACATGAGAGAAAGAAAGAGTTCTGTGATAGGAGGAGGAGAGAGTCAAAGCAGCATGGAATAAATAAAAGTAGGTGGCTGAAGACAAAAAATGATTGCTGTATTTCATAGTACTCTGTGGAGTCAACTCTGTCTTGACCTCACATGTTTCTCCAAGTCCTTCCAAATTGTATTATTTGGTATCCATTACCTGACTAAATGTTTTTCACAAGGCTCCATAAACTTCTCACTGTTGCCCACTGAATACGGGGCCTCAAAGATCAGAAGGAGAACCTGAAAAAAAAGCAACATTTTTTTTCAATTTTTCAAAGGTGCTTATTATTAGAATTATTTCTGATCACAATGAAAAATTACTTTTTAGAAATACAAGTTTTTTTATTTCTGTAAATCTTATTTACTGTTTTCTCATTGAGGACAAGAGGTGTAGTTTTACCAGTGATCAGCAAGTTTTAGGACTGTGCTAATAAATATATAAAAACATTGCCATAACATATAATGCAAGCTATTATTGCAAACATATGAATACATCAAGTGGTAATATTTAATCCACAGATGACACTTACCTAATGATTTTCTAAAGAAAACTACCTTGAATGAGGCAATGAGAATGTTATATTATTTTTGAGTTGACAAATAAAATGGTACTTTTCTTTAAAAGAGAGTATGTATCACTTGTTTTTGCTTGTTTTGCAAACTATTAAACTGAGCAATTGTGGTAACTCTCTCATGCCAAGCTCTATTTTTTTATTTCTTCTTTTCTTCTTCTTGAGATGGAGTACCCCTCTGTCACCAGGCTGGAGTGCAATGGTGCAATCTCGACTCACTGCAACCTCCGACTACCTGGTTCAAGTGGTACTCCTGCCTCCACCTCTCGAGTAACTGGGATTACATTATCTCTTCTTTTCTTAGCCTGAAACAGACTTCTGTTTTTGCCCTCATATCTATTGTCCTCTCTTAGTTTTCTGCGTTTCATTAAAGTTTCTTCAATTAATTTATAAGTAGAAAGAACAAAAAAATTAGAGAATAGAAATGTTTATCCTCAGATCGACCTTTGAGTCCATGTAGGTAACCATCAAAAACCTAAATTGTGGATTGACAAATTTTATGTCCTGCACCAGAAATTTGAAGTTTTTCCCCCCGCTTTTATCATCATTGCCATCCTAAGAACAATCACTTTAAGAACTTGGAGACTTCCTTTTACTTAACTTTTACTTCTTATAAAAATAACAAAAATTCTAATAATTTTAGCAAAGATCAGTTTATATTATGTATTAAACATATCTAATTCATTTGTTAGGTTGTTTAGCTCAAGTTGTGAATTATAAGCCAAGCTTGACATCATGATTAAAAAAACGTTAGACCTCAATAAACAAATGAGAAGGAATAGGCATCTGTAATGGCATTAATCAGTACAGATAAATGTATATGTGTATATATATGTAAATTATAGAAGTAAATATATATATGTAGATAACCTAAAGAGATGTGTATTAAGTGTATGCAAGAAACACATTGAGTATACATTAAGAATATATGTAAACATAGAAAAACAGAAGAGTATCTGCTCAGACTATATGGATAGATTGGTATAATGGTGAGAGAGAATAAATATATTACAGAACCAGATGGAAAGCAGTTTCCTTAGAGATTCTTCAAGGAAAGTGGCAAGTATTGAATCTTATTAATCAGCTATATGGTAGAAGAAGTATTCCAATATATTGGAAGAAGTATTAAATTACAATGAATTATTTACTTAATTCATGACCCATTTAAAAATCTACACTTGTAATTATACAGTGTAATTTTAAAACCACCATATTTTGCTTGATTTAATGAACATTTATTTAACCTCTGTTATATAAAATTTATGGTGTGCCTTCCAAAGATTACTGAGATATAATCATTGATGGAGCTGGCTCACACCAGGTCACTGGAGCCAACTGGCACAACTCTTTCCAACTCAGTTTTCAGGAATGCCAAATTGGTAGTTTGAAATACACCATGGTGGGAGAATTTGTAGAAATTAGAATAAACTCGGGGTTTATTTATTTATTTATTTGACAGCCATTTAAACATTTATTACTATGCTATAGAGGGTAATAGTTATTCATGAATATCTGTAATATTCTTTTGTCTCTTTAACTTTTATTTTAAGTTCTGGGGTACACGTGCAGGACGTGCAGGTTTGTTACATAGGTAAATGTCTGCCACTGCCGTTTGCTGCACAAATATTCTAAGATGACATATAATAATCTTCACAATTTTTAGGTAAAATATTGCTCTTTCATTCATTTTGAATAAAAATACTTTTCCTGACAATCTGGATCTTAATAAGATAATGTCATATTAATAAACATTTAGTACCTTTCCAAGATAACTATGTTAAATGATGATGCATTTTCCGAATTTGTACTTGTGCCACAGAAAAAAAATAAATTTCTATAAAAACAAACGAAACAAAAATATTGATGATAATAATTAAAGACAAAGTCAGGCTTCACAATAACTCTAAAGTAAGTTTCAATGTAGTTTTATGTTTCTGTCATTCTTATTTTTACTGATAAATTAGGTACAGTGATATTTGTCTATAATTTAATAGGGTATTGGAAAACTTTAAATTACCAGAAATAAAATGCAAACACTAAAAGTAAAGCTACTTGAAATTTAAAGCATTTATGTGAAAAAAGCATTATAATAAATAACTTATCAGGAACAAGCCAACAAAATGTCAGTTTATCTGCATAATAGAAACATTAAACCTTTTGGAAACAAATTTGTGCATTCAGCGGTTAAGATCAGATAATTCTAGTATGACCCAGATCTCCAGCTGCTGTTGGAATCTCTGATAATGGAATAGCCAAAATGTTCATCTTTATTCTTTCTAATACATAATTTTGTCCCACTCTTTTGTTTGATTGTACAGTATTTCTACCCCCAATATTTCCAGGCTCCAGGGATAGAACATTAGAAAGAAATTATTCATCTTGAGACAAATCTTAGCACTTATGTGGTTTCTCAAGTTCTTGCCTGAAGAGACATTTTACAAGATGAACATCAGATTATTTTAGATGCAGTTACCAACACAGCAAGAACAACAACAAGAAAAACCACAGTAAATCTTTCACTATTTTGTTCTCCTAGAGTCTAAAATGTATGAACAGCCATAGATGCTTTCACAATTGATAATTTTATATTTATTTACTACCAATGACATAAAGCATAAGTTTTCCCCCTTTCTCTGCCCCATCAGGAAGCTTTCGTATATCTCAAATTTACTACTATCCTTTGACAGGTCTTTATACATTCAGAATTTTTAATGCATTTGTATCAGACATTTAAAAACAACACTGAGCTTTTTAAATCCTAAACTATACTTATTTTGTCTAACAACTTTTAATCTCTAAATAAAATTTTAATATTATTTAATTTCTTTTTAAGTATTTTTAAAATAGTTATTTTCAAAATAGGTACTATTTAATACAAAATTTTTCCCATAACAAGCTATACAGAAGCATTTCTTTAAGTATTGAAAATTAGTTGTGCAAAGAAACCAAAACAAAATGCCATCCTAAATAAAGTATATTATACTATATCTGTAAAGTGGCTATGCCATGTGCTAATGTCATTTTTACATTCTTTACATTTATTTTTTACAAGACAATGAAGTTACTAAATTATATTTTATAATTTTTTCTTAATAGATGTATTTAAACTACGAATACATATTTTGAATACTTACTGGAAATAGAAAATATCCCATAAATTACCACAATTTTTTTCTGTCTTCTTCAGACTTGTTTCCTATTCCCTTTTATTCTTCCTCATTTATGTCTTTTTTTCCCACATTTTTTCTCTCTTCTTTTCCCACATTTCTTTTTCTCTCCTTGTCTTCTTTCCCTCTCATACTTCTTTACATTAAATGTTAACTTTTTTTTTTTTGGAGACAGTGTCTCACTCTGTAGCCAGGCTGGAGTGCAATGGCACAATCTCAGCTCACTGCAACCCTCCACCTCCCGGGTTCAAGCGATTCTCTTCTTTTGCCTCAGCCTCCCGAGTAGATAGGACTACAGGCGCGCACCATCATGTCTGGCTAATTTTTCTATCTTTTAGTCAAGACAGGGTTTCACCATATTGGCCAGGATGGTCTCTATCTCTTGACCTCATGATCCACCCACCTTGGCCTCCCACAGTGCTGGGATTACAGGCATGAGCCATGATGCCCAGCCTATCTTTTTTTTTTTTTTTTCTTAACCATCTTTCTTTTTCTTTTTTTTTTTGGTTCCGTGTTTTTCCATTTCATCTATCCTGCTACAATTTTTACCCTTCGGTTTCTTACCCAAAAACTTCTTGTAGCTTTTACTTATTCATTATTTTTTAATCAAAAAATTTTTTTCTTCCAACTTTTATTTTAGGTTTGGTGATACACGTGGCAACTTGTTACATGGGTAAATTGTGTGTTGCTGGCATTGGTGTCCAAATGATTTATTCACACAGGTAGTCAGCATAGTACCCAATAGGTAGCTTTTGGATGCTCAATCTCTTCCCACTCCCCACCCTGATGTAAGCCCTGGTGTCTACTGCTCTGCTCTGTGTGTCCACATGTACTCAATTTTTAGCTCTTATGAGAACACATGATACTTGGTTTTCTTTTCCTGAGTTAATTCCTGTAGGATAATGCCCTCCGGCATCATTCTACCATAAAACACATGAATGCATGTGTATATTGCAGCACTTTTTACTGTTGCAAAAACATGGAATTGATCAAGATGCCTATCAGTGGTAGATGGGATAAAAATGTGGCTTATATATAAACCATGGAATATTATTCAATCATCAAAAAGAATGAAATTATGTGGGTTTTTTTTTTTTTAATGCAACATAGGTACAACTAAAGGCAATTCTTCTGCTACTATTTGCCTATGTTTCCATCTTCCTAGACTTCTCTTGTTCCTTTCTTTTTCATCTCTTTGCCCCCTTTTCCTGCACATCCTACACTCTTTTTCATTCCATGTCTTCGTAATAGGCCTAACATGGAAGATAAATAAATTCCTAGTTCTTCCTGAAGAACCTGACACATCATATTCCAATTTCAATTTCCATAAGTCTAATTGAGGACATTTTGCATTATGCAGAGATTCATACTAAACTATGTAAAATACTCCCCACTTCACTAGCATTTAAATTTGAACATTATCTTAGATCCATTAAGTTCTTAGTAATTTTGAACACAAATTCTCCATATGTATTTTCAGTTTGCTTATCTTCTGCAGGTGTTACAGCTGAATAATTTTAATTTTTATAAACCCACAATATTTGGCCCAATTAAAATATTCAAAGGTTATAATGTCAGTTAGTTAGAAAACTAATGTCAGGCAGCATGAACAGTGTGAATATGATGAACAAAGAGATGATTCACATCCCATGCTGGATGAAGCAGGACAGCTTGAGATTTCATCACAATGGTTAGAATGGTGCAAAATTTAAAACTTATGAATTGTTTATTTTTGGAATTTTTTGTTTAATATTTTTGGATCACCACTGACCATGGAAAATTGAAACTCATGATAAGCCTATTAATGGCATTTTAACAAACCATAAAAGAAAATAACCACATATTCTCATATAGTTCCAAAAAAGAAAGAATTATCAAATTCTACTTAAAAGAGTATTGAGAGGATGACCAGAAAATAAGTTATTTTGCCTCAGGCTTCCTTGTTAAAGACTTACTTTATTAGAATTATAATAAGTAACTTATTTTAATTCTAAATTCATGAAGGCACATACTGTGTCTTAGCACGTCTGTTGGTATGTTTAACGTATTTGTCTAAATTCAATTTTTATTCTTCCAGCTTACAGATAATGAAGACAAATAGGTTTCATATGTCAAACTCTGTCACTGCTTGGAGAAGACGTTTAAAAACCCATCACCTATTGCCTAGATTATTTACTTAAAATCTACAGAAACTTCTTTAGTCCATTAATAATAAGGGAAAGACAAGATGTCTTTGGATTTTAATATAAGGAAATTTGTCACTCTTTCACATTTATGTGTGCTTTTGGAATTAATTAAACTTGAAATTGTTACTTCAAGATTATAGTCTCAATTGTCTTCTAAGTATTCATTTTGAAAAGAAAAATGATAACTATTTTGCATTACTTTTACTTATGGATATTATAGAGATATTCAGTTTATATTATCAATTTATTTTTCTTACTAACTTGTTCTACAGTCTTCATATTTGTTTTTATTTGCAAACTTATGAGGATACTTAAAAATGTATTTCCACGCCAGGTGCAGTGGCTTATGCCTGTAATCCCAGCATTCTGGGAGGCCAAGGTAGGTGGATCACTTGAACTCAAGAATTCGAGACCAGCTTGGGCAATATGGCCAAACCCCATCTCTAGAAAACAAATAAACAAAATTAGCCAGGTATGGTGCCACTGCATACCTGTAATACTGAGGGAATGTATTCTCTTCTCGGGTCCACAAAGGGGCCTAGTTTCAAGGGCAAGAACTTCCCAGCACCATGCCTTCCTGCCCCGCCCCCACCACCTCGCCATCTGGAGTCTTAAAAGCTCTTTGTTTAATCTTTGGTGCCCATGGGAAAGAATCAAAGATCAATCACTCCAGCGGAATTTTAAAGCAACTCCTTTCATAGGCCCAGAAAACTAAAAGAGGGAGAGAATTTCTCCCAGGTTAAAAGTTCCCTTTTTCCACACCTTTTTGGACTCCATATCTGGATCCCCTTCCTCCATCTCGTGGAAGCTCTTTCTCTCTCCTTTTCCTCCTTTTTGGCCTAAATAAATAACTCTCTGCAAAACTCTTTGGGGTCCGATATTTATTTGTGAGTACACCACGCCTGGCGGGGTCCTCCCTCCCATTCTTGGGTGAGTGAGAGACAAAGAGCCTGAAAGAACATCCTCTCGAGGGAGCTGAGGCTCCCCCGGCTCCCTGAATTCAGTTACAATACCAGCTACCCAGGAGGCTGAGGCACGCGGAGAAATTGCTTGAACCTGGGAGGCAGAGGATGCAGTGAGGCAAGATCATGCCATTGCACTCCAGCCTGGGTGATAGCGCCAGACTCTGTCTCAAAGAAAATTACATTATACTCATCCTTTCTCTTGCAACGATGTGAGGTGATAAAATTCATATGTGATGAGATGAACTCACATAAATGACATAGGCGTTGTGACCCAGTATTAGGCTACTCATGACCTTCAAAACAAGCACTATGACACCCCGGACGTGAATCTGATAACCCAGATGGCTACAAAGTAGCTAATGGGCAGGTAGCATAAACAGTGTGATTATGATGAACAAAGAGATGATTCACATCCCACACGGGATGAAGCAGGACAGCTTGAGATTTCATCACAATAGTTAGAACGGTGTACAATTTAAAACTTAGGAACCTTTTATTCTTGGAATTTTTTGTTTAATATTTTTGGATCACCATCAACCATGGAAAACTGAAACTCATGAAAGAGAAACCTAGATAAGAGGGGACCATGCTAGTTTGCTTGTGTGGGACTTGCCTGCGATTCACCTGCATGACTACTACTGAAAAGTGGGGGTGCCTGACAGACACTACCTTTACCTCCTGCATTCCTGGCCTGGGCAAGGGATACATTTAGGGTGAAAATGCTGACATTTCCTAATTCTAACCCTCCTGAGTAAATTATACAAGCCACAGTAATATATAGAAAAAAGAAAAGTGACACTTTTGCATTTAAATTTTTTTTTTTTTTGTGCCCTGAGGAACCAGGCTAATAAGTAACCAAGCCAGAGTTCAGTTTCTTAAACGTGACGTCTGTCCTATACCTAAACTGTACACCTTATGTTGTAAATTACTTCCTTATAGTTCAAGTTCTATTTGTGATATTAATATGAAGTCCAAACCATTTTCTCAGAAGGACCACAGAGAATGTTAGGTCATCATTTTCTATGTCCAATTTTATTGGTCATTCAAAAGTCATTACTAAGTTTACTCAATTACAATTACTCTGCAGAATAATTAAAAGTGCTTAAGGAACTTACATGTCACTTGGAAAAAGATGATGCAAAATTACAAAGGTTTAAAATGGGAAAATAGCTTATCTGGCAAATTATGTAGTATAGACTAATCTATATTTTCAGCTCAGTTGACCTCATATATATTCTTTTTTGTTTTTCTGGATGGCCTGCAGGCAAAATAACCAACTTTTAAAAAAACAGATTAATCATGCTTTTCTCTACAACTTTCTGAATTCCATTTTTTTTGTCCACGGCTTTATACGCTGCATCATCAACCATACTAGGAATTTTGGTGTCATCTCTGACTTGTTCCTCACATTGTCCTCCTCTTCTACATTAAGGGAAGTGGGCACCTAGTGAATGAATCTCATCCTTCACAAGCATGTAAAATGATATAGACGTGAACAGTTCATGAGAAGAGCTAATGGTTTATATATATGTGTGTGTGTGTGTGTGTGTGTGTGTGTGTGTGTGTGTGTGTGAATAGTTATAGTAATGAAAATAATAAAGGCTAACACTTGCAAATCCCTTTCTCCTTTTTCCACTGCAGCTTTTGTGAGTCCAATCCTTTGCTTTCATCTCTTCAATCATCCTTTCTCTCTTGCCCTTGGCAATTCATCTTACATACTAATGTCTAATTATTTTGTCTAAAGCAAATATCTAACCAAGTGAACTTTCTAAACTAATTTTAGTTCATCTGTAACTAAAGTCCAAGATATATCTTATTGAGTGTTGGAAAGTTAGATGGGAACAAAGATGAGAAAGGCTTTGGAATGTACACTAATAAATGGAACACCAGTTAACTCTTTTTTAAATTAATTCATGTTTTGGAAGATAACATGATGCTCATTACTTTTTTTAAAAAAGGGTTGTTTGCTTTTGAACATAAAGCATATTTTATTCTAACCATTTACTCCAGAAATTGTCACTTGCTGTAATATTGGCCCTTATTCTTGGCTGGCTGAACAGTGGAATAACTAGGAGAAAAATCCCAGTGACTGAGTCCCATCCTGACAGACACTGATTTGCAGTCCGTGCATGGAACTTTTTAAAGAGCTCCCCATGTGACTCTGACGTGCATGCAAGGCAGAAAACTGCTGCCTTAAAGGAATGCTCTTCTCTTTTTCATCAAGTCATATTCTTATATTTTAACGTAAGTTTTACTTAAATGATTTTCTTTGATGCAATCATTCAAGGCTTTAAGTACAATATTATTTGCCCATGTGTACATATATATATATGCTTAACTTATTAATACAATGTAGATATTTTTTTACAGGAAAGAGACACAGTTCTGTTTTTCCAGACATACTTGCTATAATAACTATCTGAGTAGTATTTAGAGCTTTGCTGGCCGGTATAGTAGCCATTAACCCCATGTGCTACAGAGCACTTGAAAACATGGTTAGCTTTTGTATCTTATGCATCTATACCCTGGCTTCAGTGATCTCTTAAAGCCCTCTGAATTGATTATCTCAAAACAATACTTGGTCTGAGTTTGCTATGTCTCCTGGATAGAACACGATTCTCTTTCAATTAGCAATAGACACAGCAACAAAACAATAACATATTATTCTTTTAAAATTTGGGCACTTTCTACTAAAATTTAAGTGCAGACACTTTTTGAGAAAAATTCTGCATGTAGAGATATATTTCAAGTAAATCGTTTAAATGAAAACAAAAGTGGATTATCAATTATGCTCTTTGCAGCTATTAATGAATGAATGGGCACCTACAGCACATCCAGAACTATAATAGGCACTGGGAATTAAATGATGAGCAAAATAAAATCAAGGCATGCATTCATGGAGATTACAGATTAGTAGAAAAAACTAAATATTCACACAGATAGTACAATATAAGCCTTGAAAGAAGTAGGAAAATAAATACAGGATGCTATGAGAGCATGATGGTGGACTGTTTACACAAGGGTAATCTAAGATAAATATTATGGAGCTGGTGACATTCATTCTAATATTTCAAAGATAAATAGGAGTATTACATGAGTTAGGATTCAGGGGGGAAAAATCTAAACTAAAAGGATGAAACCGAGTTTGTGAGATCAGAGAAATATTCGCTCAAGAAGGGGCGTTTCATTTGAGATGGGAAAGAGTGAAGGGATATGTAGGGAAAAGAAGAATTTTCCATACAAAGAGGGTTATATGTACAAGTATATGATCAAGAACATTTGCGGGATCAATATAAGGTCAGTGTGGCTTACGCATAGCATTTTGAACTCTGACAGAAACTCTTAAATATGACTAATGAAGAACGAATTAATTATTAACAATCATCTAAAATGCATCCTTGCAGAAGGACTAATCATGCCCATGTTACAGATGTTGGAACTGAGTCTCAGGGGAAAGTAATGACTGTATAAGGTAGCCAGAAACTCTGCCTTCCAGCCAAAGGCTGTTTTTAGGAAAACATAAGCTCGATCTCTAAACCCTTTCTTGTTTTCCACCCTGGTTCTTCTACAGGTCCCTGGGTCTTCCTCCCCTTACTCCCCTGCCTGCAGGCCTGTCACTGGCTACTGCTGCAGGAATCCTAGGCCCTCTGCTCACCCCATTCCAATATACTATGTAGTATGTGTACACTATGTATGACACCGAATCTTATAAAATAAATTTATAATTAGATAAATGATAAATTAGCTATTGCTAACATAAAATATATCTTAACATAAGCAAAAAATCCATATCACAAAAATTAAGTAAGAGAAAACAATTTGTGAATAAGCAGGCTGCATGAAGAATACTAATCTAAGGCCTACACTATTATTTAGTGTTTATAGGATACATTGCAACAAGTGGGATATGTGAGTGAATGAGGGCCAAAAGTGAAAACGAGTTCCTAATACCTGGATACCACTTCATGTTACTGCATGAGATATGCAGAGAGAGCTCCACTGAAAAAAAGGCCTAGCATCCACCTTGATCATTCATTTTCTATTATTCAACAATTATTAATGGAGAATTTATCACTGCATAGAATTATTGCCCTATCTATCAGTAATATAGCAGTGAAAGACTATAAAATTATTCACTTTTATGGAGTTCCTGTTCTAGTGGACTCTAGAATACAAAAGCAAATGTAAGTCTGAAGTATAAACTAGTGAAAGAGTCTGAAAGGAGCTGCTAGGAAGCGGTGAGTAAATCTGGAAAAAAATGTGGTCTCAGAGAGAGAGAAACAGAAACAGGTACAAGGAAGTATTAAGAAGAATATAATCACTAGGATCTAAGGCTATATCTGTTAAACTAAAGTGTCTTGTATATTACTTCCCTGGGCCTGGAAATTCATATGTCCTACTGATGAGTGTATTTTCAGTAAATATGTACACAGTCATTATCATACAATGCAGACAGTGATATGTGCCACAGAAGAGAAAACATCCCCGTGTTCCAGACGCAGAACTAAGACACGAGTCTATGAATGTTCCTGTTACATGAGGCCGAGAGAACCAGGATTCTTTCTACCAAGGCTTTGATTATAATTCAAAGACCCCATCACATGCAGAGTTATGTGATTCTAAAATGATCTCAAAATAGCTCTACAATTCCCTTGACTGCAAGAGTTTTGAAAAACAGGTAAAAATGTGTACTGCGTATTTTATTGCACATCTATTAATTCCTCTAAGGAACAGAGTGTTTATTATAAGGTAGTTGCTGGTAAACACACATATAAATATTTAGTGTAATTCTTGAAGTACGGTGAGATGTCAAATGTACAATATTCAAGAAACATAGAATACATTCAATAGGCTTTTGTTGCTGAACTCAATAGTTGAGATTGCTGTTGCAATGTCAATGCATTTATTCTTTCAAAACAACAAGAAGCATCTAATGTACTGTGTAAGAATATCAGTTGTATTACAACGATTCTGGAAAATTTCTAATTTGTTTGTTCTTTTTTTTAAGAAAAAAATCTAACTTGTATTAAATGGTGTTAGCATTATTTCCTTGATTGTCTCTGTAAGCAAAGTATGGTAGAGAATTTCTTTTCTCAGCAAACCTGCATCCCAATGAGACATTATTTAGTAGCGATATTGTCTTTCATGTATTTATATGTCTCAGCATATGACAGTGTGAAAGTGTATTGCTAAGATTTATTTGATAGGGTGTTGTCCCACTTTTATTGCACCACCTAATTTTTTTTCTTTTCTTTTCTACAGATAAAATAAATCAAAATCTTAGGGCCATAAAATCTAATTGTACATCTTGCAATTCTGTATCATGATAAGACAGTGCTATACATGAACAATGCTTTATGTGTTTGAGTGGTTTACCTGCCTCTTCCGTAAGATAATACAAATGACAGTCAGCTTAGAGACCCACACATGGCAGATTTTCATGGAACTATTATATCAGTTTAGGTGCTCTATATGAAACCTGATGAGCCTAGTAATAACTTTATAAAGCAGGGTTATCACAGTAGTGCCGATTTCAGCAGGAAAGAGATTTATCTATAACTGGAAATCTCTGTAGACTGCCAAATTACCCAAAATCCTATTCTGCAAAGCAGTAATCTTTAATGTTGCAATAAAAAGTAACTCTTTTGGGGGATAGCTACTGTGCTTGTAATTGAACACTCAGAAAGTAATTTGCATAAAATTGCAAGGGACCACAGAATAGATGCTGATAAAAAAGGTAATTTAAGATGACTGGAAAGCCATTTGCTCCTATGTTACTCTGTCTTCATTTATTCTTCATTCAACTCTCAAGCACCTAGAATGTGCCTGGCACATACAAGTCACTGGCAATGAAGATTTAAAAGAAACTGCTTGAATTTGGAAGGCGGAGGTTGCAATCAGCTGAGATCACGCCACTGCACTACAGCCTGGGTGACAGAGCGAGACTCCATCTCAAATAGTAATAATACAATAATATAGTAAAAAATAAAAGAAACATCTTGTACCCAAGAGGAATCTATATTTTGCTGCTGAGACTAGCTACTAGGCACTAAGACTAATGTTTGACCATTTTCATTAGAGACGTAAATATCAAGAACATTTTGTCAGGGTTTTGAGAACCTGGGAATGTTGAGTCAACGAAGCTACTCAGATGAGGTGCTGTTTGATGAGTTAGAAACAGAGATGGGGGACTGGAGAGAAGACATTCTATGTAGAGGGAATGTCATGTGAAATGCACAGAAAACGAAAGAGCTGGGTGTATTGTGACATAGAAAAGAGTTTAAGTTGGCTAAGTAAAGGGAGAAATGAGAAAAAACAGGAGATGCAGATTAGAAAGCCAGAGGGCTAGTTACCAATACATTTTTATACTGTTGCAAATACATTAAATTTTATGCTGAAGACAATTAGAATCTATTAAAAATTATTTTAGAACATGTTCTAATCTGATTTGCATTTTTTTAAAAAATCAGTGTGGAGTATGTTTTACAGAGAGGCAAGAACCAAGATCTTTTATGAGGCTCTTGCAGTAATCAGTATGAATGATGATGTGGGCCAAAGTGAAAAGAGTGGGATGGGAAGAAGGGAATTAATTATGAGATACTAAGAAAGCAAAATTGACCCAACCTGGTGGAAGAAAAAAAAGAGTGAGGAGCCACCTGTGATCTCTGTGGAAAAACTGATGTGTCTTTTAGTCAGAATTCAGATTCTATCTGAAATATGATATACTATATTAATTTTTTATAAAAGATTAATTCATTAAAGTGCTTTGTTATATTTTATTTAAATTATTTCAAGTAATTTTTTCATCATCATTTTTGGTAGGACATATATGCAATATGACATATTTCATAAGAAACTAAGCTTTTGTTAATGTTGGGCCTGCTTTTGCCCATATTTTTCTGTTAGAAGGAACAAATGAGAAAATAACTATAATGGTTTTAAGTTCAGTGCCTGGTCCATCTTGGGTTTCGCTTATTATCGTTTATTCATCTGTGTTTATAGTTTTATTGTATGTATTTGTGGAGTACACTATAATTATACTGGTTTTTAAAGGAACACCTGTGGAGTAAAAACCTACAGTGTATTTTTCATATGTTTTAGCTGAGTACATATCTGAAATCGCTAAATAAAAATTTATAAACAAATTACATATCTAGTCCTTACATTTCACTACCCGATGAACCTTTGAAGTTTCTCGATATTTTGTTATTGTTGGGAGTGATAATATTTATCATATGTTAAATATGAACACATAATTGTTGTTACATTTTTTCTGTATTTGTCTGAATTTATGAATACTTTGGCACAATTATTTTTAATCATATGACATTCCTATGTTTAAACTTTCTTAAGAGAGTAAATTACACTTAATTAAACTAAGTTTTTAGGCGCAAAGCAAAACTCACATGGACCTATAAAAGCAAAAATTCCATCAAGCCCATGTAAAAGATGAAACATCTTGGTAGAACAAAGAACATGAATTTGGAATCAGAAAATTCTGTGTTCAATTTCAGGTATATATTATCTCAAAATGATCTCTTCTACTGCTTTGTAGATACCTGAAATAAATTATAATCAACTGACTTCTGTAAATTTTATCCTGAACCTTCATAAAACCAAGCTTGGGAGGAAAAGTCATTATTCACAGTCTTTGGCTGTTGCCTAGTCCTTTTGTTTGTATTTTTCTTGTTGACAGCTTTGTTAATTGATTTATTTTTTTATTGATTCCTCCAATAAATATGTACTGTGCAGCTGCTGTATGCCTGGATCTGAGTTAAGCATGAAGAATATGATCATACTGATAATACACACATGCATGTCTTACCCTATCCTCAGGAAGCTGATCATTTATTTTAATGCTTCTCAAACTGTCTGTAGTGAAGTAGCTTTTATTTCCAATATATTCATAATATATTTTCACAGAATACAAAAAAAAATATGTTACTAGAAGAATGACCTGGTGAAAAGGCATTTAAAATATAGATGCTAATTTTTTATTATCAGATTTTCACACATACAAAATCAATGTTAATAATTATCAAGACAGGTATATCACAGGAAATGGAACTAGAATTATACCAAATTATAAAAATTGTGTTTATAAGTGTTCCCTTTACTCTACAACCTCAACCCGGCAATCCCATTACCGGATATATACCTAGAGGAATATAAATCATTCTACAATATAGACACATGCATGTGAATGTTCACTGTAGCACTATTCACAATAACAAAGAGATGGAATCAGCCTAAATGCCCATCAGTGACAGATTAGATAAAGAAAATGTGGTACATATACACCAGAGAATACTATGCAGCCATAGAAAAGAAGGAGATTATGTCTTTTGTGGAAACATGGCGGGAGTGAGAGGCCATTACCCTAAGCAAACTAACGCAGAAACAGAAAACCAAATACCGCATGTTCTCACTGATAAGTAGGAGCTAAGTGATGAGAACTTATGGACAGAAAGAAGGGAACAACACACACTGGGGCCTTATTGAGGGTGGAGTTTGGGAGGAGGGAGAGGAGCAGAAACAATAATTGTGGGGTACTAGGTTTAGTACCTAGATGATGAAATAGTCTGTACAACAAACTCTCATGATTTCCCTCTATCACAATCTGTATGTGTACCCATGAACCTAAAATAAAAGTTAAAAAAATTATATTCATTGAAGTACGTGTATAGGCAATTAATACAGAGAATATTACAATAATACCTTTTAGTGGGATACAACTGTACCTAATTATAAAATATATGTAGCATACTTCTGTGAAATATGTTCACAAAAATAGAAAAGAAAATTTTAATGTAATTTTAGCCAACTAAGGATATTATTTATTTAATAAATTACAAATTTGTGAATCTCCCATGAATAGATCTTCAAACAGATAATAATCAATGTTGTATCAGATTCATTAAGTGGTACAAACTTCAAACAGATAGTATTAATCACTTCATTAAAACTTATTAAAATATAAAATGTAGTAACATATTTTTATACTCGGATTTTATCTGCTATTGAAAATTATGTTTTTCCCTGAATGTAAATATTAAGATTATTATAAATATACAAGACATCTTAGAATAAGTAAGCCAGTTTAACTAACATTACAAAGTTAGATCCAATTTTTTTTTCTAATCTTGCAGAAACACTAAGAGCTTGTTTGGTAGAACAAATATTGAGAGTCACCATACTTCAGCATTCAATAACATTTGCTTATGATCAATGTCCATATTATCACATAATTAAGCAAATAATATAAGATTTAACAAATTATATACAACATAATTTTTACAGCACCAGTAAGCATATTGTTTAGATTGGCTAACAATTTTTTTATAGCAAGGCTTTTTTTTTTTTAATTGTACTTTAGGTTCTGGTCATGCAGGATTGTTGCATAGGTACATACATGGCAATGTCATTTGCTGCCTCCATCCCCTGTCACCTATATCTGGCATTTCTCCCCATGTCATCCCTCTCCAACCTCCCCCACCCCTCATTGTACCTCCCCTAGCCACCCCCATACAGACTCTGTGTCCATGTGTTCTCATTGTTCAACACTCGCCTATGAGTGAGAACATGCGATGTTTGATTTTCTGTTCTTGCGTCAGTTTGCTGAGAATGATGGTTTCCAGGTTCATCTATGTCCCTACAAAGGACACAAACTCATCATTTTTTATGGCTGCATAGTATTTCATGGTATATATGTGCCACATTTTCCCCGTCCAGTCTATCATCGATGGGCATTTGGGTTGGTTCCAGGTTTTTGCTATTGTAAACAGTGCCTCAATGAACATATGTGTGCATGTGTCTTTACAATAAAATGATTTATAATCCTTTGGGTTTATACTCACTAATGGGATTGCTGGGTCAAATGGAATTTCTATTTCTAGGTCCTTGAGGAAGCACCACACTGTCTTCCACAATGGTTGAACTAATGTACAATCCCAGCAACAGTGTAAAACTGATCCTATTTCTCCACATCTTCTCCTGCATCTGTTGTCTCCAGATTTTTTGATGATCACCATTCTAACTGGTGTGAGATGGTATCTCAGTGTGGTTTTGATTTGCATTTCTCTAATGACCAACGATGATGAGCATTTTTTCATATGTTTGTTGGCCTCTTATATGTCTTCTTTTGAAAAGTATTTGTTCATATCCTTTGCCCACTTTTGAATGGGTTTGTTTGTTTTTTTCTTGTAAATCTTTTTTAGTTCTTTGTAGATTCTGGATATTAGCCCTTTGTCAGATGGGTAGACTGCAAATTTTTTTTTCCATTCTGTTGGTTGCTGGTTCACTCTAATGATTGTTTCTTTTGCTGTACAGAAGCTCTGGAGTTTAGTTAGGTCCCATTTGTCTATTTTGGCTTTTGTTGCCAATGTTTTTGGTGTTTTAGTCATGAAGTCCTTGCCTATGCCTATGTCCTGAATGGTTTTGCCTAGGTTTTCTTCCAGGGTTTTTATGGTGTTAGGTCTTATGTTTAAGTCTTTAATCCATCTGAAGTTAATTTCAGTGAAAGGTGTCAGGAAAGGGTCCAGTTTCAGCTTTCTGCACATGGCTAGTCAGTTTTCCCAACATTATTTATTAAACAGGGAATCCTTTCCCTATTGCTTGTTTTTGTCAGATTTGTCAAAGATCAGATGGTTGTAGATGTGTGGCATTGCCTCTGAGGCCTCTGTTATGTTCCATTGGTCTATATCTCTGTTTTGGTACCAGTACCAAGCTGTTTTGATTACTTTAGTCTTGTAGTATAGTTTGAAGTCAGGTAGCATGATGCCTCCAGCTTTGTTCTTGTTTCTTAGGATTGTCTTGGCTATGTGGGCTCTCTTTTGGTTCCATATGAAGTTTAAGGTGATTTTTTCCAGTTCTGTGAAGAAAGTCAATGGTAGCTTCTGTCTTCTCTTATTTTGTTGAGCAATGGTTTGTAGTTCTCCTTGAAGAAGTCCCTTACGTTCCTTGTTAGTTGTATTTCTAGGTATTTTATTCTCTTTGTAGCAATTGTGAATGAGAGTTCACTCTTGATCTGGCTCTCTTTAAATCTGTTATTGGTGTATAGGAATGCTTATGATTTCTGCATTTTGATTTTATATCGTGAGACTTTGCTGAAATTGCTTATCAGTTGAAGGAGATTTTGGGCTGAGATGATGAGGTCTTCTAAATATACAATCATGTCATCTGCAAATAGAGACAATTTGACTTCCTCCTTTCCTAATCGAATACCCTTTATTTCTTTTTTCTTCCCCTGATTGCTCTGGCTAGAACTTCCAACACTATATTGAATAGGAGTGGTGAGAGAGGGCATCCTTGCCTGGTGCCAGATTTCAAAAGGAATGCTTCCAGTTTTTGCCCATTCAGTATGATATTGGCTGTGGGTTTGTCATAAATAGCTTTTGTTGTTTCAAGATACATTCCATCAATACCTAGTTTATTGAGAGTTTTTAGCATAAAGGTTGTTGAATTTTTTCAAAAGCCTTCTCTGCATCCATTCAGACAATCATGTGGTTTTTGTCTTTGATCTGTTTATGTGGTGAATTACGTTAGCAAGGCTTTCTTGATGAAGGAAGCAGTCTTCATTTCTATTTGAGCATTAACTACTTACTTAGGAAAAAAAAACTCTGTAATAACTGTCATTGCAGATATCTAGATTGCAAAATAAAATCCCACATAAAATTGACAACTCCAAACCAAGTATTTGTGCATGTAATTCTCCATGATTTTATAGCCCTAAAGCTTTTTTGTTGTCAAAAACACTAAATTTTTTTATATCATTAGACATTCAAATGACACATTTCAAAAAAAACAAAAAGGTAATTTTGAACATCTATGCATTCATCAAATTACAATGGAAATCACTTTGCAAACCATATTCTATAAGTTTCTTAACCAAATAATCAGCTGATTTCCAAATACGTTATTATCTGATGTCCTTGAAAAGTAATATTACATATATCTCTTTCTCACAGGCTTATCCAATAATTTGATGCAAAATATTCAATGTAGCTTTTTCTTAATCTATCAACAATTGCACATTTTTATACTTTTAACAACCCAAGTCCTACTTTATAAGAAGCCCTCACAACATTAATGATGTATCCAAAATAGTGAGCTTCTATCTTGCTTTTGTCCGGTTTTAAAAATAATACACTTTGTTACAATACATTTTGGGGATTTAAATTCTTAAAAAATATTTTATGCAAGTGTTCATTTATGCTTTCATGGTTTTATTGCTTCAATCTATACTACATCTTTACAAATAAAGCTCTATTATATTCACATTTCATTTTTCATCCTCAATTATAAAATCACTGCCAGTGTATGAGGGATTATATTTCTATAAACAAACACAAATTATTTAGTATTCAATATTTCAAAATCACTTCCATTATCATTGTTTGGTTATTACTGTCACAGTCAGAAAAATGTACAGTGTTCCTTGGCCAAAAAAAAAAAGGAATATATTGAGGGTCAAATAAATAATACAAATTATATATACATTTAACTTCCCTAATTTAATTAATGATAAATTATAAATGGTTTTTGTTGTTGTTGTTGTTTGGTTTTTTGTTTTTTGTTTTTTTTTTTTCTCTTTTGAGACGGACTCTTGCTCTGTTACCCAGGCTGGTGTGCAGTGGCGTGATCTCAGCTTACTACAACCTCTACCTCCCAGGGTTCAAGTGATTCTCCTACCTCAGCCTCCTGAGTAGCTGGGATTACAGGCACATGTCACCACACCAGACTAACTTTTGTATTTTTTTTTTTTATTATTATACTTTAAGTTCTGGGATACATGAGCAGAACATGCAGGTTTGTTACATAGGTATACGTGTGTCATGGTGGTTTTCTGCACCCATCAACCCGTCATCTACATTAGATATTTCTCCTAATGCTATCCCTTCCCTAAGCCCCCACCCCCTGACAGACCCCAGTGAGTGATGTTTCTCTCTCTGCATCTGTGTGTTCTTATTGTTCAACTCCCACTTATGAGTGAGAACATGTGGTGTTTTGTTTTCTGTTCCTGTGTTAGTTTTCTGAGGATGATGGTTTCCAGTTTCATCCATGTCCCTACAAAGGACATAAACTCATCCTTTTTTATGGCTGCATAATATTCCATGATGTATATGTGCCACATTTATTTTCTTTATCCAGTCTACCACTGATGGGCATTTGGGTTGGTTCCAAGTCTTTGCTATTGTGAATAGTGCTACAATAAACATACATGTTCATGTGTCTTTATAGTAAAATGATTTATAATCCTTTGGATATGTATCCAGTAATGAAATTGCTAGGTCAAATGGTATTTCTGGTTCAAGATCCTTGAGGAATTGGCACACTGTCTTCCACAATGGTTGAACTAATTTACACTCCAACCAATAGTATAAAAGTGTTCCTATATCTCCACATCCTCTCCAGTATCTGTTGTTTACATCCATTTTAGTGATCACCATTTTAACTGGCATAAGATGGCATCTCATTGTGGTTTTGATTTCCATTTCTCTAATAACCAGTGATGATGAACTTTTTTTCATATGTTTTTTGGCCACATAAATGTCTTCTTTTGATAAGTGTCTGTTCACATCCTTAGCCCACTTTTCAGTGAGGCTGTTTTTTCTTGTAAATTTTTTTAAGTTCCTTGTAGAGTCTGTAATATTAATCCTTTGTCAAATGGATAGATTGCAAAAATTTTCTCACATTCTGTAGGTTGCCTTTTCACTCTGATAATAGTTTATTTTGCTGTGCAAAACTCTTTGATTTAATTAGATCCCCTTTATCAATTTTGGCTTTTGTTGCTATTGCTTTTGGTGTTTTAATCATTAAGTCTTTGCCCATATCTATGTCCTGAATCATATTGCCTAGGTTTTCTTCTAGAATTTTTATTGTTTTAGGTTTTACATTTAAGTCTTTAATCCATGTTGAGTTCATTTCTGTATAAAGTGTAAGGAAGAACAAACCTGACTTCACACGACCTGACTTCAAACTATACTACAAGGCTGCAATAACCAAAACAGCATGGTACTGGTGCCAAAAGAGATATATAGACCATTGGGACAGAACAGAGGCCTCAGAAATAACACCACACATCTATAACCATCTGCTCTTTGACAAACCTGACAAAAACAAGCAATGGGGAAAGATTTCTGATTTAATAAATGGTGTTGGAAACACAGCTAGTCATCTGTAGAAAACTGAAACTGGACCCCTTTCTTAATTTTTGTATTTTTAGTAAACACAGTGTTTCACCATGTTGGCCAGGCTGGTCTCAGGTTCCTGAACTCAAATGATCTGCCTGCCTCATCCTCCCAAAGTACTGGGATTACAGGCAAGAGCCACTGCACCAGGCCTATAAATGTTTTTAAATTTTTTTAAAAAAGGAAAGAATATTTGTAAAAGATGCTTGCATATTCTCAGCTTTTTATGGACTTTTGGATTATAAATAACTAATTAACCTTAAAGTATCACAGTTTGGAATGTAATATTGCTATGCTTTTCTAAGCAGCTCAATTAACATGCAATTCACCACATTTAACAACAAACTTATCTGTACTCACTCCAATGAAAGAAGCTCCCTACATATTTGTTTGAATGTTATGAAATAAAAATTTGCAATAAAAGTTTCTAAATCCTTACTTTCACTTTCTATAATTGCTTAAATTCAGACTCTTAACAAACAGTTCCAGGACCATCACAAGTCTACTGACGATACTTTGAGCAGCACTGGCTTAGAGCTCATAAGAAATGCATAGATTTCTAGATATTTCATGAAAGGTAAATACAGGAGATTGTGAGAATTTATAGAATTATTTTAATCCAGCTTTTGGAATTGATTGGGATTTGGGTTCCCCTTCTGATTCTTAGAGAGGAATTAATACTTACCAATATTTGAAAATAACAGTTATTTATTAGGTAAAGAAAGCTCAGATAAACTTGTTTTTCTTGTTTCTTTCCTACTTTTCTAGAACAATTATGTTGGAACATAGAAGGTTTTAGATGGAAACTCTGAAGAAACATTAAAATGTCTTTCTTCTGGGCAGGGCACGGTTTAGAGCAAAACCCTTAGGGTTTCTAGTGGAAGCTCACAGATACTTTTTCTGGATATTGTAGAGGGCTTCAGACTAAAAATCCCAAACACACTGATTCAGTGGCCATGAATTGGGTTGTTTAAGAGGGTTCAGTATATCTGCAGGGAGACCAAGTCCCTCTACAATTATTCATCAATCACCTTTCCATCTCAGCTGTCTCTGGGTCAAAGCTCCTTTTTGTTTTTGGGTTGAGGCAGAGTAACGTGCTGCATCTTTTAGGGTTTTGGTGAGACCTTTAGGAGATATAGACTTTAATAGAGCAGAAAATCTGAAGTAAATGCCTTCAAATCAGATATACAATTATTGAGGTCATAATATGTGTAGGCCCTGTGTTAGGTAGAACTCAAGTTGTGTTTGTATTCTCTAGAGTCAAGGAGAAACCCTGTTTCAAAGATTGTTACCCATTATAAAAACATTGTAAAATAATGTTGACAGATATTAAAAAGTGGAAGAAAACAACCCATAAGATCCCAATCTTAAAATAATTATCATTGTCACTCTACTGTATATTTTCACACTTTGCTACAAACATTTTAACATTATTCAAGTCATGTATACTTTATATATATGACATATATATAAAGTATATCTATATTTAGTATATGTATAAAGTATACCTACATAATATATATAAAGTGTATATATATATATATAAGTCCTCCTTTCATTGGACTTAGTATAGATATATTTGTTATTGTTAAATGTCTAGTGAATTGTATGTCAATTGAGCTGCTTAGAAATGCATAGCGATATCATATTCCAAACTGTGATATTTTAAGTTTGTTATTTATAACCTAAATATATATATATATATACACACACATATATGAAAACACATTTTAAATACTATTATCTCTCTTAACACAAATGTTGCGTAAACATCATTTTCACTTCTAATTTTCTCCCAAGTGGATATACCATTTTAATTTAAGAACATTATTTTTATATGAAAGTGATTTCCATTTTTTTGATACTGTAAGACATTACTTGAAAACTTTGCTCATTGTATTGATTGCAAATTGTCTTATTCTGAATAGCATAAAATTGTTCCTTTTAGATTATTTTCTAATTTAGGATTCTGCCCTTGGGCTCAGCTCTTCTCTACATTCTGCTTACTGGAGTTATGCACTCATGTGTTAAAATATATTGCTGAGGTGATACGAGAGAAAAAGCAGGCATACAGAAAAGAAACCCTCTTCTCCCCCTCCTCCGGGCTTCTAATCTTTCTCTAATACCTTTTGCTGGCAGAACATGACAAGAAACCAGAAGGAATGTACTTTATGGAATTCAGCCTCAGCATCATAAGCATAGTACCACAGAAGAGTGGATTTGTGTCTGAAACATTTCCTTACTGGGATAAGCACTAAAGTTAAGAATCTTTTTCCATCTGTATTAGATACTTGCATTTCTCAAGTGAAATTATCTGTCTAATGAATGCCTACTTTACTGTTACCTTTTTCTTATTAGTTTAAAAAAAAAAGACACTTTAAAAATTTCAGCCCAGGTGTGTACATGTATGTGTTTATGTTTTTGTGTATGTGTGTGTGTTTATGTATGGATAAACGAACATATGTATGTATGTATTTATCTGACTATGTATCTAAATACCTATATAGAGAGACAAAGATACAGAGCATTCTCCATTTCGATTCTAAGATTCCACACTTACATTGTATTTCTCTTATTCCTGTGGCTTTACTTTCTGAGTTTTACATTCTGTTTCCTTCCCCACATCACACTGTCATCTAAATGTTAGAGTAACTTAAAATTTGGTACTTGAAATTTTGTTTCTATTTCAACTCACGAATCAGTGATCCTATTTCAGTTTCATGGCTTTAAGAACATCTCTATGATCCTGTCTCCCAAATATCTATTTCCAGCCTGAACATCTTTCTTAAATTTCATAACCATATATCCAACTGACTCCTGATACTTCCATTTGATATCCAAAATCATCTGGTATTTAGATTATTCAAAACTGGGATCTCCCAAAAGAAAAATAACCAGTCCTTCTTTATTATTCCCCATTTCAGTTAATTGCAACTCCAGATTTCCAGCTTTCAAACCAAAAACTGTGTAGTATTTCTTGACTCCCCCTCTTTCTCTCATATCCTGTATTAAGTCTGAGTGCAACTGTTGACACTACACAATTGAATGTTCCCATCTAAAATCGTGAAAGAGTTCTCCATTTTGAGGAAAAAAAAAACTAATCTATTGAATTATACTCAGAATCTTTATTAGTATCCTTGAGTTGTTGAATAAATTCTGCTTGATTATGATTTATTAATTATTAGCATACCTTCAGATCTATTTTAATTGCATTTTCCTTGTAATTGTTCATCTACTGAATTCTATCTGTAGTTTTATTTCCTCTTTTATCCTCACCCAGGACTGGAATCAGCATTACGTGCACCTTGAAAAATAAGTTGAATGAATTTCCGCCTTTTTTCATATTCTGTAGATTGCAGAAATAAAAACTGTTTTAACACATTTGTTGTGTGCTTTTCCGTAAAACTTCCCATGTTGTCATTTCTAACAATATTTTCACTGTGGAACTGATTAAAACTTACATAAAAAATTCAGAAAGATACATGTTGAAAGTGATCCTAGACAGGAGAAGGAAAGCTCATAATTATTGGGTATGCTTTGACTCAAACTCTAATTTAAAATAGCGATCTATGTAAATTGTATTCTACTTTGAATCAAATCTATATTCCTTTTCCTTTTAAATTACCAAATGTGCTTAAATAGATGTAACTCAAATACTTTCCAAATAAAGCCTAACAAGCCATTTTTATTGTATAGTTTTGATCCAAAGCCTTAATATTTGACTGTGATTTGACAATGTGTATAATCTATTTCTGACAAGGCATTTATTCAGCAACAGGGTGGAAATTTTGCTGTTCTAGACACTGTGATAATTATCAACAATAATGTATGGTCCCTATGCTCATAAAGTCTCATCATGTGAAATAAATAAAAAACCACCACCAAAGTACTGTATGAAAATATCCTGAAGGAACTATGTACAAGCTCCTGCAATACCCAGAATGGAGCTGTGAATAAAATTACCAAACAGACAAAAATACCTTACTATGGTTTTAGGTTTTCTAGAAGAATAAGGAATTAGAGATTAGTGGGTTTTTCCCCCTCAATCCAAGTGAAAAACAAAGTCCTTCCAAGCCTTGTGTCAGTCTTCCATTGTCTGGGCCACTGCTTACTGCTGTCAATATCACCCCTTCATTCTCTCTCTCCCTCTCTTCTCTCCCCCTTCTCCATCTCTCACCTCTAGACAGACTGCCATTTATGTATTCCTGGAATTCACCATGCATGCTCCATCTCAGGGACATTGCACTTGCTGCTCTCCCTGTCTGGAACTCCATATTCTGCCAGTTTTTCATATTGCTCATGTCCTGAAACCTTCTAAGTATTCGATCACGTATCACCTTCCCAGGGAGATTGGTTTCCCATTTAAAATGTTAATTTCTAATTCCCCACATCAGGAATCCTTATATTTCTTTTCCATTTACAGTTTCCTTTTAACGTGTATTACCTTTTAATTATCTTGCAGTATGCTTTATTTATCTTTTGATTGTCTTCCTGTTGTAATGTAAGCCCTATGGGGGCAAGAATTTGATTGTTTTACTCCCTAATAAAATATATGTGAGTAAATGAGTATTCGCCTGCCTCCCCCTCCTGCTTGACCCACTTGCAGTTTCTGTTCTGTATCTGGAGACACTGCCTTTTAAGGTCAAAAGAGTTTGCCATGGAAATTTCAAAATATCATGTCCTTTAGCCCACTTCTCAGCAGGATGAGTTCTGTGAGGTTCAACGTTGTACATCCACGTGCCTCCCCCTTCATGTTTACCTTTCGTGTTAAATTAGGCTACCTCGAGTCAGTTTCCTCACTTTCCTTTTCACCCTGTGTTGTAATGTCCTTCTTTCTTAGGTCTTTGTCTTTATTTTAACTAATAAGTTATAGGTTGGAAAACTGTCTCAGGTCCGGAAACTGGCCAAATCATGGCATTAAGTGAAGGAAACTAGCCTGGACCTCCTGATCACACATCTTGACTTTGTCAGAGCAAATACATTGAGCAGTATTCTTCTTGGTTGCTCTGTATAGAGACAGTCTGTTTTGTCTCTCTGAAATACACAATCCATTAACTATCTGGATAATTCTCTGAAAATAAGACTTCTTTGGCTGGCACTTCAAAGTTATTATACATTATAATTGTTCCCACTTTGCTTTAGAAAATTGTTTCCATGTTTTTTTTGTTGTTTTTTTTTTTTTACTCTTGTTTCCCAGGTGTAGTGCAATGGTGTGATCTCGGCTCACTGCAACCTCCGCCTCCTGGGTTCAAGCGATTCTCCTGCCTCAGCCTCCCAAGTAGCTGGGATTACAGACATGTGCCACCACGCCGGGCTAATTTGGCATTTTTAGAAGTGACGGGGTCTCTCCATGTTGGTCGGGTTGATCTCCAACTCCCAACCTCAGGTGGTGTGCCTGCCTTGGCCTCCCAAAGTGCTGGGATTACAGGGGTGAGCCACCGCGCCCGGCCTCCATGCTCCTTTTATTGTTTTGGATCCTAAATTCTCCACTTCTATGAGTGAGCCCAGTTCTCTAACAGCATCCCCCTCCCATCATTTCCTATGTTATATAGGAGGATCACCACATGATCTCCTTCTGAATAAGGTGCCCCTCTCACAGGCACATTTTTTTACAGGAAATGTTGTACTTTTCATATAGTTCAGAGAAGTATACTTATCTAGTAGGTTTTACAGCCTTAAGTAGTATATCCAAACAAACATGCCACCCCTTCCAGACTTTAGTCTACTTTTTTGTAGCTTCATGGTCTGACATATCCAAAACACTTATGCAGGCCATCACTCATCCTATGCAACTAGGAATTACTACTGTACTGCAGTGTGTTTATACCATGTCTTGGGGTTTTATCAGGATGTTAAATTCTGTGTTACAGGAGAATATTCGTATATTGATAAGTCTCTTTTATGGAACTATATATTTTGCCCCTGCTTGGTCCTAAATCCTCAGAATTTGGATTCACGCATACATCTGCTGATATATGTTGACAGGACTATAGTCCAAAGGACCTAAGCCCTTCATTTCCCTTGGAATATAGTCTGTTTCCTACACTAATAGTCTCATCTCGTGCCCATCTGGATTATATATGACTTAAATCGCAGTAATTGAGCCAGTGGTCAGGAAAGAAGATGGGGATAGATTTGGAGAGGGGACCACACATATTATTGCAGAGAAAAGGTCTCTTTATCTTATCTGAGCTTTGGGAGAGTACTCAATCTTAACAGGGAAAATTAGGCTACTTTTACATGCTCAGGGGGCTTAACTAAATTTGGAGATTTTAAATTTCCAAGTAATAAATCCAAATGTCTCCATATCCAGTGTCAGATCCCATTCTTATTAACCAGTAAGACTGTACCTGATTTTGGTATGGTAGATCTTCCTTTGTTGATATTTAGATGTTCTTTAGAGCCCAATTACTCTTATAAGTAAGTTTAAGGTGTGGTTTTCACCCTGTACTGCTAAAGGACATTTGAGCCTATGAATAGACTACTAAGGAGGCCCTCTGGCTTATATATTTAATGTTTATTTGCTGATTAATAGTTTTCATTTCCCAAAGCATCAATTAGCAATATAAACTATATTTCATTGTCCTTATACTTACTATTTCCTCCTGATTTCTAAAGTACCTAATATATCACACCATTTAATGTATTCTCTTTGACAGTTATACTACCAGAGTTTTGCATTGTGAACATTTTGCAATTGTACTTTTACCTTTTTTTCAGGGACATTCCGTTCTCCATCTGTAACTTGGGATGTGATCATAATGATCAGCCAGGTAGTGGGTTACCAAGCTCAAAATCCCATCTTAGGATTTACTTCGTCAAATTACTCCTGGCATGAACTGTTGTACGTTGAGTTATCTGGAAAGCAGACTCTGAGGCTGAAATGAGAATGCAGGATATTATTAGCAGATACTTTAAGGACCAATACTTGTTTAGATAAGATGAACAAAAGTACTATTGAGAAGAGAGAAGCTAAGGTTTGATTTAATTCTAAACAAGTCAGAAGCAGACTTGTGAGGACTTCTCAAGCTAGAATGGACCTTTAGAATTTTCTCAAGATGGAGAAACAGTGGTAGGGCTATATAGTGATGGAGCTATATACCTGTACTTGCTCAGGCACTGGTTGTAGGCTGACCCTGGAAAGAAGGACAATCTTGAATAAGATTGTTTTCATCAGCCAAGACCATCCCTAAGTGGTCTTCTAGCAATAGTTTCAGCAGCTTAAAAAAACTCTTCATTCCTGAAGGGGTACCTGGTCAGGGCACCATATTGTCATCCATAGGTTCTAGGAAACTCACTTTACACACAATGGTTGTCTATCATATGGAAGAAGATTATGAATACTAACATTCTGTTGTGAACTGCTCCCCCTGAAATTGTGTTTACCTATATTTTCCACTTACCACATTTTACTGAGCAAATTTAGTAGATGTCTGCCTCTTTATTTAAACTCTAAATAACTTTAAAGCAGGGGGCTCCATTTTATTGCTCAGTCTTCCCTGTGCAAATTATACCATACCCTAATAGACCTACCTCACCGAGGCCAAAAATTGTAAGAAGTACTACTTATTTTTAATATACACACCTTCCTCATTTGATTTTATTGATTAATTCATTTAGTAAATGATAATAAATTGCTACCTTCTTCCTGGTATTGTGCTCAGTAGCTAGGGAATGAGAAGTTAATAAAATAGTTAATATCCTTTCCTTAATGAACTATGTATCTGTTTATTTGTGTGAATATGTGCATGTGTATATATACACATAAACTTTCTTCAAGATTCATATCTGCTCTTTAAATATTCACATGCTTCTGCAAAAATCTTTAAATCCAGAACAAAGTTATACAAATTTAATCCTTTGCAAGGATTGTACTATAGAGGTCATTCTTATGCGAATTCACATACTATGCTAAAAGCTAGCTAAGCATTCAAATAAAAGAAAACCATGAGATAGTTGCCACTGAAAATTTAAGCAAAAGCTATCACAAGATAACAACAGAAACTCAGAGATACTCTTTTGGTATGATATTAAAATGTGGTAATGTTAGGGTATTACAGAATGTCTCCTCACAATGAAAATCAATGTTTGCAAATTAAATTTTCAAGGAAGAGGATTGTTATATTGAATTTACGCTAAATAATATTCAAAATCAGAAATTTTGTGTTTGTGGGTTTCCATTTATGATAATAAAGCTTATAAGTTTTAATTTTGTTTTATACTCTCACCTCTGCTTTGGTCTTTAAACAGTCACTCTTGTAATTCTCTATTGCCCATCCCTTTCGTTGTGATTTTTGAGGACTTGTTTCATTGCAAGCATAGGATACCTCACCCATGATGTACACATCTATGACCCTACTCCCTAGCCTTTCAATATATAGGTTCCCTCTAAGGGTACTGTTTCCATAGTTGGCTCTCATAACGGCATTTTTGTGAACTCACATATTTTTCCTTTGTATTATTTTACTTTTAAAAAAAATTAAATTACTCGTTTTTCTGCTATTGAATTATATGAGTTCTTTATAAATTTTGGATATGAACACCTTATCAGATATATGATTTGCAAGTATTTTTTCCACTTCATAGGTTGCTTTTTCATTTTGACTGTTTTCTTTGCTGTTCACAAGCTTTCTAGTTCAATGTTATCCTACTTATTTATTTTTGTTTTTCTAGCTGGAGGTTTTGATGTGTTATCCCAAAATAAAATTTATTACTTAACCTTTATTTTCTTAAATAATCTAGTGTGAATTTAATGTTCATGTGGAACTATATCCAACCCTTCATTTATTCTCTTTTCTTCGCAAATGTCTTAATTGTTCATTTACTGTGACAAAAATTCCTGTTTCATCAAGTAGAATTATGCCTTCTTTCTTTCTTTCTTTCTTTCTTTCTTTCTTTCTTTCTTTCTTTCTTTCTTTCTTTTTAACCTAGGCTAGATGCTAAATGATGTAAGGGCATTTTACACCTAACACTGCAGCACTGGAAGAAACCAAATGCCCCTTCACTTCCACAATCATAGTTCTCCATTTCACACAAAAACTACTCTAGTGTTTTAAATCTGTCTTTTAATTCAACTTCTTTGGGATTATAAGGGCTTCATTTTGTTTTGTTTATTTTCCTATAATACCAAATTAATCACACTACTGCATTTAATAAATTTCTGGTTATAAACACCAGAGTAAAGACAATTTTAGCTTATTACCTACCCTACACTAAAACTCCCTAAAAGTGACAAAAAGTTACAAGTAACATTTTAAGTTATTTTAGTTCAAAATGCAAATCAGTAAGATATTCATGAAGGTCCAAACCACAGCATACATTGTTTTTGCCTTTTCCTATAATATCAAACAGTCCAATTTAGTCAAAATGACGTTCTCTGTCATAACTCAGTTACTACCAGTTGAATAAAATTTGATGAGTTACTTCTGTATATTTTCAAGACAGAACTCTGTTTCAGTCTTCGTCTGTAAAATGTCAAGGCTTTAGACAATGTCTGAGATCTGTTTCAGTGCTAATAGTTTGGTTTCCTTTTCTGCCTTGAGTCTTAGTAGAGAGGAATAGCCATAGAGATAGAGGAAAAGATTGGAACAGAAAAGAATGAGAACAATGGACGTAGACTGAAGCAGGTACACAAATATTATTGCACTAATAGCAAAAATAATACCAAATGATAGAAACAGAAATATGATCTTCAGCTGTGGTTGATACAATCTGTACTTTTTAAAAAATTCAAAACAAACTTCTCAACATATCATTTGGAAGGTCATAGTGGGCTTTTAGGAATATATTAATAGAAGAGAGGTGAGTGAAGGAGATGGAGGCAAAAAGAATAATCTTACCTACTAACACATTGCACAAAAACTAAAGCCAACATTGCACATAAGAGATCTCTGCAGAATTTATGAAGTTTAATTTTTAAAGCCCAACAAAATTCATCGTTTTTAAGCCCTTTCCCCAAAATTCAGTTCTTTCTCCAATACCCCATTCTTTAACCAGCTGTTTCCCTGGAGGTCTAACTTGCTCTTCTGACATCTTTCCTCTCTATGTTTGACAGCATTTTCCCTTAGAAAACAGACAAAAGATGCACCTCATCTTTGAAGCATCCGGTTTGGGGTTATTGATTTCATTTCCTGCTGCTTGTCTCTGCCTAGCCAGCACCAAACTTTCACATGTGAAAACAGATTGAAATGAACAAACAAAAATGGATTTTTAAAGAATCACAAGGAACAGAAAGATAGAACTGAAAAGGCTTTTTCATAAATCCACTAGTTCAAGTCCATCCTTTTACAGATGGATGTGTTGAGGCTGGTTGGGAGAAGGAACTTGCTGAGGGTCAATCCTTCTGTGCAGATTTAATTACATACAATATTTCAAATGTTGTGACTTTGTGGGGATTATCGCGCAACAGCGAAAAGTCGCTGCTGGAGCTGTGTCTATTGCACAGTCTTAATTCTCCTATGCCACTTACGGACTACACGATACCCAACCCTACATTCCCAAAGTAAATCTGTTATTAGAAATTTAAAGAGTCCTGGCACAGAATTATCACAGTGCTTCTTCTGTGCCTCTGTGTTCCACATATAGTAACAGGTTTCTGAATCATGTCCCCATGGACCTTGTTCTCTCATTTTTCCTTGTGCTTCTGAGAGTTTGTTGTCTTTATGTATCCCTTTCTTTTCTTTGTACTTTAAATCCTGCAGTAGTGTGTTATTTTCATGGAGTATTTTTATCCTCATTTTATCCACTACCTTAAAAAATTTCTCAACGATGTCCTTTATTATATATTCAGTTGTCTGAACAAGTTGCCTTAAATCTTTTTTTTCTACATAAACCATGTTTTCTTGAATTTATCTCACAATAAAAAGGAGATACCATATAAAATTGATGTCTGGTTGATACAATGAGTTGTTTTTTTTCCCCCAGAAATACCCTTTCTCTTTGCTTCTTAAATGCTCTTTTTCCATGAATTACAGATAGAAAAATAATTTTAAATAAAATATGTTTCTAAAACCATGTATTAAAATAGGACATCTCAATGTCAAAAAGTTGACTTACTCATGATAAGGGCATACTATTTACTGAGAACTTAAGTGTTAAACACGATTTTTCTTAAAAATATTATCCTGATTTTTCAAACATTTTTAAATGTTATCAAGAAAGGGTTCTATTTTAAAATATTTTAAACACTTATAGAATTAGAAAATCTAAATTACAAAAATAGACATGTTTGTTAAAAGGTAACTTCACTCCCAGAGGGATACAATTATTATTAAATGTTAATTATAAATGATCTTTCAAATACCAATTCAACAATATATTTTCAACCATGCTATATAATTTACCAGAATCCTTTTTTAGAATTGAATACCCAATTGACAAACTTAAATCATCTGATGAAAGATACAGATTTCCAAGTATACCTCAGAGTTATACAGTTTATGTGATCTATGCTTTTATGTGTCTACTTTGTAAATAGTTGAATGAATTCATAAAGACAAAATACAATTAAATAGTTTATTTATATTGTTTTATATCTTCAAAACCACTAAATCTGGAACAGACATGCCAAACTGTCAGCATTTTGGAAATCTGTGAATTAGGTTAAGTATTTAATCATATTATTTTATATATGTTATAGAACTTTAAAACATCTTACACGAAAAATAATTAAATATATGAAAATAGTCTGTACCGAAATAAAAGGGAATATTTCTCCCAAATACCTGGTAAAAAACCAGGAAAGTAGATAGAGATCATAAATAACAAAACCCACACAAAACTGTAAGATATTGATAGAAGTGAGTCCTAAAATGAGTGAGTCCTAACATGCTTGAAAGACTTTAAATTAACCCCCATATGAATTTACAAATAATCTAAAGCATCTCTAAAATCAAACACCATCAATATTTTGTTTAGATAATAATACCTAAAACAAAATGGCATGTAAGGTAAAGATCAAACAATGAGCATAACTCACAGAAAAAAATAACATCACCATAAATTTTAGACAAGATTTAGCAAAATTCAAAAGTAATATTCAAGAAAATTAAGAAAGTGCTACATAATATATTGATAAATGACATTATTGATAGTATAATTTTTATTTCAAAGGTAAATGTATGACAAACAATTTTCAGAAAGAATCCGCAACTAGTTTTGTTTTTAAAATAATTGCATGCTATTAACTAAAGGATTTAAGACTATTCAGACAAATTCATACACTACAAAAGAATCTTCTAAAAGGGTACAGATATCATTTCATAAATGAACTAAGGCCATATAGGTCTAAATAAAACAAGGATAAGGAGGTTGTAAATAATTGACTCAAAAATGATTTATTAATGTATCAACATTGTATTCTGCTTGCATAAGGGTTGATATTCTTATCATGGACCCATGGAGCATTTAGAAAATGTCATCACTTTATAAGCTGCAAAGAAAATGTCATCAAGTTCCAAAATGTAGATGTTTTGCAATAAAATATGTTATCATCTGGACAAATAAGTAAAAGTACAGAAATACCGGTAGAATCAGTTCAACAATGAATAAATAGTTGTTAAATAAAGATACAGATCATTCCTTAAACAGTGTATTCACTTAAATATGAAAAACTGCTTCATGCTTATATACAAAATTATGTAACATTCACAGGTGTGAAACTTATAAATAAAAATAAGTTTTTCAAAAATAAGTGCATAATGAGATACATAAAAATATCACATACATTGCTGAATGTACGTTTTAAGACTGTTTTAATGGCAATGCCCAACTCCTAGCAACGATTTCTGTTTCACTTATAAATAAGTCATAACAAAGATATACAACAATCATACAACTTCAGTGTCAAGCAATAATAAACATTTATTTTTGCTCATGTGTCTATGGGTCAGCTGGGTTGCTCTGTTGATCTCAGTTGGACTTGGTGAGGTCCACTTATCCATAACTGATCAGTTACAATGAGTTGTGTGGCTTTGCTAATCTTGCTGTGATCTTTCCCTTGTCTGATGCCTCACTGAGAAGATTTGGTCCTTCTCCTCTGTGGTCTTCCATCTTCCAGCAGGATATTCCAGACTAGTTTACATATAGTATAATCATGAACACGTACATGTACGTGTACACGCAGAAGCACACAAGCCTCTTGAGGCCAAGGCTTGAAACTGTCTTATCATTTCCACCATGTATTAGTCTGTTTGAACACAGCTATAACGACATACCCAAAACTGGGTAATTTATAAAGAAAAAAGGTTTAATTGACTCACAATTCTACATGGCTGGGGAGGCAGGCCTTAGAAAACTTACAGTCATGATGAAGAGAAGAGGCACCTCTTACGTGGTGGCAGGCAAGAGATAGTAAGTGAAAGCAGAGAAAAAACTACCATTTATAAAACCATTAGATGTTGTGAGAATTTGCTATCATGAGAAAATCAAGGGGGAAACTGCCCCAATAATCCAATTACTTTTCTTCCTCCATACACAGAGATTACAATTCAAGATCAGATTTGGGTGGGGACACAAAGTCTAATCATATCACACCACATTCTCTTGGACAAAGCCAGGCACAAGATGAATGCAGTCACAATAGATGAGACCTACAAAGTTATAGGGAAAGGGAGAGGATTAAACAAAGTAATAAATTGAGATCACTAGGGTAATTATTCTAACACACTTATTAAATATAGCATTTATTCATGTATTCATTTCTATTTTCTACATGAGCAATTATGCCATATTGAAAATACCATTCTATTTCTTACTTTTCCAATCCATATACCTTTTATTTATATTTTTGTGGCAAATTACACTGGCTAGAAACAGGAATATAATTTTCTCCTTTAGATTTCTTATCATTCCAACATTATCTATGTTTGCTCTAAAATTTAATTACATAACTTTTATAGAACATTTTCTTCTGTTGTTAGCTAACAGTTAAATTTTATAAGATTATTTTATTTCTTTGAAATGGCCATATAATTTTTCTTCTTTCCACTGTTAATATGATGAATTACACTGAAAATTTTTCACACCCAACTTGATCATTGAGCAGTAAGGGTTGACTCAACAGGTAAAGGGTATTCAAATGCTTTCATTCCAAAGAACGTTTTGGCCCTAGTCTAGCTTCTGGAATATTCTGCCTGATTAGATTGTCTTTGCTTCGAGGCCTTGGGTCATACCAGATTGCTTTTGTTAACAGTGTGATTTACGGTGGGGGTCCTGGACCACACAATACCAGTTTGACCTGCTATTGTAAGACTGGACACTGAGTAATTAAAGTCAGACATGTGGGCACTACATGCCTAAGCAACTGACACTTAATGAAACCCTGAACTCTAAGACTCAGGGAGCTTCCCTGATTGGCAATAATCTATCCATGTTGTCACACTTTGTCACTGGGAGATTAAGCACAGAGGACAACTGCAAGCTTATGACTAGTCTCTCCTCGATTCTGCCCTATGCATCTCTTTCCTTTGTTGAATTAAACCTGTGTCTTTTTGCTGAAACAAACTGTAAAAACGAACATAACCATTTTCTGAGTTATAAAATTATTTCTAAAAATCATAGTATTTTTTGAGCTCTCTGAAACATTTCATGATGTATTATCCTTTTATATGTTAGTGATTATGATTTGCTTATGTATTAGAGATTTTATTAATTAGTTTCAATAGAGAGTTTGACTTTTGATTTTCCTTTTTGTAATGTCAGTGTCATTTTGTAAGACTTTTATTTGTGTATTACAAAATTAGTAGTAAAATACTTATTCTTTCTACTGTCTGAAAAAATATGTATAATATTGGTATTATTTTTGCCTCAAACATTTCTTAGAAATTATGATTTCTAAACTGGGGAAGCCATTTTAACTTGGATTTTTTTTTTGTATAAAGATTTATTGTTATGTATTTTATTTAATAAACTCAAATTTTCTATATTTTACTAGTTTTAATAAATTGTGCTATTCAAGAAATTTATCTAAATTTTTAAATTTATTAATACAAAGATTTTCATACTTCCTCATGACGATTTAATGCTTCTAAAATCCTTAATGCCATCACTTATTTATTTCTCACATTGGTTATCTGCACCACAGTTTATAATTAATTACTCTTAACTCAGTTTTATCAAGTTAGTCAATTTTTTATGAAGTCAGCTTTTGACTTTGTTTTCCCTATTGTACGTTTTTATTTAATTGTCTTAATTTCTGCTCATTTATGATTTTCTTCCCCTAAATTTTGTTGAGTTTACAATTTATTTTTCAACATGTGGATATGAATAAATAATTGATATTTAGGTTTTTTGGCTTTATTACTAAATATATTTAAAGCTTCCAATTTCTGTTTAAGAATAACTTTTTCCCCAATAATGTAGATATTCAATATCATCAATTAGTATTATATTTAATTTAAAGTATAACTAAGTGGTAGTATTTAGATATGTATTGCCTAATTTGAAAATTTGATGGAGATTTTCTATTTTTCTTTTTGTTTTGTATTTCTTGATGAATTTTACGATAGTCAATGAACCTAATAAATATAGTTTTAATCCTTTTTTATTGGTAAAGATTTGTTTTATGACTTCAGATATGGTCAAATTTGTAAATGATCCTTATTTTGAAATCAGTTTTGAAAAATAATTTTTTATTTGTGTAAAATTTAAGTTGAAAATGATATACTCTGTACTGCATTTCAGGACAAAGTTGATGATTTGGATTTCAACTATCCAGGTCTTATTCTTACGTAAAATTTACAGAGAGGCAATAGTTCTATGCTCCAATTATTTATTTTTTCTTTTGTTATTAAATACAGGGTTTGTCGCCCACACTGTTAGTACTTTCAAAACCCATTTGTTACAATTTTCTTAAAGTTTTTCTATGACATGTCAGATTTTATATTTTAATAAATGCACACAAACATATCTACACATTATTTTTTCAAAATTTTGAACTTTAAGACTCCCTCTTAAAGACTCTCTCTTCACTGTGACTTTGAAATCTACAAAAGATAACTCCAGTTTTACCCACAGAAGAAGACACCTTTTTAATAAAGCTATATATAACCTCATGGATGCATCTTCAATAATAGTCAGTGACTACTTTTCATTTTAGTCACATATTCTTTGTTCAAGATTGGTGACAATAAGATGCCATATATTAATTCAATTGGTTCATCAAATATTTTTGAGTATATACTACTAGTTACATTTGTAGGATACTAAGTTATTAAGAAAGATAACATCTGTAGCTTAACCGAGTTTATGTTCAATTGGTGGAAATGGATAATTTTAATGAAAGTATAAATGTGATGCTCTGATAAATATAAGGTAAGTAGAACATGTTTGTAAAGATGAGCTGTGCAGAGAATGTTCAAATCTATGAGGATGTTTCAAGTGGAACAAACAGCATGTTATTAGTGCTAGAGACAGAAGAAGCACATCAAGTTGGAAAATAAGCTCCATAGAGTTTATTGAATATTGGCAGAGAATTAAAAGTGCATCATATTGCTTGTGTTATAGATAATATAAGCAGTAAGTGACCCTATGCTTACTGATAACTTATTGTGTGTCTTCCGTGAAAACTGAATTCTTAAATTTACTCCCATTTTCTGTGCATTTTAGGAAGAGTTGATCAAAGTAAAAATGATTTCCTTTGATTTGTACCTGAAACATGTGTTTGGTAGAAAATCTTTTCATAACAGATGTACTGTATAAAATAATCAGGATGCACTGAAATCACTCATATCCTTCCTTTTATGACATGATTGCACAGTTAATTATATACATCCTAAACATGTAAAGAAAAGAGAACAGATGGCAAAGCTTAGTTTAAAAGAGATAAGTCCATGAAAATAACTTTATTCATCATGTCTTGAATTTCTTTGCTCAAATTATTTTGTTCTGTGGATCAGAAAATGATGCTGCTATTGAAGAAAATTCTCTGAATTTAAGAGCATAATTCTGATGTCAAAGTTATTGACGTGTCTCAACAAATGTTACATCACTGCTATTGCTAGTGAACACACAGAAAGAAATATTTCTTAAATTTCCATAATGAACAAAACTTTGCTTGAAAGAAGATAATAAACTTCTGAGTTGAGAACACAGCTATTTGTAATTTTAGAATACTTTGTAACACACATATTATATAAATGAAATTATAGACCCAACAAACACTCACTATAATAGGCCATGTGCCTTGAAGTGAGATCTAGTCTTCCCTTAAAATAAATACATTTATTTCATACAGAAAAAAATAGCTTCTTTTCCAGGCTTTTATAATTCACTGAAAGCATAGCTGTAGCCATCTATTTGCTCATTCGGAGACTTGGTGTCATTTTATTCCCTCTTCCTCATTATATGGCCATGGATTCAATTTTCCAATCACATAAACTTTGTCAAAAAGCAGTCCCTAACCTGTTTTCCTGAATCCATTCTTACCCACATACAATTTATTCTCTTCATGGCTTCTGGGGGATCTTTTTAAAATATTAATCAGACTTCGCATCTCCTGTGGTTAGAACTTTTTAATGGTATGCTGTTTTCTTTAGGAAAACTCAAATCTTACAGATCCTTACATCTGTTAGCATCTGTTTTATTCTATGACTACTTCTGGTATTTTAGGCTCAGTTCATTAGCAGTATAGGCTAAAAAGTCAAGGCAAAGATTTTTAGAACCAAAGTAAAACTCTCTAAGCTTAGTCATGTGTTAAATAGAATTATCAATATCGATGATTGTATAGGGTCATTGTAGGGATTCAGTAAATAGTATATCTTTTTCCTGAATGTACATTTTAATATGAAAGCTGTTAATTAGATCTCTTTAATAACAACAGATTATTTGACTTTTGTAAACAGGAAATATCATAACTGTATCTTTTCTGATATTTTGAATTCATGAGGGATGAGGACTATGTCTGTATGCTCAACGTTCTCCTTAGATGCTCTAGTCTCTGCCTGTCAAAATACTTGATAGAGTGGTTAAATGTCAGGAATGGAAGAATCATATGACTAAGCATAGAATGTGTTCCAAGTATGTGTTTCAGTTATGTTTTCTTTCAGGGCAGGATATTAGTGCAATCCAATGATTGCTTAAGGGCAATATTGATTCCATTTCTTAGACTTAAGACTGGTTGGAACCTCTGGTAGACTCCTTTCTCCACTACAGGAAACTGAATCTTTCATACTTCCTTCCCTTAAAAAGAGTACCACTTCAATTAACGCTTGCTCTATGAGAATCCCTGCATATGTAACACAAAGTGATTCCTAGATTTGTGCTAAGGAGAATCATGGCAGAAAGCTGTTGCGTGAGTTAGCCTGAGCTTTGAGGGAGCACCTAATCCCTGTGCTCCGTATTTATGAGAAATGCCAGCCCTGCTATAAAAGGATGATCAGATATGAAGGCAGGCCATTCCTTCTGCCTTGTATAATGTTGCCTTTACCATGAAATGGAAACTTAAAAACATATTAAAGGAAGGGACACAGAAGTCGTGATATTTATTGTTCTGATATATTCTATACCACATCTTCCAGATGACCACCAAACTTTTACACTTGTTGACAGCCCTGTTTTATCTCTGATACGTTTTTCTTAGTCCAGATGGGTAGCTTCAGTAGCCTTCCTGCCTGCTCCATGCCTACACACCACAGAGCTGTATGTGCTTTGTTCTCTACTGTTTTAGAGCATATGAAGGTAGAGGAAGGGAAACCTGCTGGACCTCTATAGAAATTTACTATGGCTACCCTGAGAGATGGGAAGCAGTTTAAGTCTCTGCAGCCTCTACCAGGATTGAAAAGGTATCTTAGGGGGCAGCTGGCAGCTATTCCTTCCCAATGGAATCAGGTCTTCCCCCCACTGTGAATGCAGAGAGCCAATCACCCCAAAACTTACTTATGAATTTTGTGAAATAAAAAGCTACTTGAATCTTAATCATTCTGGAAAATGAAGGAGTATTTCCAGGATGGATGCCAAAATGAGTATTAGTTTCTAGACCCTCAGGCCCATTATGTTAGTTCTCCTTTGATCTGGGTCTCGGATTAGACAGGTTTGTTACTGACTTGGCTATTTATAATGGGCCTTCTTGCTGCTTGCCTCTTTTTTTCTTTTCCCTGAGTCCAAAGCCATTGAAATCAACCTCTAATATATTTCTTTCCATTTTCCTTTTGGAAAGAAACAGTGTCTTGGCAGGACTTGCAGTGTCTTGTCTCAAAGGGTCTTAAGTAATTCACTGGCCTAAAATTTCATTTCAGCTTCATGGTGACTTTATCCAGTCCTTCTACATAATTGAAGTTCTATTTGCAAATATAAATTACTCTAGGTGTCTAGGTTTGTGAGTTCTGCAGTCCCCTTCAGTTCTTTGATAGGGCTGAACTGGGCAGGTTTGCGCACTCAGTGTGTGCAATAGTCAGGAAACACAAAGCCAGCCAGGAAGGGCTTTTTGCAATGTACCTTAGCAGGTTTAGAATTGACTCTAAAGTGTGACTGGAGAATGGTGATGCTGATGTAAAGATGCTGGGTGGTGGAGGATCACAGGCCAATGAATCACTGGGATTTAAAGGAAGGGCCACTATTGGTGAAGTATTTATGCCCTGAGAGAAGATACGGTTAAGTAAAGAGGTAGATATAGGTGATGGGGAGGAAGGCAGCAAATCACACTGCCATGTGTGTACCTATGCAACAATCTTGCATGTTCTTCACATGTACCCCAAAACCTAAAATGCAATGAAAAAAAAAAATATATATATATATAAAAGAGGTGGAAACCAGAACCATAGTGAGGTCTGACAGCAAGAAGGATGCAGGATTTGAGTGTGCTCTGGTGAAAGAAAGGAAAAGGCATTACTGGTGTGAAAAAAAATCCCTTGGAAACAGAATTCCATAGGAAAATGTGCCCTGCAGGAAGAGAGGTGCCCAGAGATAAAGGAGAGAGCAAGGAAAGTGACAGAGTGGTCAGGCCAGAGGCAACAAATGCTCAGAAGGCAAAGAGGAGCCCAGAGTTGAGGGTAATAAAAGGGGGAAAATGGAGGGAGTCAGGGCCTCATGGATGAGAGAATGTATAGCAAAGGTGAGACAGTTGGTGGAGGGACAAATACAAGATAAACAGTGAAAAGAGCTGTGTGACAAGGACTACCAAGCAAAGGATAATCATGGAGGTTTGAGTAGAAAAAGTGAGATGGAAATGTGGGGCTGATGTCAGAGTGGCTCCTGGTAGTAGGCATAAGACCAGAGATGAAGGTAGATGTATATCATGCAAATGTGGAGACCATTGTATGATAAAGTTAGAATGAGAAAAATGGAAAACACGGGAGAAGAAGGCAGCCAAATTGTGGTGCAGTGAGGGACCATGGACCTCTACAGGTGTGATAACCTATGCTTTGTTAGCCTAACTGATTCTCTCTTTCTTAGCTGAGTGCTGTACAGACTCCGTGCTAGCTTCTCGAGCTGTATAGACCTCATGCTAGCTTCTTCACATGCCCCCTCTTCCCTTCCCCTAAGCACGTAGCTGGGCTAAGCTGACTACAAGCAGACAATGGAATGTCCTTACTGATAAGATACCGAGTTAAGATGAACCAGCCGGATGCATCTGCTGACAGTACCAGTTGCCCCTAGAAATGTGCCTGCTGATAACCGAAAGCCCCCACACCTGCAACTGTTTATCTTTCTGTAATAGTTTACCTTTTAACTTTTGCTTGTTCTGCTTCTGTAAAACTTGTTTTAGCTAGGCTCCCCCTTCCCTCCTTTAAGCAAGGTATGAAAGGAAACAAATCCCCTATTTTGGGGTCAAGAGAATTTTGAGCATTAGCTGTGGTCTTGGTCACTGGCAAATACAGGACTCCTGATTCAATCTCAGAGTGTGGCCTTTTCCTTCAACTCGCTCGGGTACAACACAGGCACCACCTGCCAAGAAACTGTCAAATAGTATAGTTTTTTTTTTTTTTTTGAGAAGGGGTTCTCACAGGGTCAAGTAATTGGGCTTCTATAGGAAACATGAGCAGACAAAGTCAATTCTAGAATGGTCTGAGATACAGGGGCTGCTAACGGGTCTCTCATAAAGTCTGGGGATAGGTTGAAAATCAGAGTTTGACATGAGTCAGTCATGAAAGCTCTAGATGCAAAGGGAATACAGCAATATTAGCATCTTTGTGCCGTTCCCCTACAGCTGATGATGATCTGTGGCAATTGGAATGTACACAACTCACAGCAGGTGTCTCAACAATATCTGGCATATTCAAGGTGCTTCTACAGGGAATTTTGAAAGATAAAATGCATCAGTTACAGCAAGAAGTATAAGGAAAAGGGGGAAGGCTTGGTGGGCCTAGTGTGGTTGTGTGCACCTGATGCATAATGTCTAAACATAGTATGTACATCTTTGACTTTACAATAGATATTTTACCCTAATCCTATGGTTTTCTTAAACCTTAGACATTCTTTACCCATACTGCCCTCTTTCTCTTATCCACCTTACACTGCTAGGCAACCCCAGAATAGCACAGTCTGTGTTCAAAAGAATAAAGAAGAAAGAAGGAGAGGTGAGTGATCTTTTCTAAGGGTAGGCATGCCCTTCGTCAGTCATCACAGCTCTTCCCTAGTAAGTTTTCTAAGCTGGGAAACAAGGAAACTGGTTCTCATGAAATAAAGACAGCAGTCAAAATATCTGTGATGGATCTGCATGTAATAGCTTTGTCGGGAGGTGTTTTGGAGTTTTATACCCAGAGAAATCCAAGAATGGGTACAAAGTGTATAATAGTCAATAGGAATAATGGGAAGACTCACACCATGTATAACACTTTATCAGTTATCAATAATTTTATGTAAATTATCTAATTATCTCCCCCACAGATATCACGTGAATCAAGCTGAACAAAGTGTTACTTCAAAAAACGCACATCTGGTTTAGTGCAATTTAATAGCTTAAACTATAAACTATTTGTTCACAACAGAGCCCAGAAACCCTGACTCCAAAAACTACCATTATTGCACTGAATCATACACATGCCCCATCTCCAGTTCATTCTTTCATTGCAGAGGATGGGAAGGCCAGGAATGTAAGAAATATCCCAAATTCTAATGACTTTCCTGTAATCTTTCCCTCTGCTGATCAGCAATTCCATAGTCCTTCAAAGGGTGAATTCTTCTGTGAATTTTTGTTAAATAGTTGATTTATACCCCAAACCTGCTCTTAAAAATCAGCTCCACAAAGAGTGTCTTCTTGCAGCATACCTCAACTTAGATCAGAGTTTTTCTATGCCATAATTATTGACATTTTGGGGCTATGTTTTGGGGGGTCAGGACTGTTCTTTTGTGGATTGTAGTATTTTAGCATCATGCCTGGCTTCCAGCTACTGGGTAATAGTAGGATCTGCCTCTCCTCTACTGTGACAACTGAAAGACCCTAAGACAATGTCAAATGTTTCCTGAGGAACAAAAATCATCATATTTCAAAAGCATTGAATTGGATATAGAAATCTTCATCAGCAATTCTCTCAAGTTTCTTTGCACAAAACTTAGAGAACTGTAGTTTTCAAAATATGTTGTAAGACTGACCCTCCCAGGGCTACTTCGTTTACTACATGTTTTCACCTGACATGTCTTGATAGACACCCTAGGTTGACCAAGTGACTATAACAGCATAAAAAGGTCCCACTTGGATCTTCTGCATCAAGCTCTCCTGAAACCAGGATTTATGGTACACATGTTGGCGTTCATCCAAAACATGGAGTACATCTGTGTGCAACAAGAACCCTGGAAATTTTTAAACTGAATGTCTTTCAAACCCCCAGTTAGCCTTACCCTCAATCTTTTTTTTTCTATTTCTTCTTTTTGATTTTTTTGTTTGCATCTTTCCTTTTGCTTTCAAACAAAAGACTTGCGTTTGTAAAGTGTTGTGAATCAGTTCAAACACGTAATTGAGCAATATTTGCATTCACTTACTTGGGGTTAAATTTGCTCCCTTTCTCATTCTCCCCTTCTTCCTCCCTCACTCCCTTCCTTCCTTTTTCTTTCTTCCTTTTCTTCCTTTGTTCGTTTGTTTGGGTGAGGGCAGAGCTGCACTCTTGTCGTCCAAGCTGGAGCGCAATAGCGCGATCTCGTCTCACTGCAATCTCCGCCTCTCCGGTTCCAGTGATTCTCCTGCTTCAGCCTCCCAAGTAGCTGGAATTACATGTGCACACCACCACGACCAGCTAATTTTTGTATTTTTACTAGAAACGGGGTTTCAGCGCGTTGGCCAGTCTCATCTTCAACTCCTGACCTCAGGTGATCCACCTGACTTGGCCACCCAAAGTGTTGGGATTACAGGCGTGAACCACTGCAGGCGACCTCACCTCCCCTTCTTAATTTTCATCTTCTGCAGCTATTTTAGCTCCATGAGATGATCCTTAAAACACTGATTCTACTTCTTTCTCATCTTTAGAATAAGCGTTTGGTGCTATAAATTTTCCTATTAGCACCACTTTAAGTGTATCCTACAGATTTCAATATGTTGTGTTTTCTCAGCCTTTAGTTCAAAACATTTAAAAATATTCTGGTGATTTCTTCTTGATTTATGAATTATTTAGAAGTATCTCACTTCTAAATAGTATGGGGGTCCTACTAGATACATTTTATCATTTATTTTTAGTTTGATTATGTTAGAGATGCTATGTAATTTCAATTACTTCTGTAATATATTTTTATGAATATTCTATCTGTTCTTGAAAAGTATACATATTCTGCATTAGGCACACAAAGGTGCCACTTTCAGTTGTAGAACTTGTAGTACATGCATTTTCCATCATTTATCTCCAATATTTCCCACTTATGATTATTTGAGAATATTATGGAAAATAAAAATTGTCTCTGAACTGTGAAGAAATAAAGAGAGTTAGGAATTGGGGCCTTTTTTATATTAATACAATAACTGGCATTATTGTGATTTGGTTAGCTGATAAAATTATATATATATATGTATTTCAGCAATCTGCCAAAATGCATGATTACTTCATTAGTATTTAAAATATAACTACACTACAGTCTTGAAAACTACTAAAAAATTTTTCTGATAGAAAAAAATTAATTAGCTTTGCTATTAAAATTGTATAAGCATGTTTCTAAAATTATTACTAATTAGAAAGAGCCTGGATTTTTAGTACTGTTATTTCAAAATATTTATATGGAATTTAAACTTATTAGACAAATTAAGAAAAATTTTACTTTCTTCTAAAATGTTCTGTTCTAGCATCTTTGTTGGCTACAACATGATGTCATTTGACTTTCAACCCTGAATTTTAGAGAAATAAAGATATACTATTTAAATTGCACCATTCATTTATATTAAATGTGTTATATTCCTTATGATCTTCTAGCACAGGCACTGTAAGATAACTAAATATCATATAAAACTGTGATGGCTCTAAAATATAAGCCAGATATTTAACTGTTAGAGTGTGAATAGTAAATTTTCTTTTTTGTTGTTTTTTGTTTTTTTGAGATGGATTCTCACTCTGTTATCCAGGCTAGAGTGCAGTGGCATGCTCTCAGCTCACTGCAACATTCGCCTCTCAGGTTCAAGTGATTTTCCAGCCTCAGCCTCCCACGTAGCTGGGATTAAGGTGTGTGCCACCACACCCGACTGATTTTTGTATTTTTAGTAGAGACGGGGTTTTGTCATGTTAGCCAGGCTGGTCTCGAACTCCTGACCTCAGGTGATTTGCCTGTCTCGGCCTCCCAACATGTTGGGATTACAACCATGAGCCACTGGACCCGACCAAATGGAAACATTTTAAAAACTACTTATGTGCAAAAGTGTCACTTTCCTGGCAAGGAGGATATTTGTTGTCCCCATAAGTACGTCACTGATACGAAATAGACTACATAATAAATACACTAGCCTCCAATACATTTATATCTAAACTTTGGAATAAAAGATAAATGTTTGCTATCAGAATATTAGTGCAATTAAAACCTTACTAATTCCCACACCTACCGTTACTTTGGAAGGAGCAACTTAACAATCAAATTTCAGGAAGTTCTTAAAAAGCTTTTTGGTGTCCATGTCATTTCTCTCATTGTATTAAGTTTTTATATTTTGCACTGTGAAAGAGATACATTTTTTCACAATACACAATGGTGCCTGCACTCACTGATCCATTGAAGAAACCAAGCTCATATACAAGTAACTACCATACAGAACAATAGGCATTATGGTTGAAATTTCAATAATGTATAGTAATAGCAGAAAAATAATGACATCTATTCCAAAAACTCCAAGGATTATCAGAAAATTATGGGAGAATATGACATTTATTTTTTTAATACATATAGCTAAGTAAATACTCTGTGTGCCACAAGAACAAGAGCTCTGCCTACAGTGGCATGCAGCAAAATACTCTAGGCAGAAGGTGAATATGTGAGAACAGAATAATAGTAAAACTTGTTACTCTCTTCCCCCAAACATTTAATAAATGTTTTCAAAACTCTCTGAATACATTGTTATTCTTGTATTAAATATGCCTATAATATAGATGTGAGCCTATTATATTTCTTGACCTATTTCAATATGTAAATCCCTATCAAGAAAGGAAAAACTGTCCTCACATCACTTAGAAGAAAATGTCCTGTTGCGTCTTTCTGGCCTTCATTTTTTAGTGTCCTGCTTTTTTTGCTTTATAATTCCTCCTCCACCAGGTATATCACACTCTAGAAATAAATAAATAATAAACAAATAAATGGCACCACAGAGCCAATCTATGTAAATAGCATAATCACCTTGAGATTTTCACGTCATTCCCTCTTTCTTGGGTGGCAGCCTCATCCCAAGGGGTTTTGGATTCTTTGTTTTAACATCAGAGAAATACAGTGTCCTATCCTGACCTTGACAGATTAAAAGCTTCAGTGTCTTTCTGCTTTTTCTGTTATATAGAGGGCATATCCTAAAACCTTAACTATTTTTTCCTTGAAATTGCAATTGCTACAATTGTAACTCCTTATAATTAAGTATTCAATTTATGCTTCAAAAGGGTGGTCAAATTAGGTAACCTTTAAGGCTCCTTCCAATCCCTGTATTGTTTAATTCTATATGCTTTTCTCTGACAGAGAGGAACTCAAGTAAGGGGAAGATTTGACGTTTAATTCCCTATAATTTTCTCTGTTCAGTGTCAAAAAATGATTACAGTACTAATCCGTATCTTAGAGGAAGGAAATGAAAAAGGAAATAGTGCTCTCAAGCCTCAGTGAAAAATTACGACCCAGTTTTAGGCGAATATAATAGAATGCTACCTTGACAATTACATTTAGACTTTCTGTGTAAATATTTTATTTGCCTATGAAGTTTTTTAATAGACACTAATATTAACTATTTGTGGACCTCTTTGAAGTCTATCTAAATAATTTGTTACTAGAAGAATGTGCAACAATTTAAAATTTAGCCTGCTGTTAATGTAAAGGCAGACCATTGATAGAGAATGAAGTTTTAGTTTTTAATCAGAGACTTCGGAGTTCTGAGGAAAACTGTTTCCCTCCTACCCACGACATTTTTAATTTTCTGATCTTTTAAAAAAGGATAGTAACTGGAATCTTGATACTCTTAGAAAAATAGATGTCCTTTTCTACACACACACACACACACACACACACACACACACCCACACCACACATGGCCTGAAATAGTAGTTTTGGCGCAATTATAAAATCTGCCTGAACACATCAAGAAAATACACCAAAATATGAAGTTATGTTCTTAAATCACTGGCATTTGGAGAATTATCAGCACTGCATAGTTCATAGTGCTGATAATTATGTAGTTTGTAGGGCTAATAAAAATATACCATGAATGTGGCTTAACAGCGTCCATGTGTTCTCTAGGGCCTTGCTATATTTTTAAGTGTACAGAATCACTGCCTTAAATACATTCAGTACTTTAAATTTAAGTATATTGTTGTGCAACCACCACCAGCATCCATTTTCAGAACTCTTTATTTTTCAAAACTTAACTCTGTGCCAAGTAAAGCATAATTCCCTGTTCCACTCTCCCTTCAGTCCTTGGCAATCAGCTTTCTGTTTCTCTGAGTTTCACTACTCTAAGTACCTCTTGTGCCTTTTTTCGACAGACTTGTTGCATTTAACGTAATAGGTATCTTCAAGGTTTCTCCACATTGTAAAGTGTATCAGAATTTCCCACCCTTTTTAAGGCTGAATAATATTCCATTATGCTTCTCTCTCTCTCTCTCTCTGTCCCTTCTCCGTGTGTGTGTATGTGTGTGTGTGTGTAAGTGTACATGCACATTTTTTTAATCCATTCATTCATTGATGGACACATAGGTTGCTTCCAACTTTTGGCTGATTTGAATAATGCTGCTATGAATATATATGGGTGCACAAATATCTTTTCAAGACCATGCTTTCAATTATTTTGGGTAAATGCCCAGAAGTGGAATTGTTGAGCCATAAAGTTAATTCTATTTTTAAGTTTTGAAGAACAACCTTACTATCTCCTGCAGTGATGGCACCATTTTACATTCCTTAAAACAGTGCACAGGGCTTTTAATTTCACCATATCTCACCAATGTTTGGTCTTTTCTGCTTTTGTAAATAATAGCCATCACAATTGGTGTGAGGTGTTATCTCATTGTAGTTTTTATTTGCATTTTTCCAATGACCAGTGATGTTGAGCACCTTCCCTTTGTAATTTGTAAATCAGAACTTATTTGTCATTTGTGTATCTTCTTTGGTTAAATGACTACACAAGTCATTTGTCAATTTTTAAATTGAGTTGTTTGTCTGCTTTTTATAGTTGAAGTTGTAGTTCTTTATATATTCTAATATTAACGCTTTACCAAATATTTTCCCCATTCTATGGGTTATTACCTTTCACTCTGTAGAGAGTGTCTTTTGACATATGACAATTTTAAATTTTAAATTTTGATATAGTCTATCTTTTCATGTCTTTCCTTTGTTGCCTGCACTGCTTATTTAAAATTCAATAAATCATTGCCAAATCCAATGTCAGGAATTCATGGTTCGCCCTATGCCGATTTTATAATTTTAGCTCTAACATTAAGTCTTTGATCCATTTTTAGTTAATCTTTTTACATAATGTAAAGTGCCCATGCTCAGTTTTAAACATGTGGGGTATCTAGTTTTCCCACTTAGAATTATTAGACTATATATGCAATGGTTTATATTCCAGTACCATTTATTGAGGAGAATCCTTTCCCCCAACGAATATTCTTGGTGTTGAAAATGACTTTTCTGTATTTCTATGGATCTCTGAATTGTATGTTATTTTCCATCCCAGCTTTGTACTGGGACTCACTCAAGTCCTGTGGGCATTACTGCCTGGCTGCTACTGATGCTCATCAAAGCCCAAGGCCGCTTTATTCAGACGGTGGTGAATCCTGCTGGGACTGGGACCATCCTATCAGGGCTGTGGACTCCCTTCTGGCCCAGGGTGGGTCTAGAAATACCATCCAGAGGCAGAAACTTGGAATCAGGTGATTTAGGAATCTGCCTGGTGCTTTATTTTACTGTAGCTGAAAAGGTACTCAAATTGCAAGACAAAGTCCTCTGTTCTGCTTTTTCTCACAGGCAAAAATAATCTTTCCTTGAGATGCACTGCTTAGAGGTGAGAAAAAGATAACACAGGCACTTCCACGGCTACCACAGTTGGTTTCATACTGGGTTACAGCCCAAGTTCACTGCCTCTAAGATCAGCACAACACCAGGGCTTTCAGTCTCCTTGGCCTGACTGCCGCTCAAATTTATTCCAAGTCCCAGGTCACTTTATTGATCTGGTGGTGAAGCCAGCTGGGATGAGATTTCCTCCCACCACCGGGGCCCAGGCTGGTCTAAAGGCTCCCTCCATGGGCATCAACAGAATTGTGAGCTGGGTTGTGTTTGCCTGTGACAACACAGCACTGTGTTCCAACACAAGGTCTCACGCTTGCTTCTCTCTCCCTCCTCCAAGCACATAAATTCTGCACAGCCTGTAGTTGGGAAGGGGTAGTGTGAGCTATTCAAGTCTGTCCTTCCTTTCCTCTTCAATGCCTCTTTCCTTGTTATTATGATAAAATCAGGTAGTGTAATTGCTCACCTGTTTTTGGTTCTTACGAAGGTGCTTTCTTGTGTGGATATTTGTTTAATTACGTGCTCCTTTGCGGGGATGATTACTGGAGTGTTCTATTTGCCCATCTTGCACTGTTGCCTCTCCTGTTGAATTCCATTTGCTAGCATTTTGTTGAGGATTTCTGCATCAAATTCAAGGGTATTGGTCTGTAGTTTTTTTTGTTTTTTTTTTGTTTTTTTTTTAATGGAACACAGAATTAAAGGCTGTATCTCAAATCTAGAGACTTAGAATGTGCACTTTAACGAGACCCCTAGGTGGTTTTTATACACTGCCCTGGGACATGTTTTCTCACCTTTATTGTTTGTTGACTTTATTTTAATCCTCTCTACTTATAATAAAAATATGTACTAACATTTTCTCTATCATCTTAAATTTTTATCAAGACCTAGGGAACAGATGACCCTTATCTTTCATAATTCATTAAGAATCTCTGTGATAAATGTTCCATTTTGGTTCCACAGGGTCTTTGCCCCTCAGATGGTTGAAAATAAATTTTGTTCACGTAAGTTTTATTTTTATAGACTTTAACTCTGTCACACTCTCACATTAGCTTAAACTATCCTAACTGTTCAAAAATTACTAATCTAATGAAAATTATATGAACTCAGACATCATACCTAGCTGGATTGTTCTTGAGCTTCTTCTTTCCAGCTGTGTGAACTTGGGGGTATTAATTAATCTATCTATGACTCTTTTTTTTATCAGTCTTGATGACTAAATGACAGGGACAATAGAAAGCTCATATAGAATGCCTTTCATGTAGCAGCTCTGCAAATTTCAGCTAACACTCGCATTCCCACTTGCAGTGCATTAAGCAGATGAAATATGGGTCTGATGAGAGTCTGTCAGGTCCCCTACTTCATTTCCTCTCTTCTTACAGTTTTAGAACTTGTGACTTACATCTGACATGTAGATGCCTGGATTAAAGACTATTCCCAGCTGTCTCAAATGTGGTCATGTGAAGAAATAGAAGCGTTGTGGATAATAGGTATGCAATTCCATTAAAGCAAATATTTTCCTTTTCTTTCCTCTTCCTTTTTGTCTTACCTGTTATCTGGAGTGTGACTATTTTAGCTGGAGTGGAACAAAAGTTTTGAATCTCAAGTTAGGAGGTTCTTGATGACACTCACAGAACACCAAAATAAAATAAAATGGGCTTCCATTAATATTAATTAATCTATACACTTGACCAAAAGGGAAATAATTATAATAGTAAATTAGTCAAGATAATATGGTTTCAAATCATAATTTTACTTTTTAATAGTTGAATAATATACTTAAACATTGTATTCCTCAATATAACCATTTAAAATAAGGAATAATAATCTATATACCTCAAAGATACTGTGAAAATTAAATGAGATAATTCTTGTGCACTGTCTAGAAAACGGGTCATACCACGAAGCCCTGTAAGTCAATTCCCGCCCTCTGTCTACTTTCCTAAATAAATTCTATAAATAGCTTTTTGTTGGAATGCAGCCACACCATTTGTTTATCCATTGTCTTCAGCTGCTTTCCCGATAGAGTGGCAGAGTTACATAGTTGCAACTGAGGTGTTATGACCCACAGAGCTTAAAAGATTTATTACGTAGCCCTTCACACAAAGAAAGAAGTTTGCAGGCCCTTGATTGAGAACAAGAAGCTGGTCATTTGATTATTTATTTTCTCTATATGAAACCACTGTAGTAAGGTGTTTTCTTGCTTATTAAGTGATTATATCACCAATTAACCTTCAAGTATGCATATGCTTAGGGATAGTTTTTGAGCAATGGGTATGAGATTTTACTAATCCAACAGTGTTTATTGATTTAATCCCCTTGAGGACTATGGTATGCATCTCCCAGAGGATGGAATAGATTATAGCTTCAGTCTGCAGCCTCAGGGCAGAAGATAACAGATTGGTCAATACCAGATGAAACCCATGGTTCATTAATTACTATTACGGGTTAAAAAGCCAGCCTATACATAAGCTCTTTTCCAAGCAATGACAGATTCGTCTCATGGGATGCAATCCACTAACCTTCACATAGTAAAAGGCTGCCAGGCAAAATCAATTTCAACTCATTGAACTTTCAGACCATAGAAATCAATGATTCAAATGAAATAAGTATTCTGAAATAACAACATATGGAAATGCTAAAAGATTTGACTCATTTTTAGACAGGTAATATAACACTTGATTTGAAGGAATTATATTTGCTCTTCTTAGAAACCACCCTGGTGTTTTCTATGCTTCTTGCTCTATGATTGCAGAACTTTCAAGGTTGATTAACTAAAGTTAAAGAAAAGTCTACTAGCCATTGCAATAGTATTTCTTCCAGTAAGTATACCTGGGCTGTGCAAAACATTTCTCAATAAACTATGTATGTACTGAAGTTTTAGGCTAAGCTGTTTAATCAACCTATGTACCCTACTCTGACTGAAAGTATCTTTTATATATTTGAGTTAATCATATTTACTCTTAAGGATTCAAAATTGTTACTGTCTTATGATGGTAATGCATATACAGTGTAGCTTTTGGTACCATTTGTTTATGTTATTTACAAGATTGAGAAACTAGTTAAATTAAATTCAATAAACATTTATTTTGTCTCACTTATGACAAAATACTCTGTCACTTTGAGTATAGATTTAAATTACACATGGTTCCTCTTTTCAACTAAAAATGCAATGTTTTGGGTACATTTATGCATATGCACATAGTTAAAAGTTAAAAATAATGAAATGTAATAAAGGGTCTCTATATGTGAAAGACTTTAACATGGGGGCAGTTAGTTTCAATAACAGCTTCAACAGTTTTTTGTTCAATGTTATTATGTATGGCTTTCCAAGCATCTACTGTCTTAACAGTAAAAAATGAAAGTTTTATCCTTTTTAAAGTTAGAATTAAATAATATGGCATATGTTAGGAGTTTGGCATTTGGGATTGTCTTTGATGAATATTGGTTTACTTCTCTATTATGAATACACATAGAAGCATGGAAGAAAGACAGAGCCATCCTTAAGAAGTAAATGTTAAACACATAGAAACTAAATTTAAAAATAGATATGGTTTTATATACAGAAATAGTCCATTCCTGGAAGACAGAGAGTCTGGAAACAAACGTTTGGAAATACAGGGAAGTCTTAGAATGAGCAAGTTTATATGGAAAAGAAAAGAAAATACATGCCAGTCTTCTCATTTTAAACATAATGTTTGTTGAATAAGGTTGGCTAGCTTGGTGAAAAAGGGAGAGGAAAAGATCAAAGGAAAAACAAAGGATGATACAATATCACACAATTATGGTTAGAATAATTAATGTAACATAGTAGCATTTCAACAAATGTTTGTTGAATTGACGTTAAATTAATTTTATGTGTATTTGCACACAGTTCTATGTGTCAATGATTATTAATGAAAGAGAAGAGGTTCCCATGTGAAAAATTTTTGTAAGATTTTTGCAATGGGGTAGGTAACTTATTGAATGTGAATTTACTAAACTGCTATGTAGGTTTCTCTATATATCCAGAGTGATTGATTTTCATGTCAATTGCAAAAGAGAAACTGGGCAATGAAAATTCACACAAACTCATATATACACACACATGGCCCTTCATACACCTAGTAGCAATGCCCTTCAAAGAAAAAAAAATCATATGACACTGCTACAGTTATCTTGCTGTCCCTTTCTGCCACTTTAAACAATTTAAATCTTTATTTTCCCAAATACCTATATGCCACTCATCGTGGCAATCATGCAAGTTGCAAAGGACATTTGTGATTTTTCCTTACTGAATCCTGGAATAATTAAGAGGGTTGTGTTAGAAAGAAAAAAGTGAATGAGAGTCTCCAAAATAGGAATAAAACAGGATGGCTTCTGTTTGGATACCTCTAGTTATCATCACAGTAAGGGGTTTGTCTCTAAGTAGCTGTTTTGTCCTTATTTCTTATGTTTCTGCAGTGATGATCTGTAAACTATTTAAAAATAATTTATTATAATGGTCCTATGTGCTTGTTTTCATGGAACCAAAGAAGAAAGAGAAGCTCAGAAGCTGGCTTCTCATTCTGTCCACAAACTTAAAAGGGACAGAAACCAGAGGTTTAAAGTCTAATGGGAGGCAGCCTCAGCCTGCATCATGAAATAATTACAAGAAATAACTTTTGTGAGAAAATGATGTGGCCCTAAGCAGTAAGTGGATAGACCCATGGAATTCTCCATGCACCTTTTTAAAGATAATTTTCAATTTTATTATAATGTAGAACATATAGAAAGTGACCTCAGTGGAAGAGGTGATATATTAATTTTGAGATCTGCAGTTCAATCCAGTTCTTTTCCCCCTTCCAGTGATGTGACCTGGAAATTTAATTACATAATTTTCAAGAGCTGTTATTGCTCTGAAATACTCTTTGATGCTAGGAAATGTTTTGCTGGACTCCATAGAGACAAAAACAAACAAAATCTCAATTAAGATGCAAACAAGATGCAACATTTAAAGACTTTGGAGTTTCAAAATAGTTCCCATCCTGCTAGTAAGAAGACTAATGAACAGTGAAATGACCTATTGTGAGCAACAGATGGAAAAGGGATAGCAGGAGGGAGACATTTGAAAAAGTCCATCACCTAGATAATCAGCCCTGAATAATTCAGAGATGACTGCATTTCCTCTACTCATTGCCTAAACATTTTGCAAAACTCATTGATGTTAGTCCTCTGATTCTCATTAGGTGACTTACATCAAAACAAATGCTTTTCCGTGATGGCCCAATAGGAAGTAAAGAGCAGTAAGGATGTTTTCCCATTTGTCAATCATTGCTGATTTTTATATCCAGCCAGGTTATCCCTGCCCTTTGCCTTTCGAATCCATTCCATCTTATCTGCTCCCACTACCAGTCTGTTAGTCCACACCACAGTACCTCTCTCTTAGATTTTTGAGTAATGTCCTAGTTGCTCCCTCTGATTCCAGGCTTCCTTGCCACTAAACATGCTAGCTACAAGAAAAGTCTTCTAATATTTGAACCTGTTTATAAACACATTACTTTAAATAAAGTTTCACTTTAGCCTAAAGTATGGAAACAAAGAAATTTTACACTTAGTCTTTACATAACTTTCAAAAAATTTTATCTTCGTAGAAATGCTGAGCTATATGGGAAAGGCAGAAAGGAAAGAAAATAAATTTCATGTCTGTTTCTAACATACTCAGGTTAAGAAGAGTTTTTGATTTTTCATCATGTTACTTGAGCTTACGAGGCTGTGAAACACTACTAAACCTTTGAGTTTCAGCAAATTGTTTATATATATTTTTTCCTGTACTTGGCTGACACAATAAATAGGGGAAAAACATTTTTCTTCCAGCCCAGATTACTTTATTCTAACACTTTATTCTATTTATAACTGTTCAAATACCGTTATCTTCTGTGATAAAAGAGAGAATATAACTTGATTTCGTTTAAAAATATGGATCCATACCCACAAGTCATTAGATTCATTTTTCAGCAAAGACATTGGTTTTAATGATATGTAAGAAAGCTAATAATATTGAAATGTCAACAAATGTAAATGTTACAAAGCAATATATGTTTAAAAAGGTAGCTTTGTCACTGTTTTATTGCTTGAACTCAGTTGATTAATTAGTTAGCAATTTGTGTTATCTACTATTACTGTAATTTATCAACAATTCCTGGCAATTGTTGGCTTTCCTTGGATACATCTCTTCAATCTCTGCTTCTAGCTTCACATCAACTTTTCCCCTGTGTCTCTATGTGTTTTGTTTTGTCTCTTATAAGGACACTTTCATTAGATTTTGTACCCATCCTAATCCAGTATGATCTCATCTTCAGCCTCAGATCACATTCTGAGTTTCTGAGTGGACAATAACTTGGAGGACTATCATTCAATGTACCACACATTCCATGATAAAGTATTTTGGTGTAAGAGAAGTAGAATTCTTCTGCTACCTTCTTAGGGTATCCAGCTGGACCTAAGAATTAAACGGCCATAAGACAGACTAAGATAAAAACATACACATTTTATTTAATAATTTTTGTAGGTACATGGGAACCCTCACAACATAAAAAAGTCAAGACCCGAAGAAGTAATAGAGCCCTAAACTTATGTGCTTGGTTAAATGAGGAGTAGTACATTGTGAAAACGTGATCTGACAAAGGGTTTGGGGATATGGCAGATTATTGTGGAAAAAAGTGACTATGAAGATAAGAATTAGTTTAACAAGATTTATTTGCACAGATTCCTCTTAGCCTCAACTGCCTGTCTGGTGATAAGGATGTCTTCCTTCCACCAGGTACCAAAAGGGCACCTTTCACATGGGAGTTTTATCTTGAAAAGTCAGAGTGCCCTTCTGGTATCTGCTGTATTTCAGAGGCCTTTAATTCAAGATAATTAGTGAAACAAAGTGGAAAATTTTTAAGTGGCATGGTTTTTTGAATGCCTTTGTCTAAGGCAAGTCTAACTTGTAGGCAACTTTTTCATCACATATTTCTGAGAAAGGAGATTGAATAACAGTATCGAAAGCTGAGAGAGCTCAAAATATATAAAGACAAGCATACATTATACTGGAAACAAGGTAACAAGAAAATTTTGGATGCCTCAAGCAAGAGCAATTGCAGAAGAATGTGACACATGTTGACAGCCATAAATTGAAGATAAAATGGAATAAGAAAGGATGCCTACAAGCAAGGTAATTCTTTAAAGATATTTATTTTTTTATCTAAAGAGGAGGAGCAGGGGAGAGATGATGATAAGTTTCTCCTAGAGGGTTCAATGGGAAAATGAAATTCATAAATGAATCTAACCTATTTAAATGATAATGATAAGGAGCTCAATAAATTGAATTTCTAGAAAATATTTATTTTCTATAATTTCTGGCTCTCATATTACAATGAGCTCCTTAAGGTAAGGGACCAACTAAGTATTTGCTGTAACAGGTATTCAGTATATATTACACAGCAGTTATGACTTTATAGCAGGTAATATTTAGCAGGTATTCAGTACCTACTATACTATAATATTTATGTGTACAGAGCAATATATAATCATTTGTGTTGCTGCTGTTAAATTCATTACATATATATATGAAAAATAGGTATTACACATGAATATCTTTTTAATAATTGAATGGCCTGGGAGTGCTTAACTGAATAGCTATTTCTGGGCATTGCCAGAAAAACCTGAGTTTACTATGACTGGGAAATGAAGGCATTTAAGTCAAAGGAAATATAACTAACTCTTCATCTCACTATCATAAAACCTCTTCTTGTCCTTTGTCTATATTCATTTTGTTTAGTGAGTTGTGCAATAGGCAGATGCAATTTTATCAGGCTAAGAAGAAAATCAATCTCTCTTTTTTAACTGAATACAGCAGTAACAGTTATTTTTGGCTCACTAAAAGTTCCTGTGTACAAATACTTACTCTGACACAGTTATGCAGGTTGTTTTGCTTATACTGATTACCAAATATATTTATTTGAGGGGAAAGACACATTGCTTGTTAAACTCTCTGTCTGTTATTTACCTACCAGAAATCAGTGTATATAAGAGGTTTCTGTCTACCCACGTCCCCACCCAGATGAATTGGAGTACATGAGAGATTCATGAGAACTCAACTCCTAGGATGCTCAAGGCTAAAAGAGTGGTGATTAGGATAAATCTCAAGCAGTGCCAAGTTCACGTCATGTGGAAGGAGAGTAGCTGGAACAAGGGAACTAAAGTAGCCAAAAGCTGAAAAAAAGAGAAAAACATGTTGTGTGTGCATGTGTGTATATAAATAATCTCAAAGCACATAGATAGACAAGTGAAGAACAGAGCCTAGAGCAATTCCTGAGAAAAAATAATAAATACATAAAACGAGAGATGAGTTTGCTTTGTTGGTTAGTTTCTTTTTTCACATGAAAGCTGAAAAGGACCTGTTTCAGATAATTAAATAAGATGTTCCAGAATAAATATTTTCATGCTTGGCAAAATAGAGAGAGGAATAAGAAGCTTACATCAATCCAAAAAGAAATCCACTACCCATCATTTTTATTTTGCTTTGGAAACCACCTCTCATGATTATTTGGCAGATCGTCTAAAAAGACAAAACCTAATGAAATATGGAAACAATATTCGTTATACTGTAGTACTCTAAAGGATGAATACTTGTAATTAATATAGGCTGAGTATAAACTTCTTAAGTTAATTATTATTATTTCACCTTGTTACTGCACCTGTCAACAGTTAATTAAATAAGGAGTAAAGATGATTAAAATATGTTTCGATTAGAATCTTGGAGAAAAACTCAAGTTTTATAATTCAAACTTTCTTTCCATATATTTACCCCCAGGACCCCCTTCCATACACCTTATACAAAAATTAACCTGAGATTTATCAAAGACTTAAACGTAAGACCTAAAATCATAAAAACTCCAGAAGAAAACCTAAGTAATACCATTCAGGACACAGGCATGAAAAAAGACGTCATGACTAAAACACCAAAAGCAATTGCAACAAAAGCCAAAATTGACAAATGTGATATAATTAAACTAAAGAGCTTCTGTATAGCAAGAGAAACTATCATCAGAGTGAACAGGCAACCTACAGAATGGGAGAAAAGTTTTGCAATCTATCCATCTGACACAGGGCTAATATCCAGAATCTACAAGGAACTTAAACAAATTTACAAGAAAACAAACAACCCCAAAAAAGTAGGTGAAGGATATGAACAAACACTTCTCAAAAGAAGACATTTATGCAGCCAACAAACATGAAAAAAAGCTCATCATCACTGGTTATTAGAGAAATGCAAATCAAAACCACAATGAGATACCATCTCATGGAGCCGGTTAGAATGTCAATCATTAAAAAGTCAGGAAACAGCAGATGCTGGCGAGGATGTGGAGAAATTAGAACACTTTTACACTGTTGGTGGGAATGTAAATTAGTTCAATCATTGTGGAAGACAGTGTGGTGATTCATGAATGATCTAGAACCAGAAATACCATTTGAAGCAGCAATCTCGTTACTGGGTATTTAACCAAAGAATTATAAATTATTCTACTAGAAAGATGCATGCACACATATATTTATTGCAGCACTATTTACAATAGCAAAGACTAAAAAAAAAAAAACAAATAATAGACTGGACAAAGAAAATGTGGCACATATACACTATGGAATACTGTGCAGTCATAAAAAAAGAATGAGTTCATGTCCTTTGGAGGGAAATGAATGGAGCTGGAAACCATCATCCTCAGCAAACTAAAACAGGAACAGAAAACCAAACACCATATGTTCTCACTTGCAAGTGAGAGTTTAACAATGAGAACACATGGACACAGGGAGGGGGAGCATCACACACCGGGGCAAGTGGGGGTCGGAGGCAAGGGGAGAGAGAGCATTAGGACAAATACCTAACATACGTGTGGCTTAAAACCTAGATGACAGGTTGATAGGTGAAGCAAACTACCATGGCACTTGAATATCTATGTAAAAAACCTGCACATTCAGCACATATATCCCAGAACTTAAAGTAAAATTAAAAAGAAGAAAAAAAGGAAAGGCTAAACCAAAAAGTAATAAATAAATAAATAAATAGTCTCTCTTTAGACTATATAGCAGATTTAATGAGATATGACACATTGAAATCATGGACAAGCAGCAGAGAAAATTAAAATATATATTGAGGTATATTTAAAAGAAAATTCTCATACTGTGACTCCTCAGAAAATTCTGACCCTTTACAAAAATAATAAAATGACATTCAAATCAGATAAGGATAATAAATATGATAAATATTGTTTAACTGCTGTCAATGTTCTAAGATTGATGATGTGATTTTAATCTATTATTCTAAATTGTTCTATTAAACCTAAAGGTAAGACACAGCTTACATAAAAGTCAATATGTACCTACCCCTGTACCAGGCAACAGAGGAGTGTCACATATATCTTAATAATAGCAGTTATCAGAATTAACATTGATTAGAATCAATTTAGAAGTTATCTTGAAATAAATCTAATTTTTCTTACTAATTATTTTTTCAGAAGAACTGACAAATACAGAAGATAAAAAATGCATTAATTAAGGAGATAGACATGGGATCACAAATGTTAAATATATGGTCAAATAGGATAATATATGAGCTAGGATAAATATAGTTTATCAATTAATAAACATGGCATTTACTATAGGATCTCTACCTCCATTTTACAAAATAAACTCTTATTTGTCAAGAAAATAAACAAGCTGAAAAAAATGAGTAATGGTATCCAATTACTTAAGCATGAGATATGAAGAAATAAAAGCCATAGACCTACTCTCACTTTCTCAAGGGGAAATGTAAATAAAAGAATGATCATAATTTACCACTTGGCAGTATGTAGTTCTAGTTCATTCACATTCCTCCCTTACAAACCCTACTAATATAATGACTACTGTCTTTGTCTTCATTTACATATGCAAAAATATTTCCAAGAGTGTAAGGCTAGAAGGTAAATTGCTAGGCCAAAGGTGTGTACATTTTCATATTCACTTCAGTATTCGCTGAATATTCCCAAATTACTCATGAATTTATCAAACCAATTTGACTCACAAAACTAACATCCTCCCTAATGTATACTAAGGGACTTATAAAATTATTTTCCTCATAGTCTTTCTCAATTGGGAATTTTTATCTGACTCACAAAACATGGAGAGTGAATTGAGTCACTGTCTTCTCAATTCTCCCAAGGATGGAACATAACCAGTACCATCCTAAATGAACTGGAGAGAGTCTAATTCATTACATATGTAAAACACCTTAAGGGATTATGTCTTAATAATCTCCTGAATCCTGGTGGAGAAAAGCTTTATCAGTAGGAGAACTAATATCCTATTGAAGAACTAATTTATATTTTGCTGATTAGGAATGAGGTCTACTCCTTGTCACTGTTCTGTATATGACATGTTTTCAATAAGCACTAATTACTTACAATTCCAGGCAATCCCTTTACTATCAATCTTATTTCACTCCAACCTGCTCTATTTTTTATTTTTTATATAACAATTTTACCTTCTAAAACACTATGTATTTATCAGTATACTTCTTATTGCTTATCTCTCTCTGTTAGATGTAAACTTACAATGGTGGTGATCTTGTATGTTTGTTCACTGATGTTTTTTAAATATCCATTAGACATTTTTATACAATCTAGATACTAATGCTTTTTGGTTTTCAACATTGCAAATATCCCCTGATACTCTGTACAGCTGCTTCTCTTTTATTATTATTCTTTTTGAGACAGAATCTCTCTCTCTCACCCAGGCTAGAGTGCAGTGGTGTAATCCTGGTTAGTTGTTTTATTTTTTGTATAGATGGTGGTATCACTGTGTTGCCCAGGCTGGTCTCAGACTCATAGGCTCAATAGTCCTCCTGCCTAAGTCCCACAGAATCATGGAATTATAGGCATGAGCCACCACACCTGGCTTAGCTGCTTATTATAATATCATGTCACATACAACTTTCTTCATATTTTAAAGGTCTTACAGTTCAATGTATACTTCATCCCAAGAACAAGCATACTGAAAAAATGTGCTTATGCAACTATTATTTATTCTTTAACTTTATAGTGTCTTACATTAATATAGCAGAACAAATATTGTTAGTATTTTTTCTTTTCTAAAAATTTTATTGAGGTGAAATAAAATTACTCTTTTAACATGAGCTAATCAATGGCATTGGTATACAAGCAATGCTGGAAAACCACTGATCAATCTAGTTCCAAAACATTTCATTCTTCCAAAGAAACCACATACCTACTAAGCAGTCCATTGCTTATTCCTTCTCCTTAGCCCCTGAAAACCACTAATCTGATATTTTAGATTTATCTATCTGGACCTTTCATATATAAAGGAATCAAGCATCATGTTACCATTTGTGTCTGCCTTCTTTCACTTATGCAATTGTTAAGGTGTATCTCATTGTAATATCCATCAATATAGCCTTCCTTTTTATAGCTGAATAATATTTATTGTATTAATCTACCACCAATTGGTTATATATTCATTTGTTGATGGACACTGGGTTGTTTTCATTTCTTGACTATTGTAATTAGTGCTTCAACGAACATTCATTAACATGTGTTTGCTTGAGTATTTGCTTTTAGTAATTGGGGGCATATACCTAAGACTGGAATATCTAGGTGTAATTTTAATAGTATGGTTAATGTTTTCTGAAACCACGAACCAGTATTTCACAATGGCCACACCACTGTAAATTCCCACCAGCAAAATACAAGGGTTTCACTTTCTCTATATCTTTATCAACACTTGCTACTTTAAAAAAAATATTATAGCCATTATTGAGGGTGTGAAGTGGTTTCCCATGGACTTTGGTTAGCTTTTTATCATAACTTAATGATATGAAAATTTTCTTATGCTTGTTGGTCATTTGTAAATATTTTGGAAGAAATATTTATTCAAATCATTTGCGTATTTTTTAATTGAGTTACTTGTCTATTTTGATGAGTTGTAAAAGTTATTCATATATTCTAGATACTAGACCATTATCAGATATATGATTTGCAAATATTTTTTACCACTCTACAGATTGATATTTTCTTTCTTAATAATGTTTTGTGATTCCTACATTTTTAATTTTGATTAAGTCTCATTTAACTCTAATATTTTTTCCCAGCTTTTACTCAGTCATTGGTGTCATATCTAAAAATCTATAGCCAATCCATTGTCAGGAAATGTTGCACTATGTTTTATTCTAATATTTTTGTAGTTTCAGTTCATACTTAGGTCATAGATTCATTTTGAGTTAATTTTTTATATGGTGTGAGGTAGAAATAAAACATCATTCTTTACATATGGATTTCTAGTTGCACTGGCACCATTTGTTGAACAGACTATTTCTAATGCATGGTCTTGGCACACTTGTGAAAAATCAGTTGGTTACCAATGTAATTTCTTTTTCTGGACTTACCAATTCTATTCCATTAGTCTACATATATCTTTATGCAAGTCTAACACTCTTTTGATTACCGTAGATCTGTAGCAAATGTTGAAATAAGCTAGTGTGAGACTTCCAACTTTTTCTTTTGTTTTGCGTATTAAGATCACTTCCAATTTTATAGAAATTTGAATTTCTGCTTCTCCATTTCTGCATAAATGTCCACTAGAATTTTGATAGAGATTGCAGTGAATTTGTAGATTGCTTTGGGTAATATTGTCACCTTAATATCAAATCTTCTAATTAATAAATTCATGAAATATTTTCATTTGCTTAGGTCTTCTTTAATTTCTTTCAGAAATACTTCGAATTTTCAGCAAACAAGTCTTTCCTCTCCTTGATTGAATTTTGGCCAAGATATGTTCTTTTATATGCGAATTGTTAGAGGAATTGATTTGTTAATAATCTTTTCAGAATGTTTACTGCTGTTGCAGAGGAAGAAAATATTTGTGCCAGTTGATACGCAACATTTAGGGATGTATTAGCTCTGACAGGTTTCTGTGGGTAAGATTTTCTATGTCTAGGATTGGATCATGTCCTTTGTGATAAGAGTGTTTTCTTCTTTTCCAATTTGAATGTCTTTTATTTATATTTCTTGCTTAACTATTTTGGGTAAAATTTCAAGGACAACGTTGAGCAAAAGTATTACAAGTGAATACCCTTGTCTTATTCCTGCTACTGGGGGATATTTAAGTCTTTTGACATTGAACATGATGTAAGCAGTGAGATTACGTAAATGTCCTTTATTCTGTTAAGGAAGTCTTCCATTCCTAATTTTCTCAGTGATTTTATCAAGAAAGAGTATTCTACTCCGTAAAATGCTTTTTTTGTATGTTAATTGAACTAATTACTTGACACTTTTCTCTCATCATTTTATTAAGGTGATGGTATCTGGCATTGATTATCATAGGTTTAACCACCCTTATATTTCTGGGATAAATCTTACTTGGTTATGGTGTATAATGCCTTAAGATACAATTGTATCCAGTTTGGTCATGTTTTGCTGAGAAGTTTTGCACTTTTATTTACTGTTAGTGGGTGTTTTCCTTTTCCTGTTGTGTGTTTTTCTGGCTTTGGCATCTAGGTAACACTAGCCTGACAGAATAAGTCATATTTTCTCTTCTTCATTTTCGACAGAGTTTGAGAGGGATTGGTGTGAACATTTTTTAATGTTTGGTAAAATTCCCCAGTGAAGTCACTGTCTTGGGTTTTTCTCTATTAGATTTTAGTTTCTGCAGTTTCTTCAGCTGTAGTCAATGTCAGTGATGCCTGAAAATGTTTCAGTGGCCTAGGATGCCGGAGTTTGTGCAGCTGCTCTGCCATGTCATTTGAAGACTGTTGACTGGGGGCAGGGTTGGTGAACTGATATCTCTGATACTGCGCTACTGTACCCACTTGAAACTAAAGCCAATACACCCACCCCAACTAACATCAAAAGACACATACATAGGTGGGAAACTTTTCCTATGATATCTACTCTATAAAATTAGAAGAGTCAGCCACTCTTTCAGATGCACATATGTCAATACTGAGACACAAGAAATTAAGAAGAAAGAAAATATGATGCCACCAAAAAATACTCCACAATAGTTCTCCAGTAATTGTCCCCAAAGAAATTGAAATTTATAAATTACCTGAAAATGATTTTAAGAACACTCAGTGAGATACAAAACAATACTGATAGACAACTCAACAAAAACAATCAATTCATGATGTAAATAGGATTTCCACAGAGAGACAGATATTATTTTTAAAAAGCAAATAGAAATCCTGGAGCTGAAGACTATGATGAGTGAAATAAAAAATATATCATCGAGAGTTTTTTTTTTTTATTATTTGAGATGGAGTCTTGCTTTGTCACCCAGGCTGGAGTGCAGTGGCATGACCTCAGCTTACTACAACCTCCGCCTCCTAGATTCAAGTGATTCTCTTGCCTCAGTCTCCTGAGTAGCTGAGATTTCAGGCATACACCACCATGCCTGGATAATTTTTGTATTTTTAGTACAGATGGGGTTTCACCATGTTGATCAGGCTGGTCTCGAACTCCTCACCTCATGATCTGCCCGCCTTTGCCTCTCAAAGTGCTGATATCACAGGTGTTCCAGCGTGCCTGGCCCAATTGAGAGCTTTAACAGCACACTGTTAAAGTAGAAGAAATAATTCTTGAACTGAAGACAGGTCTTTTGAAATAACCAAGTCAGAGGAAAAAACGTAAAGAGTGAAGAAAAACCATGAGATCTATAGTACACCATTTTCTATGTCGTTCTTCAGCTCTTATCCCCCTGAAAATCAAACTGATTTTCGGGGGATAAGAGCTGAAGAACGACATAGAAAATTATACAAAAATAATTGGTGAAAACTTCTCATGTCTTGGGAGACATATAAACATTCAGACCCCTGATGCTCAAAAGACACCAATTAGATTAAACCCAAAGAGGCTCTCTTCAAGAAACTTTATAATCAAACTGTCAAAAGTCAAAGACAAAGAGACAATTCCAAAAGCAGCAACAGAAAAGCATAAGTTACATATAAGGAGATCTCTATTGGATTATCAACAGATTTTTCAGCTAAAAACTTGCAAGTCAGGAGAGTGAGATAATATTTACAAAATGCTGTGTAATAAACTACCAGGAATATTATACCCATCATAACTATCCTTCAAACATTAAGAAGAAATAATATATTTCTTAGAAAAACAAAAGCTGAGGAAATTCATCACCACTATACCAGCCTTACAGGGCATTCTTAAAGGAATGCTTCAACTGGAAGGTAAATAAAAAGTCAATAACTATTGTAAAATCATAGGAATATATAAAACTCACAAACAGATGCAATCTTATAATCAGATTTGGAATCCTCCTTTACTATAATGATAGTATGTAATCTTTCAGATCTCTAATGTGAAGGTCAAAATGGTCAACAATAATCATAGCTACAAGAAGTTGCTAAGGAATACAGAATGTAAAAACAGTAAATTAAGGCAACAAAATTACAAATTATGAGGAAGAGAGTAACAGTTTGAAATGCTTGTGAACAAAATTAAGTTATCAGTTTATAACAGAATTTTGTAAGTAAATTTTTTGAGTCCCAGAGTAAAAAGATTAAAGAAAAAAAATCAGAGAAGAAAAAAATTACAGTAGATACAGAGAGGAGAAAGAGAAATAAACCAAAGCCTATCACTAGAGAAAATTATGGAACCACAAATGTAAATGAGAGAAAGAAAACAAATCTAAAAAAATAACAGCAGAAAACAATAAAAGGATGGAAGTAGTTAAGTCCCTCTTTATCAGTAATAACATCAAATATAAGTGGAATAAATTCTGTAATCAAAAGACATAGAGTTGTTGAATGTATTAACAATAAAAAAAGACTGAATTCTATGCTGCCTACATGCCTATGTTAGACTTACTTTATGTGCAAGGACATACATAAGATGAAAGTAAAGTGATAAAAAATGATATTGCATGCAAATAAATATCAAAAAAGAGCAGGAATAACTATACTTTCTGTATCAGTTCATTTTCATGCTATACAGAACTACCTGATACTGGGTAATTTATGAAGAAAATAGTTTCAATTGACTCACAGTTCCACAGGCTTAACAAAAAGCATGGCTAGGAAGTCTAAGGAAACTTACAATAATGGCAAAAGACCAAGGGGAAACAAGCATATCTTACCACTCCTGAAAGGTAGAGGCAGTGAGAGAACAAAAGGGGAAGTGCCACATACTTGCAAACAACCAGATCTTATGAGAACTCACTCATTGTCATGAGAACAGCAAAGGGGAAGTCAGGACCCATGATCTACTCACCTCCCCGCAGGCCCCTCCCTCGACATATGGGAATTACAGTTGAATATGAGATTTGGGTGGGGACACAAAGCCAAACCATATCACTTATGTTGGCTAAAATAAAATTTCAAGTAAAAAACTGTTAAAAGAGACAAAGGTGGTCATTATAGAGTGATAAAATGGTCAATTCAGCAAGAGAATGTAATAATTGTAAATGTATATGCACCCAACACTCGAAAACTCACATACATATAAAGGATTTTATTAGTTCTAAAAAAATTAATAAAATATAATAGTAGGATCCTTTATCACTTCACTTTAAGCAGCAGATAAATCATCCACAGAGAAAATCAACAAAGAATCATCTGATTTTAAATGCATGCTAGATTAAATTGACCTAATAAATATTTACAGAACATTCTATCCAATATTCTGGGTAGAGTACACATACCTGCTGAATACCCATCCTCATCAGCACATGCATCTTTATCCAGATTATATGGTAAGCCACAAAATAAGTCTTAATACATTTAAAAAATGTCATATCAAGTATCTTTTCTGACCACAATAAAATAAATTAGAAATCAATAGCAGAAAGAACTTTGAAAACTATGCAAATGCATGGGAAGTAAACAACATACTCCTGAACAATGAATAGATCAGTGAACAAATTAAAGAAAAAAATTTTTTTAAAGTTCTTGAGACAAATAAAAATAAATCACAACCTACTATCGACATAAAAGTAAGAGTAAGTATGGGATAAAGTAAAAACAGTTTTAAGAGAAAAGTTTATAGTGACACATGCCTACATCAAAAAATTAGAAAGATCTCAAATAAACAACCAAATGTTGCCCCTCAAAGAACCAGGAAAACAAGAATAAAATAAACAAAAATTATAGGAAGAAATAAATACCAGAGCAGAAATAAATGAGAAACAAAAAATACACAAGATCAGCAAAATGAAAAGCTTATTTTTTGAGAAGAGAAAGAAAATCAACAAAGCTTTTGTTAGGTTAACTAAAGAAAAAAAGAAGATTCAGATATATAAAATCATAGATAAAAATGAGAAACTACAAATCATACAACAGAAATACAAAGAAGCATAAGATATTATTGTGAACAACTTTAAACAAACAAACTGGAAAACCTAGAGAAAATGGATAAATTTCTGGGCACACAAAATCTACCAATATTGTGTCATGGAGAAGTAGAAAATCTGAACAGATCAATAATTAGTAATTAGATTGGCCTCACAGCTGAATTCTATTAAACCTTTAAAAAAGAACTAATACCAATGCTTTGCAAACTATTCCAAAAAAAAAACAAAGAAAAAAGGAATTCTTCCATACTCATTCTATGAGATCACCATTATCTTAAAACAAAACCAGAGAAGAATACACACAATAAAGAAAACTATTGGCAATACCTCTGATGAACATAGATGCAAAAATTCTCAACACCATCCTATCAAACCAAATTCAATGGCAAATTTTAAAAATATGTATTCACCATGATCAAATGAGATTCACCCCTAGAGATGCAAGGATGTTTCAACATATGGAGATCAGTAAATGTGATACAGCACATTACAGACTGAAGGACAAAAGCCATATGATCAGTTCAATAGGTATAGAACAATATTTCATAAAATTCAACATCCCTTCACTATAAAATCTCTCAACAAATTAGGTTTGAAGGAATGCATCTCAATACAATAATGGCCATATATGGCAATTCTATATCTAATATCACCAGAAAAAAACTGAAAGCTTCTCCTCTAAGATTGGGAACAAGAAAAGGATGTCCACTCTCACTACTTTTATTCAATATAGTATTAGGAGTTCCAAATAAAGCAATTAGGTGACAAAAATAAACATACAGCATTCAAATTAGAAAGAAGAATGTCAAATTGTCCCTGTTTGCAGACTACATGATTATATACAGAAAATCCAGAAGACTCCACCAAAAAACTGCTAGAACTAATAAATAAATTAATAAAGCTAGAGGATATAAAATTACCAAATACAAGCCAGGTGCGGTGGCTCATGCCTATAATCCCAGCACTTTGGGAGGCCAAGTCGGGCGGATCACGAGGTCAAGAGATGGAGACCATCCTGGCCAACATGGTGAAACCCCGTCTCTACTAAAAATACACAAAAAAAAATTAGCTGGGCGGGGTGGCGCACGCCTGTAATCCCAGCTATTCAGGAGGCTGAGGCAAGAGAATTGCTTGAACCTGGGAGGTGGAGGTTGCGGTGAGCTGAGGTCACACCACTGCACTCCAGCCTGGCGCCTGGTGACGGAGTGAGACTCTGTCTCAAAAAAAAAAAAAAAAAAAAAAAAAATACCAAATACAATCAGTCATACTTCTATTGTCAAAAGTGAATGTCCTGTAAAGAATTGAGAAAGCAGTCTTATTTACAATAGCTTCCAAAAATTAAAATGCCTAAAAATACATGTAACAAAGGGGTAAAATATCTCTACAATAAAAAATATGTAGGAGACAGGGAATGGAGGCAGCAAACCTCCATGGCATGTGTATTCCTATGTAACAATCCTGCAAGATCTGCACATGTACCCCAAAACTTAAAGCAAAATAAAAAAAATAAAATATATAAAACATTAATAAAGGAAATTGAGGAGGACATGAATAAATAAATATGTGCCATGTTCATTAATTAGAAAATCTACTATTGTTAAAATGTCCATACCACTGAAAGTAATCTACAGATTCAATGCAATTCCTATCAAAATGTCAATGACATTCTCACAGGAAAAAAAGAATTCTAAAATTTTCATGAAACCACAAAATACCCTAAATAATAAAAGGAATCCTGAAAACAAAAGCAAAATACAAAAGTACAAAGCTGGGGCATCATATTACCTGATTTCAAGATATACTAAAAAGCAATACCAGCCCAAGCAGTGTGGCATTGACATAAAAATGGACACACAGACCAGTGGAACAGAATAGAAAACACAGATATAAATCCATGCACTTACAGCCAACTAATTTTTGACAAAGTTGCCAAGAACAGGCATTAGGGAAAGGACAGTGTCTTTGATAAATGGTGGTAGGTAAACTGGATATCTGCATGCAAAATAATAAAGCTATCCCCTTATCTCTCTCATTATATAAAAAATCAACTGAAAATAAAGCAAAAATTTAAATGTAAGACAAAAAAATCTATAGAACCACTAGAAGGAAAAAATGAAAAAAGCTTTATGACATTCTTCTTGGTAAGGATTTTTTGGATAAGAACTCAAAGAACACGCAACAAAAGGAAAAGAGAAAAATGGGATCACATCTAAGTAAAGAGCTTCTGCATAACAAAGAAGATAATACAGTGAAGAAATAACCTACTGAATAAGAAAGCATTTGCAAACTATAAACCCTAGAAGGGGTTAATATCCAAAATATATTAAAAATCAAACAATGGCAAAATCATTAAAAAATGAAAGCTAAATAATTTTTTTAAAAATGAGCAAAAGACATGAATAGACATTTCTCAAAGGAAGATGAACAAATGTTCAACATGTATATAAAAAAAAGTTCAACATTACTAATCATCAGAAAAAAGCAAATCAATACTACAATGAGGTATCACCTCTACCCAAACTGAATGGCTATTATCAACTAAAAATATAACAAAAGCCGATATGGATGTGAAGAAACGGGATCACTTATGCACAGTTGGTAAGAATATAAAATTTTATATTACCACTTTTGCTATATTTTATTTGTTAGAAAAGCATCACTACGTGAGCCCACACTAAAGAAGAGGTGATTATAGAAAGTCATGAATACTGCAATACATGATTCATTGAAACACTGAAAGCTTTTTCAGAAGCTGTCAGACACAGCATGGTACATTTTCAAAGTACCATGTTAGCCATAATCACAAAGCTTCTCCAAGCTATATTAAGTTTACATATTAAATAAACTAGCATTGAGATTTTCATCAGAAGATACATTACATATATGCAAGTATTGCATCAGTCTTGCATAGTATGACAAAGATTACTGTAAAATTTTAATGTATGATAAAATAATTACTTTGGTAGTATTATAAGATCAAATTATATTATTATAAAACAGATTAATAGATTCAGAAGGAATTACACAGCATTCCTCAATAGTAGAATATTCTCTAATGAACTTGAGTTGTGTAGATTAAGTGCTTTTATTATCCAGACAGCCAAATGAGGTCCAAATAGTGAAAATGTACAATTTTCATGTCTAAATGTCCTTAAAGAATGTTTGTCTAGGGAGTCCTTTACATTTTATTAATTTAACTTATCTTGCAGAATACATGAACATCAAATTATGTATTCTGATGAAGTGTTGGGAGGATTTAAATTCTGTATATTAAAAATCAAGTAATTTGTGGCAAACATATGAAACTTCTACCAAGAAAAAAGAGTTTCTTTGTTGAAAAAAGTGCTCCTTTGAGAGAGTTTGACATAATTAACTATATTGATTAGGTATTTTTTTTAAACACTCAGTTATTTTAATTAACATTTTATTATTAAAATAAATTATGTATGTGATATAAAAGTTTTAAAAGTTCAGTTGTGTAGAAAGTTAAAACTTATAACTTTATTCCAACTCCATATCTCATTCTCCAGAGACAAGTAATATTTATGGTATGTGATTCCCTTCATTTGCTACGCCAAATCTATTTATTTATATGGGTTTGTATGTGGGACTGGATGTATAAGTTTTCTCCGTAAATAGGGTCATGATTTAATACTACCCAGACATATTTGATTTCTGTTAATGATGTTTTGAATATATTACCTTTCGCTTGTATGTGTGTATATGTATATATAATCTCTATTTTTTTATTTCTATACATTCCATTCCATTCCTTCAGTGTACTTCACATATTTAAGTAGTTTCATAAGCATCAGTAATTGTTTTCCATTAATACATGAATGCTGTGATGAATATACCTTCTTATACTCATTTGCTCTTTTGTGAGAAGTGCTATGTGAATCTTTAAAATTAGGTAGACACTTCCAAGTAGTCTTAAAATTTCTGCATCAGATTGTATTCCCATTCACTTCTTTGAGAGTGTGTGTTTTCTTATACCTTGACAACAAAGTATGCTGTTCATTTGTCAGATAAAAGTTATCATCTTACTGTTTTCATTTTCATTGTTTTAATAAGATCACACGTTAATGTGTTTGTTTTCATTTATACTTTGGTTCTTAATTGTGACTGCACAAGTTTAACCATATTTCTCCCATTTTAATGCATTTTCTGCATAACAAGGAACTATGCCTGTGTTGACATGTGCTGCAAATGTCTCTAGCTGCTTATTTATATTTTGGCTTTTGTTGTGACAGTGTATACCTATCTATCTATTCACCAATGTAGCAATATGGTTTTGTTTTGTTTTGTGGATTTTATGGAAGGCTTACATAGATATATTTCCATGTGTATTATTATTTTTAAGTGACATATTTATAGTATTATTTTATTTAAAGTTCTTACATTTAGCTTTTATTTAAGTGAAGAGTTTATTTAACTTCCATATTTTCCACTCAATTATACAACAATATTTTTATTACCAATATTATTCAATTGTCTATTTCTGGAATAAATTTCATTGTTTTCTCACTAATTTGAAATGTTACTATTAACTTCTAGATAACTTCTAAAAATATGTATTTCTCTATAAGAATTATGTTCCTCTTTATCTTACATGAACTCTTTAAATGGTAATATATGTTATAATATATTAGTTTTGGCAACTATTTATTTTTTTCATCATGTTCCTTTTCAAAATTTTCATTAGTATTTGTACATTTTTTTAAAGTTCCCTAAATTCTATTGACATTATGATTGAGATTTCATCAGTTTAATAAATAAATTTAATAAAAATATGTAGGTATAATTAAGATACATGTATTATATAATCAGATTATATATGTAGATGTAATCAACCTATATATAAGTGATATATATTTGTTTGTATGTTTCTGTATATGTATATTTGAGATAATAGTCAAATAAATAATTCAGTATAATAAAGTATATAAAGTAGCATGCAGTGTATTCAGGATATTGTGGAGTAATCACTTCTGTATAGTTGCAAAACATGTTCATCACCCAAAGGGAAACTGTTGGGAAAGACAGCAAGGTAGATGGTTGTCCCTTGCATAGCAACCAAAGAGTGGACTTGGGGCTGGAGGATGTCCTTACAATTAAATAAAAAGACCTTACTGAGTGTGCTGGTTGTAACTGTCTACTTGGAAATGCTTTTCCTTCTTTTGGATATGATGAGCAAGTTTGTTCTACTTAAGGTGTAAATTACATGGTACCTGGCCAGCCCCACTGCTTTATCTGTTCCTGATGGGTGTGGGGGGGGGGAGTAGGGTCCTTCATCAGCAACACAAGAGGTGTGTATGCAGACCATCTCCTTGCATCGGCTGCAAGGTGAGGTCTGCTGGCCACGGAGACTGATGTTCATTTTTGAAGCTGATCTTTGTTTTTCTATCTAAGTAAAAGTGTTTCATCCAGTGCCTGTGTGAGCCATATCTTTCTTGGTAACGCCAACATCTCAAACCATGCACTGGGTTAAAATCATGGGACTGTCGCTCCTGTTGGAGGGCAGCAGGTCTCAATTGTGTGTCTCTCTCTCTTATAAACAGACATATACACACACACACAGATGAACACATATATATGCATGTATATTCATGTAATTATTAAATAGGTTGTTGAGGTAATAGATAAAACTAAATGAACCATTTTAAAGTTATAATTCAGTGGCATTAGTGCATCTACTATGTTGTGGAACCATCGCCTCCATCTAGTTACAAAATATTTTTTTTACAAAAAGAAATGCTGTATCCATTCAGCTGTCACTCATCCAGCTGTCCTCTTTCATCAGCCCCTGGAAACCACTAATCTGCTTTCCGTGTCTATGGATTTGCATATTTAGAACATTTCATATACCTGGAATCAGACGCTGTACAACTTTCATGTCTGGCTTGTTTCACTTAGCATAATGTTTCTGAGGCTCATCCATGTTGTAGCATGCAGCAATATTTCATTTGTTTTTATGACTGAATAATATTCCATTTATGAATACATTGTTTTCTTTATTCATTTTTCAGTTGATGGCTACTGAGGTTTGTCCACCTTTTGATAACTGTCCATAGTACTGTTATGAATATTCATGCACAAGCTTTTGTATGAATACCTGCTTTCAATCTCTTTTAGTATATATCTAAAAAGAAATTTGCTGAGAATTCCATGTAATTTTTTCAGGAACCACCAAACAGTGCTCCATACTGGCTAGTGGTTCACTGAGGAATTTGACATTCCCTCCAGCAATGTATGCAGGTTTCAGTTTCTCCACATATTTGTTAATACTTTTTTTTTTTTTTTTTTGGTTTGTGTGGGTTTGTTTGTTTTGTTTTTGTTTCTTTGAGACAGAGTCTCACTCTGTCACCCAGGCTGAAGTGCAACAGCAGGAAGTCAGCTCACTGCAGCCTCCACCTCCAAGGTTCAAGTGACTCCCCTGCCTCTGCCTCCCAAGTAGCTGGGATTATAGATGCACACCACCATGCCCAGCTAATTTTTGTATTTTTAGCAGAGACAGGGTTTTGCTTTATTGGGCAGGCTGGTCTTGAACTTCTGACCTCAAGCTATCCACGGGCCTTGGCCGCCCCAGTGCTGGGATTATAGGCACAAGCCACCACACCCTGTCTGTGTTTTTGTTTTTAAATTACAATTATACTATTGCATGTGAAGTGTTACTGCGCTTTTGATTTACATTTTTTTTTTTAATGACTAACGATGTTGACTTTATTTTTATGTGCCTGTTGGCCATTTGTATGCCTTTTTGAAGAAAGCATTATTGAGGTCTTCTGCCAATTGTTTCAATTGAGTTACTTGTCTTTTTGTTGTTGAAATGTACAAGTCTTTTACATATTTTGGATACTAGACTCTTTTCATATATAAGATTTATAAACATTTTTCTCATTGTGTAAGTTTCTTTTCCTTTCTTGATACTGTCTTTTGATGTTCTATTTTTAATTTTTATGAAATCCAATGTATCTATATTTTTCCTTGTCGCTTCTTCTTGTGAAATCATTGCAAAATCCAATGCCATAAATCTATTTCTCCATGTTTTCTTCTATGCGTTTTACATTTTAACATGTGCATTTTTATCTTTGATTTGAGTTAATTTTTGCAGATGTTGTAATGTAAGGTTCCAAGTTCAGTCCTTTGCATATAGATATCCAGTTGAGTTAGAACCTTTTCTTGAAGAGATTCTTCTTCTTTGTGTCCTTTTTATAGATTTACGGGATACAAGAGCAGTTTTATTACATAAAAATAAAGAGACTATTTTTCCCCCATTGAACAATATTTCCACTCATCAAAATATTAAGTAATTTTAATTTTAATTTTACTTTGTAACCTTATTTTTAATGAACACATAAACATTTTATATATTTATAATGTACAATATTTTGTTTTAAAATCTGTGTGCATTTTGGAGTGACTGACAAGGTAATTAACATATGCATTACAGCTATCTTGATGTAATCACACACATTTTTTTGTGGTGTAAAAACTTAAAATGTGCATATATCTTTTCTAGCTCGTGATTTATTTCTTACATATATAGCCAGTAGTAGGATTGCTGTTTCATAAGATAACTCTATTTTTCATTATTGGGGGGAACATCCATACTATTTTTTAATAATTATTGTACTAATTTACATTCTTATCAACAGAATACAGGGTTTCATTTTTTCCACATGCTCTCCAACACTTGTTAACTTCGTCTTTTCGGTAATAGCCAGTCTAACAAGTGTGAAGTGGCATCTCATTATAGTTTCAATTTGCCTTTTTCTGATGACTAGGAATGTTCAGCATTTTTTCATATACCTGTTGTCTATTTATATGTCTTCTTCTGAGAGATGTCTGTATTTTAATGTTTTGAATATTCTTTTGTCTAGAGAATATTTTTGACATATTTCAAACAATATTTGCATATTTATTTTTATATTTACTGATAGAATTTATTATAGTCTTTACTGTTTTTAAAATAAGTGACATTACTATTTTAAAATGCAGAAGTATTTATTCATCTCTACTTATTCAGTGACCACATGAAATTTGTTTTGGGTTCTAGTATTTGTTTTTCTTTTCAAAATTTTACATGTGCAAAATGATGTCATGAATTAGTAATATTTGGGCTCCTATTTTCTTTTTTTAATATTTATATCATGGAAATGGTATTAAGTAGCAGATCTGTGATCCATTCACTTCCCTTACTTAGGAGATGTTCTCAGGTCACCTACACAAAATTCACAGAAACATTTTGCCAGCAGTCATCCAGTACAATGATCAAGTGTTCATATCAGAATTATTCACAGAAAAACAGGTGAAAACAATGCAAATGACCATCAACAGATGACACAATAAACAAAATGTAGTATATACATACAATGGAGTATTATTCAGTCTTTTTAAAAAACAAATGAAATTCTGACATGTTACAACATGGATGAATCTTGAAGACATCATGCTAAATGAAATATTGTATGAGTAAAACTCTGTGAGATACCTAAGAGAAGTCAAATTCATAAAGACAGAAAATAGTGTGAAGATTTCCAAGATGAGAAAGGAAGGGGAAATGAGAAGTTATTGTTTAATGGGTAAAATGTTTTAGTTTGGGAATATTAAAAAAGTTCTGGAGATAAATGGTTGTGATGTGAATGAACTGAACTATATATTTATATGTAAACCAATGTGAATGAAATGAACTATATATTTAAAAATGGTTAACCTTGTCAATTTTGTGTTCCGTATATTTTACTCAAATTAAAATATGTATAACATTATCTTCCAGAGTGAAAGCAGTACTCTCATATTTTGCATACTTCCAAAAAAAAAAAAAAGAAGGAAAAGAACAAAAATGATGCTCCAGTTTCTCTAAAACTTGCTTTCAGTACCTGAGGCAGACCATGTCATTACCATAGATGTATACAGTTCTCAAATACAAGGATATTTCCATACCCCTGTGACAATTTACATGCAGAAAGCCTGCAGTGAATGCAAGAGAATACTTCAGACCTAAGGACTGTATCACTGTTTTACTTGAAGCAGAAGCAGCCAAAATGGCTGCATCAATCCTGACATACTGAATGTGGAGTTTGTCTTCCTTCACCAACAGAGAAGGAGATCCAGAGGATTGACTAGGACATTTCTGGTTGGGAATGTTAAATGTGGGACCATCCTTGTGGACAACACAACTGATGCATAAGGCACAATATGCCACAATGTAGGCAAACCTACTCTCTGCTGAAGCCACTAACGTGTATACCAGTTTTACTCATGAAATCTTCTTTGACCTAGGTATTTCCAGATTAAATACTTCTACTTTTGAAACTGTTTACGAACTTCATTTCCTCAAGAAGACAAAATAAAACACAACTCTAAAATTCAAGTTATTTGATTTGGCTGCACACAAGAGCAGTTTTGTCTCTTAATTGTTTAACCGTATCCTTCCATAACTTTAGAATATCATGAGTCACACTTTGAATTATTTGTCATGCAGAACTCAACAAAATATAGAATAATTTTTAGCGTGTAATTGACAATAGCTATTGCTAAGTTTGCAGTTTGTAGGCTATGTTTACTTTTGTAGCTAATTTTCACATAACCTGAGAAAAATACTATCAATGAATAAGATGAGAATGAAGGATGCTGAACATCAGAGCTTTTGTACTCTGTGACCATAAATCAAAATAGTTCCTTGACAAGATAGCTGTCTAGGTATGATATAAAGCAAATTGCTGCTGTCTTCCTAGTAAACAGTTTGTCACAGTTTAACCTATTCCTCCAAATATACTAAATGCATATAAAATGTGAATGTGGGTAAATTTTAATTAATGAAAGTGTAAATGAAAGTAGAAAGGTTTGAGGGAGATGGATTTGGAGATGATTTGAGTTGCATGATATTACAAATAATACCCTTCCAGGGGTGTACAAAAGATGTGTATGTAATGTCTTATGGCTATATTTAGGGATGAAACATACTCAATTAACAGTATCTTCTATTTTTCCTATAGTGCACAACTTTCTTCAGTGTCAAATGCTAAAGCTATGCACAGTAGCTTGACTGGCACTTTTCTCATCAGGCCTTTTATGTATATTGCATTAATATTTAAAACATGTAATTTTGTCAAGAATTTCATGTTGTGATTAGCTTTGAAGAAAGATGAAAAAGTGATGGGGCTTTTATATGGGGAGAGGGTTGCCTACTGGTAAGGTACTAATCTCCAAAGCTAAGTACCAAGTATGTTATATTTATAAAAGTTTTAAAATTGCATGAATTTGTGGTACATATTTAAAAATCAAGTTTCTTCTGTTAGTTTATTTAGTAGTCAAATCTTTAAAGGCAAATTGAATCCGCAATGATGAAACAGGTAATTCCATTGTACACAGAACAGAAAAAATAAGGAATACTTCTACTTTATTTTTATGTGTTATATTAACTTTATATTCCAAGAAGATAAAGGGAGGAGAAAAAAAAAAAAAGAAAAATGCAGGCAAAGAAACTTAATGAACTTAGTTGCAAAAATAATTGTAGCAAAGCAAATATAGAAAATATTTGATATTATTTGAAAAAAGATACATAATAGTCAAGGAAGATGTATGTCAGAAATGCATTTTTTTTTTTTTGCTAAACTTTAGAAAATCTGATAGTTTAATTCACCACATTATTTTCAAAAATTGAAATAATATGGTCAACTAAAAAGATGCAGAAATACATGTGATACAATTCAACACTCGATCATAATAAAATTACATAAAATTAACAGGAGAGTTGAACTTTCTTAATTTCATTAAGGATAGCTATTTAAGTAAACAGCCATATGACGGAGTGCATAATTAGTGAACTATTAGATGCGTTACAATTAAATTTAGAAACAAACAAGAAAGCTTGTCCTTAATGAATAATTCTATATAGTCAACACTGTTTTTAAAAATTTTGCAAATACAAAAAGATGATAAATAATGATGCCTACAAATTAAAAAGAACACCAACATTATCTGTCTTTTACAGTTGAATGGGTGATCTACATAAGCACAATAAGCAAACTATAGGCAAAATGGTGTAACCTTTCTAATTAAAAGGTCAATACAATAATAATTGATTTTACTCCCTGTTAACCAATAGCAATATTTAGACAATCTAACTTTGCAATTAAAAATATATGCAGAAAAACACTAATAGAACACATACCTGCAGCTTATAAGACATTTGGAAATTTTTTGGAAGTTTTAATATAAAACAAAAAAATCAAAGGCAAAATTTTCATGGTTGAAAATACTCAAAATCATGATGGCATGCACTCCAAACAAATGGATCTATATATCTACTACAAGTCAAATTAAAAGTTCCAAAATACTTTATGAAGGAATTGGATGAATACTAAAATTTATATAGTGGGCAACGATTCAAAAATCACCAAAAATGTTTGAGAGAACAAAATCAAGTGGAAGAAATGTCTCTCTTGGTGGCATGTTGCAGTTTAAAATAAATGTCATCAAAATAGTGTGCTATTAGATTGGGAATAGATAAATACCGTATATATAGCAGGTAAAGGGCTCAGAAACAGGTATAGACACAAGTCTTTCTGAGCTAGCAATTTCTGCAAGAAGGATTTTCTTTTCATCTAGCACCTTTAAATGATAAGTCATTTTCAAACTACTTAACGTAGGAGTCAATTTGATGAGACTTCTGGTGGTCAAGGATATAACCATTTGAGTAGCGAAACAATGGTAACTGCAATGGATTTAAATGTATAATATATCTTTGCATTCATGAATTCATAAGGATATTATGACAAATTTATAGTAATCTTTGGTGGTTTCTAGGGTTTATATTTTTAAAAATTATTAATGATAAAAGAAAATAACTACTTCTCTCCTTAATTAAAAAATCTTTGCATTAGGATAGCAAAGTCATTAAAAGAGAAGTTTTTTTAATTATAGAATTATGCCAGCTTGTGAATAAGGAAAAAATGGTCAAATTATATTACCACCTTTAAAAATAAGCTGATGAAATGGTGGATCTAGTCTTTAAATGTGGCTGTGAGAATCACACAAAAACACTAGATCACTGGTTATAACAGGCCTCCTGATAGAAACAAACAATACTGCCAAAGAGGTAATGCTGCCAAAAAAGAAAAGCTGACCTTGAACTATATTTCAATTCTACCAAATGCTTTTAGAAAATATTGAGGATAGTGAGAAATATTAAATCATGCTACAGCTAAATCAGCCAAAGTCCAAATATAGATAATAAGATATTTGCAAATCCAGATTATGAAAAAGTCTACCCAAGAAACCATGCAGAAAAATATTTTTCAACAAATAAGTTGGAAACTCCGAGAACAGAATGAGATAAGCCAAATAGTTTTTCAAAGACTTTTATAAAACCTATCAAACAAATGCAAATCTACCATACCAATATACAGATATGGATTGTATTTAAAGTTATTTCAAAATTTTTATTTAAGAGATAACTGGGAAAATTTCAAAACTGACTGAAGACCTGATGGTATTAAATAACTACTGACAAGTTTGTTGAGATTTGAAAAATTATTGTCATTATGCCTGAAAAACACCAACTGATATTCTTTAATAATTGCTTAGTAAAATACTATGAGTAAAATGTTAGGGGGTCTGGGTTTGTTTCAAAATAAACGTGTGTGTGAGAGAAAGTGGAAGGGTTATGGATGGAAATTAATGACTATGAATCATTGTGGCCTGACCACAATCGTGGTTGCTTTAGATTTCTAGAATATATATTACTTGAAGGTCTTGGGGCTAGCATCTAGTGCCTTTTTTTTTTTTTTTTTTTTTTTTTTTGAGACAGAGTCTTGCTCTGCTGCCCAGGCTGGAGTGCAGTGCCATGATCTTGGCTCACTGCAACCTCTGCCTCCTGGTTTCAAGCAATTCTCTGCCTCAGCTTCCCGAGTAGCTGGGATTACAGGTGCCAGCCACGACGCCTGGCTAATTATTTTGTATTTTTAGTAGAGAGTGGGTTTTACCATCTTGACCAGGCAGGTCTTGAACTCCTGACCTCATGATCCACCCGCCCCCGGCCTCCCAAAGTGCTGGGATTACAAGAGTGAGGCACCATGCTCGGCCTAGTGCCTTTCAAATTGAATGCTCTCTAGACTTTTATTTTTGAATACTGTAGCTATTAGGCACATGGGATATTTAGATTTCAAATTGAGTTTAAAAATTCAGTTCCTAGATAGTACAAGCCACATATAAAGGGCCCAATAGCCACATATGGCTAGTGGCTATTGTAATGGATAGCAAATATATAGAATGTTTCTATCATCACAGAAAGTTCTATAGGATAGTATTAGCCTAGGGAATTTCTTTGAATAGTCAATCACTGGTGAAAGTTGATACACGTAAGCTGTTTGGATAAGCTGCCCAGGACATAGCTGTTACATGATAAATATCATGCTGATTTCATGGCTTTTAATATAAAGAATCACATCTAGCATAAATATTTTTCTTCTTAAATTATATGTAAGACTGTATACTGTGAATTTTAATCAATTTTTGTGAAATAATAATCAGAATTATCATCCTAATATTACAAACTTTTATATATAACAGGCATAAGTTTATAGAGTTTAGTTAATGTATTCACAATTTCACAGCAAACAGTGGTAGGTGTCAGTCCTACCTTTGATCTCCAGCACTAGGCAGGTCAAGATTATCTTTTCTATAAATAAGATTAAAATGTATAAACACTTTATCATGGTGTTTATCATATAATAATCATTTACTAAATGAAAGCTATCATTATAATTATTGTAACACTTTAGACATTTAATCTACATGAATTGCTCAACTAATTTTTAAATGAAGCAACATGAGTAGAAAATACATATCAAATGTATTTTATGAGACACAATATATAAATATGTCAGCAAGTATAAATAAATATAAGGTACCATTAAATAAACAAAGATCAAGGGATGAAAGAAATAATGAATAATTCAACTAAAATATAAAATTAGGAATGCTTGCTGGAGTACTAGACAGATGGCACTGCTAGTTTATAGCTACTGGTAGGATGTGATATTGCCATCAGCTTGGTAAAGAATTCTTATATTGTGTATCTTCACAAAGTAATTTTTTTCAAATGTTCAGTTCTGAGAAACTTTTTACTCACATCATATGCTATGTTTTCTTTTCCTTTCTTATTTTTATAAGACGATTAAGCATATATATAATGTCATAGTTCCTGAATATTTCCAAGAAAGAACTTCAATTATGTTAAAAATGTTTTTCTGCAAAAATTTGAAGGAAGCTGATTCCCTTGTCAAAAAGTCTTGGATATAAAATATTTGTATTATTAATAAAGGATATTAAATAGAAATGACAAAAAGTACATTTAAACCTCCATTTTAATTAATCTATATTCCATGGCCTGATTTTAAGGGCAGTAGTAAATTTGTGACCAGTTAAGAAGCAAATGGATTATAGAATATGTCTGGAAAACTGTTTTCGTGTGATTTTTGTTGACCCAGAACGCTAGCACTTATACAATATAAAACAGAGCATTCTCTGCTGTATATTGTCTCTAATGATGGCATTTGAAAGTTATTAAAAAGAATGGGAAAAAATAGGAGCAGATTTAAATGCTAGAAGGATATAAAATGGTAAAAGCTGACAAAATTAGTATTGTTTACATTTCAAGTACCCATATTCTTTCTTGGGAATAATATAGTAAAACAAGAATACACAAATTAAATCAAAATAATGCATTCTAAGCATTAAAGAAAGGTTTCTTGTTTTACTGACAATATTGTATAGCTGAAATTTTAACAAATATACATAAAAACATGTACAAATATTACAAGTAGAATATCATTCTAGCCCTTGCAATGTAAAAATGAGCTTATGGACACAAATGTTATGTTAGCAGTTATTACTCATAATCACTGATGTTGAAAAAGATCATAATTTTATCCACACAATGAGGAAACAGAGAAGATTTTGATTTCAAACTTATGTAAAACAGAGAAAAATTTGCAGTGTAAAACATCTGTATTAGACACTCACATCTTAAACCATTATAACCTAATTCATATCAAAATAAAAAAATTAGAAAATCAAATTAGTGTAAGAAAATAAAAATTGAATATACATATTTCCCAATACACTACTAATCTTTCAAACATCTCATATTTCTAGTTATAAAATTTTCAGTATATTTTAGAATGTTGAGGCAGATCTTCGGAGGAAAACAGACATTAAGGCGGATACAAAGAACTTGATTTAAAAGTAACAGAAGAAGAAAAATACCATGGCTTCTTTTGAATTGGTAAAATTTTAAAAATATTTGTTTTCTGATTTAACACACTCTCAGTTGATAATTGTTTTGGCATTTGAAACAACATGACTGATTTCTTTTGTCATACCTTGCTTGCATTTGTCAATGTTGAGTCTTTTAGCCATAAATAATCTGTTTCTTATTTAATCTAAAGTGCTGTTATATTTTCTACATTACAGCATGATTTTTAAAATGTATGTGTCATTGTAAAATTAAGGGGTTTTTTCTCTCCCTTTATCTGTGTATTTAATGGGGAAGGCCATGTTTTGTCCTTGTAATTTCTCTGAAATTCTTTTCTTACTCAAAATATTATTTAGCATTTTATGCTTCATGTTGACGAATGATTATGAAATATAAAGTAATAAGAAACACTATTCAAATGCAAAACATAAGCAATAGCAAGTTAGACATTTCTTTTTTTTTTTTTTTTTTTTTTTTGAGCCAAGTTCTCACTCTGTTGTCCAGGTTGGAGTGCAATGATGGGATCATGACTCTCTCTCTCTCTCTCATCACCCTTCTGTTTATTTAAATATAAAGTACATTTGTTTTTCTTTGGTTCCTTTGATTGTTTGTTTGCTTGTTCGCAGGTCACTAATCTGCTTTTGTTGTCTCTCTATCCAGACTTGATTTTCAGTGTCCCAGTTTATGTTTTTGGGGTTTTATTTATTTTCATTTTGTTTTGTTTTTCTTCTTTTTGTATCTGCTTTAAAAAATTTAGAAATGTGCTATATTTAAACCCTACTTCACTCCTTTGGGTCTTCATATACAAATTATTCTCTTCCTTATTTATTCAATTTGTCCATCTCCCCCAAATTTAATTTCTGATAGTCTTATACCATTTGTCATACCTATCTTGTTGGCTCCCAATATTTTAAATTTTCTATTTTCTTCTTATAGCTATAAAACTTTCAATTATTGCATATATATTTTCTACAGATTAATTTTAAAAATTGATCCAATAGAAAATAGTTAAGGAGTTTTTTCGACAAGCATAGTCCACAAAACATAAAATGTGCTCAGCCTAATCAGTAATCGTAGCAATTTCTAACCAAAACACCATGAACATATTACTATATACCCACTGGATCAACAAAGGAAAAAAAAAAATGTATCAGTAGAATGTGTTAGCAAAGATATGAAGCAATAGGAACTTGTATGTTCCTAGTGAAAATATACATTGTCACAACTACTTTGTAAAAACGTTTGGCATTACCTAGTGAATCCTGTAAAACTGAATAGATGAATTTCCTATGATGGTTATGAGAATAGTCTAGCTTTAAGCTGGGTGTGACAGGCAAACATGACCAAAGGGACTTTGCAGATGTTGTGAAGGTTACTAATTAGTTTACCTCAAAATAGAGTTCATCCTAGAATGTCTAGTAGGCAAAGCATAATCACTTGTTTTTTACAGACAAAAGCTTTCTTTGGCTCATGGCAGAAAAAGAAATCAGAGATATTTGACGCATAACAAAGGCAGATTGTGGTTTTAAGACAGAAATTTCCATTTGAAATAGAATGTGCATGACCTTAAGAGGCCAAGAGCAGCCACTTGCTGGCAGACAGCAAGAAAATGGAAATTTTAGCCATTCAAACACCAGGAACTGAATTCTGCTAGTAACAGGCAAGAGTTTGGGAACAAAAAACTCAGGACTCTAGACAAGAATGCAGATAGCGAACACCTTGATTTCACCCTCCGGAGGCTCAAGAGGAGACTTCAATCATATCACCCTGCACTTCTGTCCTACAAAGCTATGAGTGAATAAATGGATATTATTTTGACCCACTAAGTTTGTGGTTTGTTACACAGCAACAGAAAATGCATACACCAGGCAGAACATGCCTTCAAATCTCAAAAGCCAAACACATAAAAATGAGTTTCTTAATCTCCCCTCTCTCTCACAACAAAAAGCTATTGCAGGTTTAGGAATGAGGTTTTCTACTTCCCACAGAAGTTACTCATGGAACAAGATGGGAGCCTTCACAATTAAGAATATCATTGGTCATATGACTAAGGAGAAAACCAGACTCAAAAAATTCCAGTGGTTCAGAATTGACACATATCATTCTGCTCATGTTTAATCAGTTGGAACTGAGGAAACTGCCCTTCCAAACTGCGAAATAACCAAAAAGCATTGTCCCATGTATTCTCAGGAAGGAAAAGGGACTGGATGACAGTAAATACTAACAAATTCTGCCCTTAACGTCACCTAATAATTGATTACTTTTCTTTCCTCACTCATACAACATTTTGTTGTCTCTCTAATCACTTTTATTTATATTTTAAAATTAGCCAATTATGCTAAACTCACATTTTTGAATTGTAATACCTTGACAAACATAGTCAATGACACCTGACATATACAACTGACATTCTTTATTCTAATTCTTTAAAATCTACCCTCTTAAGTTACCCAATATACCTTTATAATTAAACCTTTCATTTTGAGGTAATTGTAGATTCACATAAGAGAGAAATCCTATTACCCTTTCTGCACATGTACCCCAGAACTTAAAGCATAATAAAAAATATGGCTACATAATTTATATCAAAGGCATTCATTGAGATAATTAGACCTATTTCTCATTTCCATTAATGTCAATCATACCACACGAGACATTATTTAAACCCTTAAGAATATCTTAATATATAGAGTAGCCCTAAATGCACATTGAGAAAATCTATAATATTGAGCAGCAATAAAAAATATTTTCTTTTAAATTTAAGTATTGCTTTATGTGGACATTACTGTTTGGAGCTTCCTTCCCATCAAATGGCCCAAGAGATAATTAGACCCTTGAGTTTCAATTGATAAGAAAAGCTTTTGAGAAAATCATGATCATCATTCACTGTTTAAGTTGTTTAGAAAAACATTATGTATAAGAAAATTATTAAGACTTAAATAATTATGCACCATTAAGTCAAACTATTTATTTTTATTGCACTTTCAGTTATGGGGTACATGTGGAGAACATGCAGGATTGTTGCACAGGTACATACATGGCAAGGTGGTTTGCTGCCTCCATCCCCCCTGTCACCTATATCTGGCATTTTTCGCCATGTTACTCCCTCCCCAACCTCCCTATTTCCCACTGTTCCTCCCCTAGTTCCCCCGCAAAGACCCCAGTGTGTGATGCTTCCCTCCCTGTGTCCATGTGTTTTCATTGTTCAACACCCGCCTATGAGTGAGAAATGCAGTGTTTGATTTTCTGTTCTTGTGTCAGTTTGCTGAGAATAATGGTTCCCAGATTCATCCATGTCCCTACAAAGGACACAAACTCATCGTTTTTTACAGCTGCATAGTATTCCATGGTTTATATGTGCCACATTTTCTTTGTCCAGTCTATCATCGATAGGCATTTGGGTTGGTTCCAGGTCTTTGCTATTGTAAACTGTGCCGCAATGAACATACGTGTGCATGTGTCTTTATAATAGAACAATTTATTATCCTTTGGGTATATACCCAGTAATGGGATTGCTGGGTCAAATGGAATTTCTATTTCTAGGTCCTTGAGGAATCGCCACACTGTCTTCCACAATGGCTGAACTAATTTACACTCCCACCAACAGTGTAAAAGTGTTCCTATTTCTCCACAGCCTCTCCAGCATCTGTTGTCTCCTGATTTTTTAATGATTGCCATTCTAACTGGTGTGAGATGGTATCTCAATGTGGTTTTGATTTGCATTTCTCTAATGACTAGTGATGATGAACTTTTTTTCATGTTTGTTGGCCTCATAAATGTCTTCTTTTGAAGTGTCTGTTCATAGGTATTTCTTTAAAAGTTTAAAAAGCGAGAATTGTAAGAATTAAAGAATAGCAAAGGTAAACTTGCATCAATCATTACTCGTAGGCACAAATTTAGCTTGTAAAGAGCACTTTAAAATTTATTAAATGTGACTATAGTAATGATGTGAGTACAATGCAAAAAAAAAAAGTAAAAGAAATCTTAATTATGGATAATCATATGTTAATTAGTGCTTGCCAGCTTCGTTTAACTATGTGACTTATTGCACCTATCAGAAATTATTAGAACCCCCAACTGCAGTATGGCTAAAACTTCCCACCAATCAAAGCTCTTCCACTTTTGTATTCAAGTAACACATATCAGTTTAATGTTTATATAAGCCAGAGACCTTCTCCTTTTAACCTTTATCTTAGCTCTATTAATTCTGATATTATTCTGATTTATTATCATACTTTTATTTCTTTATTCATTCAATAAATATTTGTTGCCTTCTTTCTGTATGACAGGCACTATTCCAAAGAATCAAGTAGTACAAATTCCTGCCCTCCTGGGGCTTATGATCCATAAATAATTGTAGGCTATAAACAAAAATAAATATATAGAATAGAGAAAATATTTAAAAATAATTTTTCAGGAAAAATAAAAGAGGAAATACTAAATACTGGAGTTTTAGAGTGAAAATAAGGGCACAATTTAAAATAAAATATTTGATATATATATGACAAAAAACATAAGATTTGACTAAAGACTTGCATATATCTGTGAAAGAACAACCCAAGAAAAAGGAACAGCGAATGCAACTGCCTTAGGTGGGACAATGTCTATAGTGTTTAAGGAACTGTAAGGAAATCTGTATGGATAGAGAGCAGAATATTTGGTAATAATTTAAGAAGATGCTCAAATCAAAAAGGGAGAGTTGAGAATATAACAGAAACGTACGACTCACTGTCATAATTTTTGTCTTTAGGATGACAGGAAGCTATTTTAACATTCTGAGCAAAAAAGAAGTATGATACTCATTTAAGATTTTTGAAGTTTTATCTTATTTATGATAATCACAACTAATTGTACATATGTATGGGGTATAAGGTGATGTTTTAATACATGTATACATTGTATAATGATCAATTCAGGGCAATTAGTATATCTATCACTTTAAACATTTATCCTTTTGTTGTGGTGATAATCTTCAAAATCTTCTCTTCTAGCTGTCTTAAAACATGCAGTACATTATTATTAGCTACATTCACACTACTACGTAGAAGAACACCACCTTCTCTCACTCTGATATTGAGACTAGATGGGGAATTGTGGAAGCAGAGAAATCAGTGAGGAGGTTCTTGCAGTAATGTCAGTAAGATACCTGGACAGTAGTGAAGAAATGAGAAGTAATGCCAGTAAGATACCTGGACAGATGGAAGAAATGAGAAGTGCTCCAACTCTGAAAATTTGTTCAATGTATAATCAAAGGATTCCCTTATAAAATGTATATGGGATATAAGAGACAGATGTCAAGAATGTCCCTAAGATTTTGACCTAAACAACTGGAAAGACTAAATTGAGATGAAGAAAGCGGAAAATATAACATAAATGAGAGGTAAGATCAAAAGCTGGGTTCAGAAAAGTTTTTAAATAAATTTTCCGTTTTTGTTTTAGTGAAAATGTTGAACATGCAATATTTTACATGAGTCTGGAGTTCAGGTTTGACATCACACTGGACATATACATTGTGTTTTTTTTAGTCTAGAAATGGGTCTAAAATTTTTAAAAGATCATCAAACAAGTGAATTTACCTTCACCCTTGATATCTAATCAAGTTCCTCATCCCTCTATCCTTGATATCCAATCAGGTTTCTCTTTTCCCACCCTTGATATCTAATCAAGTTTCTCTTCCACTTTTTATACCTAACTAAGGTCCTCTTATTAATTTTCCATCCACTAAGCTTCTCCCTTTGCCTGATGACTATAAATTCCAAGTTTCCCCAGTTATGGTCAGAGTTGAACTCAGTTGAAATACTGCTCCCCTACAGGATACAATTTGTCTCGTTATTTTTAGTAAGTTTCTGGGGTAATTTTTCTCCTTAATAGTTATGGCACCATGACTAAGATGTGATTATATTCACTGTGAAACCCCCAGATTTTGTGTTCAGGTCCTCAAGTGCGTACCTTTGAAGACTTTGTCTTCCCATGTCAGTGACTGATTTATGTTATCGCCTCAAAGTTTGTGTTCTGCCAAAATTCATTTTGAAATCCAGTCTGCAAGGTGATGGTGTAATGAGGTGGGACCATTGGAAAGTATGGTTATGAGGATAGATTAGTGCCCTTATTAGAAGTGGCCTGGAAGCTAGCTAAGTCTCTTTCCACCAGCTTAGGGTACAAGAAGATTGCCATCTGCAAAGAGGAAGAGCGCCCTTACTGGGATCCAATCATGTCAACATCCTTATCTCATATTTCCAGCCCTCAGAACCATGAGAAATAAATTTCCATTGTTAATAAGCTGCCCAATCTATGGTACTTTGTCATAGCATCCAAAACTGACTAGGGCAGAACCTTAGGTTTATGACATAGAAAATTATCATTGAGATCTCTTTCAGTTGGATTTTTGTTCTTTGATATTTAGAGTACTCATTCTTTCAAACAAGTGGAGATCTTGCTTCATTTTTGTTTTTCTTTGTAAAGTCCTCATTTGTACAGGTCTCTTTAGGATTTTCTTTCTTGTTGTTATTTTTGAGACTGCTTTCCCCATGGGAAATTCTCATTCTTCTGATTCTCCTCCTCTGAAGATTTCTGCTGACTATTCATGAACGATGGCACTTAATTTTGTCTTGTTTCTTCCTTGTTGGCATGATTTTATCAATAATAATTAGGACGTTCAATGGCTTCTTGGGAAAATTTAAGAGCTCCCAAAACTGACCTCTTCCTTCCCATCACCTCTGCTCTTACTTCTTCTTGTTACCACACTTGATCTTCCCCTCAGCAACCTTAATCTTTTGATTTATGTTCCTTCAAAACTTTCATCTCTTCTATCCATCTATTCACTCTTTTTTTTTCAATTGTACTTTAGGTTCTGGGGTATATGTGCAGATCATGCAGGATTGTTGCATAGGTACATACATGGCAAGGTGGTTTGCTGCCTCCATTCTCCCATCACCTATATCTGGTATTTCTCCCTCATTATCCTTCCCCCACTCTCCCCACCCCCTGCTGTCCCTCCTCTAGCCACACCCAACTGACTGTAGTGTGTGATTTTCCCCTCCCTGTGTCCATGTGTTCTAATTGTTCAACACCCGTCTATGAGTGATAACATGCAGTGTTTGGTTTTCTGTTCTTGTGTCAGTTAGCAGAGATTGATGGTTTCCAGATTCATCCATATCCCTATGAAGGACATGAACTCATTGTTTTTTATGGCTGCATAGTATTCCATGGTGTATATGTACCACATTTTCTTTATCCAGTCTATCACTGATGGACATTTGGGTTGGTTCCAGATCTTTGCTATTGTAAACAGTGTCGCAATGAACATACGTGTGCATGTGTCTTTATAACAGAACAATTTATAATTCTTTGGGTATATACCCAGTAATGGGATTAATGGGTCAAATGGTTTCTATTTCTAGGTCCTTGAGGAATCGCCTGTGCTATAGCTGGCCTAGAGTTAGAACCTGAACAACACCATTTTATAAAAGACAAAGCTAGGTTTTAAAATAAGTTGTAACAGCTGCCCCACTCTCCTCACAATAACTGCTGGCCTTTGGCTTCTGTACATAAACCTGCTAGTTTGCTCTGCAAACTATGTAAAGCTGTCTACCTTTCTTATCAGTAACTGCCAGAATTGTCAGCCTTTTTGATTAGAATAGCAGCCCAAGCTAATTCCATCCTGGCCCCTGTGCCTTGTAATAAGTAACTAAGATCTGTTATTTCCACTACTGCCCAGAAGATGTGCAAACTAAGGCTTATCTTGACTTCTGTAAGCCACTTAGGTAACAATCAAAGTGGCAAGATGTCCTCAAGCCCTTGGAATGTCCAGAGATCCGCTCCCCTCCTCTCTGTCCGGGAGATGATTTATGAAAACCCCTAAATGTCTGTGTCCCTTCACCCCCACCCCCGCCTCTCACCCCTGACTTTACGGGTATAAAAGGTCTTAACACCCTCCATTCGGGGCCACGGGTTGGAGAGACGCAAGTCCTCTGTGGTCGCCAGCTTAATAAACCCTGCTATTTGGCATACTTTTGTCTTGGTGTTGGTCCCTTAATCTCGCCTCAAATATAACAGCCACACGGCCTTCTGTTCACTCTTGCTAGTCCTTTTGCTTCCCACTGGAGCCCCTCAACTCCTAAAATGTTCAAGTTTAGGCTCTCTCTACCCACCAGGGGCTTTCAAAGGACTGAGGAACCCCAATTTAGGTTTAATAGTAAAACTCATAGATCTACTAGATATTTAAGATTGTTAAATTGATAAATTTGATTTTAATTAAATTGATTATTCTGACAGTTTATTTCCACAATAATCACTTTTAAATGTCTTTCTAAATATAGTTTTTAAACTTTTTTTGATCACTTGCAACCTTAGTCCTATGCTACATTAAGTAACAGAAATTCATTAAATATCTATATAATTTCTAAGTAAATAACTACTGAAACATTTATTACTAAGTACGTATAAATTTATATATATAGGCTTCTTATTTTTATATGACATAGCAAGGCCAAATATATTTGGATGTTAACAAATATTTTCTCTCTGCCACACTGAAAAATTGTACTTTGAGGAAGCATGTACTTATGGAAATTATGAGATAATATGTTCATAAGCTTAGCTAGTTGGCTACAAAATGCTAGCATATTATAGGGAGTGCACAATATCTAATTCTTATCTTTCTTTTGTAAAATAAATATTACCAGTGTTTCACAATCATAATCAATATTATCCCACCTATTCTGTTCTTATTTGTTTAAAAGAAATTATGACCAGATACTACCTTGAATATCCATGATGAGATGTCAGGAACTTAAGGTTATATTTCTTGAGAAACTTGCAGAGGTGGATTATAGACTACGCTGTCACTTCCTGTCCATATTTCATCAAGACATGCCTTTGTGAGGGCACTTTGGCTCAATTTCCAACTGCTAGCATATGCATCTATTTTGCTGAGGGATTTCTGTTTTAGCTGAACCTGTTGAGCCTGTGTGCTAAGAGGCTAGAAATACTGGTAATCTAATACCTCTAACTGAGGTATATGTGCTCCCTCTTGGAAGCAATACTTATGGATGGCTAATTAGAGTTGAGGCATCTATATTCCAGTTTCTTGCCCCTGAAGTGAAAAAACTCTGATGAACATGTCCCTGAAAATGATTCAAGTAATTATCTACAATTGTTTCATGATCAACAGCAAAGCTTATGTTTGTTTTGTTCACCAATAAAACCTGAGTACCTAGAACAGTGCCTAACACATAATAATCACTCAAATCATATAAGTCCTGGCATAGAGTAGAAAGTAATATATGACCTAGTAAGTAAATAAACTTTCTACAAATGGAAACATAAACCACAAGACAGGGGGAAAGATCTAATGATGTGTGTCTGTGAATTGTGTTTACATTACTTTTGTGTTTTTTTGTTGTTGTTTGGTAGTAGAGGTGGGAAGGTCATGCATGACACCAGCATCAGTCTATCAATGAATTACAGTAACTTTATCAGCCAATTCCCTAGTGAAGAAAATATACGTGGAGGCAGTAGTTGCTGGAGATAACATAATCAAACTTACAAATACTTAATAGTTGTAATTAAATGAACCTGCCTATTGATTGTTGCTTATCTTAGATTTATTGAACAGTGAAAGAACAAGATTGAATATTTGACTATTAGTTTTAGACACTTGGTTTCACAAAGGCAAAGGGATAGAACTAAATGATTTATGGAGGTGTCTTATAGCTCTTTGAATAAAAGTTTAGCCTAATTCCAATTAAATTAAATGCTAAGTTCTCTTTTAAAATAAAATTGGTTTATCAGCTACCTATATTTTCTCTTTCAGCTTCTTTCTATAACTCTAACAACATGGGGAATAACAAAAACAAACTAAAATATCCACAAAGACCTCATACCCATAAAGCAAGATAACAGAAAACCTAATTCCAGTATTTTGAAACATTTTACAAACAGGCAGATGAAACTGATTTGATAAAAATATAATATAAGCTCTTTCATGGTATCCACCTCATAAAACAGAATTATTAAGAAAATGTAGAAAGAGATTTTATACCGCCCCACCTCTTCCCCTGACTCTATGTTCCAGTGTCTGGAAACAAACATAAACAGACAAGAACAGAAAACTGGGCAACCTTGTCTCCACTGTGCATGTGATATTTTTGGAAGTGTCTATGTCCAGTGTTATTTTCTTCTTACTGTTTTTGTAAACTTAGAGCAATTGTTTCAGGAAGACAGGTAGCAGATAATTATCTTACTTTAAGTATGTGAAGAGACAGAGAGAAAACTAGCAGTGCTGTTGTTGGGATAAAAATAGTTCAGTGTGCCTAAGAACACATTGTCAAATCTTGATGAAATTTGCCTCCTCAATTTCACAATCTTTTCTACTCCACTAATTTCCCCCAGATACAAGTATTTGATCTCTGCAGTAATTTCATAACATTCCCCACCTCTTTCCTTTTCTTAAGCTTTTTCCCTCAAAGACCTTTCAAAATGCAAATATTAACAAGTAACTCCTTTATTAAAACTATTTGGACCGGGAATGGAGGCGGATGAAACCCCTGATGTCGTGAGTTCAAGACCAGCCTGACCAATATGAAGAAACCCCATCTCTATTAAAAATACAAAATTAGCCAGGTGTGGTGGCACATGCCTGTAATCCCAGCTATTTGGGAGGTTGAGGCAGGAGAATCACTTGAACCCGGGAGGTGGAGGTTGCGTTGAGCCAAGATTGTACCACTGCACTTCAGCCTAGGCAATAAGAGCAAAACTCTGTCTCAAAAAAAAAAAAAAACAAGAAAAAATATTCAATGTTTTTTTAATGATCTTAGAAAGAATAAATAAAGCTGCTAGAAGAGAGGACTTAAATTGTTTTCAACACATAGGACAAATGCTTAAAGTGATGAGTATCTCAAATTCCTCACTTGATCATTACACATTCTGTGCAGGCAACAAAACAGCCCATGTACCCTAAAATATTTAAAATATTATATCAACAAAAATCAATGAATAATTTAAATGAGCTTAACTTACCCTATGAAGACCTGTAGGCCATGAACTTAAGTTTGTGCTAAGAGTCACCTCATTCTCCTTTCCTCTCCTTCTATGCACTTCAAATATACTGGTATTCTTCTAGTTCTCTAAACATGACAACCTCTTTTCTGTCCTATGTCACTTCACATTCATTATTTCTTCTGGGAATTCTCTCTCTCATATTTCTTTTAATTTAGATCACTCATTATTCCTTGATATTTCAAGTCAAAGATTACTTCCTTGGGGAAGTCTTTCTTGACCAGGAAAACATAATAGTCCTTTCCATTCTCTTACTGTTAAAGCTGTCGTCACATTTTCAACTACATATTTCTGTTATTGCTTTCCTATTGCATTTTCTGTGTTCCCTTGAACACATACCCCAAGAGAATAGTAACTGTATTGTTTTATTCATCATTTATTCCTCACCAATTAACACAGTGTCCAACACTGGATGGATATTCAATACATATATGTTGAATGAATAAATGGAGGTTGTAGGTTATAGGAGAAGATAAAGTTTAGTAGAGTAAATCTGCTAAGAAAATTAGAATTGATTAGAAATTATAACCAAGCTGCAATTACACATAAATCAGAAAAAGATAATTGTCAACTCAGAACCACATGTCATGTGGGGACAATGGAAGCCCGAACAACATATCAAAGGCTTCTGATTACATATAACTTATTCAAAGGCAAGTTAATATTCAACATGCATAGCCCATCAAAAGCTAGTACAGAATACTATCTTGGAAAATCAGAATTTGAGTACAGCATTAATAATTACCAATTGCAGGAACAAGTATAAACTTAAAATCTAAGTGAATACTTAGTAAGTTTCAATAGAATAAAATTTTTAAAAAGCTCTGTTAAATATGAGCAGAAAGCCTTTTGTGTAGAATCAACTCAGTTTAGAAGATGAAAGATAGAGATGAAAAGATGAGATAGGATGATAAGCATGATGAATAAGCAAAGGAATATTACAAAGAAAATAAACACGTAAGAGCACATACGATGGGAATATTGTTAAATACACTGTAATGAAATGCTAAGATGAAGTGAGAGAATTAATACAAAGTAAGGAAAAATACTGAAGACCATCAACAATCCACACTGTTTTGAGTGGAAAAATAAAGCAAATTAGGAAAAATATACTTATTATTAGGCAAAGAATTATCATTCTATGAAAGTGATATCATTATCCTAGAGATTTATGTCAAAACTGTGAATGATCTGAGATTTTGTTGAGCTTACCACAGTTTCATAAATTCTGGAAAAACACAGGAGACTCCTGGGTCAAAAATAGAGAACTAATTATTTATGGAGCAACATGGAGCATGAGCTCTATGTTTGCATCTGTTCCTCCTACCCCCGAAATCAAACAAGTGTGATGTGAGTGGCCAAGATGGATAATGTACACAAAGTGGGTTGTGCCACCATTGAGGAAGCCAAAGCTTAGGAAACTACAGTCTTTTAAAGGAGGCTTTAAGGAAGAGCTTTTAAGGACGCTAGAAGCAAACCTTCTCAATCATTGCTCCAGAAAGAGTCAATATCTTTATTATTCTGGAAAGCCAATGAATCTGCCTTATGCTCTTGAGGGAGGCACTATTTCGGTATCAAAAGGCTGTCAGCTACACAATTTTTTTTTAAGAAAAAAAAGACTGTTAAAAATAATCTGTAATTCATCTGCTCCAAAGATGTCCAGCAACCCAAAGTTGCCATGGAGAAGTGGCTGGTAATCAACGCCCCCCACCAAAAACACCACATAAACATAAATTTTTCTAGAATAAGAAATAATTAAAAACAGAAATATGTATCTTGGTCATAAGTTGGAGGGCTCAATATTATCAATCACATAATTATTATATGTGTGTCTGTGTGTGGCTGTACACAACATCTATCCATCCATCTAGCATCTGTCTATCTCTATAATCTATATATATAAAGATAGATATCTCTAGTTTAAACCAAATGAATGTAAACAATTATTTAATCATGAATTAACTATATCTTCTTATTCTTCCTGCGGACTTTTATATTTAAAAAAATAGACTCACAGATTTAAGACCTTCGAATTTCAAAAAAGAAAGGTAAAAAAAAATTTAAGAAACTATTTTATACTACAGTATAAAGTGTTAATGCCCTTAATAGCTCTTGTATTATTGTAAAGCAATTAGAAAAATTAATCTCTTAAATCCCTAATATTAAGAAAATCAGTAAACATAAAATTTTTAATGAAAAAGATGATAAATAATGGATTAAAAATAAAGAAATAATACTAAATATATTTAGCAGAAAGACATAAATAAATTTATATACTTCTTAGGCAATGATTTAAAAACCCAACAAAACTAGTATTAATGAAAGCACATGTAAATATTTTGTGTTCAGAACAAGCATCAATTAATCGAAATTTTAGGCAGGGAATATTAAATTACATATGTATCTGTTATATGCAGCTGTGTAGTATATTCCATCATTCAGGAGTATCTTGACTAGGCAGCTCTGGTCCATGGTCTTATAAAAAATTATAATTATATATCAGCCAGAGCTAAAGTAATCTGATTGTTTGACTGGGGCTGCAGGATCCGCTTCCTACATAGCTTATTCACATGGACGGTATATTAGTGGTAGAAAGTTGATTTGTATCCACCTGGGCCTCTCAATGTGGCTGTTTAGATATTCTTGTTACATGCCAACTTCCTTTTCTCAGTCTGAGCCAGCAAGAGACCAACACAGACATTCCAGTGTCATTTACGACCTAGCCATGAAAGTTATATACCATCATCTTGGTGATACTGTCATGATCACACAGGTAGCCCAATTTAGTACTGGAGAGTACTACACAAGAGCATGAACACCACCAGGTGAGGATTACTGTTGGCCATCTTGGAAGATGACCATCACAGTCTCCCTCTGACCTCCAATAATTCACATCGCTCCAAAATGTAAATTATACTATACTTTCTCTCCAAGGCCTACAGATATCTCTAGAAACTACAGAATAAGCATGCAATGAGCCCAAGATTTCCTCATCTAAGTCAGATTCAAGTGTGGATGGAACCTGTTGGGTGGAGTTCTTCAATTGTAAATCTTGATCTAAACATCTGTAAGATAAACATTTTTGCCTCTCATAAATCTGGTATACAATGTTAATATAGGAATATTATAAGTATTATAACCACTGCTGTTCAAAATGGTGGAGGCAGGTATGGAGGCAGTTAGGAATCAGTAATTCACAATATTTCTGAAAACCAAGAGGGAAGATGTAGGCCGCTCCAGCTGAAAGCCTGGAATGTTACCTCTTTTTAGACCCTTGGTCTTACATTTTGAGTGTTTCCTTTTTCTATAAATGGTAGCCTTTGTTTACAGTAGAAGAATTTTGTCAGCCTCAAGTCTTATGTATGGAAGTTCAGGAGTTTAGAAGTTTCTTTATTTTTGACTGTGTCTAGACCTTTCATTTCAAACTGTTGGTATGTCTGATAGCACAATTCTCTTAAAACCCTCGGGCTTTCTATGATTTGCAGTCACTGCTTTAGAAAATAAAAACCACATTAACTTATCTCTTTAAAAATAAGCCTTTGTTCTCTTTGAGTTTTTTTTCTGAATATGCCAAAGGACAATTCATTAAGATCTTACAAGGACCTGTTACTTGTCTCAACAATTCTTTGGAACAGTGTAAGGTTTTATGAAAGAATTTTTCTATCACTCTCATGTGTTTATTTTAACCTCTGTTTTCCTGAGAGGTCTTTGGATTTGATCTTCCCCCACAAGATCATTTCTTAATTTATCATCATTTGCCATCTGAAGAGGCTACGGAAAAATCTTGTATTTTTTACATTTTTCAGTTGTTCCTTAGCTTCTCTTTCTCCTTATGTACATTGTATTCTATAACAGCAGCAAGTAGCCTGGGAGTACATTCAACATTTTGCCAAGAAATCTCCTTAGATTAATCATTCTTTTTTATCATGTGTTTTCTACCTTCCATACTATGGTAAATACCAGTGCTGCTAAATACAGTTACATCATAAGAATTTCACATGCTTAAGCTCCCGATATTAGCATTTTCTTTTTAAAAAATGTTTAACTTTTATTTTAGATACAGGGACTATATGTACATGGTTGTTACATTGGAATATTGCACGATGCTGAGGTTAAGGTACAGATCCCATTACTCAGGTAGTGAGCATAGTACCCGATACGTAAATTTTCAATTCATGTTTCCTACCCAGTAGTCCGCACTGTTTACTGTTCCCATATTTATGTCCATGTGTGCTCAGTGTTTGGCTCTCACTTACAAATAAGAACATATGATATTTGGTTTTCTGTTCCTGCATGAATTTGCTTAGGATTACAGCCTCCAGCTCCACCCATGTTGCTGCAAAGGAGATGATTTCATTCTTTTTTTATAGATGCATAGTATTTCATGGTGTATATATACCACATTTTCTTTATCCAATCTACTGTTGATAGGCACCTGGGTTGATTCAATTTCTGTTATTGTGAAGAGTGCAGTGGTGAACATATGAATGTATATCGCTTTTCGGTACAATGATTTATTTTCTTTTGTGTATATATCCAGCAATGGGATTGCTGGGAGGACTGGTAGCCCTGTTTTATGTTCTTTGAGTAATCTCCAGACTGCTTTCCACTCTGGCTGAAGTAATTTACATTCCTACCAACATTCCCTTTCCTCCTCAGCCTCACCAGCATCTGTTGTTTTTGACTAAGCCACTAGCATTTTTGTTTTTTCGTTTTTTTTAACTTTCTTTAAGTGCTCACCGACAGCCTCCTTAAGGAAAAGGCAACTTCCACGACAGTCTCTCCATGTTTTCTCAGAACTTTTCTAAAACCCTCTTCATGCCTTTCCAGCTTAACTCAATGCCTAACCCCTCTATGTTTGTAGCCACTCCACGTTTATAGGTTTTGTTACGGCAGCCTCCTACCTACTGATATCCAAATTGGTGTCAGATATCTATTGCTGTGTACCAAACTGCAACATCATAAAGTTGTTTAAAACAATAATAACTCACTTATCTCTACAGTTTCTGTGAGTCACAAACTCTAGAGCTGCTTGGCTGGCAGTTTGAACTCCAGGTTACTCATGTTGTCTTCACACAACAACCAGGGCTAAAGTCATCTGAAAGCTTGCCTGGTTCTGGTGAATCTATTTCCATGGTGGCTCACTTGCATGGCCCAGGTGGGTGTTGATAAGTTGCTTACATTCCATGTGGATCTCTTCAAAGGAATGCTTAAATGTTCACACTGTGTAGCAGATGGATATCCCCCACAGCAAAGGAACTAAGACACTAAGGTAGAAGATATAATACCTTTTATGATCTATCTGCTGAGTTCAAAACTTTCACTGTGACATGGATTACTGGTAACACAGTTCACTCTAGTAAACATGGGAGATGAACTACACAAAGGCATAAATACTAGAAAGCAGTGTTCATTGGAAGTAATATTTATGGCTGTCTAAAATAATATATCAGAAACTCTTTTCAAGAAAACCAAGGAAATAATATTCAGGACCTAGACATGGACAATGACGTTATGACTAAAACACCAAAAGCAATGGCAACAAAAGCCAAAATAGGCAAATGAGACCCAATTAAACTAAACAGCTTCTGCACAGCAAAAGACACTATCATCACAATGAACATGGAACCTAAAGAATGGGAGAAAATTTTTGCCATCTATCCATCTGACAAAGGGCTAATATCCCAAATCTAAAAGAACTTAAACACATTTACAAGAAGAAAACAAACAACCCCATCAAAAAGTGGGTGAAGGACATTAACAGACACTTTTCAAAAGAAGACATTTATATGGCCAACAAACATATGAAAAAAAGCTCATCATCACTGGTCATTAGAGAAATGCAAATCAAAACCACAGTGAGATACCATCTTACACCAGTTAGAATGTTGAAAATTAAAAAGTCAGGAAACAACAGATGCTGGAGAGGATGTGGGAAAATAGGAACACTTTTACATTGTTGATGGGAGTGTAAATTAGTTCAACCATTAAGGAAGACAGTGTGGCAATTCCTCAAGGATCTAGAATTAGAAATATCATTTGATCCAGCAATCCCATTATTGGGTATATACCCAAAGGATTATAAATCATTCTACTATAAAGACACATGCATATATATGTTTGTTGCAGCACTGTTCACAATAGCAAAGACTTGGAACCAACCCAAATGCCCATCAGTGATAGACTGGATAAAGAGAATGTGGCATATATACATCATGGAATACTATGCAGCCATAAAAAAAGGAGTTCATGTCCTTTGCAGGGACATGGATGAAGCTGGAAACCGTCCTTCTCAGCAAACTAACACAGGAACAGAAAATGAAACACCGCATAGTACCACTCATAAGTGGGAGTTGAACAATGAGAATATATGGACACAGAGAGGGAAACATCACACACTGGGGCCTGTTGGGAGGTGGGGGGCCAGGGGGAGAGATGGCATTGGGAGAAATACCTAATATAGATGACGAGTTGATGGGTGCAGCAAACTGCCATGGCGTGTGTATACCTATGTAACCTGCACATTCTGCACATGTATCCCAAAATTAAAGTATAATTAAAAAAAAAAAAGTAAAAAAAAACCTCTTAAAGACATGATATATCTCATGTATATTTCTAGATTTACAAAAGAGAGCTATAGAAATGATAATTTCCATTTTTTTCAAAATTTCCTCTTCTAAATTCATCTATCTTTTATTATCAACTAAAACTATAAAATAAAAAATAAATGTTTTCAACATAAAACAGGATATATATCCTATTTGTTGTGACTTTATGTACTCTTTATTTCTCTTACATCCATTTTCTTCTGAATTTACATATTTTTTTATTTTGGTATGTATAATACTGTCTATCATTTAAACAATACAGTATTTGGTGTCCTATGTCACCTCAAACTATTGGATTGTCACCTTTTTAACCCAGAACCTTAGAAAATTCTAACAGTTGCTTATTATAGAGTTCCACTTGTGCTTAGTACTGATGTTGGTAAATATTTTTATAAAATTAAATTCTTAAATTTTATTGAGACAAAAATTTTCTTCTTCATTGTATTAGATTTCAAATCAGTTTTAAAAAATAGTCAGGACTTAAACTTATTAAACAAGAAAAAATAGAATCATCTCAAACAAATGAGATGTTAGTTTGCCTTTATAATTTTTGCTAAATTGTCTCTTTCAAAAAGCTCTCATTTTTCCTTGCCGAATAAGAAACAAAATTAAACAACTGCAAAAATAGACACCATGAGAGAGAGCAGGGAGGACACTGTAAATTGTCTTGTCTCTGTTTAAACACCCTTACGTCTTTTATAATTTAGGGAGCTCATCATTATGGTTAAGAATACAGGCACCTGGGTCGTAGGTTAGAACCTCAACTCAAATTTTTACTAAATGTGAGATCTAAGGCAAGGGATCGAATTGCCTTGTTTTCCTCATTTTCAAAGGGAATAATATTGTCATCAATTTTGTAGAGCTGTCGACAGCATTAAATAGTACAACATATATAAAGTGCTTATAATAATACCTGGTTGCGAGCACTCTAGAGTTATTATTTTTAATGAGACAGCCATTTTTTTTCTACAACATGTATACAATTTGAGATACTGAGTCATTTTCATTAGGTGTACATTTTGCAGCAAAAATAAATGCACCTCTTTGTGTAGTAATTACAACCTTTATTTAATTCATGGTTTAGTTTCTGACATACCTTTCTGCTGAAGTGTATGAATTAAATTATTTTGTTTACATTTGATTTGGCCATAATAACAAAGATATTGGAATATTTTCTTTTGTTCCTTTTCTTTCCTAAGTTTTCACCACCATTTGAAATAAGTAAATAAATGTACAGGTTTTAAAATATATATGTATGTTTTTGTGTATATGTATACATATCACACACACACACACACACACACACACACACACACACACATATGTTCTCTAATGGTCAGAATGTAAGATAGTCCTTTTGACTGCATGTCCCTCTGACTTTTCTCAGCTGCAAAAGCAACATTGTTTCCAAGTTCCCAACTCCCATGGTTTACCCAATATTTGATTCTTCATTCTTTTTATAACACTCTTCTTATAAGTACTAAATCTCAGTTTTACAACTCTTACGTGTACCAGGAGAGAACTTGTGGTCCCTGTCACTAAAGCACAGACTGATTTAACATGATGGTAGCAATTTGCTCCTCTGAGCCTCGATAAGGGAGTACTGAGTTTCTCAAATTGCCAATTGCTAGTAAAAAATTTCTTTTAGGAATTGTGTAAAACTAAAAAGCTTCTTCACAGCAAAGGAAAAAATCAACAGAGGGAAGAAACAACATACAGAATGGGAGACAGTATTTGAAAATCATATATCTGATGAGATAATTTTCAAAATATATAAGGAACTCAGCTCACTAGCAGGAAAGTAAATAACCTAATAAAAATGGATGGGCAAAGGATATGAATAAACATTTCTTTAAAGAAAACACACAAACGGCTAATAAGAATACCAAAAAATGCTCAATGTCACTAAGGGTAATGAAAATCAAAACCACAGTGAGCCAACATCTCACACCTGTTACGATGGCTATTACAAGAAAGACAAGAGATTGCAAGTGTTGGTGAGAATATGGAGATGATAGAACCCTTGTGCAGCATTAGTGGGAAGGTAAATTACTGCAGCCATTGTGGAAAACAGTGTGTAGAGGTTTCTCACAAGGTTAAAAATAGAACTACCATATATTACCCAGCAATCTTTCTACTGAATATATTACATCCTATAGGAATAGAATCAGTAGTTCACAGAGCTATCTGCACCTCCATGTTCACTGCAACTTTATTGACAGTAGCCAAGATATGGGATCAGTCTAAGTGTTCATTGGCAGATTTTGGATAAAGACAACGTGTGCATGCATGTATGCAGACACACACACATGCATGCACACACAATAAAATGCTCTTCAGCACACACAATAAAATGCTCTTCAGTCAAAAAAGAAGGATGTCCTGCCACGTGACAATGTGGATGAATCATGGAGGACATTATACTACGTGAAACAAGCCAGGAAGAGAAAAACAAACACTGCGGGATCTCATGTGCAGTCTTAGAAAAAAAAAACATTTAACTCATAGAAGCAGAGTAGAATGGTGGTTATCTGGGGCCTGGTAGAGGGACAGAAGGAAAGTCAACAGGGAATAAAGAGGGATTGGCCAAAAGGTACACAGTTTCAGTTAGGATGAATTAGTACTGAAGAGCTATTGTATAGCCTGACTACTGTAGTTAATAGTAATGTATTGTATGCTTGAAATTTTCTGAGAGTAGATTTTAAATGTTTCAGCACAAAAATATGATGTGTATGAGGTGAGGAATATCTCAGTTGCTTGATTTAATAATTTAACAATGTATGCATATATCAAAATATCATGTGGAACACCATAAGTATATATAATTTTTATTTTTCAATTATACCTTAAGAAATCTGGAGAAAAATAAAATTGCTCTTAAATGGACTAAATTCACTTTTCTAAAATTTTAACCAGATTTTCAAAACGTTAATATCTCTGTCTATGATAACAGGGTCTAAAAATGCTGTTTCAGAATTATCCTAAAACAAACTTTAAAATAACTAGTTTTTTAAGGAAATTACACATATCAAAGCTTAGACACAGAATGTCACCAAAAAAAAAAAATGGCTTCTGAGTTAGCATGAATATATGACAGGCCAATATCAGATCTTTGTCTTAAAGGTCAAAAATCTTTTTAAATTGTTTTTTTCTTCTTCATTTCTCTCCCTCTCTCTGAAATTCTTGAATGGAAAGGTAACTAATTAACACAGATAAATATATATATAACTATCAAAGAGACTATCATGTTTACATGACAAAGTCCATGTCCTCTCCATGTAGGCAGAGTTACATTAAAAGGCTTACGATTAGATTGACTCTTCCGAGCAACTGTCGCGGATAAACACATGACTCAAGTCTTTAATTGCCTAATCCACTGAAGAGGTAAATGAAAAATTACTTTCAAAAGGAGTCAAGCACTGGAGCCCCTAGATCAGCCTGTCACCTCACTGAATGGAGACCGCCCTAGGTCAGTGATTCTTAAAGTGTGGTAGTACCAGGACCAACAGCATCACAGGATATCTTGTAGAAAATGGTGATTCCTGGGCCCCACAAAGACTATGTGAACCAGAAATGTTATAATTGGAGGCCAGCAATCTGTCTTTTATTATTATTGTTATTATAGATGGTGTCTCACTGTCACCCAGGCTGGAGAGCAGTAGCACAATCTTGGCTCATCGAAGCTGCAAACACCTGGGCTCAAGCTGTTCTCCTGCCTCTGCCTCTGCCTCTTGGATAGCTGGGACCCCAGGCACGTGCCACCAGGCCCAGCTAATATTGTAAAAGACTATATTTTTGTAGAGCTAGAGTCTATCTATGTTGCCCAGGCTACATAAGAAGGACTTAAGCAATCTCCCTACCTCAGCCTCCCGAAATGTTGAGATTATACCCGTGAGCCTCCACGTCCTGCCAATCTGTCTTTAACAGGCTCTCTAGATGATCCTGATGAGCACTAAAGTTAGTATGTTTGATTTAATCCATTTCAATTTTGTATTTTTCTTACTAAAGAACACAGATTTCCTTAATGTAGAAATGTTTCAGTTATCCTCTTCTAGTACACTTTATTAGACAATCCAAAAGGATTTTTCTCATCTATCTGTAAGAAAACAAAATAAAGCAAAAAAGCAAAGCAAAACAGAACAATTCTAGCCCCAGTAAGTTTCTGACCTAGATTTAAAATGAAGTTAATTATTGGTGAACTGAGATGGTTATATAATTGTTATGGTTAGGTTATATAATTACTATGGTTATACAGAGATATGGACATGTATAGTTAGAGAGTTAGGTGTCTGAAATCCTCTTAATTCTAGTCGTTCATAACTCTAGAGTAATTCTGACAAACAACCATTAGTAACATTTGTTGATGGGAGGCAGTGTTGGCTATATTTGCCCTTGAGAGACTATTTCGTCCTGTGAACAGAAACTCAGAGAAATGTGTGTGTTGGTGTGCATGTGTCTGAATATATTAGACTACTTACTGTGAATCAAGCACTGATCCTCCTGTTGCAGAGGCTACTTTCTGTTGTAGAGAGAATGTAGACAGCAAGAAAATAAAGGGAAAGTGATGAAAGTGACCAACTGTGGGAATAGTTTGTTTATTTAGGGTGAGGTTAGGGAGAGCACTTGAATTAAGTGACATCTGAGTAGACTTGAAATAAAGTGAATGTATAAGTTCTGCAGATACCTAGATAAAGGTATCTTTATCCAGGTATCAGGGCTTGCAGTAAAGAGCTTGGGACATGGGATCATGTCAACCTGTCTTCAAGTTCTGATCTTGTTTTTTAATTAACCATCTGATACCCGAAACAGTTACTTAAGTTATGCGAATCTTAACATACCTCAATTGAAAACTGTGATGTGAATATGTATTTTAAATGTTCATATAAAGATTAAAAGTTCTGTTAAGTGACAAACACAGCTCCTGAATAAAGCAAACATGCCAATAATGTTGCATTTTATTGCATTCTGAATATTTTAAGCTGCTTTAGAGTTTTGCTGTATCAAATGCAACTAGTCTTCCTTTTCTTTCATTCTCATCAATTTATTCAGCATCAATTTTTATCACTATCTAAGTGAACCAGCTACTTTTTAAAACTACATTCCTTATAGACATTTAGAGCAGAACCCTAGAACTGCTTGTATTTTCTGTCCAGCACATCCAACATTGGCACATTTACAATTCATATTATCAGTAAACTATTTTATGTCTATATATAGCCACTGGCACTTTGTACAATACATATTAGTCCTTGAGACCAATGCACGCCAGCAAAATAAATATTTTCAGAAACAAATACACTTTGGAAGGTGTTTCTGTCCATACATTAAATCTCCGTCTTTTGGTCTCATTACATATTACAAAGATTGCCTTGAGTTATTTGACAAATTGCTTCATTTTGTATGTTCTGGAGTGGTTTGAATATTGCTTACATTTTCTCAATAGCACTTTTTTGGTGTGAGCAGTAGGGAGCAAAGAGAAAATAAAAAATGGCTCAGCTGTCTTAAGAAGGTAAAGAGCAGACAGATATGGTGAAAATTAGAGTGGATGAATTTAGCATCTTCCACACTGCATTATTGTTTACCACACTTTTGTTTTCCTATTTTTAAAGCACTAGCAAGATGTTGTCTAGATAACGCTCATATTATTACAGAACAAGGAAAACCATCATCTATATTGTCACCTTGTATAAACAATTTAGAAAGTAGAGTATTATTACATTCACACACTCATAGGTTATAGAGGCTTTTATACTATGGAGTTTGAGAAGAACCCTTTTGGAAAACAAAATGATACGATATATAAAATGTCCATGACCTTGAGCCGACCAATTTTGTCTGGAGACTTATCTTTAAAAAATAGTTTACAATATAAGGAAAATTGTACATTTTAAAACAACTTAAAGAGTGTAATTGGATTCTTTGCAACTCAGTGGATAAGCGCTTGTGGGGGATGGATAATCCATTCCTTTTGATGTGCTTCTTTCACATTAAATGCCTGTATCAAAACATCTCATGTATGCCATAAATACATGAGAGATAACACCTTTAACAGCCAGGCTTCTAGGTATCAGTAGCTGGTTGCAATGTCTTTAAAGGCATTTAATCCTTCTGCAAAATATTTTTTGTAATGGTGAAGTTGTCTCCTTCTGCTTAACAAAGAAATATACATGAGCAGTTTATAATTATTTTGCATAATAGAAACAAGGAATATTGGGCAAAAAGCTAGTGTAAGCAAGCAAAAATAATGTGCCTACAAAAATAAAAAATAAATAAAATGCAAGCTTATATTCTTTTAGTCTTAACTATTTAAAGACATAGTTATTTGGATATAGTTGTTATTCAGTATGAGTTCTTTAAACATTCTGGATACTAATAACTTGTTGGATATATGATTCACAAATATTTTCTCCCATTTTCTAGGCTGCCTATTTACTCTGTGAATTCTTTGCTGCACAGGAGTTAAGTTTGATATTATTCCATTTGTCTTTTGTGCTTTTTTTTCCTATAGTTTGGGTGTCATAGTCAATAAATCCTTGCCAAAACCAGTGTCATGAAACTTTTCCTTAATGTTTCCTCCTAGGAATTTTAGTGTCATATCTCACATTTAGGTGTTTAAGACATTTTGAGGTAATTTTTTGAATACGGTGTAAAATAAGGATACAACTTCATTTTTTCCATATGAATGTCTGTCTTGCCTAACTATTTGTTGAAGAGACAATCTTTCCCCACTGTGCAGCCCTGACACCCTTGTCAACAATTATTTGATCATATATGCGAGTGTTCATTTCTAGGCTCTTTATTCTGTTCCACTGGTCTGTATGTCTGTTCTACGCCAGTCCCACATTGTTTTAATTACTGTAGCTTTATAATATATTTTCTAATCAGAAAATATGAAGCCCCCAGATTTTCTTTCTCAAGACTGTTTTAGCCTTTCATGGTGCTTTGAGATTCCATACAAATTTTAGGATGGTTATGCATTCTTACTTTACTAATTTCACATATATATTAGAGTTGACAGGGCAGGGAGAATCAAATTCTAGTGATATTATGGCAATGCCTTGGCTATTCTATGTTATAAAGAGATTGCAAATTCTTCAAATCTGCAATGCTGGCTGGCCACCTTGTCATCTTCTTGCAGTTCTAACTACTCAAGACACTCATGTGAGAGGGTCATTTGAGGCCAGGAGTTCAAGACTGTAGCTGAGACCCTGCCTCTAAAAAGAAAAACAACAAAAGAAACAAAAAAACATAAAACAAAGCTGCAATACTCTTTCTGCAAGACCCAGTTACTTGCATAGTTCTAGGTATATTGTTGTTTGATTGCATTTTCGTACTAGAAGGAAATATTGTAATGGACAAATTTAGAACTCACCTTAATATTTCCTACTATTGTCAATTTTTACAAACCATTTGTATTATTCCTTAAAATAAATAGCAGCTGTAATACAAGTGTAAGCTTCATATTAGCTCTCCTTATTCAATGCTACTAAAACAAACCTGTCCAGTCTTCTAACTTTTTCCTCCATTCTTACGTAGGTCTAGAAGCTTGTTTTTGTCACTAAAAAAATCTTACCCACATTGAACATTCTGCTATTCTGTTTTATTTCTTTTTTTTTTTTTTTTTTTTTTTTTTTGAGATTGAGTTGCCTAGGCTGGAGTACAGTGGCCCAATCTCGGCTCAGTGCAACCTCCTCTTCCCAGGTTCAAGCCATTCTCCTGCCTCAGTCTGCCAAGTAGCTGGGACTACAGGCTCGTGCCACCACACCCAGCTAATTTTTTGTATTTTTAGTAGAGACTGGGTTTTACCATGTTGGCCAGGATGGTCTCGATCTCATGACCTCATGATCCACCTGAGTCAGCCTCCCAAAGTGCTGGCCTTACAGGCATGAGCCACTGAGCCTGGCCTCTGTTTTCTTTTAATTAACATATTTATTTATGAACTATGATAAGCATATGAAAAAAGCAAAAGAAAAGAATGGATTATTTTACACTTAGATAAACAGATGTGTCATTGGGCACAACTGCTCAATATTTCTTTTGTTAAATAAATTAAAAATTAGATGAATATCTTAACCTATTGATCAATTTTTGTATCTGCTTACATAAAGGTTGCTATTACATGAAAGAAAATGTATGTAATTTTCCTGTATCTTAATACTTTTACTGCATTATATATATATATGCATTCATATCATAATAGCTAGCATTTATTGATACGTTACCATAGGCCAGATACTTTGCCAAATAATTTGTATGCATTAACTCATTAAAATGCTATCCCTGCCCCATGCAAGAGTTATTATACTGTCCCCATTTTAAAGATAAATACTTGGAATACAGTGTCATTTTTCTCTAAAGTTTCAGATTGCACACTTCTTTTTCAACCTTTCTTTCATTCAACCTGCAGATTATTATATTTTTATGACTTGGAACACGTAAATCATTTATTTTAACATGGAATAAACCGTAAATGTTCACCTGTTTTCTTACAGTGGATAGTTAAGTCATTTGAGAACTCTGCCATTGCAAATAGTGTTTTGTTCATGTGTGCATTGTACATATGCTTGAAAGTTAGTTTAATATAGAAACTGGAAGTTATTAGTATTAATTATTTAGCCTAGAGATGTGTGGTTGCTAAACAGTGGCAATACACTTTAAAATTTACTGTAAATAAATAAAGGTTTAACATTTGGCCTGTATTGTTCCAGTTCTACTTTGGTACATAACCCTGTTCTCTTTCTTTGGAATGTACAGAATCAGGATGGATGTGGATTTTTTTGTCTTCCTTGTTGTCGTGAAATGTCCATCCTTGGAAATGATCCCATATAAATGGCTGGTGCAAGCTGAGGTGCAAGCCGATACTGCAGCCTTCTTGTGTCAATGTAATTTACATTGATCTAGGTTTTAATTTGAGTAACTGGACATTCCCTGCAGGTTGATGTGATAAAAGCGGCTGTGAACTGGGCATCCCAATGAGATAAAGCCAATGCTTTATCACAGTATTTCTTGTCCCATAATCTTCTGTAAAGCCAATTATGCATAATGGTAGATTAAAGCCTATGTATCACTTGTGCCTGATGGTCAATTTGAAACTCTAACAATCGACACTGGTTGGACCACTAAGTATTGCCATATTTTTTCTTCAGAACTATTCTACTAGTTATACTCAGGACACTGGGAATTATTACACTTTTTTCTCTAGATCTATTCTAGCAATTCTATGCCATTAAATATATGGCATTATTTTCTCTACATCTTTATCAACACTTGTTTCTGAAATATTTTTTGCACTTTGCAAATCTGGTGCCAATATTTCCTCATTTTGTATGTAATTTGCACTTAACTAATTGCACTGTAAGTAATTACAGTGAAATTTTATGTTCCCGCTTGTATTTTATTTGTCCATTGTGGGTTTTGTGGCACTAATCATTCATATACTTTGCTCACGTTTCCATAGAACTGTTTTCTATTTGATTTTGAAGAGTTATATTCTGGACTTGCTTTATCAAAGAAAGCCACAAAGGTAAGAAAGACAGAGTAATAAAAGTCACCGTCTTTTAGAGTCTAATATCAGAAGTAACAGTTCATCATTTTCACTACATTTTATTCATTACAATCAAGTCACCACATACACACATCTCAACACACATACACACACACAGGGGAACAGAAGTCTGAATGAGAGGAGGCAGGGATCATTGAGACACGTTTCAGAATTTACCTCCCACACCTTACTTACAATCTCAAGTTACCAAAGAGTTGATCATCCCCTTGCATCCCTACTTGCAAATAGAAAGGAAAGGGCGAAAATTAAGTCAACAACACAATACAATTTTTTCTAACATAATGATCTCTAGTATCCCAACCTGGAGTCTTTCCACGGAATAGTTATAACTACATGATGTGAGATAATACAAATCTTCTTATGTTTATGTGCTTCGCACTGATGATGGTGCATTCCATAGATGGGCTATGGTTCAAATGTTTATATAAAACCTCCAATCCCTCTCTTTACCTGTGCTTCCTTAGAGTATCTCTCTACAAGTGATTCTATGGTACTGCCTAATTAATTGAGGACTTTGGTAGTACTATATTTGGTTCTCAAATTATCCTGTCATTATAATATGGAATAAGAATACTACGTTTCCATTATAACTCACTGAAACCAGATGATGTTAAATCAAAAATTATTTTCTTACTATTTTAGTTCTTTTTGTTTTCGTCTTGGCAGATGTATATGTTTATTCTTTTATTTCATTTTTAAATAGATCTACTTGATTCCGAAGCACTATTAGATTCATGGTTATATTTTATTCCTCAAATTCTATTTTAGGAAACTGGTAATCGAAGTTCTTGGGAATAACTTTCTTCTTTGCACACCTACCTGGATTCGCTGTTTCAGCTTTTATGTAAGTACAAAATTTAGAACATTACGAGACTGTCACCCACCAAAAGGTGTTATTTTAAGTTTCTTCTTTTATTTTTATCTAAGTAATAGTCAAAAACTCCCTTCACTTTTTTCTTAACCATCAGCCATGAAAGGTTGTTTCTGTATCTTTTGCCTTAAAGTCTCAAGAGTAGAGAATTTGTCCCTGCCTTAGGAAAGGTTGATAAAGAGATTTTCATCCATTGTGAAGCTCTAAGGACATAACCTATTCTCTGCTTCTAAGGAGCAAAGGAATTCAATTCTATCATTTTTAGTTGAGATGGCTGATGACGGAAATTATAGTTTGCCTTTTCACAGTAACTAAATGTTTGACTCTTTCCTTCTTTCTTTTTGTCTTCCTCTGTGTAGGTGGTGTGTGTTTGTGTATACATATATACGTGTGTGTGTGTGTGTGTGTGTGTGTGTGTGTGTATATACACACACATACATATAAAAGACAATTTGTATATACAAAGTATATGTACATATTTATGTATATATGTACATTGTAATAAGAATGCATAATTTCTCAGGACAAAATTAAGAAATTGAAAAACCGCCTGGCAGAACACCATGTGTTTTCCATCTTTTTCTTTTTTTAATTTTTATTTTAGGTTCATGGGCACAAGTGTAGGTTTGTTACATAGATACACTTGTGTCATGGGCCTTTGTTGTGCAGATTATTATTTTTTTACCCAGGTATTAAGCCTAGTACTCATAAGTTATTTTTCCTGATCCTCTCCTGCCTCCTACTCTCCACCTCCTGACAGACCCCAGTGTCTGCTGTTCCATTCTATGTGTACACATGTTCTCATCATTTAGCTCCCACTTACAAGTAAAAGCATGTGGTATTTGTTTTTCTGTTCCCGTGTTAGTTTGTTAAGGATAATGGCCTCCAGCTCCATCCATGTCCCTGCAAAAGGTATGATCTCATTTTTTTGTGGCTGCATAGTATTCCATGGTGCAAATGTACCATATTTTCTTCATCCAGTCTATCACTGATAGGCATTTAGGTTTATTCCATGTCTTTTCAGCCTCCTTTTTGTAACTTATAAATGATCTCTGAGCAAATTGACGGCATAGGCTTTGCAGTGCTGTGTACTCAGAAGCTTATTAAACTCATGTTATTTTGGAGATGACCAAGGCTTGAAGGAAGGATCTCCCCCAGGTTTTCCCAGAAATTTGTTTTGTGTTTAGGTAATAATAGAAACTCATGTGTCTTGATTGCACAGATTTCATCTTGGAAACATCTAAATTTAAAAATAAATCTTTCTTGCACAGAGCCAACTACTGGTTCCCTCTATCCACAGACTGAAGAAGATCTAATCAGCAAATTCACTGAACTATAAGTTTAGATCTGAAATAATGCAAGCAGGGATAAACATGTAATTTTGAGATTGAGTCATTACTTCAGTATTAAAGTATGCCTACCAAGCCTCTGCCAGCTTCCCTCTTTCTCAAAACATGCACTAATCCTCAGCAGTTTATCGTTCAACGATCATCCTGGGTCATGCTTTGGGAATCCAGAACCAGGTGATCAATAGCAATCCATCATACACAAGAACACTTTCCCTCTTTTAATCACTAGCACGGAGAAACAAAAGAAATATTTCCCAGATATCTAAGCCACTTTACTCTATGCCTGCGGTTTCCTAGTATCTTAAAGCTCAAAACCTGTATTATATATTTTACCTATTCGGGGGTACAAAATAATAACCTAACTCTAATATACTTAAATTTTATCCATTTTTCCATAAGGAAGAAAAAATTGAAACTTGATGCTCCCCCACATAAATCTATTTTGTGAAATTATATTCAGAGTAGCAATGGTTTGTCTCATTTGAGCTGTTTGGCGGAGCAAATTTAGAGAATGAGGTATGTTACCTTGGACAGTCATGACTGATTCTTTGAAAAGGGCTAAAGTTGCTATAGTTGTGAGGATGACAGCAGGAACTCTGCCTAGACCTTCCATTCATTTTGCCATGTTTTCTGATAATGCAATGACTATGGATACCTAAATTGTGCCAACCACTGCTCTGTCATTTCTAATACGAGATAATGTACCCAAAGGAACAGTTTCTAGATATCTGAAATGTCTGTAAGAAGGGCAGCATGACATCTTACTTTTAACAGAACAATTCTAAATTATGGGATGTACAAAAGATATTCTAAAAATGTGGCAAAGGAGATTGGAAATAGCTTTTTTGAAGGAAAAAATGAGAAAAAATCAAACAAATAACTCTCTGTTCAAATATTTCAATACATTTTTTACACATGTATTACAATATATTTTCATAGTCTATTCTCTTATATATCACACTCAACACCACTAAACTGTAAGTTCTGGAGTACAGGGATAATGTCTTAATCACTCTTGAATATGCAGACATTGGCAAGACACAAATACCTAACCCATGGTCAATAAATAATGGCTAAATAAATTCATAGGTATGTGTACAATTCATTTTCCTTTACTTCTTCCTTTTATATAATACTAAAAGTTTCTGTCAAGCATGCTATTTTACTTTATTTTGTAATTTTATCATTTTTACATTACTTTTGTATTGATTCTCCCAGTCAATCTAAGAATTGTTTACTTTCTGTTTAAGCCTAAGATGATATAAGTTAGATAAGCATTTTTACTCATTTCTCCAGTTTGTCTTCTTTGGACAAGTGGGAAGTGCATTATGTTATACATGATATTTAACATTTTACTTCCAAACTGCCAAATAAATAAATAAATATCCTAGAACAATTTTTACATACTAACCACTAGTTAAATGCATTCTTTATATAAAAATATGTTTAATTCCCACAACCACCATTTACAGTAGATATAATTAACAATTATTCAAAGTTATAATCATAGGTTTAAGTAAGTTTTAAATTTTATATTTGTGAATCAGTAATTTATATCAATTCGCAGATATATACCCATTATAAACAGATTCTGACTTTATAAACTTTCACACGTATATGAGCAAAAACACTGACTCTACTGTAAACATCAGCACCTGGGTACATCACAAGTATGAATCTTTTTCCCTCAGGAATTAAGCCTCAGAATAGCAACTGTAGAGATCTAGAGCCATGTGCACTCTACAAAAAGTCTGCATTTAATTTATAAATAAATTACTCATATTATATACGTGCTACAAAATGGGAAGGAAATCTTCCATTTGGTAGGCAATTATGTGATAATTAATAGAAAAGATTTTATAGTCATCTTGGAAGAAATAAATGCATACAAATAATTGCTCATGTATATTTTTAAAAATTGAACAGCTTCTTTCGGAAATGCTGCAAGATAATGGTTGTTTCTTGATATTATGAATTATTTGATATTGTTGTTTTTCACAGTTATTACAAAATAAATACATATCCAGGTACATATTTTTTTCCATTTTTTTATTGCATTTTAGGTTTTGGGGTACATGTGAAGAACATGCAAGATTGTTGCATAGGTACATACGTGGCAGTGTGATTTGCTGCCTTCCTCCCCATCACCTATATCTGGCATTTCTCCCCTGCTATCTCTCCCCAACTCCCCCACCCACCGCTGTCCCTCCCCTATTTTCCCCCCAACAGACCCCAGTGTATATTTTACTACAACTATTCTTTCAGGCTGAATATAATTACAAAGAAATTTTAGAACAATTTTAGCTAAGATTAGGAATTTGATAAATCATCATTATTAATCAATTTAATTCAGTTATCTGGGTATCTCTCCTCATTTTTAAAATGAGATTTTACTATATCAGTGTTTTTATGATTTTATTTTGACAAATAATAATTGTATATGTGTGTGGAGTACAAAGTGATGCTGTGATATATGTATATAATGTAGAATAATTGAATCAAGCTAATTAACTATCCATTACCTCAAATATTTACCATTTATTTTTCCTGTTTCAATGAAACATTGCACCCTTTGACAAATATCTTCCAGTTCATCCCAACTCCCCGGACTCTGGTAATCAACACTATTCTCTGCTTCTAAGAGTTTTATTGCTTTAGATTGTACATATAAATGTGAACACATGGTATTTGTCTTTCTGTGCAGAGATTAATTCCCTTAGCATAATGTCCCCCAGGTCCATGCTTGCTGTGGCAAATGACAACATTTCCTTTGGGTAGAGTTACCTAGTGTGTGTTTGTTTGGTCAATGTTAATTTTTTAAAACTTGTTTGAGGAAAATCTCTACGGTTTTCCATAGTGGTTGTACCAGTTTACATTCCCACTGACCATGTACAAAGGTTCCCTTTATTCCACAACCTTATTAACATTTCTTATCTTTCTTTTTGTTAATGGCCATTCTGACAGGTGTTAGGTGACAAATTATTGTGGTTTTAATTTGCATTTTTCTAAATGACTAGTGATGTTAAAGGAGAGCATGGCCTCTCAAATTTCAACTGGGTAATTCAATTCTAAATTATTAGATGTACTTGATTGATACCTGTTAGCCACTTGTATATCATTTTGTGAACTATATCATGGGTCTATTAGCCATTTGTGTATTTTCTTTTAAGAAATACCTATTACGGCTGTTAGCTCATTTTTAAATTGGGTTGTTTTCTTGATACTGAGTTATTTATCATACAATGGATAGTAACCTCTTATCACAGTTTTTGGTTAACAAATATTTTCTCCCACTCTGCAGTCTTAACTTGTAATTGCTTTTAACTTGTTAATTGCTTTCGTTCTTGTGCAGAAGCTTTTTAGCTTGATATGACCAGTTCATCTATTTTTGCTTTTGTTGTCTGAGCTTTTGGAATCTAATCCAAAAAAACAATAACCCAGACCAATTACATGTAGCTGTTTCTGTCTGGTAGTTTTACAGTTTCAGGTCATATGTTTAACTCTTTTTTCTTTTCTTTCTTTCTTTTTTTTTTTTTTTTTTTTTTGAGATAGGGTCTGACTCCAAAGCCCAGGTTGGAGTGCAGTGGCACTATCTCAGCTCACTGCAACTTCCACCTCCTGGACTCAAGCCGTCCTCCAACCTCAGCCTCTCAAACACCTGGGTCTACAGGTGGTGCATGCCACCATGTCAGGCTAATTTGTTTTTTTTTTTTTATGTGGAGTTTCACTCTGCCACTCAGGCTGGAGTGCAGTGACATGATCTCAGCTCACTGTAACCTCCACCTCCTGGACTCAAGCCATCCTCCCACCTGAGACTCCCAAATAGCTGCCACTATGCCAGGCTAATTTTTGTATTCATTGTAGAAATGGGGTTCTGACATATTGTCCAGGATGGATTCAAACTCCTAGGCTCAAGCAATTCACCCACCTTAGCTCCCAAAGTGCTGGGATTATAGGAGTGAGCCAAAGTGCCCATTTGCTTAATTATTTAATCTATTTTAAGTCAACTTTTGTATATTGTTTGAGAGGAGGGTCCAGTTTTTTTTCTTCTGCATGTGGCTATTCAGTTTTCCCAACATCCTTTATTGAAGAGACTGTTCTTTTTCCATTGGATAATCTTGGCATCTGTCAAAAATTAATTGACCATTAAAAGAAGTGGTTTGATTTTATACTCTCTAGTCTCTTCTATTGCACAATGTGTTAATTTTTATGCCAGTCCTATACTGTGCTAATTACAATAGCACTGTAATATAGTTTGAAATGAGATAATGTGATGCTTCCAGCTTTGCTTTGGTTTGAGAAGGATTGGTATCAGTTCTTCTGTAAATGTATTGTACACGTCACCAAAGAAGCCCTCAGGTTTTAGGTTTTTCTTTCATGCGATACTTTTTATTACGTATTCAACATTTTTACTCACTATTGGTCTATTTCTATTTTCTATTTTTTATGATCCAGTCTTGGTAGATTTTATGTGTCTAGGAATTTATTCACTTCTGTCACAGGATACTTGGGGTGACACTTCACCAGCTGGAAACGCCTTTGGCCAGTGGCACCTCCAGCTTGAGTATTTATTGTGCCCACTGGGCTTGTTCCACCCACTCTGCATGGCAGGCTGTGCTTCGCTCGTGCTACCAACCTGGATCCCTCACCTGTCAAGGGCGAGCCAGGTACCCAGCAGCAAGGGGTGTGTGTGCAAGACAGTGTGGGGTCTGGGCACTGCACACAGGCAGGCATGCTGGCTGCTGCAGCAGGGAAGACAGCTCTAGGTACTGGCACAGGCACTGGTTCCATGTGAGGCTGCAGCTGGAACAGATGTATAGCAAACAACTTCCACTGTGGGCACCAGCGTCTGGACAGGGAAATGTGGTGGCACCTGAATGCTCAGAGATGCTAGAAACTGCAGAGCCCCAAAGAGGATGTTCAAGTCCTGGCTTGGAGATCCTGTAGGTCTGGACTCCCCAGAGGGCCGCAGATCTTCTCTCTTTCATGTTGCCTGCAATGTAGTGAATGGAGAGGGGCATTTCAGCCCTGTTTGTATTATAGTTCTCAGTCCTACCATTTGGCCAGTACCAAGTTCTTGTCCTGCATCCAGGAAGAAAGAGGTATATGAATACCTGGAGGATGAGCAAGGCAGACAGGAGCCTCACTGAGTGACAGAAAGCTCTCAGGGAACCGGCACTGGGTAGCTCCTTTCCACAGAAGGTCATCTGTTAAGTGTCCAGCTGTCAGTGGAGAGGAGACCCAGAGTAGGTAGCCCCCTTCCTCAGGCAGGCCATCTTGATGAGTCAAGGAGAACCAAATTGGGTAGCTTCTTCCTGCAGCTGGTAGTCCTGATTTCTGTGTGCATCCGGCCTGGGTCCGGGGACTTTTATGGGCTCAGAAGGGAGGAATTGCATGATGATTGGTCCATGAGTGCCCATGAGTGGGCTTAGAAAAAGCACCATGATTTCTCACTTCTCACTCCAGGTCATGACTCCACCTGGAATTAACAGACTGGCCCTCATGCTTAAGGCCATTCCTGGCTTGAAGCTGGGGTTTCACCAGGGACCTGCCCCTTTTTGCCCAGGAGCCTGTCTGCCTCCCGCCATCATCAATCATGTTGTCCACAGCGCCCAAGCTGTTCCTGCCAAGGGGCACCTGCTGGCCCACACCAAGCCCCTCTTAGCCCCCCTCAGCCTCCCTCCCATGTTTGTCAGCACCCAAAGTCTGGAGGGGGCCAATGTGGAAGGAGGCTGGCATGCTAGTGTCACCCCAAACATACACACACCCAGCCAGGTTGTGACAGCACCCAGGCTTAGCTTCAACTTTGCTCCAAAATCAGAGCAGGCACCAGGAACGGGGGAGAGGCCATGCTGTGGGAGCAGGCACTTCTGAGCCTATGGGGGCAGGTGGGCTTCCCAGGGCCCTGGGAGCACAGGGATGCCTGGGTCTGCAGCTGCAACTGAGTGACTGCAGCCAAGTCCAGGAGGATGGGGCTCTTGCCCTGCCAATTCACAAGAGGGCAGGGCTCCCACCTGATCCTGGCTCCCACTGGCTCCATGAAGAATGCAACCCCAGCTGGGCTTCCCTGTAGAAGCGGGTGTCCTCACAGGGGCCTCTCCAGATACGCTGCTGCCGCCATCGTGTCTACTAGGTTATCCAATTTGTTGGCATGTAATTATTCATAGGAAATTTTATGATATTTTATATGTCTGTGGTAACAGTTATAATTTCTTTTCTTTCATTTCTGATTTTTAAATTTGAGTCTTCTCTTATTCTTATTCTAGCTTAGGGCTTGTAAATTTTGTCCGTCTTTTCAAAAAACAAATTCTCGTGGTCATTGATTTTTCTCTTGTTTTGTTGTCTCTATTTTATTTCTTCTCTGATCTTCATTATTTCATTGCGTCTTCTAACTTTGAGTTTAGCTTGTTCTTCTATTTCTAGTTCCTTGAGGTATACAATTCAGTTGCTTATTTGAGATCTTTCTTCTTTTTGCTATAGCATGTATTCCTATAAAATTCCCTTGAGAACTTTGATACAACCCATAAGATTTGGTATATTGTGCTTCCATTTTCATTTGTCCCAAGAATTTTAAAAATTTCACTTTTACTTTTTTTCTCAGTGCCTGAACTACCTTTATTTAGTTTTTAAACAATTATTATTGTACTTTAAATTCTGGGATACATTTTCAGAACGTGCAGTTTTGTTACATAGGTATACATGTGCCATGGTGGTTTGCTGCACCCATCAACCCGTCATCTACATTAGGGATTTCTCTTAATGCTGTCCCCTCCCCTAGCCCCCAACTCCCTGACAGGCCCTGGTGTGTGATGTTCTCCTCTATGTCCATATGTTCTCATTGTTCAACTCCCACTTATGAGTGAGACTATGCAGTGTTTGGTTTTCTGTTCCTGTGTTAGTTTGCTGAGAAAGATGGTTTCCAGCTTCATCCATGTCCCTGCAAAGGACATGAATTCATCCTTTTTTATGGCTACATAGCATTCCATGGTGTATAAATGCCACATTTTCCTTATCCAGTCTATCATTGATGGACATTTGGGTTGGTTCCAAGTCTTTGCTATTGTATTTGACTCATTGGTTGTTCAGGCTTAATTCCACATATTCGTGATTTTTTAAAGATTTCTCCTGTTGTTCATTTCTAATTATATACTATTTTAAAAAGATCATTGATATTATTTCAATTCTCTTGAATGTGTTCAGACTTGTTTTGTGGCCTAACATATGATCTATCTTAGAGAATGTTCCGTGTGGATTTGAGAAGGAAATGCATTCTGTTACCATTTGGTTGAATGTTCTGTATATCTGTTGCGTCCATTTGATCTAAATTATAGTTTAAGTCCAAGTTTTTTTATTAATTTTCTGTCGAAGTGATCTACCTGTTCTTGAAAGTGAAGTATCGGTATCTTTTACCATAATTTTTTTTCTAATTTATGTCTTACTTAAGATCCTCTAGTATTTACTGTATATATTTAGAGGTTCCAATGGTTTTTTTTGTGTGTGTATATATATATTTACAATTGTTTTAACTTATTAATGAATTGACACCTTTATCATTATAAAGAGATTCCTTTGTCTGTCTTTACGATTTTTTACTTAAAGTCTATTTTCTCTAAGTTGCTATGGTTTAAATGTATCTACTCTAAAATTCAGTTGTTAAAACTTAACAGCCAATGTGATAGTATTTAAAGGTAAGATTTTAAGAAGTGATTAGGTAATCATAGCTCGTCACCTAGTGAATGAGATTAGATGCTCTTATAAAAAACTGAATGGAGACAATTTATCCCTTTTTGTGTTTCACATCCTGCCATGTGAAAAGACAGGGTTTCTTCCCTCTGGAGGATGTGCATCAAAGTACCATCTTGGAAACAGAGAACAACTCTCACCAGATAAAGGGCCAGCATCTCAATCTCAGACTTCTCAATCTCTAGAACAGTTTAAAAAAAAAAATGTGTTCTTTATATATTACCCAAGCCTGGGTATTTTGTTATTGCACCACAAACAGACTAAGATGTAAGTGTAGCTACCCCTGTTATCTTTTGATTTTCTTTACAAACATTAACATTAGATGTCTTCATAGTGTTCCATAATTCCCATAGACTTTCTTCTCTCTTTTTCATTCTGTTTCCTTTCTATTCCTCTGATTTGATAATTTTAAATAGTCTGTCTTAAAGCTCATAAGTGTTTCTTCTTGTTTGAGCCTGCTGTTGAAGCATCAAGTACATTTTTCAGTTCTGTCATTGTATTCTTCATCTCTGAATTGTTAATGTTTTCATTGTTTCTTTGTCAAATTGCTTATTTCTTTTACAATATATTAATTTTCTATCTGTATATTCTTATATTTCATTGAACTTCTTTAAGAGAATTACTACAAAGTATTTTTCAGTCTTTTCATTAACTCCATTTCTTTAGGATTCATTATCGAAGCTTTATTAGTTTCTTTTAGAGATATCATTATTCCCTGATTCTTCATTATCTTTATTTCCTTTTGTTGCTGTCCATGCATTTGAGCAGACAGCCACCTTTCCCAGCTTTTACAGATATTCTTGGGTAGGATTAGACCTTCACTACATTGTCTAGTTTGTGATTCTGAATGGACCAGCTGGTACGAATCCCAGGCAAGCAGAGTTTGCCGTTTCTTTGGATTACTGGGCCACTGCCTTGGCTCTAAGTTTGGATGGGACTGTTTGCTGGCTTCCACTGTCTGATGAGAATAGTGGATGTGTTCTGCAATCTGGTCAAGCTGCTGGCTGGGCACTGTGATTGCCTTGGATTGGGCCAGGCCACAAAGTATATTTCTGGGCCATGTGGTACTGCTTTTTGAGTTCTACAGTTCGTCAGGGTTGCAGGCTGGGCCTCAAAGTTGGGTGGAGTCACTGGTTGGGACAGACAAGACTAGCTTCTATGTTTGGTAGAAATGCAAATTGGAGGTTTGCCTCCATGCCTGGGTTTGCCCTCAAGGTAGGCATTCAAGCTGAACAGAGTTGTTTCAACTCCCAGCTAGGAGGGGTCTAGCCCCTGTGCTCTGTAAAAAAAAAAATGCACTGTGGCAGGCATCTCTCCCTTGGCTAGGCATTGTGGTAGGATCTGAGCTTAGGCATAAACACTAGCTGTCTAGAGATTCAAACAATGGAGTTTCCCATTGTTTGTGGGAGCCACCAGTTTTGTTTTGCAGGTGGGCTCTGCCTTTAACTGATACCTCTAATTGGACACTATCACGGGAAGATACATAGAGCTTCCACTAAGATCCATGCACTAGTCACTGTGAGTTCCACAACTTTGCTTTGTTTCTACTTGACCCCAAGCAGCCTAATTGTGTTGTTACCCGCTGTATTACTAATGAGTGGAGACAGGAATGGGCTTCCTGGGAAGCATCTCTGAATGTTAGGGAAGCTAAATTTTTACTTCTAGTTCTCTTTTCCCACTATAGAAACTGTGTGCTGAGGGTGAGGGGGAATCATCTCTGTATGGTGCCGTGCCAGCCTGGGGGAGGGGAGGAGTGACATGGTCATAGTGCACACTTTCATTTTACCCCTCTAATGTGGTCGATTTACACACAATATTTTTCCTATCAATTAAGTTATAATTATCTAAAAGCTCTTACATGGATTAATCTCTTTTTGGACTGAAAAATGCAGGGAAGAAACAACTGATTATATGTGTTCTAATTGTTTTACCAGCTTTAAGTGTCCTAATGATGGTATTTTTGAAGTTTCTAAGGAAGCCTAAATAGGAGATTGATGTCAGATAAAGTCATTGATGATAAATGTAATAAAAATCAAAGAAGAAAAAAATACAATTGTAGCTGAAATGGGATTCAGCTGATTTCAATTGAGAGATGATGAAAATGTAGCTGAGTTGAAGGAATCGTACATGAGGTCCTAGGAAAGTGGACTGATGAGGAAGATGGCAAAGTGTTAATTTGAAGATGTTTATATTTCAATCAGGGCTTTCTGTATGAGAGACTATGAAGCTTACTATTTAATAGCTTTCCTGTTTTTATAATAGAAAATATTTCAAATGAAATTCAAACCATATTATCTTAAAAAATAAAATTATAGTTCTCAAGTTGAAATAGCAACAAAATATTAGAAATGCATTTGCTTGACCTTTTCTTTGTCTCACAGTAGTGAAACATGAGCCATCATAGGTTAAAAAAAAAAACCTAGAATTAAATATATCTAAGTTTCTTCCAGTTAAACAGGACCTATGATCCATAGATTTGTTTTTTGCTATATTGTTATATTTGTTGCATTATTTTTACCTTATAATGCATCCCCTTCTTAGTTATGGAAAGAAAAAAACTGTTATTTAGTCCATTTATTAAGGCATGCCAATGCATCAAGAGCAGAAATAAGGTTAAAATAACATACCAGCAGGCTATGGTTAACTCACTTCTTTGTAGCACCAAGTCAGTGGAGGGTAGATATGGAAAGCTATTTACTGAGAAGACATCACTCTTAGATTGCGATTATTTAAGAGACATAACTACTTTGGCATAATCTGGGATAAATGACTGATATTTTTAAAAACTATTTTGAAATGCACCATTTGTTTTCAATTAAGTGACAATACTGGACTTTGAGAGAATATTTTTCCATCTTAACCAGTGTTTATTCAAAGTGTGACAATTAACAACAATTATAAAAGTCTGTGAATAGAATTAAATACACACAGTACATTATTTATCAAGTCCAATTGTAAGGCATGAGCTATGACTAGCTGATAGAAATGACATGAAATCACTATGTCGGAATAGAGTTGAAAACACTGTTATAACTGCTATAATCTTTTGAGGACATACTTTAATTTGAGATTCTTGATTAAAACTATATGGTATAACCTCTTTTATTTAATATATTCTGAAAATCGAAAATACTTTTCAATGTTCCTAGAGAAAATTGCTCATTGCACCAGGTATGTATTATATTAACTGATTCTGAAAACACATAAATAAACCTGTTAATAATTGTAGCAAAACCACCAAGAAAAGTCCTTTGTAAATTTCTTAAAGCTGAATTATCTTTTCAGCTGTTTAAAATAATGTTATTTTTATATATTAAAATTATGAAATAACTACTTGCAATCATGTTTAAATTAATATAATATACTATATATTAGAATAATATATTATTTTATATATTAAAATTATAGAATAACTGCTTGCAATGTTTAAAATATTATTTTAATCATATATTAATTTAATTTATTAAATTAATCATATTAATTTAAACATGATTGCAAGTGGTTATTTTACAATTTCTTCTTTCTTTTTTTTTAAATAATCACTCAGCAAGTGCATAGGAATTGTAGTTTTTTTTTTTTTCTTAAAAAGGCAGGATAAGTGTTTAGTTTATTTTTCTATTCATTACTAATTTCCAAAATAAGAAATTGGTATGATACTGCTTTAATGTTTTTCTCATTTTTATTTAGTTAATGTTACAATAATTATAGTGCTTCTTCTTGATCCTCAGCATATCTCACATTAGCAAGTGCATGTCTACTCACTAGATAACTCCAGTTTCTTTTAGTCAGGCCCTATTAGGCATTCAACATTCTTATTTTCTAATGAATATGAATGTTGCAGGCACACCGTGAATTCTTCCTATGCAGACCTGAGGTTATTCATTTTTCTCAAATTACTAAGAAGTTTTCTCAAATAACTAAACAACAATTCTCAAATATTATTTTCTATCAATGATCTACTTCTCCTAAATTCTAACTCTAGAAAATCCTTTTAACTATAATTCTATATGTATTATTTTTATAGATAAGCCAAATAAATCCTAAAACTGAAGCAACTTTCATTTAGTTTTACTGACTAACTGAAAGCATTTTGCTCAGATTCCATGTTAAAATATATGAAAATGTAGGAAAATACACTTTCATTAACTTTCAGATGTGAAGTGGACTTGAAGGGACATATACAGATGAGAATAGAGTAGTAGTTCAAAAGTTATGAATTCAAGGCTAAGTCTATTTTCTGCTGCTGTAACAGAACACTTGAAACTGGGTAATTTATAATAAAAAGAAATTTACTGACTTATACTTCTGGAAGATGGAAAATTCAATATTAAGGTGACAACTTCTGTTGAGGGCCTTCTTGCTGCATGATTACATGGTGGAAATGTAGAAAGGCAAAGAGAAAGGCAAGAAAGAGAACAGAAGGAAGCTAAGCATACCCTTTTATAACAGTACAAATCCTACCCCTAACAGCGAAGCCCTCCCTCATGGCCTTATTATCTCTTAAAGGTTCTGCCTCTTAAATACTATAAGAAGAAGCTTTAACATGGGTTTTTGCGAGGGCAAAAGTTGAAATCACATCATTTTGCCCCTGGCACCTCAAAACTCATGTCCTTCTTATGTACAAAATACATTCGTTCCATCCCAAAACCCAAAAGTGTGAGTTCAATTCAGCATCAACTCAAAAGTCTAAAATGCAGAGTCTCATCTAAATCAGATATGGATGTGATTCAAGGTGTGACTCATCCTAAGATGAACTTTTCTCCAGCTATGAGACTATGAAATCAATTTCTTTACTTTTAAAATACAATGATGGGACTGGCATCGGGCAGATATTTCCATTTCAAAAGGGACAAATAAGCAAAAAGGAGATAATTTGTTCCAAGTAAGTCCAAAACCAACAGAGCACACTGCATTAAATCTTTTTGTCTATTTATTTTCTGTTTTTTGACAAAGTCTTACTCTGTCACTGAGGCTGAGTGCAGTGTTGTGATCATGGCTCATTGCAGCCTCAACCTCCCAATGCCCAAGCAATCCTCCTGCATCAGCCTCCTGAGCAGCTGGGACCACAGGCATGTGCCACCACATCCAGTTAATATTTAATTTATTTTTTTATTTTTTGGTCGAGACAGGGTTTTCCTCAGACTGATCTCAAATTGGCTGAACTGATCCCTCTGCTTCAGACTTCCAAAGTGCTGGGATTATAGGCATGAGCCACCGCACCTGGCCTAACATTAAATCTTAAGGCTCCAGAATAATCTCCTGTGATTCTATGTTCCACCTTCCAGACACACTGATCTTCCCAAAGCCATAAGACCTTGGGAAGCCCCACCCTATGGCTTTGCTGAGCTCAGACCACACCGTAACTCTGATGTGCAGGAGTCTTGCATCTGCAGCTCTCGCAGGCTGATGTTGCACATTAGCAGTTTTATAGTTCTGGGGTCTTCAGAGAGGCCCATCCCCTCTCTGGCCCAACTAGGCATTGCCCTAGTGAGGACTGTCTTTGAGAGCTCTGTCCTTGTGGCTGATCCCTGCAGCATTCTTTGAAATGTAGCTGAAGGCAGCCATGCTTCCACAGCTTGTGCACTCTGCAAGCTTGCAAAGTTAGCAACACATGCGCACTGCCAATATTTATGTGACCTATACATTCCAGAGTGGTGACTGGTGCTGCACCCAGGTCCTCTTGAGCCATGGCTAGGGTTGCCAAGCCATGCTGCACCCGAAGGAGAAGAACATACGTTTGAGGTGACACAGGCAACAACTCCATGGTCCTACAGCAACCTCCCTGGAAACCTTGCCTTCAAGGTCTTAGTGCTGTGAGCCCACGATGGAGGGGCAATTTCAAAAATCTTCAGAATACTTTCAGGCTCATTATCCCATTGCCTTAATGAATAGCTCCTGGTTTCTTTCTCTCCATACTAATCTTATCAATGGTCACTTGGCCACATCCTTTTTTACTCTTGAACAGGTCTTTTTACTCTTTACATAGCCAAGCTCCAGATTTTCCAAATTTTTGTTCTGCTTCCCTTTTGATAAATTCTATCTTTAAATAATTTATCTCTTCTCTCATTCTACTATATGCAATTATGAGAAGTCAGGTAGCCTTTCAACATTTTGCTTAGATATTTCTTCAACCAGATATCCAAGTTCATTACTCTTAAATTTTGCCTTCCATATAGCCCTATAGCACAATTTAGCCAAATTCTTTGCCACTTTATTACAAAGATGGCCTTTCCGATAATTACCAACACTATTTTTCTAACTTCTGTTTGAGACATCACCAGAATGGCCTTTACTTCTACCAGCATTATAATCACAACCACTTAAGTAATCTCTAAGAAGTTTCAGACTTTCCCAGAACCTCTCCTCTTCTAAGCTCTCATTAGAATTGCCCTGAATACTTTCTTCATGGCAATCTAGATTTTTTCTGACCTTTCTCTCCAAATTCTTTTACCCTAACACCTTTTTCCAATTCCAAAGCCAAATTTACATTTTCAAGTATTTATTATATTAACACCCCAGCTCCCTGGTACCATACCAATTTCTGTCCTAGTTAATTATGTGCTGTTATTTTAGGATATCCACCACTAGGTAATTTATAATGAACAAAAATTTACTAGTTCAGTTTTAGAAACTGAAATGTTTAATATCAAGTTGCTGATATTGAGGAAGGGCCTTATTGATGCTTACTCACATGATGGAAAAACAGGAGGGCAAAGACAGGATGAGAGGGAGAGCAAGATGGGGCCAACTCACCCCTTTATAAAAGCATCAGTCCCACCCAGGAGAGTGCAGCCCTCATAACCTCTTCAATGTCCCATTTACTAACACTGCTACAATAGCAATTACATTTCAACATGAGTTTTGGGTTGGCGGGAACAAGGGTTCAAACTATAAAAGGGTCAATGTAGGTTGGTGAGAGGCCAGTGAACTTCATCTAATCAATATTTATTTGTTCATTGTATGCTCTGTGTTAAGAACATAATTGGAACGAAAGATATAGCAATAAACAAAACAGATAAAAATCTTCCCTATCTGGAAACTGTGTTACAGTGACTCTTTTTTTGTTTGTTTATATATATATATATAATTGCATTTTAGGTTTTGGGGTACATGTGAAGAACATGTAAGATTGTTGCATAGGTACACACATGGCAGTGTGGTTTGCTGCCTTCCTCCCCCATCACCTATATCTGGCATGTCTCCCCATGTTATCCCTCCCCAACTTCCCACCCCCCGCTGTCCCTCCACTAGTTCCCCACCACAGACCCCAGTGTGTGATGCTCCCCTCCCCTGTGTCCATTGTTCTCATTGTTCAACACCCACCTATGAGTGAGAACATGTGGTGTTTGATTTTCTGTTCTTGTGTCAGTTTGCTGAGAATGATGGTTTCCAGGGTCATCCATGTCCCTACAAAGGACATGAACTCATCGTTTTTTATGGCTGCATAGTATTCCACGGTGTATATGTGTCACATTTTCCCTGTCCAGTCTATCATGGATGAGCATTTGGGTTGGTTCCAGGTCTTTGCTATTGTAAACAGTGCTGCAATGAACATTTCGTGTTCATGTGTCCTTATAATAGAACAATTTATAATCCTTTGGATGTATACCCAGTAATGGGATTGCTGGGTCAAATGGAATTTCTGTTTCTAGGTCCTTGAGGAATTGCTGTGCTGTCTTCCACAATGGTTGAACTAATTTAGTGACTCTTAGGGAAACAGTGTGTGGAGGTGCTGATGAAAACAGGCATACAGATTGTATTAATAGATGGATTTTGTAGTAACAATGCCATGAAACAGGGAAAGTAAATTAATTTGGTAATTTTTACAAGGAAAATAAGTTGGAGTAGTTTGTAGATACCTAACTTTGCTATAAAAATTACCAAGAAAATATGATACAATCAAATTAATGCTTTTGTTTTAAGTGTAACATTCAAATCTTCCCTCTGGTATAATTTCAGTTTTAGCAGACAAGATTAAAAGTTAGGTAACAAAAAGACAGAATCCTAAAGCAAGCTAAATGTTACTTTGGAGAAAAGACAACATAATGAATTATTCACCTGATAGAAAGATATCCCTCATCTATAGAAAAACATAGATGTACAAAAAAAAGAAAAAAATGCTAAAATAAAAATATAAGATAAATTTCCCAACTATATGTCCTCAAGATTGTGTTGTTGATTGTATAATTTTCACATAATTATAAATATTTTAACCCTCTTCCTGACTTCTCAAATATTCTGTTACCATATAGGTCTACAAACAAAACAATCCATGTTATAATTAGACTTGTATAAATTTTTCAGTAATACTGTAAAAGAGTATAGTCAGTTGGAAAAAATTAAAACTTCATTCTCAAATCTCCAGAAAATATTTTCATGCTAGATAAACATATCATACATATTCCTTTTGCATACTATTTCAAATTTTGTGTACAGATGTAAAACTAGCATTTTCAGCAAAAATAAATTCCTTTTAGAAATATGAACTAGCAATTAGACATCTGTTGTATTCTTTGCCTTTTCATTGTATTCCTTTTTAAAACAGTTAACTACAGAATTTGCATATTTGCTATAAATACACAATTCATCATAAACAATTATTTTATAATTTTTCCCAGATTTCATGACAATCTTGTAATAATGAAGGCCAACTTTTGCACTTCACAACAGTTTGAATGAATGATTTATATATTGCAAAAGTAAACAATTATTATTTACATGTTTATATTTTAAATCTCTGAATAAAATTATGCTAAAACATATATTCATATCCAGTCTTATCTATTGTATTACACTGTTTTTCACACTCTATATTAAAATATATTTTTATGTTTTGTTTATTTTCAGGTGTAAAGTATCACCTTCTGGAGGACAGAAACCATCTCTTTTAATCCACTTTTTGTTTGTTTAACTTTTATTGTTGTTTTGAACAAAAGGGTCATAAATTCATTATGACATATTTGAAGAATCAGCGAGCAGAGAGAAAACATCAGGTATAAACCATTGAATATAAGTCAATAATCATCAACATTTAATTAACTCAATAAATCAATGTGATTTTCTTATATCTACCACTTTATGTCCTAAGGTGTATACCATTTAAATTCCATAATAAGAAAATATACTTACGTGTATGATTTGAAGTTTAATATAGTAATTTTAATGTCTTATTATATTTTGCAGATAAAAATACAAATTTAAAATTGTTTTCCCTTTATTATGTGACTTCAGAAAAACTCTTATTCAGCATGAGCATTCAGGCTGTTTTGAACCAGCAGTCTATAGTCAACATCTTACTCAAGATTAGTTCCCAGAAAGTAGTCTTCAGTGTTTCTGGCATGGTTGAAAAGAGTTTACAAGATATTTCTGTTCTTTGTAAACTAACATTATGCTGAAATGTTTAATAAAACTGTTCTGAATCATTAGCAAGTGATTGCTTGTATTTAGGGCTTACTCCCTTGGAGTTAATTATTGTTATTATTAGTACTATTATGATTATTATTGTTCCTCTGGACATGAGATGAAAAATGCAAAGGCTAACTATTATCCCCATATGCTGTTATGAATGCTGTCCTTCATAGTTTGTCTTGTTCCACCTAGTCTTAATTTAATCCACATTATATTCCGATAAACCATGTTTTCAAATTACAAAAATGCTAATTTTACAGTGCTCAAATTTAAGTTAAGTAAGTCTAATGCTGAACTTACAGACCTCAGATGAGTAGAAACCTTGGGAAAGGTCACTTTTTCCCTTCTTCTCTTAGAATATTCTCAAGTCACAGTTTGTTTCCTTTCGTTTTTGGTTTTGTTTTGTTTTGTTTTGTTTTGTTTGTGATGAAGTCTTGCTCTGTCACCCAGGCTAGAGTGCAGTGGCATGATCTCTGCTCACTGCAACCTCTGCCTCCCAGGTTCAAACAGTTCTCCTGGCTCATGCTCCCAAGTAGCTGGGATTACAGGTGCATACCACCAGGCCCGTCTAATTTTTGTATTTTTAGTAGAGATAGGGTTTTGCCATTTTGGCCAAGTTGGTCTCAAACTCCTGGCTTCAAGAGATCCACCAATCTCGGCCTCCCAAAGTGCTGGAATTACAGGCGTGAGCCACTGCACCAGGCCAAGGCACAGTAGTTTTGAAGGACCTACATTGGTCTGACATTGGTCTGTAGCAAAAATGTGTTTTTATATGTCCAATCATCACAACTCTGCTCAAAATCCTTCCATAATTATGATTGAGTCATGGAGAAAATGCATGAAGAACCTCTCCTGTCATCTCTGTATTACATTGGTTTACACAATTTTTCCATCACTAATGACTTTAATAAGTGCAAGTATTATTTAAAGTTATTAATTAATATATATATATATATATATATATATATATATACACACACACATATAAAGTATAGGAACTTTAACCACTCTGCTGCACTTTATATGTGTGTGTGTGCTCGTGTGCACCTGTGTATGAAACTTTTTCATTACCCAAATTTCAGTTAAGCTTCATACACATCCAAATGTAATGGGAAAAAAACACTTTTCCACGATTTTTTGCCACAATAAAAATGTTTTTGATTCAGTAGATATGGATCTGAAAAGAACATCTAGCTCAATAGCTTTCTTTTACAGATGGGAACACTAAAATCGAGATAAGTGTCTTGTCTATGTCTCGTGCAGTTTAATAGAGATATTACGTGAGAATTTACAACTCTTGACTCTTAATGCAGTGTTTCCTTTTCATGTCACTATTTTTCTTGTTACATTTCTAAACTGTGTACCTGTTTATTTCACCATCACATAAGCTTTTCTTCTTTGCATATAAACATTATTCTAAATTTACTCCTATCAGAATCCCAACATCATCTCCCAACACCCTTTCCTTTATTTCAGCTGTTTCATATCAAACTACTTTTTTTCCTTCTTTACCCCTAACACATCCATTCCTTTATAGATGCTTTCTCATATAGTTCTCATCACTCAAGACACACATTAAATAGTATTTGGTATAGAACCGTATTCTGATTTATCTGGGCCAATTTGATTCTCTGTAACCATACAGACCCTCAAATTTGCTTCTGCAAATTGAAAAATTACAAACTACTTGTGCAGTGGTTAGGATTGCTTATTTTGAATTCAAATCCCTGGGAGAAGCTCCTGGATCTGCAATTTAAACTAAGGTTGTCCTTCAGAAATCAAGATAATAATAGCAAAACAGCGAGAATCGTTTCATGTTGTAAATTAATAAAGTTCAAGATAAATATGTGATGGCCTTTTTGTTTTATATTTTCCTTAAATTGGATTGGAATTGCATGCGTTTATGTTTCTTTGTCTTTCTGTCTCTTTCTGTGTATAAATACATATGTGTGTGTGCATGCAAACACAAATATCTAAATTTATAGTATAATTATAATATTTACAAATCACAAATGGGCCAAGAGAATTTTTTTTAGAAAACATTCATTATATGTGTGAAAAAAATGAACTGGGCATCTTTAATCTTCCAACAAATCATCTAAAGTGCTTTCTGCAGAACCCTATATTCAGAAGTACAATGATTTGACATTCATAATACAAAAGACACTTGGATTTAACAGATATTTGCACTCAGAGAATCATCCCCAAACAAATAAAACAGATGTATATTAACGCCAGAGTTGAAAGAAATAGTTGGAAAAGAATTTCAGTTACTAGCTAAAATTAATTCTCCTTGAAGCAATGTATTTTGTTCTATCGTTGCCTTTTATATCACAGCTTTCCTGTGCTTGGCATGGCAGAATTTGCACATATGCTATGTTTTTTATGCACTCTAACAGTTCTTTTCACTGACAGTTTAATTACTAGCACTTAAGCAGAAAAACTTTGTAGAAAAAGAGAGTGAAGCTGATTAAATTTGCAGCTAAGCACGAAGGAAGGAAAGCAACCTTCTAGCTATGCAATTTCAATGATTTTGTGACCAAAATTATGTAATAAAGTATATTATTTACAGATAAATGTCATCAAGGGTGAAATGCTTATCCAATATCCTTTATATTCTTTAGATTTTAACAGACATACAAAATACAGCATCAAATGTATTCCGGATGTCATAACAATTCCCTATGTTTTCTTTTCCTGGATTCCTCCTTACAAAATAGTACTTCAAAATTATTAGAGAATTATGAATGTGTACTTTTCTTCTGATGCAGAATAAGAAAAACACATCATCACTTTTCTTAAAACAAAAAGTATGGTTTGTCATTATTGATATATATTTATATATAGTGACTGTGATTCCTCTACTTCAGCAATCTCCTACAGCATTAAATCATCATTTCAACCATTATCAACTCATAACAATATGATTAAAGCAATAGTTTTCAAAGTGTGTTCTCTTCACTGAAAGCATCAGTTGCATCTGGGAAGTTATTAGAAATAAAAATTCTCAAGCCCACTCAAGACTCATTAAATCAGAAACTCTAGAGATGGGTTCTAGCAATCAGTATTTAACAAATCTTCCAAGTGATTCTGATATAGGATAAGGAAATATTCCCAAATTTAAAAAAAGCATAGTAATATAACAATACTGCAGAGAGCACTGGGCAAGGCAAAGGTTAGTAGTACTGTGGGACCAAGCATGCTCTCCAGTGACCACAGACCCAGAAAGCCTTTGGCAACAAACTCCAGCCTGGGATAGCTGCAGGCAAGCCACTTACACCCATGAGAGCTGCCATGTGGGCTGTGACTAGCAAAGCCTTGGGAATAAGTTCACCTGGAAGTTTGGGGGACCCAATCTCTACCCCAGTGTGTACAGCAGGTGGCATTTCCAGTTAAAGAAGAATATTGTGGAACCTTAAGATTTAATATTTCCTGTGCTGGGTTTTGTATTTGGTTGAGACCTGTTATCCCTTTATTCTATTTCACTTTTCTCTTTTAGTGTAGAAATAGCTATCTTATGGCTGCCCTACCATTGTAATTTGGATGTACACAACTTGTTTCATATCACAGATTCACAGCTGGAGAGCACTTTGCCTTAGGATGAATCATACTTTGAGTTTCACTCAAATCTGATTTAGATGATATTTAGATGAGACTTTGAGGCTGGCCCAAGTTAAGACTTTGGAGATTATAGGAATGGAATTATTGTATTTTACATATGAGAAAGACAATTTTGGGGGTCAATGATTAATGCTAGTATCTGAATATTGATGCCCTTCCAAAATTTCTATGTTGCACGTGAGTCCCCAATGTGATAATATTAAGCAGTGAGGCCTTTAATAGGTGATTATGTCATAAGGGTGGCATCTTCATGAATGAGATTATATCCTCATGAATTGAATTAGTATAAGGCTGAAAGCTTATTAAGCCTTATACAAGAGGCTTGAAGAAGTCCTTTTTCCCCTTCTACCATGTGAGAACCCAGTAATAAGTCACCATTTATGAGGAACGGGCCCTTAGCACATAGAATATGCTAATACCTTGACCTTGGACTTTCCAGTCAGTAAAACTAGGACCAAGTCTGTTGTTTATAAATTACCGAGTCTAAGATATTTTGTTATAGCAGCTAGAATGGACCAACACATACATTAATTTGAATCAGAGATGTTTATGACTAATGCTTCAGCATTAAGAAAATGTTAAAGTCCTTTACATGTATGAATAATAAAAACATAATTTTTTGTGTCTTTCCAGATTCTGTTTTGTTTCTTAGTTCAACACTCTTTTGAGGCTCTCACATAAACTCTAGTAACTTATGCCATGTAAGTGCTTTTACCTGCAATTATAAAATTACTTTGTATATTATTTTTCCTTCTATTGTAATATAGTTTATAAGTTTATACATCAGGCAAATGAAGCCCAAAATTAATAGAAGAAAAGAACCAATAAGGATTAGAGCATAAATAAATAAAATTGAAATGAAAATATAAAACATCAGTGAAATAAAAGCTGGTTGTTTGAAAAGTTAAACAAAATTGATAAAATATTAGTGACACTAAGAGAGAGAGAGAAAAGATCCAAATAAATAAAATCAGAGATGAAAAAAACACACATTACAACTGACACCAAAGAAATTCCAAAAATCATCAGTGGCTACTCTGATAAACTACATGCCAACTAACTGCAAAATCTAAAATTAATGGACACATTTCTAGACACATACAACCTACCAAGATCGAACCACGAAGAAATCCAAAACCTGAACAAACTCATAGCAACTAACAAGATTGAAGGCCTAATAAAACATATCCCAGTAAAGAAAAGCCTGGGACCCTAAGGTTTCACTGCTGGATTATTTCAAACATTTAAAAAAAGAAGTAATATCAATTCTACTTAAAGTATTCTGAGAAACAGAAGAGGAGGAGGAAATAATTCCAAACTCATTCAACAAGGCTAGTATTACCCTAATACTAAAACCAAACTAATACTCATAAAAAATACACACCAATATTTCTGATGAATATTGATGCAAAAATTCTCAACAAAATACTAGCAAACTGAATTCAATAAAACGTTGAAAAGATCATTCATCATGACTAAGTGGGGTTTATCCTTGAGATGCAAAGATGTTTCAATGGACACAAATCAATGCGATACAGTATATCAATAGAATGAAGGACAAAGCTATGGAATTTAAAACACTATGAATAGAAGGAATATATATCAATATAATAAAAGTCATAAATGGCAGATCTACAGCTAGTATCATACTGAATGGGAAAAAAAATTGAAAGCCTTTTCTCCAGGGCCTGTAAAATGACACAGATGCCCATTTTCACCACTGTTACTCAACATAGTATTGAAAGTTATAGGTAGAGAAATCAGAGAGGAGCAATAAATAAAGGGCATCCAAACTGGATCATTGTTTGCAGATGATATAATCTTTCATTTGAAAAAAAACACTAAAGACTCCATAAAAAAATGATTGAAGTGGATACAAAAATTCAGTAAAGTTCCAGGACACACAATCAACATGCAAAAGTCAATAGCATTTCCATATGCCAAGAGTGAACAATCTGAAAACAAAACAAAAACTGTAATCCCATTTCCAATAGCTACCAATAAAATTAAATACATAAGAATTAACTAAACAGTGAAAGATAACTATAATAAAAACTATGAAGCACTAATGAAAGAAATTGAAGAGAGCAACAAAAATTGGGAAGATATTCCATATACATGGATTGAAAGAATCAATATTTTTGAAACGTCCATACTACAGAAAACGATCTACATATTCATTGCAATTCTTATCAAAATACCAATGAAACTTTTCACAGAAATGAAAAAAAAAACCAAAACTCTATAATTTGTATGGAAGCACAAAAAACCCAGAATAGTCAATCTATCCTGAGCAAAAAGATCAAACCTGGAAGAGTCACATGATGTAACTTCAAATTAGGCTACAGGGCTCTAGTAAACAAAATAGCATAATACTGGCATAAAAACAAACAGACCAAAGAGACAGATTAGAGAACCCATTAGAGGCAGATTAGATATATTATATATCTACAGTGAACTCATTTTTACACTTTGATCTTAGCCAAAAGGCTGAGAAGAAATGAACTCATTTTTGACGTACATTCTGAGAACATACACTGGGGAAAGGACAGTCTCTTCAATAAATGATGTTGGGAAAACTGAATATCCATAGGCAGAAAAAATGAAATGAAATGCCTATCTCTCACGACATACCAAAATCAAATAAAAGTGAATTAAATTCTTAAATAAGACCTCATACTATGAAACTACTGTAAGAACATTAAGAAAAATCTTCAAGATATTGGACTGGGCAAATATTTCTTGAGTTATACCCCACAAGCACAGGCAAAGAAAACAAAATGGACAAATTGGATCATATCAAGCTAAAAAAGTTCTGCCTAGGGAAAAATGAAAAAGCAATCCACACAGTGAAGAGACAAGCCACAGAGTGGGGGAAAATATTTGCTAACTACTCATATGAAAAGAGATTAATAACCAGAACATATAAGGAGCTCAAGCAACTCAATAGATAAAACATCTAATTTATAGATAAAACTCAAGAGATAAAACATCTATTTTAAAAAATGGGCAATAGATATAAACAGACATTTCTCAAAAGAAGATACAGAAGTGACAAACAGGTATATGAAAAGGTATTCAAAATAATTAACCAGCAGAGAAATGCCAGTGAAAACTACAATTAAATACCATCTCATCCCAGTTAAAATGCCTTTTATCTAAAAGTCAGCCAATGGCAAATGCTAGCGAGGATGTGGAGAAAAGGCAACTCTCATACACTCTTGGTGGAAATGTAAATTAGTAAAGCCACCATGGGTAAAATATGAAGATTCCTTAGAAGTCTAAAGTAGAGCTAAAATATGATTCAGTAATCCCAATGTAAGATACACCCCTAAAAGAAGGGAAGTGAGTTTATCAAAGATATATCTATACTCTCATGTTCATTGTTGCACTATTCACAATAACTAAGATTTGGAAGAAATCTAAGTGTCCATCAACAGATGAATGGATAAAGAAAATATGGTACATATATACAACGGAGTATATACAATTGTATATACAATTGAGTATATCCAACACACACACACACACACACACACACACACACACACACACACACACACACAAAATGAGATTCTGTCTTTTGCAACAACCTGAATGGAACTGAAGGTCATGATGTTTAGTGAAATTAGCCAGGCTCAGAAAGACAAACTTTGCATGTTCTCACTCCTGGGCGGGAGCTAAAAGTTAAAACAATTGAACTAATGTAGATAGAGAGTAGGGTAGTTACCAGAGATAGGGAAGAGTAATGGGGATGATGAGAGATGTTTAATGGGTACAAAATTAGATAGAATGAATAAGATCTAGTATTTTATCCCACAACAGGTTGACAGTCAACAATAATTTATTATACATTTTAAGATAACTAAAAATCTGTAATTAAATTATGCATAACACAAAGAAAGGATAAATGTTTGAGGGGATGAATACCCTATTTTCCATGATATGATTATTATGCATTGCATGCCTTTATCAAAATATCTCGTGTACTCCATAAATATATACACCTACCATGTACTCACATAAATTAAATTTCTTACCTACCATACCCACATAAATTAATTTTAAAAAATGCTATCGACTCAAAAGATGAAGAAAAAGTATTTCATAAAACTTAACGTACTTGCATGATAAAAGTTCCCAATAATACAGGTATAGGAGAAATATACCTAAACATAATAAAGACCATATATGACAAACTTATAGTTTACATAATACTCAATAGTAAAAAGCTGAATGCCTTCTTCTAGAACCAGGAACAAGACAGGGCACCCACTCTCTTTGCTTTTATTTGACATTATACTAGAAGTTTTAGTGAGAACATTTAGGCCAGAAAGAGAAATAAAAGCCATCCAAATCAGAAGAAAATGGAAAACTTGTTTCTGGAGATGCTTTGATTATAGATAAACTATATAAACTATACAAATTTTATATATAACATATTTATAAAATATTATATATGTATATTTATCACATAAAAAATCTTATATATTTTTCCCATGTCACTCCCTCCCCCAACCTCCCCCACCCTCCACTGTCCCTCCCCTAGCCCCCCTGAACAGACCCCAATGTGTGATGCTCCCTGCTCTGTGTCCACATATTCTCATTGTTCAACACCTGCCTATGAGTAAGAACATGTGGTGTTTGATTTTCTGTTCTTGTGTCAGTTTGCTGAGAATTATGGTTTTCAGATTCATCCATGTCCCTGCAAAGGACACAAACTCATCATTTTTTTATGGCTGCATAGCATTTCCTGGTGTATATATGCCACATTTTCCTTGTCCATTCTATCATTGATGGGCATTTGGGTTGCTTCCAGGTCTTTGCTATTGTAAACAGTGCCACAATGAACATTCCTGTGAATGTGTCTTTATAATAGAATGATTTATAATCCTTTGAGTATATACCCAGAAATGGGATTGCTGAGTCAAATGGAATTTCTATTTCTAGATCCTTGAGGAATTGCCACACTGTCTTCCACAGTGGTTGAACTAATTGGCACTCCCACCAACAGTGTAAAAATATTCCTATTTCTCCACATCCTCTCTAGCATCTGTTGTCTCCAGACTTTTTAATGATGGCCATTCTAACTGGCGTGAGATGGTATCTCAATGTGGTTTTGATTTGCATTTCTCTAATGACCAGTGACGATGAGCATTTTTTTTCATAAGTTTGGTGATGGAGCCATGGAGGCAGCAAACCACCTTGCCATGTAAGTACCTATACAACAACCCTGCATGATCTGCACATGTAACCCAGAACCTAAAGTACAATAAAAAAAAATCTAAGTATATTAGTTAGAAAGAGGAGGAAGAGCAGCAGGAGGAGGAAGAGGTAGGTGTTAAAGGGGAGAAGGAAAACAGGGGAACAACTAGCCATTTCAGCAGTCACTTTTTGTGCTGCTCTCTACTGTGACACCAATGTTTATTAAGAACAGGTTTTCATCAAACCTCTGATCAAAGGTAACAGTGTTGAGAATCTTGCCCTAATCACCGATTCCAAATCCTCATCTGCTCCAAGAGCACTTTCTACATGCCTTTAATTATACACAATGGCATTTAGTTTTATTTTGCTGTAATTTCTTTGCTTCCGTTTGATGAGTTGTTCTAGTGGTGAGCATAGTGCCTGCCATGCAGCAGGTATTGTATAACTGTATGTGGAATGAACTGAAAGTCGAGGCAATGCTACATGTCACAGTGCTCAGCAGCATCCCTCATTGCAGAGGAGCTGCCTCTCATTCCTGTGGAATCTTGTAGTTCTTCTCTCATTTGGATATTGGGAATGGTTGCAAAGTTCTGTACCTGGAAACACTTGTTTCCAAAATAAAAGGAGCTGCAAAACACATACACACACACACACACACACACACACACACACACACACACACAATCTTATATATAGAACATCCAATCTGGAAAACATATTAAGAAAACACCATTTAAAACAGTGTCTCCCAAGATGAAACACTAGAAACATATTTTAACAATGAAGTGTGCTACAGTTTGAGAAATGAGGCTCCCCTCTAAAAACCATGTTAAAAATTAAACCTTAATGCAACTGAATTAACAGTTGTGGTCTTTGGTATGTGATTAAGTCATGTGGGCTTCACCCTCATGAATGACTTTTGACTCATTATAAGAGGTCTCAGGTTTGAAAGGAGTACTGTTTTCCCCTTGCATGTATTTCACCATGTGAAGAAGCAGCATTTCTCCTCTCTGGAGGATGCAACAAGGCATCATCTTGAAAGCAGAGTGAGCAGCTCTCACATTCACCAAACCTGCTGGCACCTTGAGTTTGGACTTTCCAGCCTCCAGAACTGTGAACCAATACACATCTGTTCTTTATAAATTACCCAGTCTCAAATATTTTGCTATAGCAGCATAAATGGTCTAAGAAACTGGTACCAGAGAAGTGAGATGTTGCTATAACAAATACCTAAAAATGTGGAAGGGGCTTTGGAACTGGTTAATGGATGGAGACTGGAACAATGTTAAAGTGAATGTTGGAAAATCCTGTATTGCTGTAAACAGAGCATTAGGGAGATTCCAGTGAAGACTCAGAGAATGAGAGCTGTAGAGAAAGCTTCAGTTTTAGAGGTTATCTAAGTAATTCTGAACAGAATGCTGGTATAGATTATTTAGGTGATTGTGAAGAGAATGCTAGTAAAAATATGAACAGAAGAAGGTTATACTAATGAGATACTACATGAAAATCAGGAATATCTTATTGGAAACTGAAGGAAAAGTCATCCCTGTTCCAAAGTGGCAATGAACATAGCTGAACTGTATTTATGTACTAATGCTTTGTTGAAAGCAGAATTAAAGAGTAATGAACTACGTTATTTGGCAGGAGAAATATATGTTTAAGCAAAGCATCTAGAGTACTGAATGGTTTCTCTTAACTGCTTATACTAAAGTGTGAGGAGAGATAAAGAAATTAAAGATAGGGCTTCTAATTAAATGGAAACAGAACTGAAATATGTGAACAATTTTCTGCTTAGGTTATGAAGAATAAAAAGTGATGTTTGGGAGAAAAATCAAGGCTGTGGACTTTTATTAAAGAGGTTAATATGGGTAGAAGGAGTCTAAGTACTATTACTTAAGAAAATAAATAAGTCTGATGGCATTCAGAGATTTTGGAGGTGCCCCCTCCTACTACAGGGACAATGTGTCATAGCCTTAAGGGCAGAAAAATTTCAAGGGAGGCACCCAGGTACTAACAGGACCTAAGACCTTGTTGCCCGGGGTTGCTACAAGTTTCTGCCTCTTGCATTTCAGTGAAATGCTCATTGGCCACCTGGGATGTGGCTCAAGTGGGCCAGGTGTGGCTCAGTCTGCTGCTTCATAAATCTTGGCTGCATCCATCTTGGGCTAACTCTGCTGGCATGCAAAGTGCATGAGCTTTTAAAGTGTGACTACTTCCACCTATACTTCAAAGAATGCCTCAGAAAGCCTTGGGGTCCAGGCAGGTAAATGCCATAGTGAATGAAAATGTCCAGAGGAACCATAGTATCAAGGATACCAGAGAATATTCCCACCACTTTCACAACTACAAAAGGCAATGTCTTGGGACCACTACAGAGAGGCCTTCCTAGGGCAATGTTTACTGGAGCTGTGGGAACAAGGTCATCCTCAAGATCCCAGAACGGTAGAGCCGTCAGAGTACAATCCCAGTCTGAGTGAGAGAGCTTCAGGCACCTAACTCCAACCTGTGATGGCTGCTCTGTGGGTTCTACACATCAAAGCCATAAGTGGACAGCCCCCAAGGGCCATGAGTTCGTTCCTCTACCTAATGCCAATGAGTCCAGAAAGCAGGACATAGAGTCAAAGAAGATTATACTCATGCCTTAAGATTGAATGTTATTTGCCTGTTGAGTTTTGAAATTGCTCCGTACCTGTTACTGCTTACTTCCTTCCTGTTGCCTGTCCTGCCATTGTATTTTGGAAACACATTTCCTTATTTGATACAGTTTCCTAGCTAAAGGGGAACTTGGAACTTGCCTCAGGGTGAATCATACCTTGAGTGTTATCCACATTTGATTTAGATGATATTAAATGAGACTTTGATTAGATTTTAAAGTTGATTCTGAAATAAGTTAAGACATTTTGGGGCTATTCATATGGAATGAATGTATGCTATATATGAAAAGATCGTGAATGTTAAGGGGAAAGGTTGTATGCTATAGTTTGAATATGTGATTCCTCCAAAATTTAGGTTGAAAATTAATCCTCAATGAAATAATAATAATTGGGGCCTTTTGGAAAATAAATCATGAAATATTTACCCTCATAAATGAATTAATTTTCTTATAAAAGAGGATTTAGAGAAAATTTGCCCCTTTTTCTCTCCTTTGTATGCTACCTTGATGACCCAGTGCTTGTTTCCGCTGGAGGAAATAGCAACAAGGCCTCATTTTGAAAGAAAAGAGCATTTTTCACCGGACCCCAAACTTGCATGCACCTTGATCTTGGACTTCCCAGCCTTCAGAAATATTATACATTTCTTTTATTTATAAATTAAGCAGTCTGTAGAATTTTGTTTAGAATTACAATAGAACTAAGACAAAATAAAAGATATGCACAATAGAAGCTATAAAACTTTGGTAAAGATGAGACAAATAAATAAAAATATATGTGTTCATAAATTTTAATAATATTGTTAAAATTTCCATGCCACTCAAAGTGATCCATAATTCTATTCAATCCCTATCAAAATTCTAATGACATTTTTCACACAAATAGAAAAGTAAATTCAAAATGTACATGGAACCACAAAAGAACCCAAAACAAAGCAATCCTGAAAAATATTACAAAGTGGGAGGCATCATACCGCCTGATTTCAAAATACACTACCAAGTTATATTTTGTTCTAAGATGGTAGATTGGAAACAGTGTTAGCATGCCTCTCCCACTTGGAAGACAAAATAGTATGTAAGAATCACACTGTGAACTTTTTTCAAAGAAGCAACACAGGAACTTAAAAGGAAAACTGAAAGAATCCATAGACTCTTTGAAAGACACGGTAGACTGCAGCCTACTTTGTGAGACAGGCATGAAACTGTAAGTCCCCAGACTGCAAGTGGGGAAGAGACTGCCTACAGGATACACAGCCCTACCAGGAATCTGAAAAGCCAGTTCATGACAGAAGGCCATAGCCCTACCCAGAATTGGAACTGATTTAGGGAACAGTGAAAAATATAAAAGTAGAAGCACAGCAGGAAAGCCTTGCAGGCATTCCCAATCTCCAGCATGGAACAACGGAAGCCATTCCTTATTATATCTTATAGGGGAGTTAGGAGAAGTAAGTCAATAGCTTAGACAGGGGTGGAAGGTTGAAAGAAGCACCCAGCTGAATTTCATGATATAATCTCAAGTGAGGATGAAATCCTTTGACCAGAATCTGGAAAGGGAAAAGTGGGAGGGAGCAGGAATTGTGCTGCAGACACAAGCACAGAAGCTGAGCATTCAGCATTGTGGGCAGACAAGGAGGAGCATGGCCTATAATCTATAGCTGCTCTAAGGTTTTGGCCTGGGGCAGGTTTGAGTTCTGTATGTAGGTTGCCTGAATCTTAACCTGGGGCTATTAGTGAAGCATTATGGGAGTGAGATTTGCCTTGTCAACTGCCTGGGAGCTTGTGAGACTTACTGCTGCCTGCTACCTTTCCTCTCCCTTTGCAAACACTTTCGTGCAGCAGAGACAGTTATACTCCCCCTCTGGAACACTACCTAAGTAGCCTGAGAACTAGCCACTGACACACACAGGAGCCACAGCTTACCTGACATGTGGAGGGTCAGATTACAGACCTGCCTGACCTAGCCCCCATCTGGCTGTACCCCTCCACTTGCACTGGTAGCTTAACACAAAGGATATAAAATTGGGAGAGCTATATAGCTCTGCCCACGACATGAGAAAGCACAATACCCACCCTGGGAAAGCAAAGGTATGCTCAAATCCCACTGCTACTACTGCAGCTGGTGCTTTTTTGCAAGCACCACCTCTTCTCTGGAAGCCCAGGTACACAGTCGATTACAGCAACTCTAGGTAGAATGACACTGTGCCTAGAAAGGAAAACAATGAGTGTGTAACTTCAGGTATCACCATTGCCTACAACACCCTGGGTAACCAAAGGTTCTAAGTCTGATTGCAAGATAACTTCACTACTAATATAACCAGCATTCAAGAAAGCCAGCACACTGAGCCTATCTACAATCAAGGAATCTCACAGTGTCTACATCACTCCCCTGCCACCTCCATTAGAGTTGGTGCTGCTTCCCACTGCTGGGAATCTTGAGGGTAGGTTACACCACCAGATTCCTTGCAGATATTTCCCAGCATCAGCCTGGGGTGTAGCAGCCCCGTGGGGTGGCTTGACTCAGAAGAACAACAGCAATTGTTGTAGAGTGGTTGTCAGAAACTCTTACTCCCAAAGGGAGGGAGGGAGTACCACATCAAGGGAACTCCCATGGGACCAAAGAATATGGATGGCAGGCCTTAAATCCCACATCATTTCGTTGGTAGAAAGATTCTTTCAGCAGAGACACAGCTGCAGTGCTAGGCTCAGCAAGGAAAGTTTGCACCACTACCCCAACAGTCAGGCAGCCTTGGTACCATGAAGGGTCTATGAGAAGAGTTTTTCTTTCACCCCTTGACCACCACTGCAGACACAGCTAGAGCTTCTCCCACAGAAACACACCATGGATGCACCTATAGACAGGCTTCCTGGAACACTTCAGGGTAAGTGGTTCTCAGGAGGAGCACTCTCCAGGTTCAGGCTTACATGAGAGGCAGTCACAGTTTCTTTCTATTTGGAGCATTAACATTCCCATAGATGAAAAAATGTGCCTGTCTGATCTGAATAGCCAGAACACTGCAGCAGAAGTGAGACCAGGAAGTGGATAGCTTTTCTGCTGGCCTGGCAGAGGAGGTGAGGTAGTTCTCACCTGTCACCCTGATAAGACCTCAGTGCATCTAACTGAGGGCCCCTTCAGCCAACTTTATCAAGACTGGTATCTCTGCCCACCACTGAGTATTGTATCTACCCATCCACTGTAGCTACAACTAGTTCCGACCCAGGGATACTTCCCCCACTGTTCTAAAGCCTGATCCATCAACTCAGTAAGTAGGGGAATGAAATAAGCTTCAAGAGATCCACTTCAACCCTATAGCAGACTGTGAACTGCCCATACAACAAATGCATAGCTACTACAGTCAGTGTATGAGAAAACCATCAAATAAAGACTGCCTACAATAAAGAAACTCAGAGTCTTCACCCCAAAAGGCACTGAGAACCAAATTAGGCTATAATAAACTATAAACATTAAGTTGCATCCTTAAGATAAAGAAAAAGAAATTTATAAACAAAACACAGTCAAATCAAAAATGTATTCAAGAACAATTAGAAGAAATAGTCTACACAAATGAGAAGCAAACAGAAAAGTAATTTTGATAATATAACAAAACACAATTCTATAACACCCTGAAAAGGTCACACTAGCTCCCTAAAAATGAATCCAAACCAAGATGAAGACCTTGAAATACCAGATAAAAAATTCACAAGGTTAGTTATTCAGCTACTCAAAGAGATAACACAAGAATGTGAAAATCATCATAAGGAAATTTTTTAAACAATTCAGGATATCAATAAAAATTTTTCCAAAGAGATAGATATCATAAAGAAGAATCATCAGAACTTCTGAAAATGAGAGAAACATTAATGTATTTTATTAATTGTATTTTTATAAAGAAATACAAAATGCAGTGGAAAAATTCAACAATAGACTAGAATAAATAAAAGATAGAAAATCATAGCTTGAAGACAAGGCTTTTTAATTAGTCCAATCAGACCAAAATAAAGAAAAAAATATCAAAAGAAATGAACAAAGTCTCCAAAAAAATAGGGAATTATATAAAACAACGAAACCTAAGAAAAATTCATGTTTTTGAGGGAGAAGAGAAGACATAGATAACCTAATACAGTAAGCTCAAAGAACTCCTAGGAAAGCCATTTGAAAACAATTATCACCAAGACACATAGTCGTCAGACTATACAATGTCAATGTAAAACAAAGACTTCTAAGAGCTGTAAGACAAAAACATTAAGGTAGTCTATAAAGGAAAACATATCAGACTGACAGCGGACTTCTCAGCAGAAACCTTACAAGCTAGATGGAATTGAGCTTCTATCTTTAGTCTCCTTAAACAGAATAATTGCTAACCAAGAAGTCTGTAACCAACTACACTAAGCTTCATAAATGAAGGAAAAATAAAGTGTTTACAGACAAACAAATGCTGAGAGAAAATTGCTGCTACTAAATGAGCACTACAAGAAATGCTAAAAGGAGTTCTAAATCTTGAAGTAAAAGCTCAATATGCACCAAAATAGAACCACCTGAAAGCATAAAACTCACATGGCCTATGAAACAATAACAACAACAACAATGAAACCCCCCAAGTATCTAGGTAACAACTAACATGACAAATAGAACATTACCTCTCATGTCAACATTAATGTTGTATGTAAATGGCTTAAATGTCGCATTAAAAGATACAGAATGACAGGATGGATTAAAAAATAATAATAATAAAATATCTGTTGTCTTCAAGAGACTTACCCAAAACATAAGGATTTCTATATAAACTCAAGGCAAAGGGATGGAAAAAAAATACTACACACAAATAGAAACCAAAAGTGAACAGGAGTAGCTATTCTTATATCAGACAAAACAGATTTTAAAGCAATGACAGTAAGAAGAAAACAAGGTAAAGTGGCAGGATACAAAATCAACACAGAAAAATAAGTATCATTTGTGTATACTAATATTGATCCACCTAAAAAAAAATAAATCAAGAAAGCAATAGCAACAAACAAAATAAAACAAAATACCAAGGGAAAAACTTAAACATGGAGATGAATGATTTCTGCAGTGAAAATTATAAAACATTCATGAAGGAAAATGAAGAAAACACAAATAAATGGAAAGATACCCAGTGTTCATAGATTGAAAGAATTATTATTCTTTAAATGCTCTTACTACCCAAAATAATCTACATTCAATATAATCTTCATCAAAATACCAATGGCATCTCTCAAAGAAGTAGAAAAACAATCATAAGATTTGTATAGAAATACAAAAGATCCTGAATAGCTAAAGAAATATTGAATAATAAGAACAAATCTGGAGGCAATATACTACCTGACTTCAAAATACACTACAAAGCTATAGTATCAAAAAGAGTATGCTACTAGCATAAAAATAGATACATAGTCATTGAAACGAAGAAAAACAAACCTAGAAATAAATGCATATATTTACAGCCAACTTTTTTGAAAAAGGCATTAAGAAAACACATTGGTGAATGAATGGTCAGTCTCTGCAATAAATGGTGCTAGGAAAACTGGATATTCTACAGGCAGAAGAATGCAACTAGACTCCCCACTTCTCATCATAAAGAAAAATCAACTCTAAATGAATTGAAGACTTTAAAAAAGGCCCAGAACTATAAAACTACTAGATGGAAACATGGAGAAAACACTTCACAAAGCTGGACAAAGTTTTTTTTCTGTAAGACCTCAAAATCACAGGCAAGAAAAACAAAAATAGACAAATGGGATTGTACCAATCTAAAATGCTTCTGATAAATGAAAATCAACAGAGTAGAAACAACCTACAGAAGTTGAAAACTATGTATCTTACAAGGGATTAATATCCAAGATATGTAAGAAACTTAAACAACTTAATAACATAAAATGAAATCGTTTGATATAAAAATGGGCAAAGTACCTAAATAGACATTTCTTAAAATAATACATACAAATGACCAATAGGTACATGAAAAAAAAATGCTCTTTAAAATCAAAAGGACCATGAGCTATCACTTCACCACAGTTATAATGGCTATCATTAAAATGACAAAAACTACTAAATGCTGGTGAGGATGTGGAGAAAGGGCACATTGTTGGTAAAAATGTAAATTAGTGCATCCATTATACACAACAGTATGGAGGTTCCTTTAAAAAGTAAAAATAGAACAATCACACATTACAGCAATTCCATTACTGAGTAAATATCCAAAGAAAATTAAATAGGTATTTCAAAATCATATCTGCACTTCCATGTCTATTGCAGTGCTATAACATTTTTGCTGTGTTATCATAAGAAAATAATGACTCAATGTACACGAATTACTTTATAACCTATAAAACACTTAAATAGATATACATATACATTTAAAAACTGGAATGTTTATGCTTGAAGACATAGTTATTAGGCTCAAACCAACCACAAAATACTTATGTATGATTATCATGATGAAGCTGGATAGACATTGTCAAGATCTTAAAATATAATAAAAAGTATACATGAAAGGAAGATGTATTTCTATTAAACCTCAAATAGTAATACTATTCACCGTAAAACACAATGAAATTTCATCTTGTAGTAACATGGATGAACCTGGATAACATTTTGTTAAGTGAAACAAGCCAGGTACAGAAATATAAATTCTGAATGATGTCAGTCATTTGTGGAATCTAACACAAGATGATCTCACAGAAGCAGAGTAGAATAATGGTTACCAGAGGCTGAGGACAATAGCCAAAGGGAGGTATGGGAGAAGCTGGTCAATAGGTACAAAGACATGAAAATAAGTCGTGGTGTTCTATTACACAGCAGGGTGACTATAGCTAATAATAATGTATTATGTATTTCAAGATAGTAGAAGAAAATAATTGAATGTTGATATGGTTTGGATCTGTGTCTCCACTGAAGGTCATGTTGAATTATAATCCCCAGTGTTGCAAGTGGGGTTTGGTGGGAGGTAACTGGATCATGGGAGTGGATTTCTCATGATAGTTTAACATCATCCCATCATCCCCTTAGTGCTGGTCTCAGGATAATGAGTGAGTTCTCGTGAGATCTGGTTGTTTTGAAGTGTGTAGTATTCACACCCCCATGACCTATTGCTCTTGCTCTAGCCATGTGACATGCCTGCTCCCTCTTTGTCTTCCACTATGATGGCAAGTTTTCTGAGGACTACTCAGAATCCAAACAGATTCCATCACCATGCTTCCTGTGCAGCCTGCAGAACTGTGAGCAATTAAACCTCTTACCTCTATAAATTATCCAGTCTCAGGTATTTATAGCAAAACAAAAATGGATTAATACGAATGTGATCACCACAAATAATAAATGTTTAAAGGGGTGAACATGCTAATTACCGTGGTTTGATTGTTATGCAATATATACATGCATTTAAAACTCACAACTCTACTCCATACATATGTACAATTATTACATGTCAATTACAAATAAAACTTTTGAAATGATACAAACTACTATACTGTGTAAAATGTCTTAGAATGCATTTAATAAGGTGGTTTCTACCTTTCTATACTCTTTTTATTGTCTTAAATCTTTTGTGAAACAAAGAGGGAGATAAATTGATGATACATGAATAGAAAGATAGATTAATAAGTAGATACACAAATCATACAGACACATTATATATGCACGTGCCTACATAAATACATGAAACACCGAGTCTTTGAAATTAGCACAAGCTTGAAGAATCTACAATTACATATATTGATTTTAAGAATGAAATTGTAAGTCATATTTCTGAGTTGTTAACCTATTGTTAACCTATTAAACTCAGGAAATATTTCTGGTTCATGAACCACCTCTTCTAACCTTTTCAGTATTATAGAAAAAATGAGTTAATGTATGCAAATAACTGTATAATCTATAAAACACTGAAAATATGTAAAAATACATTTATAAAGTAAAATATCTATGTTTGAAGACATGATTTCTAAGCTTAAAAACAATGATTAAAATATTAATATATGATTATAGTGCCAGTGCTGGATAGACATTGGCAATATCTTAAGATATAATAATATATATATATATTTACATGGCTGATATATATATATATATATATATATATGGCTGATATAGTTTGATATATTTCTATTAATCCTCAAATTTTAGAACAGACTCTTAGTCTTAACATTGGATTTGTCATAGGCATAATTCTAAGAAAGACTCCCAACAACCATTCCTTTGGAGTGTGTGTGTAATTTGTGAATAACAGGAGATAGCATTCTTACTACATGTACATGCTACATTATGAAGTACAATTGATCCTTATGATAAAGACATTATCTAGGTTGGTTGAATCCAACCATTTGAGCCCTTTAGGAAACAAAGCTTTTCCTCAACTGATAGTGGTTTAGGCAGGCTGAAAAAGAGATTTAATTATGAGGACTCCATGAACTATTTCAGGTTTGAAGATGTAGGGGGTGGCATTTGAGAAGGAATTTAGACAATTTCTAAGAGCAGAAAGCAACTCATAGCTGACAGCAAGCAAGAAAACAGAGATATCAGAACTATAGCCACAGGAATTAAATTCTACCAGCTGAAATGTGCTTAGACACTGAGTCTTTCTTAGAGTCTCCAGGTAAGACACAGTTCAGCTGACAATTTGATTTCAGTCTTGTGAGACCCTAAGCAAAGGACCTAGTTACACCCACCTAAGCTTTTGAATTATAAAATTTTGAGATAAAAAATAAGTATTGTTTAATGTCATTAAATTTGTAATAATTTTCTATGTAGCCATAGAAGACTGGCACATGCTTATTATAAAAATATCATTGCCTAAGATATTAGTAGATCATACACATTTAATTAAGAATAACAATGAGAAGGCAGGCGCGGTGGCTCACACCTACAATCCCAGCACTTTGGGAGGCTGAGGCGGGTGGATCACGAGGTCAAGAGATCGAGACCATCCTGGTCAACATGGTGAAATCCCGTCTCTACTAAAAATACAAAAAAATTAGCTAGGCATGGTGGCACACGCCTGTAGTCCCAGCTACTCGGGAGGCTGAGACAGGAAAATTGCTTGAACCCAGGAGGCAGAGGTTGCGGTGAGCCGAGATCGCGCCATTACACTCCAGCCTGGGTAACAAGAGCGAAACTCCATCTCAAAAAAAAAAAAAAGAATGACAATGAGAGATTAATTCAAGAGATGATAATGCAGAAGGCAAGCATTGCCGGTTGCTCAGTCATGATTTAGATTTTAACATATGCTGATCAAGTAAATGCATTAGAGATTAATATTTTCATAAGCCACTACAGACTAGAAAATGCTCAACAAAATATTGTAGGTTTAGAAATTATACTTTGCTTTAAACCATCACTTTTCAGCAAAACGTCAGTAGATATTCTCATTAAGTCAGACAGTAAAATAATCAGATCATAGAAATCTAAATTATAGAAGGCTCCCATCCCAGCTCCAATGCCTCTAGAATGTATCATTGTGTAACACCAGTTAGAAACTTTGAATCAAACCACTAATATTTCTGTAGTTTACCTCTTATAGTAGCTGACATTTAATAAAACTATTTCTTAAGACAAAGATAGTTAAGATATTCTAAAAAGAGCTAAATAAGAGCCACATGTTTAAATGCCTCTCTGTATAGTACAAGTATTCATCTATTAATGGGGTGAGATTGTGAGTTTAATAAAAATGTACTAACTCAGATATATCAATATGTTTATAAGTTTAAAAAGCGTCTAGCTTTGTTTAAAATATTTTATGTATAAGCAGACCATAAGTTTAAGATTAGAGAAAGACATAAAGTTATGCAGATGATTTAATAAAAGTTACAGGAATGAAAGGGAAATCAGGATTACAGCTGATCTTCATAGATAAATGTTTAGACTTGCCTTTTTTCCATATCAGTAAGTTACAACTACATGAAAAAATTAAACAAGTATTTTATTAAAGTGTAAAAATCAATTGATTACTTTTAATACTTGTTAGATTTAGTCAACAATAATAAGTGAAAGTAAGTATAAAACTTAGAATTTTAGAGATCATAAAACACAAGTGTCTCCTCTGGTTTTGCCCCTTTAACTCCGAGTGCTCTTGGCCTCTTTATGATGTCACCTTTCAACATCACTAGTTTGAACTTACAATACTTAAGTCCTGGCAAGTCGTAGGTGGGGAAAATGTCTCTCCCACGATTGTAAGTCAAATTTTATGTTTTAAAATACTAAAATACTCATTAGCTTTACATTTAACTTCTTTAGTGTGAAGAGGTGTTTATTATATTATTGTGCCATTCATAAGCAAAAGATAATGTGTTCAGCAGACAAAGTTTCTCAAGCAACATAATAGATTTTTTTGATTCAAGATATAGCTAGTACATGCATTTCAGCAAAATAGATACCTGGCTTTAAATAAATCTTTTTTGTTTGTTTTTTATTGTGAGTCTTACTTGATTTCTTATCATATTGTATTTTGGGTAATATAAAATAAAATAATTTATGATTTTCAGTCAGGGAACCACTTGGAAATTTCTGTGAATAATTTTTGTGTATGTAATAGTGACTGAGGAGTGTGACTGAATTTTAGAGGAGGCATATATCACAGTGGTAACCTTTAGTAAAAAGTTGGGCAGCTCTATCCAAATATGACCAACCAAATACTAATTGTATTCCTCTTGCAAAATGTTGAGTATGTGAAAGTACTTTGTTATGTAAAGCAGCTAATCCAGACATGAGAAGTAAGTTATATGACAGTAGTTTGCTTAAGCTTAAATTATTCTGTGTTAAAATAAGGTAGGTAAATAACAGGTTTCAATTCTGTAAACCTTTTCTACAGAGGAAATGGAACAAAGGTGAAGGAATGGGGTTTTGAAGTGTAAAGTGTGGGTGGGCCTTCATTCAGCAGTATTGTTAAAAGAAAGATAAAACATGAATATTGAAAACAAAATAGGCTTTCCATAGACACTGGTGTCTACTGTCTTATAAAAACCATCATTATTTCAAAGTATAATGTTTGGTAAAGGTTTAAATGCATTTGTCATGATTACTTTAGAAGCTGAGTAACTTGATGCCCTTAAGTCTGGTTCTGCTGGTGAGAGCATCTCTTTCTTCTCTGGTACAGTCAATGATTGCATTGTTTGATTTTAGGTTAAACTAACCTCATATTCTGGAAAGTAAACCAGATGGTTATGATGTATTAGCAATTTTTACATATTTGTCAGTACTATTTGTTTAATTTTAAGAAATTATGTGTCTATATTAATGATAAATATTCATCTGTAATATGCATTTTTAGTATTGACCTCAAGAGGATTTGGGTTATTTATATTAGCCTTAAAAATGAGTTGGAACATACTTACCCCAACCCTATCTTCTCTTCTTATACTATTTTCCTAATTTTAATGGAGAGATTTAAAACACTGATTTTAAACATTTTTATAATATAAAACATTAAAACTATAAATTTTCTCTATGAATTTTTAAGCAATATTCTATAATTTTTGTATATTAACTTACTATTTAGTAGCTTCTTTTTCAATAGGTTTTCATTGTGATCTCTGGTTCTTTAAAAGGAGCTGTTTATTTTTCAAATATTTATATATTTTCTAGATAATTTTATTATTGATTTTAATTTCAATTGCTTTGTGATTAAAGATGATGTCCTAGAAATTATAGAAGAAATTGGTGCATCATTCTAGCATTAGGAGAAATACCTAATGTAGATGACAGGATGATGGATGCAGCAAACCACCATGGCATGTGTATACCTATGTAACAAACCTGCACACTCTGCACATGTACCCCAGAACTTAAAGTATAATAATAATAAAATGAATAAATAAATTTTAAAAAATGAAAACCTCAAGTTTAATAATGTTTCATGAATTTGAAATATTTTCTCATTCAGAGCATTTGGAATAATGCAGTTTATAATCACCGTTGGACATTAAAATTTCTTCTATAGTATATAAATGTAGTTTGACTGGATCTGAATTTAGAGATTCAGATATGATGGGGCAAGTAATTTTGATGCATGGGTTCAGTTTAAGAAAATGATAGACTGGATAACTTACTTGTGAAAACATATTAAATATTATTCAATTAATACAATTTTTTATACAGTGACAAGAATGTGCCATGTTTTATGCTGGTAGCTTCATTCTTTAGTCAAGGTATCAAGACACTGCTTTTCTATACTTAAATCTTAAATTTTGCTATAAATCTGTCAAAATAAACATTACATGAGGCACATAAGCCTCAATTCACTCATGCACAATGATTGCTCTATATCCAAAATATAATGAAACAATGTAAAATAATATTTCTGTAATAGATCATAGGGTTTGTCTCCATCACCAATAAATAAAAATTAGATTGTAAAACTCTCCTTCATGTGAACAAACATGTTTAGATAGTAATAAATCAAGTGGGAAACCATAAATGGAAAATAATTTGCAATATAGTTTTGTTTTTCAGATTTTCTTTAAAATGCAACAAAATTCCATAAGAATTTTTGTGGTCCACACTGACATATACACATGCACACACAAATTCACAGGTGCACATATATGCCATTTAATAATTTGGATTTAGTAAAGTTTTGAGAGTATTTTGAGGATATGCTTTTACATAAGCATAGGGTTTACAAAGTGATATCTTGTTTCAAACTGAATTGAAAGAGAATGTGAAACATGAAATGGGAAAAATAATTCAACTGTGTTTTTATAATTCTGTAAATGTATATTTTCAGATATGCAATTTGTTTACATATATATGTGTATAGATATATATACACACATGCACACACACACACACATATATATATACACACATATCTATTTGATAGCTATATGTATATATAGTTTGTTTGGCCAACCATTATTTAGTACTGTTGTAATTTGAAAACACATTGGTTAATCTCTTCTATCCTGGAGATGAAGTAATCTTATATAATTGAAGATATCCAAGAATGTGAAGTATTTCTCTAGTTGTTAGTTGTAAGTGCTGAAGTATAATAATGACAATTTAAAACGCTGATTTTATATAAATTAACTAACATCTTTCTTTTTATTTTAATAGCCAAAAAGTAAACTTTGGGACATATGATAATTACATTCCAGGTAAGAAAGCATTCAATATATATTTCAAATCATGTGTGATTCATTTCATGGTAAGTATTACTCTCCATTCAAAGTGATAAAGCAAACATTGCCATGGAATCAAATTAATAATCAACTTTCTATTTCCCAAGGAACCTTTCTTACAGACACATTGAATACCTTTTACAGATATTTTGCTTTGTTTTGAATCCAAGGAATTTTAAAGCTGGAAATAGTTACATGTTAGATCTCATACAATCAGATAATCTTACAGTTGAAAAGCAATGTATAAATTAGATAAACAATTTCTTGTTTATGTTTATTATATCTAATTTTAAGCTGGATTTAATCTATCAGGAATGTTGATTTTTCCTCTACAACATTCCTGATAGATTATATCCAGCTTAAAATTGGACCAAAATTTCTTTACTAGGCAAGGCAGATGGTATTTGATTTTGGAAGACTTCAAATATCAATTACTTTCCCCCTCAGATATTGAGCTTAAATATGATTTTTTTCTGTACATTTTTCCCAGTGTTCCTATTTTCTTTAGAAGACTCATAGGAAATGTCTATTATTTCCACACATTAATACTGCATGTATCTAAATGCAATGATGAAATCTCTCATTGGTCTCATTGGTCACTGAAATAGCTTTAATCATTTCTATTATAGTTTCCAGCTTACTTCACCCTCCCAGGCACCATCTGGAGACTTTTTGTCAATTTTCTTTATTAAATACGTCACCTATAACAATGCCATTCTTGGGTGTATAGCATTTACTCTTGTAGCTTGGAAAGTTATTACTAAGGGGATCTTAAGCCTTAGCATTTAGATAAAATCATGTATTTTCTGAATATTTTATGTCGGCATTGTGCTAAGTACTATGGGAGCTACAAAAGTAGTTAACTTATTTTCTGTTGTTAATAAAACTATATGCTAATCAAAAGCATAAAGCAAAAACCTGGATTGGAAGAGATAGAATTAAAGGGAAGCAGTAAAACTGAATCTTTCCATTTATATTATAGTGATATTAGTTTTGCAATGACTACTTCATATAGTTACCTGCAAAACCGGTCAAAATAGAAAAATCAATTTTTATTTTCTCATATTGATAACAGAAAATTGCAAACATTACCAAATCAATGAAGCCATAATTTAAATCACTTGTTTATTCATTTACATGATATATGTTGCACTTAATGCCATTTCAGCTCTGATGAAATTCTATTCATTTCAAAATGTGTGTTTTGTCTTTCTTATTTTAGTCAGTGAATTAAGCAAAAAATCATGGAATCAGCAATACTTTGCCTTGTCATTTCCAAAACCACAACGGCCAGGAACGAAAGAAGATCAAAACCTTCTCAAATACGGGACAATACAGTTCCTGTAAGTACTGGAAAGATAATATAATTATCTGTAATAAGTAATAATGTAGTAATAATTGTGACCATAATAAATAATTATAAGTATTAGTCTTAAGTAATCACTCATGAGTAGTAAGCTTATTAAATCATGTATAGTTTTATGTGTTATAGATCAAAGCTGACAAAGTTTCTGCAATGATGGCAATATTTATCTCTACAGTCCAATGAGACTATTAAATACTTGAAATGAGGCTAGTGTAACTGAGGAATTGAATTTTACATTTAAATTACATTGAATTAAAGCAAATTCACATGTGGCTATGAAATGCCATATTGAACAGCACAGTTAGAAGTAATTCAAATTCTACTACTTAAAAAAAGTAGATATGTTTTATCTGCATTTTACTGTATACAACTGCCCCCTTTATTTCATATAAACTATTTTTTTCAGTAACCCTTTATTACAAAAAATGTTTCCAAGAAGTACAAAAACATGGAGATCCTAATGTCAGAGTTCGTATGAACATTCAGAAAATGTTCTTCAGCTGGAGAAACCCCCTCATTTGAGTCATGGGATTACATTATACCTTTAATACTTCCTCAGTTCTGTAATACAGAATTCAGGATTCAGAGTATTGGAAAATAAATATTTCCCAATGTTTCTAGAGTCAACATGGGATATGTATATTTTCAAAGGAAAGTTTTCACAAAATAAATGTATCATTAACTTGTTTATTTTTAAAATGTATCCCATTAGTAGTGAACAAAGTTATTTTTCTTTTTTTCTTTGCTGAATTTATTTTTCCATTGTTTGTTAATATTTGTTCCAATATTTGCTATTTTTGTCATTTAGTTTTGTACATGTTTAATTAGAATTTGAAAACAAAATGCACAATCTCAAATTAACATTCCCTGTTACAGATTTCATTATTTCGGTTACCAATCTGAATGATACTCAATTTGTATCTCACCAAGCAATAGGAGTTTCAGACTTTTATCTTTAACTAGGAGTAGCATTCTAAATTCCAGAGACTCTGAAAATGAAAATAGACTAAGATATGCTTCAACCTGAAACTATTAGATATTAGAGAATAGTTTCTGAGTTACCTAAAAATAGAAGGAGGACAAGATATTCCAAGAATTCTCAAGAACATAGAGTTTTATTATTATTTTTTTTAAAGCCTCCTATGATTGTGAAGAGGGGTTCTGATATGCCTTGAGTCAATGGAGGTCTCTACCAATTTGAACCTAAAATCCTGAGAGAACTATGAAGATCCTATGAACTAACGTAAGCTCCAAATAAGGCATGATTATTCACTAGTTTAAAAAAGAGAATGAAAATTTAAAAAACAAAACCAAGATAAACAATGAAATCTGTAACTTCCCCACTTTTTAACAAAAGCTCAAATCTCTTCATGGTTAAAGTTAAAACATATTTGGGATATACTAATAAAAAACTGTGTAATTTACCCACAAGTTGTTCATCATTACTGTAACCAATCTTTCAGATAATTGATGAAGAACAGTTAAGAGGAGGTCATAGACGACCATTATGGATGTACCGTTCTTTAATGAGAATTTCCGAGAGACCATCCGTTTATTTAGCTGCCAGGAGGCAGCCTCTCAAACCAACTCCTACCGCCAAGGCGGATTCTAAAGCACCAGGTGGAGAGAACTTACTGTTTTTATATTATCTCTGTAATTTTCTGATTAGGTTTCTATTAGAATTTTATCAGGTTTGGATTTTCTCATTTTAAGAAATATTTGAATATTTGTCCCCAGAAATTGGTAAGAAAAGTGAAGACAAGACCACAGAGAAGGACACAACAGCTTCCGAATCAGAATTAAAACAAGGGAAAAAAGATTTAAAGAAAGGCAAGGATGTGGATAAAGGAAAAGATGAAAAGCTAGATGCAAAGAAAGATAGCAAAAAAGGTGAAAAAGATGCAAAGAAGGGAAAAGACTCAGCTACAGAATCTGAAGATGAAAAAGGAGGTGCAAAGAAAGATGACAAAAAAGATTCAGAGAAGGGCAAGGATTCAACCACAGAATCAGAATCTGTAAAAACAGTTGAAAAGAAGGATAAGGATGGGAAAAAAGATGCAAAGAAGGGTGACAAACTGAAGGATGCCGAGAAAGATGCCAAGAAAGATGCAAAGGGGAATAAAAAGGATAAGAAAGATAAGAAGAAGTCCAGTAGTACACACAGTGACTTGAAGGATGATGCCAAGAAAAAGTCTAAGAAGGATGCCAAGAAAGATGCAAAGAAAGATTCCGACAAAGAATCTTCTGATTCAAAGAAGGATGCAAAGAAGAAGGGCAAGTAGGCCTTAAATAAGAATTCAAACTGAAAGAATAACTCAAAAGCGTATTTTGACGAAACAATAGTGGTAGTCTGCAACTGAATTTGTGAGTAAAAAGAGGTTTCAAAGAATTAAATAATTTTTAAAAGCGGGCAAAGAAGGATACAAAGCAGAACTCAGAAGAAATTTATAAAAATATAAGAAAGGTTAAAAAAATTAAGGGGGACCCCATTGAAAGACTTGAAGAATGCATATGCTTAAATTTGGGGATAGGAAGGATTCAATGAATGATCTCTAGAAAGATTTAAAGAAGAATGTTCAAATAAGGATGTAGAAGATAAGGACACTAAATCCATGGAGACACACACACACACATTTAATAAAGGCTTAAAAAACCCAAGGAGGGAGATGCTGTATCTATAAATTTAAAATAATCTCAAACTGCATCCACAAATTTAAAGAAAGAAATACAGGAGCCATGAATGGAAGTTAAACACCTTTAAGAAAGTCTACGTTCAAGTAAATATAGCATCCCTCTGGGGGAAAAAAAAAAAAGAAGTAAAAGAAAAAATTACTTCCTTATGAGCCAACATCTTTCTTTCTGAAGTTTAAACAACCACAGCCATGTTTATGGTTGTTGGATGTCCCACTTTCAAGCCAAAAGAAGCACTCTTGGTAAGTTAGCTTTGTTTTATTTTAAGCCAGATTGAATTAATGTTTTTCTTTTTAATTTTTGTGGGCACATAGTAGATGTAACAATAATTGAACCAAATTATAGTTAGATAGAAGGAATAAGTTCAAAAGATGTATTGTACAGCATGGTGACTATAGATAATGACAACATATTGTATTGCTGAAAAATGCAAAGAGAATGAACATTGTCTTCTCATCACATAAATAACCATATGAGATGACGCTTATGTCAATTAGCAAGATTTCAGCATTCCACAGTGTATACAGACTTCATAACATCCTATTGTTCATAAATTAAAATAAATACATTTGAAATAAAAATTATTGAACTGATATGGAGGTTTAAATTGACACTGTTCTTATATAATCTCTGTAATTTTATGATTGTGTTTCTTTTAGAATTTTATCAAGTTTGGACTCTCTCATTTTAAGAAATATTTGAAGAACATGGAGAGACAACCAAGTAAATGCAGCTTTAGAAAGTGCCTGTGAAAAGGTTAGGGAAGTCTCTCATGAGGGAGCGGATACTAGCCTATAATATCTGATATTATTACCAATTAATCATCCAAAGTTTTAAAATAGAAAGTAGCCAATTTATTTTGATTTAAAGAAAGACAAAAATCAAAATTGTTTAAATGACCAACAAGAACAAATTTAAATGAGGCATATGAAAGAGCTACTTGATAAACAGCTAAATACATCCCAAAACTAAATAAACCAGAATTTAGCAGAGTGTAACAAAGGATATACACCTAATATTTATTTAGATGTGAAAATGATTAACTTTATATCTTTCAAACTATATTAAACTCTTGTTGTGACCCATAAGTCCTATTGATTTGAGGAAAAATAAAAAGCAATATTAAGCAAAATGCAATATCCTTGAACTTCCCAATTAGTGGCAATTCATTTATTTCTGACATACCATTTTCTCAAATAAACCTAATGTTGTTGCAGAACTTGCTAAATGATTTTCTCTCCCTTTATTCTTCCTGACTTAAACTTTGGACACAACCAAAACCTTCTCCTGGACATTAAAGGAAGGGTGTCCTATTCTGTATGTTCTCAAGAGCTAGCTTCCAAGGAACAGTAAGGAATAATTGTCTTGTTTTAACATTAAACGTCGGGTCCTTTCTCTCCTGTATCAACTACTGAAAGTCAGCGGTTATTATAACTCATGATCTGCCAGGTCATCCAACCTTGCTAGTTTGGATGAGCAATAATGGCAGAGAGAGTCAAATCCTGGCCCTTGGTTCTCTTCCATCCCCTCTAGGAACCTGCTCAACATGTTCCCCTGCTGATAGTGAAATTATGTGTTCAGATTGTTAAACTTTTCTGGGAATGTTAGCATTTCCAGAGGAAAATCTCACTGAGGATTTAGGAAATCATTTCAAATCCTCTTTTTCCTCTGTAAAAAGGCCCTTAAGATTATTTTAACCAATAGGATCAAAAATCAGGTTTCAGATTGAAATGTAATGTACAATGACAGAAAAATTGAGCTTCTACCTTTACTATCCTACTTAAGTAGGTGCACCATCACATGTAGTTAAATCTAATAGCAGTGCCCTTTCATCCTAGTACCTCTTTGTTTTCATCTGTACTGTTTTCTCAGTTATTCCAATAAAAAATAAAAATTTAGAAAATGGCTTTACATACCATTCTTATGCTGTCGAATCTTATATTTAAACCTAGTATTTACTTATTTACTCAGCTCCATATTCCCATATCCAAATCTTAATTAAGGCATCTAGTTGACTCTCTTGCAGGTATCTCAAAATTAACAAGTCCCAAAAAGAACTGTTGACATCCCTTCACCAATGCCTCTTTCTCCCCAAGTTCTCCCCCAACCCATTAAATGACACTGGTATCCAGTCTGTAGCTTAATCCACAATCAGGGAGTCATCCCTAATTACTCTTTCTTCACCCTTCCTACCAGTAATAAGTCCCATCCTGTATACCTACAAAATACTTCAATTGGTATAATTCATTACATTTCTACCACTTCTGCCCACTAGAAATCCAGTCAACCATTATCTCTTACTTGTAAACTCCAAAGCCCTCTAAGTGCAGTAGAAGTCCTTTCTTCATTTCTCTCCACAACGCCATATCCCATTCTCCCTATAGAAACCATCATGTTTCTCCCTTGGTCAAAGCTTTCTAGTGTATGGATACCACACTTAGCATTAACTTTTCTTTTGCTCTGGCTTATAAATCCTTTAATGATCTGTCTGCTGACTATTTATCTGCCCCTCATGTGGCAACACTATTTCTTTTGTCTACCAGGCACTTGTCACATTCGATTTTTAAAAATATTTTACCACATGTAACCTTACAATATTAAGCTTTTATACTTGTTTCTTCTCCCTAGAATGCAATTCTCCTAGAACATCGGTGTTGATGACTTCAAAATATTCATTCTCAACTTATATTTTACATTTCCAGATATTTTTAAAAGATTGATTTATTTTTTGACACAGTGTCTCTCTCTGTTGCCCAGGCTGAGGTGCAGTGGTGTGATCATGGCTCACTGCAGTCTCAACCTCCCCAGGCTCAGGTGATTCTCCCATTCAGCTTCCCTAGTAGCTGAGACTACAAGAGCTGTTCATCACATCCAGCCAATTTTTTTTGTTTTTGTAGAGATGGGGTTTAGCCATAGGTTTTTGCCCAGGCTGATCTCCAACTCCTGGGCTCAAGCAATTCATTCCACCTCAGCCTAGCTAAGTGCTTGGATTACAGGAGTGTTACTATCAAAGACTAAGTGTTAATAATCACATCATGGAGAATGGGGTAACCATCACTTCAAGCATTTATCCTTTGTATTAAAAACAAGTCAAATATACTCTTACAGTTATTTTTAGATACACAATTAAGTTATTATCGACAATGGTCATTCTGTTGTGCTATCAAAGAGTAGGTCTTATTCATTTTGTCTAACTTTTGTGCATTAACTGTCCTTACCTCTCCTCCAATTCCCCACTACCCTTTCCATCCTTCTACTCTCTGCCTCCATGAGTTTAATTGTTTTAATTTTTAGACACAACAAATAAGACAGAACATGCAATGCTTGTGTTTCTGGGCCTGGCTTATTTTACTTCATAATAGTTCTTTCTGAATCTTGCTTTAGGTATTTAGGGTACTTTGTGATTTCATATCAATTTTAGAGTTGTATTTCATTTCTGTAAAAAATACCCAAAGTTTTTGATAGGAATTGTGTTAAATCTGTAGATTAATTTGGGTAGTATGAATATTTCAATAATATCACTTCTTTCATCCATGAATACAGGATGTCTTTTCATTTATTTGTATCTTCAATAATTTTTTCATCAATGTTTTATATATTTCAGTGTACAACATAAATACATCCTTGGTTAAATGTTACATCGAAGTATTTTATACTTGTTGATGCGGTTGTAAATGAGATTTATTAAATTCTTATTTTTTTATTTTTTTTTATTTTTTATTTATTTTTATTTTTTTATTTTTTTATTGCATTTTAGGTTTGGGGGTACATGTGAAGAACATGGAAGATTGTTGCATAGGTACACACATGGCAGTGTGATTTGCTGCCTTCCTCCCCATCCCACCCTATATCTGGCATTTCTCCCCCATGCTATCCCTCCCCAACTCCCCACCCCCCACTATCCCTCCCCTTTTTCCCCCACCAACAGACCCCAGTGTGTGATACTCCCCTCCCCTGTGTCCATGTGTTCCCATTTGTACAGCACCCGCCTATGAGTGAGAATATGCGGTGTTTATTTTCTGTTCTTGTGTCAGGTTTGCTGAGAATGATGGTTTCCAGGTTCATCCATGTCCCTACAAAGGACACGAACTCATCGTTTTTGATGGCTGCATAATATTCCATGGTGTATATGTGCCACATTTTCCCTGTCCAGTCTATCGTCGATGGGCATTTGGGGGTTGGTTCCAGGTCTTTCTATTGTAAACTGTGCTGCAATGAACATTTGTGTGCATGTGTCCTTATTGGATAGTAATATTTGGATATTTATTAATTTTGTAAATGAGATTTCTTAATTTCTTAATTTTTAAAATTAGTTTGTAAGGTTTGAGAATGCAACTGATTATTGCATGCTGATTTTCTGTCCTGCAAATTTACTGAATTTATATACTGGTCCTGTCAGGTTTTGGTTGTTGTTATTGACTCTTTATGTTGTTTTTAAGATGTAAGATAAAGCCATCAGCAAACAGATGATTTTACTTATTACTTTCTAAATTGGATGGCCTTATTTACTTATTTAGGTGGCCTAATTGATCTGGATTGGAGTTTTGGTCCAACATTGAATGGGGGGTGGCATGATATAGGGCATTCTTACTTTGTTGTTGATTTTAGAAGACAATCTTTCAGTTGAGTATGATGTTAACCATGGTCTCTTCATATATGGCTTTCATAATATTAAGGTAAATTCCATCTATATCTAGTTTGTTGTGTTTTCTCCATAAGAGGTTGATGAATTTTGTCAAAAGCCTCATGCTCTTTTTTCTACATCTGTTGAGATGATCGTATGATTTATATCTTTATTCTGTTATTGTGGTATATCACATTTAATGATTGTTGTATACTTAACCATACTTGTATCCCAGGAACAAATCCCACCTCATCATTTGTGTATAATCCTTTCAATGTGCTGTTGAATTTGCTTTGCTTATTTCACTTCACATAATAATTTCTAGTTCTATCCATGTTGTTACAAATGATATGATCGCATTCCTTTTATGGCTAAATAATACTTCATTATGTGTAAATACCACATTTTCTTTATCCATTTGTCTGTTGACAGACACTCAGGTTCCTTCCAAATCTTGACTATTGTGAACAGTACTATAATAAAAATGGGTGTGTGGATATCTTTTTGATGTACTGACTTGCTTTTGGTGGGTATATACCCAACAGTGGGATTTGTGGATGATATGGTAGCTCAATTTTTAGTTTTTTGAGAAAATTTCAAACTGTTCTTCATAGTGATTGTACTAAATTACAAGTGCACAGGGTTGCCTTTTCTCCACTTCCTAACCAACATTTGTTATTCCCTGTCTATTGGTCTCCATTCAGGTGATGTCAGCATGCCCTTAGCTCTATATCACTAGTATTCCACAGTGTACTGACTGGAGATCTGATTCAGAGTATATAAAGAAAATGGGGGAAATCAAAGGTGAAGAATTAGAAAAGAAGAAATATAAGCTTAAGTATGCATAAATAATACTAGTGCATGCTTAGAAATCTTTAAATAATCTATACATTATTAACTTTGTTCTTAATAAAATGTAAATTAATTTAAATCATTGGCTATAAGGTCAGTGTGTGTGTGTGTGTGTATGTGTGTGTGTGTATACACATATATGACAAAAACAGAAGATACAATTTAAAATAATCTATATCATTTTAAGTGGTATCAAAAATATCAAATACCTAGGAATGAACATAATGGTATATAAAATTTCTACAATAAAAACCACAAAATATTACTTAAATTAGTTAAAGACCTAAATAAGTAAATAAATATACAACACATATGTTTCAGATCATTTAGTATTTTAAAGACGTAAATTCTGTAAGACTATATTTAAAGGTTCAACTTGGGAAGTAAAAGTTGTATATGCCCTGATAGAGTTTGCATCCAAAAGTAGAAGGAGATGATGATCATAAAGAGGTACGTAGGTGTTGACAAAATAACATTATGAGGTTCCAGTATGTTTCATGTATACATATATTTTAAATCTTTTAATAAAGAATAAATAAAAGGGAAAGTATAAAACATGCTTGAATGAGTAGATACACATATCTAACAATATTGATTTAAATGAAATTTTAAAATTTAAAGTCAGCGATTTTCCGAATGAATAAAACAAAACTTTCTTTACTTTTATTAAATTAGACACAAATCTGAAATTATAATTACATGGGAAAGTTGAGACGACAGGATATAAAACATATAACCATCAAAATCTAAAGAATGGAATAGTCATACTATTATCAGATACGGTAGAGTTCAAGTTAAAATAAAAGTATTTGTTATAAAGATCCTAATGATAAAATGAACAGTTCTTCAGAAACTCAGAGATTGTAAACAAGTGAGTGTCTAATTGTTCCAGCTGCTATTTACATGAACAGAATAAAGACCCAAAAGATGACAAAATGTTTAGCCTATATTAAACTATATCTTTTGTAGAGGATAATATATTTCTTTCTATTAACTGATATGTAGAGAAGAAAAAAAAAGGAAAAAAAAGGAAAAGTTCTATTCGAATGACAGTTAACAAATATTTATACGAGACATATGTTGAACTTGCTCCAACAATTAGAGTGTACACATTTTGAGGCTCACATGATTTGAATATCAGGTTACACAATCCAAAAAATGCAACATGTCTTATGTGAAAAGTTCACTTTAATTTTATTAAAGATTTATAAGTTCAATCATATGGTAACTATTTTTAGGTTCTTGAAAAAACTTCATACAGTTTTCAATAATAGCTGTACTAATTTATGTTCCCATCAACAGTACACAGGTATTCCCTTTTCTCTACATCTTTGCCAACACTTAACTTTTCTCTTTTTAATAATAGCCATGCTTAGAGGAGTGAGTTGATATCTCATTATAGTTTTAATTTGCATTAAAATTCCAATGATTAACGATATTGAATTTTTTTCATTTATCTGTTGCCATTTGTATATCTTCTTTAGAGTCATATCTATTTAAGCCATTTGCCCTTTTTCAATTGTTATATATTTTCCTTGCATTGTATTGTTCAAGATCCTTATTTATTTTGGATATTATCCCTTTATCTGATATAGTGCTTGGAAACATTTTTCCAGATCCATAAGTTTTTCTTCACTCTGCTGTTTCTTCTCTTGTGCATAGCTTTTTAGGTTGACATAATAATATCTAGCTATTTTTGCTTTGGTTGCCTGAGATTTTGGAGTCAAATCCAAAACATCACAGGCCAGACCAATGTCACGTAGTTTCCCCCTTTGTTTTCTTCTAATGGTTTTACAGGTTGTGCTCTTACATTTACATCTTTAATTAATTTTGAATTGATTTTGTATTGAATATGGTGTGAGATAAGGGTCCAATTTTATTCTTCTTCATGTGGATATCTAGTTTTCCTAACACATTGTATTCAAAATTACCTTTTTCTCATTGTGTGTTCTTGGCACCTTTATCAAAAATCAATAGGCCACAAATACCTGGGTTAAATTCTGGGCTCTCTATTCTGTTCTACTGGCTGATGTGTCTATCTTTGTGCTAGTAACATACTGCTTTAATTCCTATACCTAGTAATAGAATTTAAAATTAGGTAGTAGGTAGTTTGATGCCTCTAGCTTTTTTTTTTTTTGCTCAAGACTGCCTTGCTGTTAGACATGTTTGTGATTCCTTACTGTATTATACATTAATTATACTCACACACATACACATATATAAGAGACCAGTATGCCAGAGATAACTGTGCTTCCATGTTCATTTCAGCATTATTTACAATAGCTACATTATAGAAGGAACATAAATGCCCATCAATGGATGAATGGATAAAGAAAATGTGGCATATATATATATATATATACACATATAGAATTTCCTTCTTTTTAAAGGCTGAATAGTATTCTATTACTATTACTATTCAGCCTTTAAAAGAAGGAAATTCTATCATTTCAACAACCTAGATGAAACTAGAGGACATTAGGTTAAGGGAAGTAAACCAGATATAGAAAGACAAATACTGCATGATTTCACTTGTATGTGGACTCTAAAACAATTGCACTAATTGAAGCAGAAGGCAGAATGGTTGTTAAAAGAAGATGGGGAGTGGGGAGAATGAAGAATTGGTACAAGGTTTCAGTTGGACAGGAGGAACAAGTTTTGTGAGATCTTTTGTACAGCACAGTAATATAGTTAACAACTGTGTATTATATATTTCTAATTGCTAAAAGAGTAATTTCAAATGTTCTTACCATAAAAAATGACGTATTAGAGGTGACAGATATTTTAATTAGCCTGGTAAAAATAATGTTATGTCATATACATATATCATAACTTCTATTTGTACCCCATAAATGTATACAATTATTATTTGTCAATATGCACTTAAAAAACAAAATTTAAAAATATGTGTGTTTATATGTGCATGTGTGTGCAATCAACTGTGTTATTTATTATTCTTTCTTTAGAATTTTCATGACTTTTTGCAGATATCTATTAATTATTTACCAGTCTTAGATATCCTATGACAAAGCCCTTGATTTACAAATATATATTTTATGGTTTTGGTCTTTGTTGTAGACCCAATGACTTTCATTACCTATGTAATTACTTACAATGTACAATAATTATTGAAATACAATGGATTTTGTCTTAAATTCCTTGAATTCCCAAGTCCTAAAATCAGCAATTTTATTTTCTTTTTCTCTAAATGAAAATGATATTTATATTAAATGGTCACTGCTGTTAGAGAAGACTAGGAAGTAGATACATTGCTTAAGAACAGTGAACTAACAGTTAATACTCCAGAAACATCAAGTTCTAATTTTAGACATGTAAGTGTATTGTTTGAAGTATAGAAGTGTACATTTTTCTTCTATTACCACTGGCTATGAGCTTAGCCCCAGCCATAAACATTAATCACATCTTCACACTACTCTATAATGTAGAGAATGTTGTAAGAAGAGAATATACTAAACAGTATAGAGATGATTAAGACCATGAGCTTGGGAAACCAAAGGAAGAATGATACACAGAGAAAGCAAATATATGAAGGAACATGCTGGAAACACAACAGAACCTTGGCTATGAAGACTTTTCAGGGTTTTGTTATTCAAGGTCTATAGTATGTACTGAATTTTAATTTTAGTAATGATTCATGGGAAAATGGTATACATGAGCTTATCGCCGCTCTAATGCGATTCTTGTTTGCTGGGCATTTAAATTTCACCAAAACATTGACTTTCCAATATTTGTAGACTATGCATTAATTTTTCCAAAGGTTCAAAGTTCTTTAAATAATCATCAGTTCAGTTTTGTAGATTGAGAAATGTGATAATATTGGTCCTACAAAATGAATCTAACATAGCACACATATCAACTTGAAATAATTTGAACAGACTTTGTACTATAATTGTAATTAATTTGTATAACTATTTAGAGTAGAAAATATTCACATTATTTCTCCCATTAATATTTTCAGGTATATACTGAGAAACTGGAAGTAGCAGAGATATTAGTGATTCTAGATTTTATTACAAAATCTTGGAATTTATCCCGCACAAATAAAAGGAGAAAACTTCTTCTATTTTTAGCCCCTCTTGAAATGTAAATATAATATTACCAAAAAGAAAATAAATGCATACATTCTCTTTATTCACTCAACCTCTAGGTAAACTTTGTAGTTTTCACTGGGTCTTATATCACACAGAGGAAAAAATATAAATTTTTGGCACGAATTATTCTATATTTTAATATTCCTATTTCTCATATTATTATACTATACCCTATGTATTAAATTACCAAGGGACTATGGTTGGTGATAAAATATTTTTAAGATACATTCAATTTTGAACTTAATATTAATCATTAAAAGTCTAATTACATAAGAAAACATCATTACACATTTTGAAAGTGTGAATAAACATGTCAGTTAAAAAAAACTATGTACTTGTATTTTAATTGAATGTTTAATACAAATTTAAGAGATCTGTTTTTATATCTGTGTTTCTAATTCCATATTAAACACATCAATAATAAAATAAAATAGAGCAAAATATACAAATAAAAAATTGTTAAAGATGTATTTAAAATAAATATTACTAATTGCTATCTACTTATTCTAACTTATTTTCCTGAGAAATCAGTACCATTAATCTTAAAATAATAAGAATTAGTGAAAAGGGGCAGAAAAGTTGTAAGTCATATACAAAATGAATTATACACCAAGTGAGAAGTCTCATACCAAACCTTTATAATCAAGAAAATGCTCTTAAAAGCAGTGGCAAAATGCAAAATTATTGCACAAGTATAATCATATTCAAGTTATCTCTCAAATACTTAATCTACAAAATCTTTATGTTAAAATAACAGCAGCAGCAAAAATAACTAATATTTATTTACTACCATTTGCTAAACACTTTCCTAGTATTATCCCTTAATCCTCACAACAATTCTAATATATCTCTATTTAAGTGAAGCTTAGAAAGGTTAAGTAACAATAAATTTGCACAGATAGTGCAAAACCAGAATTTGAGTCTGAATGAACCTTGCATGATACCAATATTTAGAAGATGGTTAAATAGTGTAATTGTTTGTGGACTTTGGGGATTTTTCTTTAACACCACAGGCTCAGTTTCTTCATATCCTATGTATCTTAATTTGCAAGAATGTATAGTTATATTAAAATTACATAAAATTATATTATCTATGTAAAAATCCTACTACAGAATTTCTTAAGAAGGCAATTGTTCTACTCATAATTGCTCACCATCAGACTCCAAGAAACCTCTTCTGCTACTAGTATTCCCACTCTCTATACCCTTTGTGTCTGCTCAGTAAGCATTGCACATAGCTTAGTAATTTCCATGAGTTGTATTTGCAGGAATGTGCTGTATTGAACAAATACAGGAATTAAAAATATGCATTAGAAACCTTGATCAACCATTATATAATAATAAAAAGGGACTGAGAAGCAGAATATAAACTATTACAGTCAAAGAAGAATGGAAGAATACCAGTGTACACCTAAGAATATTGATTCTAGAAAAACATTAGAAAAAATAATGACTGGATATAGACTATCTGCTAATGATTACTAACGTTCTCTAAGCCCTCCAACATAAGGATTTCCTTGGATATATACGTATGGAGTGACAGTTAACACTGAAACAGTCCCTGCATGCATATACACACATACAAATAAGTGGCAGGGTTTTTATTATTTTATTCATTATTTTTCACCAAGAGAACAATATGCATTGTTCTGTGCTCTTTTCTTTTGTGAATTTGTAAGTTGGGGATTTTTTTCTTTGGTTTGCTTAACTTTTAATGTAACTTTAAAATGTAGGGTTTTCAAGTATTATGGGACATGAAATAGTTATATTGCATAAAAAATGTTTCACATATAACATTGTCACATAGCTTTGATGGCTAAGTAACTTACTGAATTTGGTATTTCAGATTGAGGAATTTAAGCTATTTCTATAGAAAAGGTGACAGTCATTCTTTAATGGTACTTGAAACCTGATGAAACTACATAAATGACAAAAAAGGGGTGCAAGTGTAGCTAACCGATTTTGAAAAATGGGGCAGGGAGGGATGGCTAAGAGGATAAGACACCATTAATACAATTTCAAAAGGGCTCAATTTCACAAGAGATGGCAAAATCCAAAATCACTGCTCTGTGGGTTTATACAGTAATGTTTTCTAAACTTATTTATGAAGTAAACAGAAAAGTTCGCCTCTAGAGAAAAAGGTATTAATCTAAGTTTCATAAACATCACAAACTTATATGCAAGTTTGATAGCCATTTGCGTTACTTAAATACAAAATTTGGCCTCTTTAAAAAATGAGAGTCCAGGAAAAATATGAAAGGAATTTTGAAAATCACATTATTCCACTTCTCCTTGAAACATATATCTTTGTCAAATCACGAGGAAATAATTTGCTAACACTGAGATCATTCTCCTTAAAAGTGAAAGGGGGAAGGTAGTGCGTTTTTTGTTGTTGTCAGTTTGTTTGTTTGTAGACAGAGTCTCCCTCTGTTGTCCTGACTGGAGTGCAGTGGGTGTGATCTCAGACTCATGGCAACCTCCACCTCTGGGTCCAAGTGATTCTCCTGCCACACCCTCTCTAGTAGCTGGGATAATAGGTGTGCACCACCACATCCAGCTAATTTGTTTGTTTTGTTTTGTTTTGTTTTTAGCAGAGACAGGTTTCACCATTTTGGCAAGGCTGGTCTCAAACCTCTGGTCTCAAGTGATTCACATATCTCGGCCTCCCAAAGTGTTGGGATTATAGGCTTGAGCCTCTGCACTCTGCCAGTAATGCATAAAGATAAATCATTTCTAAAAAGATTACTAGTAATGCAGCAAATATATACAACCCCTGGTCTTCTTTCAGTCATTTAGTATTTTTTTTTTATTATATTTTAAGTTCTGGGGTACATGTGCAGATTGTGCAGGATTGTTATATAGGTATACACATGCCATGGTGGTTTGCTGCATCCATCCCCTGTCACCTACATTAGGTATTTCTCCAAATGTGATCCCTCTCCAATCCCTTGTCCCCCTGCTATCCCTGCACTATCCCCTTAACCTCCCCAGAGGCCCCAGTGTGTGATATTCCCCTCCTTATGTCCATGTATTCTCATTGTTCAACACCCACTTATGAGTGAGAACATATGGTGTTTGGTTTTCTGTTCTTGTGTCAGTTTGCTGAGAATGGTTTCCAGATTCTTCCATATCCCTGCAATGGACATGAACTCATCCTTTTTTATGGCTGCATAGTATTCCATGGTGTATATGTGCCACATTTTCTTTATCCAGTTTTCTTTATCATTGATGGGCATTTGGGTTGGTTCCAAGTCTTTGCTATTGTAAACAGTGCCACATACGTGTGCATGTGTCTTTATAATAGAATGATTTATAATCCTTTGGGTATATACCCAGTAATGGGATTGCTGGGTCAAATGATATTTCTATTTCTAGATACTTGAGGAATCACCACACAGTCTTCCACAATTGTTGAACTAATTTACACTCCTACCAACAGTGCAAAAGCTTTCCTATTTCTCCACATCCTCTCCATCATCTGTTGTCTCCTGATTTTTTAATGATCGCCATTCTAACTGACATGAGATGGTATCTCACTGTGGTTTTGATTTTCATCTCTCTAATGACCAGTGATGATGAGCATTTTTCCATATGTTTGTTGGCTGCATAAATGTCTTCTTTTGAAAAGTATCTGTTCATATTCTTTGCCCACTTTTTGATGGGTTTGTTTTTTTTCTTGTAAGTTTGTTTAAGTTCTCTGTAGATTCTGGATATTAGCTCTTTGTCTATTTGTAGATTGCAAAATTTTTTCCCATTCTGTTGGTTGCCAGTATACTCTAATGATTGTTTCCTTTGCTGTGCAGAAGCTCTTAAGTTTAATTAGATCCCATTTGTCTATTTTGGCTTTTGTTGCCATTGCATTTGGTGTTTTGGTCATGAAGTCCTTGCCTATGCATATGTCCTGAATGATATTGCCTAGGTTTTCTTCTAGGGTTTTTATGGTGTTAGGTCTTGTGTTTAAATATTTAATCCATCTGGAGTTAATTTTTCTATAAGGTGTAAGGAAGGGGTCCAGTTCTACACGTGGCTAGCCAGTTTTCCCAACGCCATTTATTAAACCATTGCTTGTTTTTGTCTAGTTTGTCAAAGATCAGATGGTTGTAGACGTGTGGCATTACTTCTGAGGTCTCTGTTCTGTTCCACTGGTCTATATCTCTGTTTTGATACCAATACCATGCTGTTTTGATTACTGTAGACTTGTAGTATAGTTTGATGTCAGGTAGCATGATGTCTCCAGCTTTGTTTTTTGCTTAGGATTGTCTTGGCTATGTGGACTCTTTTTTGGTTCCATATGAGGTTTAAGGTGGTTTTTTCCACTTCTGTTAAGAAGGTCAATGGTAGTTTGATGGGGATAGCATTGAATCTATAAATTACTTTGGGTAGTATGGCCATTTTTACAATATTGATTATGTATTTTTGTATAATGTTTCTTCAATTCTATTTTTTTAATCATTGGATCATGTCTCATTAGTAAGTATACCAGATGAAAGAATTCTGGTGTTTTGGACATATTGGATATGGTCTCTGAAGATACCCAATAATTTTTAAGGGAGCATAGTTCCATTTTAAGCATTGTATATAGTTTATGATACGTTTTATAGTTTTCCTTGTTTAAATGATTCACATTTTCTTTTTTAAATGATTTTCTCTCAGCCTAATCTGAGCCCTAATTTATTATAAAGTTGCTTGTGTAAATAAAATTATGAATAAAGGTATTGTGAAAAGTATCAGGTGATAATAGCTAAAGAATGACTGAGTTTCTTATTTGGCAAAAATATAAACAGAAATCTACTCTCTGTGCTAAATATGTTCAACAATCAATTTTATAGTTGTTAATAAGTTTTATACTTGTTAATTTTTTTTTCTCAGTTATTGGATACAAAACAAAAGAGCTGCCACAGTCATCACATTTGCAGTTTTATGGTAGGCAAAATAAAAGATTTTCAGGGTATGTACAGAGTGGATATGTGAGTAACAAATCAGCAAATGGTTCAATTTTGCATTAGGATAAAAAACTTAAATGTATAAAAAATCCATAAACTCTGAAAATGCATTTTTGTTGATTGGGAAAAAAAAGTAAGGGTATGAATTTATTGATATCAAGATTAAGAACCATACAGTATATTTTTAAAAACTAACGATATATGTAAAATAAGACTCCTTAAGACAATTTTAACATAAATCACCTTTGAAGTACTCCTCTTAAGTGTTCCTTTGAATCTCTACTTGACCATCAATCCTCCTCTCAGAGTAGCTCATTTTTATCTATGACTAATTTTGCTTTTTAGAAAATGTCTTTCTTACACGTGGTGCTAAACCGTGCCTATGTATCTTCTAACTTTCTAGTTTCATTTGTTTTGTCCCTGAGATACTAATATCTATTCCACTATTCTACTTTAAATACCTCTGTAACCAGATAAGATGGAAAGATGGAGATTAATCTCAACTGCTGATTCTCAGTGAAGCTCATATCTGGAAATTATATATATGCATAATTATATTTATACATACATACATATTTCTGTATATGTATCAATTATCTATCTATATATTTAAATTGATAATTGATGTTAACATTTTACCTTTTAGAAAATATCTTTTAGAAAATTTTGCCTTTTAGAAAATGTCTTTGAAAGAAAGACATTTTCTAAAAGGCAAAATTTTCTAAAAGATACTGAGCCTGTGTATCTTCTAACCCTCTAGTTTCATTTCTTGTTTTGTCCCCCAGCTATCAATATCTATTCCATTATTTCACTCTAAATACTTTTGTAACCAGATAAAATGCAAAGACAGAAACTAATCTCAACTGCTGATTCCCAGGAAAGCTCAGATCTGGAAATTATATATATACATAATTATATACATATGTAATTACATAAATATGTGTGTATGTGTTTACATGTGTTAATTATCTATATGGATTTAGACAGATAAATGACAATTCACCGTATTATAATATATAGATATATAATTAATATTTTCTATCTCTACATATACACATATATATCTCAGATGTAGATATAGATATAGAATTTTTCCATATGGTATATTTGCAAATTAGTTATTGTCTAATAGTTAAAAAACAGACCTGCTGGAGCATAATGTATATCAGACATAGATACACAATTGGGAGCAACTTAAATAAAAGCTGATAAATTATTGAGTAAACAGAGAGGCTGAAGTAAGATTCAGGGGAAAGCAGCAGTCGCTGGCCACAGAGGTTCAGCACAATGGTCAGGGAATAGGCTGTGGGGATAGCATTTTTCTCTAGCACATTGCCATGGAAGATCTATGCCTGCTGCTCTTTCTGGACAGAAAAATAAGATAGGATTTAAATAAATTAGAATTTTAATAGACATCCTATGTATATGTGTGTTCACACGTGTTTGTATGCACAAGCCAATTATCCCATCATTGTTCCATTTTTCTGCAGTTTACTACTTCTAAGGCATTTTATATTCTAGTATAGGATTTTTTTTGTAAGGGGGGGCCACTATTTTTTAATCTCTATTAGTTCCCTTTTAATTTCAGGTTGTTGTCATCATTGTTTGTAAAAAGAGACAAGAAAGAAAAATTAAAATTTCATGTGGATTGTTCTAAAATTTGATATCCATTACACATAAAGGCAAATTTCTTCCTGGTTTTCTTATACCTTTTATTTCTAGAGTAACCATGCCACTTACAATAACTTTCTTCAGCAACAAAGGCCCACTATTCTCCCTCCTTTTCAAAAATGAAAAGCTTATCTCTTATCTTCATGTGGATTGATTCAGTTGATTTAGAAAGAAAGACAACTTCCTCTTAGGAAGAGATATTTTGTCTTAGGTAAAGTAACTTAATGGCATAAGGGATGGATGAACCCAAAAGATGAGGCCCCTGTAAGAAGCACATACAGAAGTTTACATTCGAAAAAAATAATTCATCTACATAAGAGATAGCTTTTTGTTTCTGAAAGGGTGGGAGAATAGCCGGCATTCGTTGCTGAAGAAAGTTATTTTAAGGGGAAAGGTTACCCCAGAAATAAGAGATATAAGAAAACCCAGGGAGAAATTGACCTTTATGTATAATGGACATCAAATTTTAGAACAATGATGTTTACTATGTAATTTAAAGGTTTTTTTTTTCATGCTGTTTTCATCTGCTGTCCCATACCTGCAATAAAAATCATTTGAGTAAGTGGCTTTGGTTTGATGATACTTAAGGAAAGAAATGGAGAGCTAATTGGACTAAGTATGACAGTAAAGAGGAGAATGGGATTTCAAAAGGGGATTTCAGGTGGGTGGCATTTGTGAAACAAACTTAAAAATAAGAATTATTAGAATACATTCTAGTAACATCCAATCTTTCCTAAATTCAAAATAATATTACAAAGTTAGAAAATACTAAAGTTCGTTTGATTATAGTTTAACTTTTCTTATTTAAACAAAGTAAAGGGCATTTACAAACATGTTGAAGGTTTGAAACTTTATGAATTTATTTACTTCATAAAAGGCTCTTTAACTTGTAAACAAATTAGAGATTTAGTTAATTGCTTCTAATTTGGTTTACTAAATAAATTGATCTGAAATAAAGTATGGTTTTTAATTATGTTTAGTAAGTTTCACTCATCTCTTCCCAAACTTATTTCACTTCATTCCTTCCTGTTTATACAAACCTACATGTTATTATATTCACAATGTGGGCTGGGCGAGGTGGCTCACACTTATAATCCCAGCACTTTGGGAGGCTGAGGTGGGTGGATCATGAGATCAAGAGATCGAGACCATCCTGGTCAACATGGTGAAACCCCATCTCTACTAAAAACACAAAAAATTAGCTGGGGATGCTGGCGCACACCTGTAGTCCCAGCTACTCAGGAGGCTGAGGCAGGAGAATTGCTTGAACCCAGGAGGCAGAGGTTGCGGTGAGCCAAGATCGCACCATTGCACTCCAGTCTGGGTAACAAGAGTGAAACTCCATCTAAAAAAAAAAAAAATTCACAATGTGTATTTTTCTAAACCCAGCACAAGTAAATATCAATTGGACTCTCTTTAACTTTTCCTAGATATAGTTGTCTAACTTTTTCTTAGAATGTATGCATTGTGGGTAAATTGGTTTGCTAGGACTCCCATGACCACAAACCACAGACAAGGTAGCTTAAATAGTAAGCTATTTTCTCACAGTTCTGGAGGCTAAAAAGTCCAAAATCAAGATGTTGGCAAGGTTGATTTCTTCTTAAGACACTCTCCTTGGCTTGTCGATGGTTATGTTTTCCCCATTGTCTTCACATGGTCTTTCCTCTGTGCGTGTGTCTGTGTCCTAATCTCTTATAAGAAGACCAGTCATGTTAATTTCATCCTGATGACCTCACTTAACCTTAGTTACTTCTTTAAAGGCTTTGTCTACCCAGTCACATTCTGTGGTGGTTTAAGACTTACAAATTTCATGGGAGACAATTTATTCCATAACAAAGGTATGTGATATCAGTTTTTTAGTTTTAATCACTCAGAAACCTAAGGTTCTAAAGTCATAGCTTCATGAATTTGCACTCATGTTTTGGTACAAACTCTAATTTGTTTAAAAAATGAAGAGAAGCTTTATGACATAATAGAAGCCCATGTATTTTCAAACCTTCAGCATTTAGAACATATCTTTTACTTTATCATTGCCTCTGGGAGAAACTTCAGTATCTCATTTGACTCTGATTCCATTGTGTTCCAGGATTACCATGAAGATGGATTGGATATTACACCACACTGGAAAAGTGAAACATCGCATTCAGTTGGTGATCTTCCTGTCATGAAAGTTGCTTGACAGCTCCAATTTTCAATTGAACACATTAAACACCTGGTGAAATTATCAATTAAAAACATCTACTCACCATAGTTATGTGTGTCTAAGTTTCTGCTGTAACTGAGGGAGTTAGAAGGAACACGCCATGCTCTGAGTTCCAAAGTAAGAGTCCTTTATTAATTAGCCAGCGACCGAGAGATGGCTAATGCTCAAGTTCTCTGGGCCCCGAGGAAGGGGCCTGATTATCTTTTATACCTTGATTTAAGTAGGGGAGGGGAGTACCTAGCTGAAGCAGAGTTTTACAGAAGCAGAAAAGCAGGTTAGAGGAAGGGGCTGTGGGCACAGGTGGTTTCCATACAATTACCAAGAAAGGGGGAGAGCAGCCTCCTTCTACACAATGATCAAAGGGAACATTTTTTTTTTTTTTACAATAGCAGGGGGGAGGTATGCCAAGCAGGATGCATTACAATGGTTACAAGTTTTAGGAACAGTATGCTTCAATGCTTCTAAGTGTAGCATGACCCAGTTATGCACCCAAAGGGGGTGTGGTAAGGTGGGGGAAGCCAGGTTGGAGTTTACAGCTAAAATGGAGTCAGTTATGCTGGCCCAGGGTAGGTTATTACACTGTGACTTATGACCTAACTCACAAGCATCTACACATGGTTGTCAATGCCATTAGTTTTGCTAAATTATTAAGACAGTCTTTGTTAAAGATTTAATTTTCCTATGGTTCTACCCTGACCTTGTCTTCAGTTCAATACGGAAGGTATGAAATAATTCTGTTCTCCTTTACCACACAATTTTTTTGGTCAGAACTAGTAGATTCTTGTCATTACAAAGCTGGGTCAAAGTGCATACCACACTCGGGCTTGCTCAAAGTTTTCAGTCATGTGTATGACATTATTCCCTGATTTCAACATTTTTTCATTTTATGTTTTTCTACTTTCATCATTTGGGTTGGTTCCTATATATATTTGAAAATTTTCACGTACTATTAGCTACCATTCCCTAGAATTTCCTCTTTGCAAGTTTTATGTCTGCTTGGATTATCTGAAGATTCTACAAACACTAAAATTCTGGTCCCAATTTTCTAGTTTTTCCTAGTATATCACATCTTCCTTTGACAGTTTGTAGCTTAGCAAATAAATTTTGTGAATATGTAGCTCTTTTGAGTTAACACAAAACCATCATCAAGCAACACAATTCTTGTCAAGAAAACCAAAATCTATATTAATTTTTTAATATCAGGCCATCAAAATTTCTCCTTTAAGGGATCACATTTGAGTTTAAAATATTCTTCCAATCAAAATTACACCATGACAATTTGGCCCTATGTTATTTTTCAATCTTATTCTCATCTATCTTATTTTCACCTTTCAACTTTATTTTCTTTCCATCTTATTACTCCAGTTTTCTCCTTTAATCTAACAAAACATGCCAACATGTCTTTTTTATTTTTTGTAAACAACTTTATTGAGGCAAAATTGACACTAAGAAGCTGAACATATTTAATGTACATTATTTAATGAGTTTGGCATCAATGCATCCGGAAGCTATCACTATAATGAGGGGAGTAGATATATTTATCTCCAAAAATTTCTTTGTGTCCCTTTTTCATTGCTTTCTTTTGTTTCATGGTAAATGCTTAACATGTCTGTTCTCTTAACAAAGTTTTAAGTGTGTAGCACAGTATTATTGACTATAGGTACTATACTGTTGAATAGATTTATAGAATTAATTTATCTTAAATAACTGTAACTTTATACCACATCGCCACATTCTCCTTCCCTTGGTCGCTAGTAACCACCTTTGTACCTTTGTATTTTCTAATTCCATGAGCTTGATTATTTTTGGTGTAATATATAGGTGGAATTTCGTAAAATTTGTCCTTTTGTGACTGACTTATTTTACTTAGCATAATGGTGTTAATGTTTATCTATCTTGTCACACATGGCAAAATTTCCTATTTTTAAAAAAATAAATAATAGTCTGCTGTATGTCTGTATGATATTTTCTTTGTTCATTCATCTATCAATGGATATTTGGGCTGATTCCATAGCTTGACTATTAAGTGTAGTGCTACAATGGTCATTGAAGTATAGATCTCTTAGAGATTCTGATTTTGATTATTTTAGGTAGATACCCAGGGAATGAGATTACTGGATCATGTGGTCTTTCATTTTTAATTGGTGGACATTTTTTGTACAATTTTTCATAGCAATTGCATCATTTTTGAATTGTCACCAATGGTGAGATAGGCTCCAAATTTTTCCTTATCTTCACCAACACTGTTATGTTTTGTTAATAGCCGTCCTAACTGATGCAAAGTTATATCTCATTATGGTTTTGTTTTGTAACTCTCTGATACTGATGTTAAACATCTTTTCATATACCTGTTGACCATCCATATGCCTTTTTTACTTTGAGAAATGTCTATTAAGATTTTTGTCCATTTTTAATGAAATAATTATTATGCTTTTGAGTTGTGTAATATTCTATTTTGTATATTTCTTGTTATATACATGGTTTGCAAATACTTATTTCATTTAATAAGTTATCTTTTCATTTTATTGATTTTTTCTCTTTACTATACAGAAATTTTCTCAGTTTGCTGTATTTTATTGTGTACTTTTTAATTTTGATGGCACATCTAAGAAATTATTGCCCAGCCCAATATCAATAAGATTTTCTCCTATTTTTTTACAGTGATTTTACAGTTTTAGGTCTTAAATGTAAATCTTTAATCTATTTTAATTTGATATTTGAGTATGTTATAAGATAAGGGTCCAATTTAACAATTCTTTTTTTCCCAAAATATATTTTAAACTTCCCTTCTTTGGTGTTTTCATAAAACTGTTTACTCGATCTGGAATAGCACTTTCTTTTATTCAATTTGTCAAGCATTTTTATATTTTCCAATGTCCCTATTTAGACAGTAGCTTCACAGGAAATTTCCAGGTTATCTTCTATAATCTGTGCCTAATTCTCCACATGTCTGCAAGGGAAGTATGGCAATCTCTTTATCTCTATAAGCAAGAATCAGCAAAAATATTTAAAATATTGTAATTATTTCTTAGGACCAGTATTTAAATTCTCCATCAATGTATCTAAACAGGGTTGATTTCATTGCAGTATAATCTGTGAAGTTGTGTGGGGATCAGTGCTCAAAATGTCCTGCACCTGGAGTTAATATTCTGCGATTATCATTTTGAAATTCTTAATATTTTTATTTTTGAGTTCCATATTGCAAATGAAATCCCACCAGATAATGTGGACTGGGAGTAGGTAAGGCCAGATCCAAGTGAGGGCCCTGCAGCATCTGGAGATGGGCAAGGTTGTGGCCATCTCTGACTCAAGTAGCCATCTCTATTGTGCCATCCAGTGAGATTTGTTAGTGCCTCTCAGTCACTCCCATCCACCTATTGAGCACAACCTCTCATGGCATCTGCAATCCCTTGGTAGTTTCTAGCTGCCGTGGTTTGGAGTGGTGAGCTTTGGGGGGGAAAAGGGGAAGAAAGGGAAAACTGACTTCCTGTCACTGGCCAGGGTTTTGGATTTTCATTTTGCATTGAGCCCCTCAAATCATGTAGTTGACCAAGCCTCTAATAAATCTCCCAGTAACAATCTATTCAATGATTAATTCTGTAAGATAATGGAAGTTCTCTTTCCCCAGATACTCACACAGTTTGTTGTGTTTTGTTTTGAGTCGGTCTCACTGTGTTGCCCAGGCTAGAGTGCGGTGCAGGATCACGACCTCCTGAGCTCAAGCAATTCTCCCACCTCAGCCTCATGAGTAATTGGGAACACAGGTGTGTGCCACCATGCTTGGCTATTTTCAGTTGTTTTTTTTTTTTTTTTGGTAGAGATGGAGTCACCTTATGTTTCCCAGGCTGGTCTTAAACTCTTGGGTTCATGCTATCCTACTGCCCTGGCTTCTCAAAGCCTTGGGATTACGGGTGTGAGCCACCATGCTAGCCTCACATGATTTAATACCAAATTAAACAACAGCAACACAGAAGGTTAAAGATACTCCACAGCCATTGATTATACATATTTTTCTCTTAAATGGTTTCAAGAAATACTGCTATTGTATTAAATTGAAATATTATTGAAAATATTTATATGTGCCTGAATAATTAGAAAGCATATTACAAATGTAATCTGAGAAAGATATTCTATATTTCAAAGTTGTAAAGGGACATTTCAATATAAAGTGGTAGACAGAACATGTGTCTAGATTCTAGGCCTCCTTTACACCTGTGTATTATTGAAATATTTTTGGCTCCAAATCTTACCTATTTTTATTTTTTATCCATTTAAACCTAAAAACATGCCCTGAAAATGTATTTGCTCAATAAATCTTAGTCAACTTCTCTCTCTAAAATAATTATCTTCCATTTTTAACTCAGAAAGATTACTGAGCTCCAAATTAGCTTCTAAAATATATCCCTCTGGGCATGACTATAAATCAGGACATTGAAACAAAAAGAATGAAATTAATCTTTACAATTAAGTGGAAAATCTAGACTTTACAGAAGGATCTGAGGAAAGAGTAGATGAGGACTTAGAGAAAAGAAGAGGAAAAAACAGAAGAGGATATAAATGGCATACTGTACATGTTGATGGTTAGGAAGAATTGCAGAAAGCCGTTTTAGGAAAATGGGTGAACTCTGTTATATGGCAGTGGTATATAGTATCCCTCATTAAAATACCCCTAAAACTCTTAAAACGAATACACTGACAAAGCTTTGAGCAGTAAGTTTGTACAGAATGACTGATGTGTGCCATGGTGGAGCTCTATGATAACCCATGAGCATGGCATAGTTTATCAACTGGATTAATTCATCAGGAGTAGGAACTCAGTCCAAATTTGTAAGTTTCCTGTACTTCTTTACTGGAGAAAATGAAATAATAATGAACTAGCACTAAAAAATAGGAAATGCCAAGATCACATTAAAATATATAACAGGGGCTATTATTTGTGACATAAAAACTATGCTGAAACAGATTCTATTGACATAGAGATAGAGAACCTCAGGCACAGAGAGGTGCTTTTCCCACTATCCCACAGATTACAAGTGGTAAAAGCAAGATTTGAGCCATGACTCTTCACCTCCCGACCCCATGCTCTTAATCACCACATCATATAACCTCTTTGCACTGGTTCTTAGTTTGTGACATGGTTTGGCTCTGTGTCCCAACCCAAATCTTATCTCGTAGCTCCCATAATTTCCATGTGTTTTGGTTTCAGATGGAGATGAGGAACTTGTTGAGAACAGAACAAAGGTGACACTTACAATGTTTCAGTAAAGAGCCTGGTTCATTTTGCCCCTGCCCTAGAGATCTGTGAAACTTTGAACTTGAGAGAAATGATTTAGGTTATCTGGCTAAAGAAATTTCTAAGAAGCAAAGCATTCAAGAGGTGACTTGGGTGCTGTTAAAGACATTCAGTTTCATAAGGAAAGTAGAGCATAAAAGTTTGGAAAATTTGCAGCCTGACATTGCCATAGAAAAGAAAATCCTATTTGTTGAGAAGAAATTCGAGCTGGCAGCTTGCACAAGTAATGAGGAGCCTGATGTTAATCCCCAAGACAGTGAGAAAAAATGTCTTTAGGGCATTTCAGAGGTCTTCACAGCAGCTCCTCTCATCACAGGCATGTATAGAAATGCCTGAATGCCCAGACAGACATTTCCTGCAGGGGTAGGGCCTTCATGGAAAACCTCTTCTAGGGCAGCACAGAAGGGAAATGTGGGGTCAGAGTCCCCACACAGAGACCCTACTGGGGCATTGCCTAGTGGAGCTGTGAGAAGAGGGCCACAGTCCTCCACACTCCAGAATGGTAGATCTACTGACAGCTTGCACCGTGAATCTGGAAAAGCCACAGACACTCAACACCATCCAATAAAGGCCCCTCCAGGAGGGAGGCTGTACACCGAAAAGCCACAGGGGAGGAGGTGCCCCAGACCATGCGAAACCCGTCTTTTATATCAACATGACCTGGATGTAAGACATGGAATCAAAGGAGATCATTTTGGGAGCTTTAAGATTTGACTGCCCTGCTGGACTTTGGACTTGCGTGGGACCTGTAGCTCCTTTGTTTTGGCCAATTTCTTTAATCTGGAATGGCTGTATTTACTTAATGCCTGTACTACCATTGTATCTAGGAAGTATCTAACTTGCTTTTGATTTTACAGGCTCCTAGGCAGAAGGGATTTGCCTTGTCTCGGATGAGACAAGGGATTTGCCTTGTCTCGGATGAGACTTTGGACTGTGGACTTTTGAGTTAAGGCTGAAATGAGACTATAGGGGACTGTTGGGAAGGCATGACTGGTTTTGACATATGAAGATATAAGGTTTGGGAGGAGCAGCAGAGGAATTATATGGTTTGGCTTTGTGTGCTCACCTAAAATGTCATCTTGTAGCTCCCATAATTTCCACGTGTTATGAGAGTGACCTAATGGGAGATGGTTGAATCATAGGGGCAGGTCTTTCCCCTGCTGTTCTCATGATAGTGAATGGGTCACAGGAGATGTAACGGTTTTAAAAATGGGAGTTTCTCTGCACAAACTCTGTTTTTTGTTTGTTTGTTTGTTTTTGTTTGCCTGCTGCTATACACGTAAGATGGGACTTGCATCTTCTTGCCTTCCACCACAATTGTGAGGCCTCTCCAGCCATTCAGAACTTTGAGTCCTATTAAATCTCTTTCTTTTATAAATTGTGCATTCTCAAGTATGTCTTTATCGACAGTGTGAAAATTGAATAATACTGTTTGCTAACATGTAAAAATGATTTTAAACTTATTTCAATTTTCCACAAATAGCATGTGAATTACACTAACTGGAATTCCTTTCACTTTCTCAGTCACCATGGGAAAATAAGTAGCCAGAAGTTTAAAACTACTACAATGTTTTTTTTTTTTTTTTTTGCAATAGATGAAGAGTCATACCTCACACATTTTTTTCTTTCTCTCAGTTGCTTGGTACAGTGTAGCATATTTCTCATGGTCCAGCATCAACAAGATGGTATAATTTTAAATGATTTATGCTTACCTATTTTATGTTTATCTTAGTCCAATATATTTGCTTTTCGAGGTGGTGCGGAAGTGATTTTGTTCATTGAGGATTGGTGAATGTAATATTTTCCAATTAAGTAATTGTTTTATCTTCTATAGCAACTTAGATTCTTCACCATTTTTAAAAGTATATTGTCAAAAAAAGAGTAATGCTACCTATATTAGATTTCACAATTATTATTGCACTTCTTGAGCCTTCTACAGTGGATTGGCAGGCTAACTCTACAACATACATTTTGACAGGTGGTTTATTTGATAGATGACATTAGACAAGGCAGAAAATACAGAGGCAGAGACAGACATGGAAAACATGTTTGGATGGTGTTTCACTCTGAATTTAAGTTAATCTTCAGTGACTTCAGCAGTTTAAGTAACAGAAGGCTATTGCCACTGCTGCACGGTTTATTCAGAAATGTATTGTATTTACTTTGGAGCTAATGGTTCAGTGTGTTCCTAGCCAAAACAAACAACAACAGGGTCACATAAAGTATAGGAAACTGGACAGAATATACATTAATTAATTATATATGTATCCTTGAATAAGATGTACTCATTTTTATATGTCCATTCTGGGAACTACACTAGCAGCTTTAGACAACAGTAGCACCTTTGCAGTGCAAGATCTTGACATTAAGTTGTACATGTGTAACTTTACCTGATATGGTAGAAAATTCCAACACAGAATGAAATCTTTACGCATTGCTGCTTAAAACATTTCCTATATTTTAATAGCAGAGCTGTTGATTTGCATGAATGACACAGAGTAATTACGCCTGCACTTCTAGCTTTAAATTGTTAGTGCTTTTAGGTAGGCAACACTAGATAGGCTGCCTCAAATTACATTTGGGATTAGGTGCAAAAAAAGAAAGCAGAAAATATTCACCTGGGATTCCTCAAATGCAGGAATCAGCATCACATGTAATATCAAGTTGATTCCAGGATCGAATGACGTCTGAGATATAAACACAACTTTGTCCATAAAAAGGTATTACGTTTTATTAAAACACAAAACAAATGGTGATTCTTATTATGGGCAATGTATGACAAATTCTAAAATCAAGATAGTAAAAATATTTATGAAGTTATTGCAAAGCCAAAAGATAAGAAAGCAATTTAAAGGGCTTAGGACTGGAGCACTTTTCTGGAAAAATCAGGTTTATAAGTAAATCAAAATAAAACCGTAGTGGATTCTACCTTATTGTCAGAATCTAAATAAAACAAAGGAAGCAGAAAGATAATTAAGCTAAAATTAAAGACAGGTTTCCCGAGGAGAAATTAGTAGATATTAAAAGGAAAACTGGATACATATAAAATGAAAAATGAGATCCTGTTTGCCAGAATAGACCAATATAAAAGGGAAGAATAGGCATACTCACATCTAAATGTTTTTGAGGACATTAGACCACGTGTCTTAATTATTAATGCAGTCCAGGATTAAGCATGTAGCACATATTCAAAGTAGTTCTCACTTGACATAAACAGGAGATTCTTTTGTGTTTTTGACCAAGATCTCTACAACCCCCCACCCCTCAACCTCCCCCACCCTCTGGTAGCCTCCATTCTATTTTCTATCTCTCTAAGAGCAACATTGTTGAGACCACACATTATTGAGATCATGTAGTATTTGTCTTTCTGTGCCTGGTTTATTTCATTTAACATAATGTCTTCTAGGTCCTTCCATGTTGCTGAAATTGGCAATATATCCTTCCCTTTTATGGCTGAATACTATTCTATGTGTATATGTACTACATTTTATTATTCGTTCATCTGCTGGTGGACACTTAGCCTAATTCCTTATCTTGGTTATGGTGAACAGTGGTGCAATCTGCATGGGGATACAGATACCTCCTTGACATATTAATTTCATTTTTTGTACATATATCCAATACTGGAATTTATGGATCATATTGTATTTTTCTTTTAATTTTCTAAGGAAACTCCATGCTGTTTTTTATAATAGCTATACTAATTTACATTCCAAAAAACAATGTATGAGTATTCAAAAATAATACTCAATAAAAGACAGTGTTGAATTTTAAGAATTTATATCTTACACAACTTACTAAAACTCCATAGAGAAAGAATTAAAATTGAAGCTGCTGTTTGAACCATAGCTCTGTCTAGACTCTTCTCTAAATCCATATGAAGAAAAACAAGATAGATTTTTGTCTTTTAGGCTAAAGCTATCATTTAAATCTACCAATCATTTAATTAAGTTCCAGCAATGTACATTTTTGGTGGAGTTGAAGACACTTCATAACAACATCAGTGATGCCCAGTTAAGCAGACACCAAGTGCTTTCACAGAAATTGTGAGATAAGTATCCATTGTTGTTTAAACCTATGAAGAGCTAGGATAATTTGTTATTTACAATGAATAAGTGATATATAGAGAAAATAATTTAAATAAAACGCGTTATCTTCTTATTCAAATATTCTGTTTTAGTGAGCCAGACTAAACCATGCTGCAAATTCCTTTATCTACTTTTGAAATCAGTTCTGCAACAATGCAGCCAGGTAACATCAGTAAAATGGCAGAATAAGAGGTTTACCCACTCATATCCCCCTGATAATCACAATAATTTGGCAGTCATCCATGTACAAGAGTGACTTTGTGAGACTTTAAGGATTCAGGTAGGATCTTGCAGAACAATAATCGAGCCCATTTTAAGGCAGGTGTTTTGATAAGATCAACCCATTCTTAAGTGTCAAGGTCATCAATGATCTTCCTGGATACAGACTAAGAAACAGCCTAATATGGCCTTTTCCTGCCACCAGAACTATCTGCTAAGGAACTATAGAGAAGCCACACTCTCCCATGCCTCCAGTAACAGACCTGTTGACCTTAGTCTTGGTTGTACAACCTAAAGCAGACTGACCTGGCTCCAGCCCCTCCTAGCAGCAGTATAGGAGCAGTCTTTTCCACCCAGGAGTCAGTGGGAGACATGCCTGTTGGTCGACCCAGAAGCAGGCCTGTAAGCCTTAGTCCGACTGAAGATCTAGAAGCACCCCTGTGATACAGCTTCAGCCCTGCTCAGTCATAATCCAAGGGAAATTCTGCCCACCCTGGAACATAGCAGGAGGTACATTTGTACTTCCGGAGGTAGGCCTGTACACACCAGTTTGACGGCGGCCCCAGAAGTGACAAGGTGACTCAGTTTCACCTCCTCTCAGCTATAGTCTGAGGCTAATTCTGCCCACCCAGAGACCCACCTAATGATTCGGCAAACACATTCCCAGGGACCCAGTGGGAGCCATAACCATTTTCACATCTGATAACAAGCTCACAATCTGTGAAAACTCAACTGTGAATCCTGAAGCATACCCTTGTCCTAGCACCAGACCTACTGGCCAAGATCCTAGAAGTAGCCTCATATGCCCAGAGACCCAACAGAATGCATGCCTAACCAAGGCTCTGATGATAAACCCTGCAACCACAGACCTCACTGTAGATCCAGAAGCAGCCCTATAACCTGGCTTCAATCCACTTAACTGAAAACCTATCCACTTACTTTGTAGTCATCCAACAATGAAAGATCTTTATCAGCCAAAACCTTCTGTAAAGACTGGAAGAGATGTTTGTTCTTTCAAATTTATTGAGCCATATTCTTCTTTGGTCTTTAAATTTGAAAAAACAAACATCTCTTCCAGTCTTTACAGAAGGATCATAAAGACTCAGGCAAACATGACACCACCGGGGAAATGAATGAAGCTTCAGTAATATACATCTACAAATTGTCTGACAAACAATTCTAACAAAGCTTAATGAGATGAAGGAGAAATCACATAGGTAATGTAACAAAATCAGAGAATAGTGCATAAATAAAATTAGAAGTTCAATAAAGAACTCATTAACAAAGAACCAAACACAAAGACTCAAGGTAAAGAATACAAAGACAGAACAGAGAACAATAATACAGGGCTTCAATAGCAGACTTTATGAAGCAAAAGAAAAAATCAGAGACCAGAAAGGCATTATTTAAAATTGAGGACTTAAAACAACAAGCAAAAATCAAAAAATTAAATTAAAAAATGGGCAGATGACATGAACAAATAATTCCCAAAGTAATGTAAAAGTTGCCAACATACATAAAAAATGATCGACATCACTAATCATCAGAGAAATGCGATCTAAAACTACAATAAAATATCATCTCACACCAGTCAGAGTGACGATTAAAGAGAACATACATAGCCAAGACAATCCTAAGCAAAAAGAACAAAGCTGGAGGCATCATACTACCTGACTTCAAACTACACTACAAGGCTACAGTAATCAAAACAGCATGATACTGGTACTAAAACAGAGATATAGACCAATGAAACAGAACAGAGGCCTTGGAGGCAACACCACACATCTACAACCATCTGATCTTTGACAAACCTGACAAAAACAAGCAATGGGGAAAGCATTCCCCTGTTTAATAAATGATGTTGGGATAACTGGCTAACCATGTGCAGAAAACAGAAACTGGACCCCTTCCTGACACCTTACACTAAAATTAACTCCAGATGGATTAAAGACTTAAACATAAGACCTAACACCATAAAAACCCTAGAAGAAAAACTAGGCAAAACCATTCAGGATGTAGGCATAGGCAAGGACTTCATGACTAAAACACCAAAAGCATTGGCAACAAAAGCCAAAATAGACAAATGGGATCTCATTAAACTAAAGAGCTTCTGCACAGCAAAATAAACTATTGTTAGAGTGAACCAGCAACCAACAGAATGGGAAAAAGTTTTGCAACCTACTCATCTGACAAAGGGCTAATATCCAGAATCTACAAAGAACTAAAACAGATTTACAAGAAAAAAACAAAAAAAGCCATTCAACAATGGATGAAGGACAAGAACAGACACTTTTCAAAAGAAGACATATATGAGGTTAACAAACATATGAAAAAATGCTCATCATCACTGGTCATTAGAGAAATGTAAATCAAAACCACACTGAGATACCATCTCACACCAGTTAGAAGGGCGATTATTAAAAAATCAGGAGACAACAGATAATGGAGAGGATGTGGAGAAATAGGAACACTTTTACACTGTTGGTGGGAGTGTACATTAGTTCAACCACTGTGAAAGACAGTGTGGTGATTTCTCAAGGAGCTAGAAATAGAAATTCCATTTGACCTAGCAATCCCATTAGTGGGTATATACCCAAAGGATTATAAATTGTTCTATTAAAAAGAGACATGCACACATATGTTCATTGCAGCACTGTTTACAATAGCAAAGACCTGGAACCAACCCAAATACCCATCCATGATAGACTGGACAAGAAAAATGTGGCACATATACACGATGAAATACTATGCAGCCATAAAAAACCATGAGTTTGTGTCCTTTGTAGGGACATGGATGAGTCTGGAAACCATCATTCTCAGCAAGTTGACACAAGAACAGAAAATCAAACACTGCATGTTTGCACTCATAGGCGGGTGTTGAACAATGAGAACATATGGACACAGGGAGGGGAGCATCACACACTGGGTCTGTTGGGGGGGGGACTAGGGGAGGTACAGTGGGGGAGTAGGGTAGTTGGGGAGGGATAACATGGGGGAGATATGCCAGATGTAGGTGACAGGGGGGATGGAGGTAGCAAACCACATTGCCATGTATGTACCTATGCAACAATTCCGCATGATCTGCACATGTACCCCAGAATCTAAAGTATATATATAAAATATATATATATATATATATATATATATATATATATAGTCAAAAAATAACAGATGCTGATGAGACTGCAGAGAAAGGGAACACATACACTGTTGGTCAGAATGCAAACTAGTTCAGCAACTGTAGAAAGCAGTCTAGAGATGTGTCAAATAACTTAAAACGGAAATACTATTTGACCTAGCAATTCTGTCACTGGGTATATACCCAAAAGAAAATAATTTGTTCTATCAAATTTAGGGAGATAAATAATCTTATTAGCCACATTGACATAAAACTAGAAAACAATAATAGGAGAAAAATTGGAAAATTCACAATTATTATTATTATTTCATAAGGAAGGAAATAATAAAGACCAGGGCAAAAATAAATGAAATAGAGACTAGTAAGACAATGGAAAAGCTCAATGATACCAAGAGTTGGTTTTCTGAATGGTAAACAAATTTGACAAGTTTTAAGCTAGGTTAACAGATGGAAAAAAGAATGAAGAAGACTCAATATCATAAATGAATGAAAAGAGATTACAATTGATGACATCAAAATACAAAAGATTATAATACAATAAAAGACTACTATGAAAATTTATATGCCAATTAATTGGATAACTTAGAAGAAATGATTAAATTCCTAGAAACATATAATATACCAAGACTGAATCATGAAGAAATAGAAAATCTAAACAGAACAACAAAGAGTAAGGAGATAAAGCAGTAATTTCAAATCCCCTAACAAGGAAAACCCCAAGACCAGATGGTTTTACCTGGATTCTACCAAACATTTAAATAATAAATACAAACTGTCAGACTCTGCTAAAAAATGAAGAATAGAAAGACTTTCAAATTTATTTTGTAAGTTCAGTATTACCCTCTTACTAAATCCAGATAAGGATACCAAAAGAACAGAAAATTATAGTATATTATCCTCTATGAATATAAATAAATGCAAAAATTGTCAACAAAGCACTAGCAAGTCAAATTGAACAGCACATTACAAAGATCATACACTATGCTCAAAAAGCATTTTTTTCTGAGGTACAAAAATGATTCAACATATTTACATCAATAAATGTGAGCTATGACATTCACAGGATAAAGGAAAAAATTGTATGATCTTCTCAACAGATTCAGAAAAAGTATTTGACAGAATTGAACATATTTTCATGATAAAAGCCTTCAACAAACGAGGTATAGAAGAAATACACCTAAACATAATAAAGACCATATATTATAGGACCAAATAACATCATACTCAATGGTGAAAAGCTGAAAGCTTCTTCCCTAAGATCAGGAACAGGACAAGGTACTGGTTCCCCACCACTTCTATACAGCATAAAACTGCAATTCCTAGCCAGAGCAATGAGGCGAAAGAAGAAATAAAAGGCATCCAAATGAGAAAGGAAGAAGTAATAGTGTCTCTGCAGATAACATGATCTTATGTATAGGAAGCACAAAACACTCTATCAAAAAACAGTAAGAAGTAATAAATGAATTCATTAAAACTATGAGATATGAAGTGATATAAAAATCAGTTGTGTTTCTGTGCACTTACAACAAGCTCTCTGAAGAAAATTAAGAAAATAATCATTTACGATAGAATAAAAAAATACTAAGAAATGAATTTAATCCAGGAGGTAACAGATCTTTTTATCAAAAACTATAAAATATTGATTAAATTGAAGAAGACAAAAATAAATGGAAAGACATCACATGCTCATGGGTTTGAAGAACTAGTATTGTTAAAATGCCTATGCTACCCACGTAATCTAATGATTCATTGCAATTCCTATCACAATTTTAATGGCATTTTTCACAGAAAGAGAAAAAAAAATTCCAAGATTTGTATGAAATGGCAAAAGGCCCTGAAAAACTAAAGCAATACTGAAGAAAAAATAAAAAACTGAAGCCATCACACTTTTATATTTTAAAGTATATTACAACACTAGAATAAAACATTATGATACTAGCACAAAAACAGACATATGGACGGATGGAACACAATTAACAGCCTAGAAATAAACAACCATGGCTAGGTACAGTGATGCATGCCTGTAATCCCAGCACATTGGGAAGCTGAGACAGGAGGATCATTTGAGGCCAGCAGTTTGAAACCAGCCTGGGAAACATAATGAGACCCTGTCACTATAAAAAAAGAAAAAGAATAAAGAATAAACCCCATGTACATGGTCAATTAATTTTTGACCAAAGCACCAAGAACACATAATGAGGAAAAAAAAAAATTATTTTTAACAAATACTGTCGGGAAAACTGTATCCACACACACAAAGGGTGAAAATAGACCTTTGTCTTACATCACACGTTAACATTAAGTCAAAGGCAATAAAAGACCTAAATGTAAAATCTGAGACTTTAAAACTTCTAGAACAAAAAATAGACAAAATTTCCTTATCATTGGTCTTGAAAATAATTTTTTTGATATGAAACCAAATGCACAAAGAAAAGCAAAAATAATCAAATGTGATTACATCAAACTAAAAGATTCTGTACAAGAAGTGAACCAAAATAGTGAAAAGCAACCTACAACATTGCTGAAACTATTTGCAAACCATATATCTGATAAGGGGTAATACCCAAAATACACAAGGGACTCACTCAATTTAATAGCAAAAAATAAATAACTCAATTTAAAATGGACAAAAAAAAATGAATTTTAACAAATAAGAAATAGCCAACAGATGCACACAAAAGTATTCAACATGACCAATGATAATGGCAATGCAAATTAAAGTTACAACAAAATATTACCTTCCCGGTGTTAAAATGGCTATTACCAAGAAGACAAAAGATAACAAATGTTGGCAAGAATATGGAGAAAATAAAATTCTTGCACACTGTTGTGGGGAATGTAAATTGGTACAGCCATTATAGAGAAAAAGTATAGACTTCCTAAAATATTAAAAATAGAATTACCATATTATCCAGCAGTCCCACTTCTGGGTATCTATGCAATAGAATTGAAATCAGGATCTCAAAGAGATACCTACACTCCCATGTTCACTGCAACATTATTTACGATAGTCTGAATGTGAAACAACATAAATGTCCATTCATGGATGATTGCCTAAAGAAAATGTGAGATATACAGATAATAAATAGGAGATATAGATATATATTCATACACACTCACACATACCCACACACACACACGGTGGTCTATTGTTTAGCTTTGAAAAAAAAGAAAATCCTGCCATTTGTGATAACATAAATGAACCTGGATGATGATTATGCTAAGAGAAATAATCAGATACAGTAAGACAAAGACTTTATGTCCTTGCCTATATGTAGAATCTAACAGAGTATAGAATGGTGGTTGCCAGGAGCCTGGAGTTGGAGAAAGAGAAAAATATTGGTCAAATGGTATAAAGTTTCAATTATGAGGTTAATAACTTCTGAGGATCCAATGTACAGCAACATGACTCCAGTTAAAACAACTATATTTTATACACAAAATTTGCTAAAGAGTATATCTTAAGTGTTCTCACCACAATGAAAAAAAATAGGAACCATGTGAGCTAGCTGATGTGTTAATTAGCTTGATTATACTAAGCATTTAACAGTGTATACATATATCAAATTGTCACATTGTACACTTTTAATATATACAATTTTATTGCCAATTACATCTCAATAATGTTGGCAGAAATCAAACACTGCAGCCCAAAGACTTGCTATGATTCTAATTCCTCATCTGATTCTTAGATCTTAAAATTTGTGTAAATGCAGAAAAAGAGAAACAACAGATCAGAACAAACCATTCCACCCATCCATGGAAGATTTTCAGTGCTTCAAACTTTGTCCTATATCTGGCAAGGCTCCTTTTACCTGGTGATTAGAAGCAACTGCTTTCTAATCAGTACCATAATCTGCAGCTTCCTTTCTGGGGGGTAAGAGCCTTGAGAAGTGAAATATAATAAAACGAATCTAATGTTTATCTTGAAATAAAGGCTTATTATTATCATCATTATTATTTATCATTATTTTAACAAAATGCCAAAGCTAAGAGATTAACAAAAAGCCAAAGCTAAGAGATTAAAAAATAGATTACTGCCAGAAGATGACGGATGGTGAAGTGGTCAACTTTAAAAGGAATACGTTGGAAGAACATTTATGGTGATGAAACTGCACTGAAAGTTATTGGGATGAAAGATATGTGACTCTAAGCATGTGTTAAAATTCATAGAGCTACAATACTGAGTTTGAATGCATGAAAACTAAAAATAAAGATAAAAGACACATAAAGATGGTGAGAGATCCTAGGATGGAATGCGACTGTGACAAGTGAATGTTTCATAGATATATGATATATACTGTATTATTAATAGAAGGGTTAGAGAAAGAATACAGGAGGTTTTCTAACTTTGAAAATGGTGTTTTGACTGGAAACTATGCAACTAAAGACAAATGGAACTTTTTATATAAACCACTCAAAATTTAATTGGTAAATTTGTATTTCATGAAGACATAATTATCAATTCTTCTTTACATATGGACTGAACAAATAATTAAGTGGATGGCAAATGTTGGGAGTCAGGTATCTCACTCTCGGGGAAAGAAGCTACAGAAAGACAAAAAGGAAAGACTAGCCTGGACCTGGTGTTCTTCAATCAGAGTGAGAGATATTAGTGTGAACTCATGTTTAGCTATATTTAAATAGATAACTAGATAAATGATATAGACAGAGAGACAGATTAAACATACAGATATGTGAATATTCATAAGTTAGTATATACAAAGAAATTAAATGGCTTTATACTCTAAGAGGGTTTAGACACAGTGATACCCCAGTAGCAATGAGCATACCTAGCATTCAGATATTTATTCAAAAATACCATGCACCAATAAAAAGAACCAGAATTCTTGGTAAAGTGATTGATACTAGGACCGGGACATGAAAAATATAAGATAAGATCAGAGCAACCTATAGTACTGGAAAGTAAAAATGTGCTCAAAAACCAAAAAACTGTATATTCCAAAGTAACACAGGAATTCACCCTAGGGATTCTCCAGGAGAGATTCCCTACTGGAACAATTTCTGCAACAAAAAACCAATATAGTATTGGATTACATAGCCAAGTTTAAAATATATAGTAATAAGTTTCTACTAATATCAATTATTAAGTAATTAAGTAAGTAGAAGAGGCAAATCCTCCATACAAAAAAAAATCACAAATATTATACGTATGTATATATGACTTCCCTCTCAAGGTGCTGGAATTTAAGCCCTTCTTGAATGTGAGCAGAACTTAGTGACTAACGTCCAAATAATAAAATATTGAATGGTGAAAACAGCAACTTTATAGTGATGAACTCTTGCAGACACTAACTTAACCAAATAAGAAAAGTTAATCCTACCAGTAATATTGTATGAATATACTGTAACCCCTGGTAGGGTATAATGCAAAAAGGACTTTTCCTGTGTGATAATTTCTCCAAAACCCATCACCCAAGTCTAATCATTAGAAAAACCTCAGACCAACCCAAATGGAAAAACATTCTACAAAATATTAACCAACAGTCTTCAACATTTTCAAAGGCATGAAAAACAAAATAAATTGAGGAATTGTCACAAAACGAAAGAGAATGACAGAAGAGACATGACAACTAAATGCAATATTGTATCCTGAAATAGAAAACGATTATCAGTAAAAAAATTAGTTAAGTATGAGTACATTCTGGAATTTAGTTAATAGTATTACACAAGTGATACTTTCTTAAATTTGACAAATGTGTGAAGGTAATGTAAAATTATAACAAGGGAAACTTGAACTGAGTAAGGAATATATGAAATCTCTTTGCAATATGTTTGCAGTTATTTTATACATTGACAATTATTCCATAATTTAAAAAGTCTGTAAAGCAGCAAATTTTATTTAAGTCTATCAAATTGATAATTATTGTATTATTCTAATCATAAATGTTTTATTTTTAATTATTATGAATACATAATTGTACATATTTTTGGAGTACATGTGATTTTTTGATACAGGTATATAATCTGTAGTGATCAAATCAGGGTAATTGGAGTACATATGACCTCAAGAATTTATCATTTATTTGTGTTAGAAACATTAGAGTTCCACTCTTTTAGTTATTTAAAATATAAAATAAATTATTGTTAACTATTATCACCCTATTGGGCTACTGAATATTTGATTTTATCAACTTACATTAAATTTTTTTTAGTGTACTTTGACTATGAAATGAGATATAATGAGAGTTTAAAATCACCTAACTGAAAAACAGAAAAATATACATTCCCTGCACAGCTGAGTTCAGTGTGTATAAATATTTAAACTCTCTAAAAGTAAACAAATGCATTTGCCATAGTTCATTGCACAGTTTTGTTAAGTATTCACATTGGTTTTAGGCCAATACTTATAATCACCATTTATAAAGATATTTTACAAGAAAACAGTCACAGAAAAAAATATTTTTAGACATTGTTTGTAACATATTTTAACCTTATGTTAGAAAATATGAACATTGTGGTTTTAAAATATATTTTGATGTCTAAAGGGCAAATTTCCTCATTATCCTTCTATTTGAAATTATCTTGAGTAATTTTGCAAGCATATTATTCCAGAAGTATTATAGAATCATTTTATTAAGTTTATGTAAATTTCACTGGGTTCTGTAATAGGAAGACAAGTACTGAATTTAATTTAATAGATTTGATCAATTTCAAAATATATAATCTCCTAAGGCCAAGTGCATGTCATTTTTTTAAATTTTATAGTTTTTAACAGCATAGTTCCTGAATTGTCCTTTTTAAGTCTTTTTTTCCCCCCTTTTAAGAATAAACCAATTCATTTTGCTTGGAACACTGACTACATATTTCAGAAATAAAGTCTTTGCTGACCAGTTATATAGAATTAACCCAGAAGGTTCAATTTGCCAAAGGGAGCTTATTTAGCCCTTACAAAATGTTTTTAAATCACGCAATAGGTTCCAAGAATGTGACTAATATGACACTATATTTCCATCACAAAACTTATGCAATTGTTATTTTAAAACGGATTATTGCACTATGATTACACAAGGTGCTAAGCAAAAGTATATTGGCATTGAATTTCTGTGTATGCTATGTTTGATACTCGTGTATAATTTTATCTAAACAGACATGGGGAGGCCTACATTACAAAATTACAGTAAGAGGCTGAAGGATCGCTTGGCTAGGAGTTCAAGACCAGCCTAGGCAACATAGTGTCACTCTGTCACCCAGGCTGGAGTGCAATAGAGTGATCTTGGCTCAATGCAACCTCCACCTCCTAGGCTCAAGCAATTCTCCTGCCTCAGCCTCCTGAGAAGCTAGGACCACAGGCATGTACCACCACATCCAGCTAATTTTTGTATCTTTAGTAGAGACAGTATTTCACCATGTTGGTCAGGCTGGGTGAGACCCTATCTTTACAAATTTGTTTTTAGAAAATTAGCCAGGCATGGTGGCATATGCATGTAGTAATAGCTACTCAGGAGGCTGAGATAGGAGAATTGCATGAACCTAGGAGTTTAAAGCAACAGTGAGTTACAACTCGGCCACTGTAGTACAAAGTACAGCGTGGGGTGCCAAAGTGAGACCCCATTCCTCAAAGAAAAAAAAAGAGACCCAAAACAATAATAAAAATAATAATAAAGAACCAGTACAGAGTTACTGCAGTCTGAATCAATGAACATTTACAAAACAATTATGGCAAGAGCAATATACAAAGAAGCATGTAAAACCGGAAGTACAAATTAATATAACAGTCATCTCCAATATGTAAAAATTTAATGTGTAAAACATCTAACCATGAATTTTTGTTGTTGTTGTTGGATTTTTTTGTTTTGTTTTTGTTATCCTAAGCAAAAAAGGAAAAGAAAAGAAAAAAAACACAAAGTGGGAGGCATTGGGCTGACTGACTTCAAACTATACTATAAGTCTACAGTAATCAAAACAGCATGGTACTAGTACCAAAACAGAGATGTAGACCAATGGAACAGAATAGATACCTCATAAATAACACCACACATCTACAAACATCTGATCTTTGACAAACCTAACAAAAACAAGCAATGGGCAAAGGACTCCCTATTTAATAAATCGTGTTTGGAAAACTGGCTGGCCATATGCAGAAAGCTGAAACTGGATCCCTTCCTTAAACCTTATACAAAAATTAACTCCAGATGGCTTAAATGTTTAAACATAAGACCTAACACCATAAAAACCCTAGAAGAAAACCTAGGCAATATCATTCAGGACATAGGCATAAGGTAAGGCACTTCATGACTAAAACACCAAAAGGATTGGCAACAAAAGTCAAAATAGACAAATGGGATCTCATTAAACTAAAGAGCTTCTGCACAGCAAAAGAAACTATCATTAGAGTGAATCAGCAACCAACAGAATGGGAAAAATTTTTGCAATCTACCCATCTGACAAAGGGCTGATATCCAGAATCTACAAACAACTTAAACAAATTAACAAGAAAAAACAAACAACTCCATGAACAAGTGGGCAAAGGATAAGAACAGACAGACATTTTTCAAAAGAAGACATTTATGCAGCCAACAAACATATGAAAAAAGCTCATCTCCACTAGTCATTAGAGAAATGCAAATCAAAACCACATTGAGACACCATCTCATGCCAGTTAGAATGGTGATCATTAAAAAATCTGGAGACAACAGATGCTGGAGAGGATGTGGAGAAATAGGAACTCTTTTACACTGTTGGTGGTAGTGTAAATTAGTTCAACCATTGTGGAAGACAGTGTGGTGATTCCTCAAGGAGCTAGAAATGGAAATTCCATTTGACCCAGCAATCCCATTAGTGAATATATATCCAAAGGATTATAAATCATTCTACTATAAAGAAATGTGCACAGGTATGTTCATTGTAGCAATGTTTACAATAGCAAAGACCTGAAACCAACCCAAATGACCATCGATGATAGACTAGACAAGGAAAATGTGGTACATATACACCATGGAATATTACACAGTTATAAACAACGATGAGTTTGTGTCCTTTGTAGGGACATAGATTAATCTGGAAACCATCATTCTCAGCAACCTGACACGAACAGAAAACGAAACACTGCATGTTCTCACTCACAAGTGAGTGTTGAGCAATGAGAACACATGGACACAAGGAGGAAAACATCACACACTGGGGCCTGTCAGGGGATGGGTGGCTAGGGAGGGGATACAAGCGGGCAGGGAATAGGGGGAGAGATAGCATTAAGAGAAATACCTAATGTAGATACGGGGTGATGGATGCAGCAAACCATCATGGCATGTGTATACCTATGTAGCAAACCTGCACATTCTCCACATGTACCCCAGAACTTAGAGTATAATAATAATAAACTCTTTTTCTTAGGATAACAATTTTGGGAAATTTTCTCACTGCTGTGGGTGAGGTTTTATTTTACATCACTCTCCTATCTATGATTCTGATACAATAAATCTACAAGTTCTTTTTTCACAATAAAACAACTAGCTAAACTTATTATTTCTGTGCTTATTCAGTTGATTATCATATATTTTTATGTAGCTAATCCTATCACCTGCAGGTGTGGAAATTTTAAAAAATCCCTTCTTTGCTAATATTTATACACAAGGAATTTTCTTAGATAATTGCATTTCCTGTTATTTCTAAAACAGAGTAATACTACTACTACTAATAATAATGCCACCTGGCAATAGTATTGTTCTGAACTTTAACTAGAACACCTTTAAGGTTCCATGGTTTCAAGGCATTGCTTGCTTACTTGATTTGTCTCTTTTGCTTATGCCATGTATGGTATATTTTTGTAATTTATATAAATAATCTCAACCCCTATAATTTTATCAGTGGGATTTTCAAGGTTTCTATTTTGCCTAGTTACACATTTACCTATTAACAAGTGTTGAGAGTAAAATAATATAACACACGGAGTATCAACAGTGTCTCTGTATTAGTCCATTTTCACACTGCTATAAAGAACTGCCTGAAACTGGTTCATTTATTTAAAACAGACACTTAATTGGCTCACAGTTCCATATGGCTGGGGAGGCCTCAGGAAACTTACAATCATGGCAGATAGCAAAGGAGAAGCAAAGAGGTAACTTCTTCACATGGTGGGAGGAGAGAGTGAGCACACAGAGGAAACTGCTGCTTTTAAACCATCAGATTTCTTGAGAATTTCCTATCATGAGAACAGTATGGGGAAACTGCCCCCCACCCCGCCATGATCTAATCACCTCCTACCAAGTCCCTCCCTTGACATGTGGAGATTACAATTTCAGATGATATTTGTGTGGTAACACAGAGACAAATCATATCAGTCTCTATTGTAAAGGAAGTCCAGCTGTGCTTCTGACTCTTCTTCATTTTCCATTCCAGTGTTGGTCTAATGCTAAGTTTCCCCTGCCAAAACACAGTCATCAATTGGGACATAACTGCATTAACTGAGTTTGTTATAGGTATATCAGAAGCAAAACAAATTATAGGAAGCATAGAATGTGCTGAATAACTGCTAACCTCTTGTATTCTTCATTGATATTTTAATAAGGGATTGCTAAAAATTTAAGTAGAACATCATTTGAACACTATGCTAAAATATTACAAGATACCAATAACTTTCAAGCCATTAAATCCATTTGAAGTTTTTCCGTTTCTATGACCTGACTAGTCAGTACCAATAGCGAGCATATCCTCCTGAAAGAACTCTCATTCTTAACATCGTAAAACAGTGGTATATATTTCTACTACACTTTGTTCCTTTCAATTTCCATTGTCACCCTACAGCTGCTCTTTAAATCTTGAAATACGTCTAGTATTTTTAAGCCCCATTCCCTACTTTCTCTCTCTCATATATCTATATCTATATCTATCTATCTATATCAATCAAAAGATCCTATGTCCTCTCATGACTTGAACTACCATCTCTCAAATATCTAACTTGGGCTTTAACCTCTCTCTTAAATGCTATATCTCAGTATTCAACCAGTCCCTCAATTCCTTAATTTGTTGCTTTAGAGGTATCTCAAAGTAAATATGTCCCATGTAAACTTTATTTTGTTCCTTTCCAAATCTCACCTTTTTTCAATATGTTGTTTCAGAAATTACAGACACTCTTCAACTAATTGCACCAGCAGAAACCTGAATAGTATTATCTATTTATTACTCATGTTCTTTTTCCAGATCTGTACACCAATGATCTCTCATGTGTATCTACTTCTTTATAGACCTATGGTTACCACCATAGACCATGCCTCAATGTAAATCATACATGGATTATCAAAATAGCCTTCACTTTTCTGCCTCTACTCAATTCTCTTCCAATCTATTCTTCCCAGTAGTAAGCAAAAAGGAAGTGTTATTTTTAGTACAAATCTAATAATAATCTTCCTGATTAAATTATATAATTGTGACTATTTTTCCAAGATAGTGGACTAGAGGCATTGCTAGTATACCTCTCCCACTTGAAAGGACAAAATAGTGTGTAGAGATTCACAATGTGAACTTTTTTCAAGAAGAAATGCAGGAACTGAACAGGAAAACCAATGGAATCTACAGACGATTTTAAGGAAGTGGGAGGTTACAGCCACACTATGAGTCAGGTGAAGGGCTGAGTACCAAGTGTGAGAAGGATAGAGTTTGTCTCTGGGATACACACCCACACCAGAGTCCCTAAAAGTTGAGGCCATGGAGGAAGGCCCTAACCCTACCCAGTGCAGGAAAAACAACTTGGGGGATGGTCGTGTAATATCAAAGTAGGAGCAGCTGCAGGAAGACAATTGCATTCACTCCAAGTTTGCAGCAAGGACTCAGGGAAGCCATTCCTTGCTGTTACTTACAGGGGACCCTGCCTGTACAGGACAGCCAACAACAGTTCGGGCAGTGGTTTCAGGTTGAAAGAAGCCCCCATCTAGGTTTCAAGATATAAACTCGGTGGGGAATGAACTCCCTTGGTCAGGGCTGAAGTGGGGGAGTGAAAAGTGGGCTCCAGCTGTGAGTACAGGAGCCACAAGTGCAGAAGCCAGGCACCCAGTTTTGCAGCAGATAAGGGACAAAGCCTGAAAGCTACATGTGCTATCTTAGTGGGGAAAGCTTATGACTCCAGGCAGTTTCCAGTTCTGAGTGCAGGTTGACTTGAATTTAGCCTGCTGCTAAATGGAACACTGCTGGAGTGGATCTGCCTCACCGAGTGTGTGGGATCTGTGTGGGGCTTAACACAGCCTGTTCTTCCCCACTCCCTGTGTGAGCTCTTCTATGCATCAGAGGCAACAACACTTCCCTCTGGAACATGAAGCCAGTGGCCTGAGAACTACTCCTGTCCCATGACACCCACAGGGGCTGCTGCTCGCCCTGTGGGAAGAGACTGAGAGTGCAAACTCACCTGATCCAGCCCCCAACTGGCTTTGTCCTACCACCCACCCTGGTAGCTTATCAGAAAGCACTGAAATTCTTGGGAACATATGGCCCTGCTCATTGCCTGAAAACCAGAGTATCCATCCTGGGCAACATGAGGCAAGTAAAAATTCTACTGCTACTACTGCAGCTGGTGTTCTTTTCAAATGCTACCTCCTACGGCAGTTCACTGTAGCGTCTCCTGGTAGAGTAACGTTTTACCCAGGAAGTAGAAGATGGCTATGCAATCTCAGTTACCATCACTGCCTGCACCACTCTGGCTAACTAAGAGGTCCTGAGTTGGTCAGCATTACCAGTCCATTACTACTATAACCAAGAAAGCCAATACATTAAGTTTATCAAAAACCAAGGAATCTTACAGATTCTATGTCACTCCCCTCTGACCCCTCTAAAGCTGGTGCTGCTTCTCATTCCTGGGAGACTTGAGGCCAGGTCACATCATCAGATCCCTTGGAGACATTTTCCAGCACCAGCCTGGAGTGTGGCAACTTCACTGGGAAGCTAGATCCAGAGAAGCAACAACACTCAGAGTAATCTGACTCATCCCCCAGGAACACTCACTCCCAGGGAAATGGGGAGGGCACTACATCAAGGGAACACCCTGTCGGGCAAAAGAGTCTGGACACCAGGCCTTGAGCACCAGATATTTCCACAGGTGAGAAGTTTATTTCAACAGAGGCAAAGTTATAGTGCTGGGATCAGAAGGGAAAGTCTTCAGCTCTAGCCCAACAGTCAGCTCCCTGGTGTGTGCCACAGATAGATTGGGGGCCTCTCCCATGGGAGCCTGGCAGGAATGCAATGGTATACACCTTTCTGGAACATGTCAGGGTGACTGCATCCCTACAGGAGGAGCACCCTCCAGGGTTGCAGAGGAGACAGTCATAATTTTTCTCTACTTGGAACATCAACATTCCTACAGCTGACAAGTGCTGCCTGTTTGATCTGAGTAGCTGGAGCACAGAGACAGGAGTGTGTCTGAGAGGTGAATAATGTTCCAGCTGACATGGCAGGGGAGCTGAGGTGGTTTCAACCATTTCCCCTGATAAGACCGCAATGTAATTCACTGGAGAGCACCTCCAGTCACCTCTGTCAAGGCTGTGACCTCTGCTCATCGTTGGATATTGCATTTATCCATCTGCTTCAGCTACATCTGATTCCTACTGAGGGACAACTCCCATACTAACTGGAAGCCCAAAGCATCAAACCAGTAAATAAAATACTGCGGAAAAATCAATAAATAAAAAGTATATACCAGAGTAGAATAAGATAAGTTTCAAGAGACCTCTATCATTCCAACCCCATAGGAGACAATGAAATTGTTTACACACAAAGCATATTACTGCTACAAACAGCACATGAGAAAGCCATCATACAAAGACACTGTATTATCACAGAATTCTTACAGAGTCTTCATGCCTGAAGGCACCAAAAATTGAATTAGGCTATAATTAACTATAAGTATTAAAGTCACATCCTTAAGGGGTAAAAATAAATTAACAAGCAAACATAAAAACAAAAAAAGAAACAGTCAAATCAAATATAAATTCAAGAATAATTAGAAAAAGTAGTCTATCCAAATGAGAAGCAGAAAGGTAACTCTAATAATATGGCAAAACAGGGTTTTATAATACTCCCAAAAGATCACACTAACTCACCAGCAATAGACCCAAACCAAGATGAAATCTTTGAAATGTCAGATAAAAAATTCAGAAGGTCAATCATTAAGCTACTCGAGGAGATAAGAGAAAGATGAAAGCCACCACAAAGAAATTTTAAAAGATAAGGATATAAATGAAAAATTTTCTAGAGAGATAGATATCATAAAGAAAACAATTAGAACTTCTGGAATGAAAGACAAACCTAGGGAATTACAAAATGCAGTGAAAAGTTTTACCAATAGGCTAGAACAAGTAGAAAAATGAATTTTGGAGCTTGAAGACAAGACTTTGAATTAACCCAATCAGTCAAAATTAAAGAAAAAAAATCAAAATAAACGAACAAAGTCTCCAAGAAATATGGGAGTACGTGAAACAAACAAGCCTAAATATAATTGGTGTTCTTGAAGGGAAAAAGTAAACTGTGATTATGGAAAACTTACTTGAGGAAATAATTGGGGCCAACATCAAAGAACTCCTGGAAAAATCAATGCAAAAAAGATCTTCTCCAAGGTATATAGTCATTAGGCTACCTAAAGTCAACATGAAGAAGCAAATTCTAAGAGCAGTAAGAAGAAAGCATCAGGTAACATACAAAGAAAAAAACCTATCAGACTAACAGCAGGTTTCTCAGCAGAAACCTTACAGGCCAGAAAGGAATGGGGTCCTATGTTCAACTTCCTTAAATAGAATAACTATTAGTCAAATATTTTGTATCCAGCAAAACTAAGTTTCATAAATGAAAGAGAAATAATGTCATGTTCAGACAAATGCTGAGAGGATTTGTCACCACCAAACCAGCACTACAAGTAATGCTAAAAGGATTTCTTCTAAACTCTGAAACAGAAGCCCAATATGCATCAAAGTAGAAACTCTTGAAAGCTTAAAACTCACAGAGACCATAAATAAATAAAAAATTTAAAAATATCTATTTAGGGAACAATTAATATGATGAAGAGAACAGTACCTGACATCTCAGTATCAACATTGAATGTAAATGGCCTAAACTTTTCACTTAAAAGATATAGAATGACAGAACGGATGAAAAATTATAAACCAAATATGCACTGTCTTCAAGAGACTCATCTAACATGGAAGGATTCATATAAACTCAAGGTAAAAAAGGTAGAAATATATATTCCAGGCAAATGAAAAACAAAAGCAAGCAGTAGTAGCTATTCTTATATTCGACAAAACAGTCTTCAAAGCAACAACAGTGAAAAAAATGGAATCAAGCCAACAAGAAGATATTACAATTCTAAATTTATATGCACCTAACACTGGAGCTCTCAGATTCATAAAACAGTCACTACTAAATCTGAGAATTCAGATAGACAGCAACACAATAATAGTGTGAGACTTCAATACACCAGATGGCACAGGACAGATCATCAAGACAGAAAGTCAACAACAAAACAATAGACTGAAATGACATGCTGGAACACATGAACTTAATGAATGTTTACAGAATATTCTATGCAAGAACTGCAGAATATATTCTTCTTGTTAGCACGTGGAACATTCTTTAAGATAGGCTATATGCCTTCAAGATAGGCCATATGCTAGGCCACAAAACAAGTCCAATACATTTTTTAAAAATCAACATGATATCCAATGTCTTCTCAGACCACCGAGCAATAAAACTAGAAATCAACTCCAAAAGGAACCTTCAAAACTATACAAATACATGAAAATTAAATAATCTGCTCCTAATGATACCTGGGTTAACAATGAAATCAAGATGGAAATTAAAAAATTATTTGAATTGAATAACAATGACACTAGTTACCAAAACCTCTGGAATACAGCAAAAGCAGCGCTAAGAGGAAAGTTTATAGCACTAAATGCCTAGATTAAAAACTCTTAAAGAGAGTCAGGCAAGGTGGCTTATGCCTGTAATCACAGCACTTTGGAAGGTCGAAGCAGGTGGATTGCTTGAGGCAAGGAATTTGAGATCAGCCTGGTCAAAATGGCAAAATCCTGTCTCTATGAAAAAACACATAGCCAGGCAAGGTGGCATGCTCTATGGGTCTAGCAACTCCTGAATCTGAGGTGAGAAGATCACTTGAACCCAGGAGGCAGAGATTGCAGTGAATGAGATCACACCATTGCATTTCGGTCTGTCTCAAAAAAGAGGAAAAAAAAAAAGTCTGAAAGAGCACAAATTGGCAACCTAATGTCACACCTTAAAGAACTAGAGAAATAAGAACAAACTAAACCAAAAGCTAGAAGAAGAAAATAAATAACAAAGGTCAGAACAGAACTAAATTAAATTCAAACAAACACAAAAGATACAAAAGTTCAATGACACAAAAGCTACTTCTTTGAAAAAATAAACAAAATAATAGACCAGTAGCTAGATTAACCAAGAAGAGTGAAGATCCAAATAAGTCAGATTAAAAATGAAACTGGAGACATTACAACTGACACCACAGAAACACAGACAATCATTTGTGACCACTATGAACAACTTGATGTACACAAACTAGAAAATCTACAGAAAATAAATTTCTGGAAACATATAACCCTCCTATTTTAAATCAGAAAAAAAGATAAACCCTGAATAGACCAATAACAAGCAATGAGATTGAATCAGTAATTTTAAAAATTGCCAACAACAACAAAAGAAAAGCCAGAGCCAGATGAGTTCATAACTGAAATCTACCAGACCTTCAAAGAAGAATTGGTGCCAATCTTACCAAAACTATTATAAAAGACTGAGAAAGAGGGAATCCTCCCTATTTTATTCTATGAAGCCAGTATCACCCTGATACCAAAACCAGGAAAGGACACAACAAAAAAGAATATTATGGATCAATTTTCATCATGAACATAGATGCAAAATTTCTCAACAAAATACTAACTACCCAAATCCAACAGCACATCAAAAAGATAATACATCTTAATCAAGTGGGTTTCATCCCAGGGATGCAGGGATTGTTTAACACCCACAAGAAAATAAATGTAATATATCACATAAACAGAATTAAAAACAAAAATCATATGAACACCTCAATAGATGCAGAAAAATTATTTTACAAAACGCAGTACCACTTTATGATAAACACTTTCAACAAACTAGGCATAGAAGGGACTTGCCTCAAAATAATAAAAGCTATATAACAAACACACAGCAAACATAAACATCATAATAAATGGAAAAAAGTTGAAAGCATTATCTGTGAGCACAGGAACAAGACAAGGCTGCCCACTTTTACCACTCCTATTCAACATAGTTCTGGAAGTCCTAGCCAGAGCCATTAGGCAAGAGAAATAAATAAAGAACATCTAAATTAGAAAAGAGGAAGTCAAACTGTCACTGGAGATAATATGATCATATATCAAAAAAAAAAAATCCTGAAGACTCCTGGATTTGATAAATAAATTCAGTAAAGTCTCAGGTTACAAAATCAGTGTACACAAACCAGTAGCATTTGTATACATTAACAACAACCAAGCACTTTTATACACTAACAAAAACTTAGTTCTTGATTTGAACTAAGAATCCATCAAGAACTCAATTTTTTTTTATAACAGCAGCAATAAAATAAAATAAAATAAATAAAATACCTAAGCATATACTTAATCAAGGAGGTAAAATATCTCCAAAAAGAAAAATACAAACACTGCTGAAAAAAACTAAAGATGATACAAACATACGAAAATGCATCCCATGCTCATGGATTAGAGAATCAATATTGTGAAAATGACCATACATTCCGAAGCAATTTACAGATTCAATGCAATTCATATCATAATACCAACATAATTTTTCACATAATTAGAAAAAAAAATACTAAAATTAATATGGAACCAAAAAAGAGCCCAAATAGCCAAAGCAATAGTAATCAAAAAGAATAAATCTGGAGGCATCACATTGCTGGACTTCAAATTATACTACAAGGTTATAAGTCACCAAAACAACATGATACTGGAATAAAGGTAGGCACATAGACTAGTGGAACAGAATAGAGAACCCATAAGTGAAACCAAATATGTACGCCCAACTTATCTTTGACAAATCATACAAAAACATAAATTGGGGAATGGATATCCTATTTAATAAATGGTGCAGGGAAAACTGGCAAGCTTCATGTAGAAGAATGAAACTGGATCCCTAATTCTCAGTTTATACAAAAATCAACTCAAGATTTATCAAAGTCTTTAAGACTTAAACCATAAAAATTCTAGAAGACAAGTTGAAAAACTCTTCTAGACATTGGTCTAAGCAAAGAAGTCATGACTAAGATCCCAGAAGCAAATGCAACAAAAACAAAACAAGTAAATGGGACTTAATAACTTGTGCACAACAACAGAAACATTTCATAATAATTAAACAGACACCCATGGAATTGGAGAAATTATTTGCAAACTACACATCCAACAAAGGACTAGTATAAAGAATATACAAGGAATTAAAAACAATCAGCAAGAAAAACACAAATAATCCCGTTAAAAAGTGGACAAAGAAAAGGAATAGGCATTTCTTAAAAAGAAGATACACAAATGGCCAAGAAACATATATAAAAAAAAAACCCAACATCACTAATTATCAGGGAAATGCAAATTAAAACCACAGTGAGATACCACCTTACTCCTGTAAGAATGGCCATAATTTTGATTATTACCAAAAAGTCAAAAACAGCAGATGTCGGCATGGATGTGGGGAAAAGCGAATGCTTATACAATGCTGGTGGAAATGTAAATAAGTACAACCTCTATGGAAAACAGTATGGAGATTCCTTAAAAGAGCTAAAATTAGCTCTACCATTTGAATTCAGCAATTCCACTACTGGATATCTACCCAAAGGAAAAGAAGTCACTGTATGAAAAAGACACTTGCACATGCATGTTTATATCAGCATAATTCACAATTGCAAAGATGTGGAACCAACGGCAGTGCCCATCAACGAATGAGTGGAGAAAAAAATGTGGTATATATACATCATGGAATACTACTCAGCCATTAAAAGGAAAAAAATAATGTATTTTGCAGCTACTTGGGTGGATCTGGAGACCATTATTCTAAGTGAAGTAACACAAGAGTAGAAAACCAAAAACCGAATGTTCTCACCAATAAGTGGGAGCTAAGCTATGAGTACAGACAGGCATACAGTGTGACATATGGAATTTAGAGAATCAGAAGGGGGAGGGTGGGAGGAGGGCTAGGGATAAAAACAAATGACATGTTAAATACAATGTACCCTACTCCAGTGGACAGTGCACTAAAATCTCAGCATTTAGCACTACATAATTCTTCCATGTAACAAAGAACAACTTGTACCCTAAAAGCTATTGAAATGAAGTTTTTTTTTTTAAGTTACATATTGGCTTTCAATTTCTGTGGGCTGAAAAAATATCTTACAGGCTCTCTTAAGTTCTTGCACCTAGATCTCACTCATATCTGTCTGTAAATGCATTACAGATTCATTGTAATTCAACTATGATGTAATTCAACTTTTTGCTTCCTAAATGCAGCATATTCCCCCCCTCAGAGTTAAAATTTTTCTTCAGTGTAGGCTCTCATGACATTTTTGGCTCACACAGCTTCCTGTATCTGTATCTTTATAACACCTGTTATAATTTACTTGGCCTTTTAATATATTTTTTTGCCAATGAATTAGATTTTATTTTACTCGTTTTAAGTATTTTATTTAATTTGATCCTCCTACTATAGTTACAGTTGTGTTTCATTCTTTAATAAAACACTTTTGTAATTATTACACACAGAGACACGAATACTCCTGTACGGTTTCATGGACATCTCCACATTATGGTTTTGTTATAGTTGTTTCTTACTGCTTATTCCAGTTTTTACGATAACCTAGGTCAAAATTAATAGCTAGGTTCTACCCATAAAAGCAAACTGGATATCTGCCGTTTAATGAGATCAGTTCACAATTATCTGTTAACTCTTTTGCCCCAGGGGAACTCGTAAACATTCTGATGTTGTTTTTCATTATTATTGCCTTTGTTCCTTCTCCTTTTTGTTTTATCAGTATATTTTTGTCTATATTCTTGTCTTTAAGCTCATTTTTTGTTGGAAGAAATATGTAATTTACCTACTGATAATTACAGTAGGTATTTGCTATGCATATTAAAATTGGGATAGTAACAGAATCTTAGGCATTATTTGCTACTTAAAGTCTCCAAATCTATGGGAATTAGATGCATCCATCATTACGGGAACTGTTGTTGTGCCAGAGATCTCCCATTTCAGAAAGCATGACATGGTTTTTGGAAATTTTAGTGCTCGAAATACATTCTATATTCTGTACCAAAGTTTTGTAAATTAGCCACTCTCTCCTTCAGGATATACAAATATTGGGATAAAAGTAGGGGCTCTTATATTTCACAGATATTTTTCCCAAAAATTGTTCTTTGAGTATTGTGTCTATAGTTCTTTTAATTTTGTGTGTATGCAGGTTAATTTAATTAGATACAACCTGTTTTTTAATTAATTGACAAAAACTCCTACAGAGATATGAGACTTCCAGAATATCAGTGTGAGGAAATTGGGGAAACCTCTTCCTTGATATGGCATCTATTAAGCTGTTATAAATTTGCAAATACAGTCATTAAAAACCTCTGAAGTTTCTTTCACGAGCTTACAACAATTGACAAAACTGAAGAACTTTAATAAAAATCTACAGAGCTCAATAGGACAGCTTGAGGCTGTTCCCATCCGCTCACTGCTTTTCCTTGAGGAAGAACCCTTGCATTAGATTCAGCAGCCAAGTGGCAGTCCATGTACTCCAACATCAAAAATGGAGAGCTCTTCTGGGTGTATGAGACTGACAAATACTGGCAGATTCCATTTACCACAGTCCCTTACTGCACTCTTCTACCCTCAGCTCCCATTTTTTTCTTTCTTTCTTTCTTTCTTTTTTTTTTTTTTTTTTTTTTGAGATGGAGTCTAGCTCTGCTGCAAGGCTGCAGTGCTGGTGCCATCTTGGCTCACTGCATCCTCTGCCTCCTGAGTTCAAGTGATTCTCCTGCCTCAGCCTCCCGAGTAGCTGAAACTACAGGCACGTGCCACCACTCCCAGCTAATTTTTGTATTTTTAGTAGAAACGGGGTTTCACCGTGTTGGCCAGGATGGTCTTGATCTCTTGACCTTGTGATCTGCCTGCCTTGACCTCCCAAAGTGCTGGGATTACAAGCATGAGCCACCACGCCCGGCCCCAGCTCCTAATTTCTAATGAGGACCCTAGTGGGGCAGCTGATGAAGAGTAGAGTTCTCATCTCCTGCAGAGCTCTGTGTCGCAGGACAGTTATTCCAGTGAGCTAGGCAGTCAGAGGTCAGCCCAAATTTCTTCCAGTTTCCTATGGCAGAAGTATTATTCCTACTACATTTGGCAATCAGTAAACAAGACATATCCCATATTCCCAGTTCTTGTTTGGAGAAGGTTCATACTGGGCGGTTCCCACTGACTCTCCACCCAAACACAGAGTTATTCTCCATACGGGAGTTATCAGTGAGGCAGTTGGAGCATCAAGCTCTCACATAATTTCCTCAACCCACAGCTTCTCCTGTGTGGCTCAGAGTGTGTTTTCAGAGGAGGGTATGAACAAGCCTCAACACTAACCACATGTTAACTAGGAGAGATGCATATGTACTAATGAGTAGATTCCCTTCTGTCCCCACATTTACCTCCAAAAATATTGTTAAAAATCAAAAACAACACTAAAATTATTTCCTATCCTAATACTGAAGGCTGACGGTTGTAAAAGCATATTGACAAGTTGAAGATCCAGAAGCCTGAGAGGATACGGGGAATTAGAAGCTGAAATAAACCCAGGCAGAAGTACTTTGCTCTATTCTTCTTTGATTTTTAGCTGTACTAGAAGCCTACTTTCCATACATAGATACACTTTGCCTGACAACAAAATAAAAGGTCTTCTTCTTAATTTTACACTTATTTTAAGTAGAAAGATAAAAGAAAGTTATTACCCACAAGTTTTATGGAATCCAACATCTCAATTTAAAAAGAGTTATTCTCACATTTTAAATATAATTTAATTAAAAGAGAACACTGAATCCTGCCTGTTATTTTTGCATATCAGTTTATTAGTGTTCTTCCCATCAAAGCATACAAATGAAAATAAATAGCTGAATATGCACTCAATTTTTTTTTATTTTTTTTTTTTTGGAGACGCAGCACTCTGTCACCCAGGCTGGAGTGCAGTGGCACAATGTTGGCTCACTGCAGCTTCTGCGGCCTGGTATTCAACGTCACTCACAATAGTATTGTATAATTTATAAAAGGTTTCCTCCAGAGGTGTCACTTTGGTCCTCCCTCACTCATGAGCAGCCCCAATATCAATAGATTAAATGAATTATAGAAACATACAGGCTTCTGCTTTCATCTCTGACATACAAAGAACTTAGAAGTAGTCATTTCAAGTTGTCCTTATAAAAAGAAGACGCTGAATGGACTAAAAATCAATTACTTTTCTTGAGTCTGATTTTGCTGGGCAACCATCCACACAGAGTCAGGAGAGAAACGTGAATCCAGAGTCACAGCTGAGACCTGCTTTCATGGAGCAAAAGCCTCTGAAACCATAAAATGGTAGGGGCACTTAAAGATTAATTTTAACAAATTGCTGAGTATTAACCAGCATAAAAGGAAGAAACTTCTAGAATTCCCTGGAAACTGCAGCCTTAGGTTGACATCCACACTTTCATGACCTTTGCCTCCAGAAATCTCACCTGGATCTTGCGGTGAGAACAATGGCGAGAAAGACCTTCTCATATTTCTGTGAGGTGGAAGAGGAGAATAATCATTGAGAAATAGGATTGGTCTCTTTAAAACAAAGACTTACTCTCTAAGAGAAAAACTTCTCCAGAACTGTGTCCACAGTTGTGGGGACCAATGATTCCTCCCATTCTAGCACCCTCTAGCCTTCCTATATCACCTGAGGGGGAGAGGGTACTATGCAAGAAGAAACACTTGTGAAGTGAATAGGCAAGAAAGATAGGTTTACTAAAAGACTGAGATTTAATTGGAGGATTATAGAATCTGCCACTTTCCCCATAGCATACAACCACACCTAAAGAATATGAGTAAAATACTGTGGATAACTGAAAGATCTGAAAGGCATAGAATCTTATGCAGAAGAATGCTTATAAAAACCCAGTTGAAATGAGAGACAGAAACAAGACAGTGGAGAAATGTAAAGCCTCCGACAAGCACAGCAAACTAAACGTAGCTACAGCAAACACTTAACATAGCCAAACTACTAACCACATTAGTAAGAATAGGTTTCATACTAAAGTCTTATTTTTCTCAGTTACTATAACCCTAGGCAGTATGCCTGGATTTCTGCCAAAAATGATAAGGTGTGCTAAATGCAAAACAAAACTAAATACAAACAAAAAGAAAACATACTATAATGCAAAGAGACAAACCAAGCATCACAACCAGACATAGATATGACACAGATGTTAGAATTACCACACAAAGACTTTAAAATAACTTTCTTTATATGTTAATATAATAGCTGTAATAGAAAAACCATGCAACATACAAGAACAAGTCAGTAATCTAAATGGAGAGATGGATCTTTTAGTAAGAATCAAAAGGAAATGTTAGTAAAAAATTACAACAGAAATGGCTTTGATATGATGAAAAGTAGACACAAAATGTTCAAAAAACACCTATCAGTGAGCTTGAGATTGGGTTAATAGGAACTTTCCAAAGGGAAATTCAAAGAGAAAAAAACATGAAAAACAAAGTGAGGCATACAAGACTATGATACAATTACAAAAGTGTAATTGTATAATATTTGAAGTATTTTGAAGTTAATAATGACTGAATACATTCCAAAATTAAAGATGGAGACCAAACCACAAATCTAAGAAAGAAAATATCGATGACAAAATAAGCACCACCATCTACATAGCATATGATTATCATATCATACAGAATACCAGAGAAAAAGAAAAAAGTATTCAAAACCGCCAGGGTGTAGGAGGTACTTTACCTGCAGAAGGACAAGGAAAATAATAGTCAACAGCCTTATTCTAATCAGAAACTAAAATGGTAAGAAGAGAGTGAGTCATATATTTAAAGTATTGAAAGAAAAAGAAGCCAACTGAACATTTTATAACCAGTGAAATTATCCTTTAATGAACCCAAACTAAGAGAATTAATAAACTGCAGATTTTCCTTGCATGATAGATGTTATAGTTTGTCTGTGTCCCTGCCCAAATCTCGTCTTGAACTGTAGCTCCCATAATTCCCACAAGTCAAGGGAGGGACTCAGTGGGAGGTAACTGAGTCATGGGGTGAGCACACTTGTAAGTAACACATAGGACAAAGAATAAGTCTCAAAAAGAATAGAAAAATATTTTGAGTTAAATGAAAATGAAATTTGACTGGCAGTTCTATTTTCAATCTCATCAAAAGTGGGTGAAGAATATGAACAGACACTTTTCAAAAGAAGACATTTATGCAGCCAACAAACATATGAAAAAAAGCTCATCATCACTGGTCATTAGAGAAATGTAAATCAAAACCACATTGAGATACCATCTCATGCCAGTTAGAATGGTGATCATTGAAAAATCAGGAGACAACAGATGCTGGAAAGGATGTGAAGAAATAGGAATGCCTTTACACTGTTGGTGGGAGTGTAAATTAGTGCAACCATTAAGGAAGACAGTGCGGCAATTCCTCAAGGATTTAGAAACTGAAATACCATTTGACCCAGCAATCCTATTACTGGGTATATAGCCAAAGGATTATAAATTATTCTACTATAAAGACATATGTACATGTATGTTTATTGCAGCACTTTAACAATAGCAAAGACTTGCAACCAACCCAAATGCCCATCAATGATAGACTGGATAAAGAAAATGTGGCACATACACACCATGGATACTATGCAGCAATAAAAAAGGATGAGTTTATGTCCTTTGCAGGGACATAGATGAATCTGGAAACCATCATTCTCAGCAAACTGACATAAGAACAGAAAACTGAACACCGTATGTTCACTCATAAGTGAGTGTTGAACAATGAGAGCACATAGACACAAGGAGGGGAACATCACACATTGGGGTCTGTTGGGGGTTGGGCAGCTAGGGGAGGGACAGAAGAGAGTGAGGGGATAGGGGAGGGGATAGCATTAGGAGAAATACCTAATGTAGATGATGGGGTGATTGATGCAGCACACCACCATGGCACGTGTATATCTATGTAACAAACCTGCACAATCTGCACATGTACCCCAGAACTTAAATAACAAAATATCTAAAAAAACCCCAAAAAACTCCATACTGTTTTAAGTAATGTACTAATTTACATCCCCACCCTCAGTGGATAAGCATTCCTTTTTCTCTGCATTCTCATTAATATCTGTTATTTTTTCACTTTTCAAAAAGTTATTTTGGCTGGTATGACATTCTGGATGGTATCTCACTGTGGTTTTAATTTGACTTCTCTGATGATTAGAATTGTCTCATATATTTGTTGGTCTCTTGTATTTCATTTGAGAAATGTCTGTTCATGTTCTTTACCCACTATTTAATGGGTTATTTGTTGTTGTTGTTGTTTTCACCTTGTTGAGCTGTTTATGTTCTTTGTAGATTTTGGATAGTAGCCCTTTGTCAGATGCATATTTTGCAAATAATTTCTCCTGTTCTGTACGGTTTTTTGTTGACTCTGTTGATTATTATTATTATTGCTGGGCAGAAGCTTTTTACTTTAATTAAGTCCCATTTATCAATTTTTCAGGGTTTTTTTTGAATTTGCTTTTCAATTATTCGTCATAAATTATTGTCTTAGGCCAATGTCCAGAAGAGTTTTTTCTAGGTTTTGTCTAGTATTTTCATAGTTTCAGATTTTACATTTATTTAAATTCTTAATTCATCTCAAGTCAATTTTTGTATATGGTGAGAGATAGGGGTCCAGTTTTATTCTTCTACATATGACTATCCAATTTTCCTACCATCATTTATTGAATAAGATGACTTTTCCCCATTGTATATTTTTGTCAACTTTTTCTGAGATTGCTTAGTTTTAGATATGTTCCTTTATTTCTGGGTTCCTTTATTTCATTTCATTCCATTGATCCCTGTGTCTATTTTTATAACAGAATCATGCTGTTTGGGTTACTATGGCCTAATAATACAGAGTTAGTGATGTGATACCCCTAAATTTGATCTTTTTCTTTAGGATTGCTTTGTCTCTTCAAGCCTCTTTTTGGTTCCATATAAATTTTAGAGTTATTTTTTCTAATTTTGGAAAAATGTTTGTAATTTGATGGGAATTTCATTGAATCTATGGATTGCTTTGGATAGTATGAGCATTTTCACAATATTGTTCCTTTAAATCTGTGAGCATGAGATGTGTTCCCATTTGTTTGTACCATCTACAATTTCCTTCATCAATATTCTGTAGTTTTTTTTTTTTTTAAAGGAAAACATTGTTTATTTTCTGTAACATGCTGATTAGAGGGAGGAAAAGTTATCTAGGATTTGAGGTGGCTTTTGATTATAGGGATTTTTTTTCAGCTTTTTTTCTGATGTAGTTCTACCTTTCCTGGGATTTTCAAAATCTTTTTTTTTTTTTTTTATTATGTAGTTCTTGTAGAGATATTTCACCTCCTTGGTGGAATGTATTCCTGGTTATATTCACAGCTATTGTAAATGGTATTGAGTTCTGAATTTGCTTCTCAGCTTTAACATGATGGTTATATAGATATTCTACTAATTATTGTTGTTGAATTGTATCTTAAAACTTTACTGAAGTCATTTATCAAGTCTTGGAATCTTTTGGAGGAGTCTAGGTTTTTCTAGAAATACGATTATATCATCAATGAACAGAGAAAATTTGACTTACTCTTTTCCAATTTGGGTGGCTTTTATTTCTTTCTCTTGCCTGATTGCTCTGGCTAGGACTTCCAAGTACTGTGTTGAACAGGAGTGGTGAATGTGGGCATATTTGCCTTGTTCCAGTTCTTAGAAAAAATTCTGTCAATTTTTCCCCCATTCAGTAGACATTGACTATGGATTTTTCATAGATGTCTCTTACTATTTTGAGGAATGTTTCTTCAATGCCTCGTTTGGTGAGAGTTTTTTATCATGAAATGTTGAATTTTATCAAATGCAATTTATGCATCTATTGTTATCATGTATGGTTTTTCAAACTGTTCAAAATGATTATCTACATTAAGAATTCCCCAAATTTTATGAGTAATAACAATAATAATCACTTGGAACTAATAAGTGGATGTAGCAAGATCACATGATATAAAGTTAAATTCAAGTCAATTGCTTTTCTATTTAATAGCAATGTGTGAAAGAAATTTGAAATTTTAGACAGTATCATTTAAAATGGTACCTCTCCTAATACATACTTAGATATAATTAGTTCTGAAATTTTGTACATGATCTCTATGTGGGAATGTGAAAACTATAAAAACGATAATAATGTCAAATAATATCCAAATAAATGAAGACATAGTCTATGTTCATGAATTAGAAAATTAAATATTTTAAGACATCAATTTTGATATATAGATTTAGTGACATTTTAATGCAAATCCAATAAGTTATTTTCTATGAATTAAGAAACTGACTCTAAAATGTTAATGGAAAGGAAAAGACCAAAAATATCCAATGCAATACTGAAGAAAAAGAAATTTGGAAGACACGAACTACTTTTCAAAAAAACCACCCTTACTATAAGCCTATGTTAAGCAAGGCAGTGTGATATGGGTAAAAGATTAGACACATGAAGTACTTTATTTTTAACAAATGGTGCTAGACTATTTGGATGTCCATATACAAAAACACAAAATGAAATAAAATACCAAAAAAGAATGTAGAAGCAGACTTTAAACCATACACAGTAATTAACTCTGAATGGTTCATATACTTAAATTCAAAACTAAAATAAAATGTCTTAAAGAAAACATACAATAAAAATTATGTGAACTTGGATTTACTGATGATATTTTAAGTATAAGAATAGCACAATCCATAAGAAAAAGAAAAGTTGGATTATACTAAAATTAAAGATTTCTGTTCTATGAAAGATACTCTTGGGAAGATGGAACAGCAAACAACACAGTGGCGGAAAATATTTTCAAATCAGATATATGGCAAAGGACTTATATCCAAAATATTCAATGAACCCTTAAAACTTTAAAGGTTTGAATCAGTATCTCAAAAAAGACATTATACTGATGGCAGATAAGCATAGGGAGAGATGCATTACATCATTTGTCATTAGAAAGTTTAGAATTAAAACAGAAATGACATACCACTACATAAATGTTAAAAGGACAACGTAAACTGCTGGCCAGGGTGTTGGAAAAAGGAACTCTCATTTATTAATGATGGAAATGCAAAATGTTGCAGAAGTTTTATAAAACAGTTTGCCAGTTTCATAATCTTATACAAATGATATGGTCTTATTTTGCCATTCACCAATTACACTTCTTAGTTGTTTCAAAACATATATACACCAAATCCTGAATATATTTATAGGAGTTTTATTCAAAAAGTCAAAAACTGGAAACAGGCACATCTCTCAATAGGTGAATGCACACAAACTATAGTATATCCATGGACTGTTACTCAGTGATAAAAAGAAATGAGTTATCAAGCTGTAGAAAGGCATGAAAGAATCTCAACACATAATGCAAAGTAAAAGAAGCCAGTCTAAAAATTTCTCCCTCTATAATGCCAATTATATGACATTCTGGAAAAGACGAAACTATGGAGACAGTAAAAAGATCAGTAAAGAGTTCAGGGGTGTGTGGAAAGTTTGAATATTTAAAGCACAGGAGATTTTTCAGAGCAGTAAAGCTATTTTGTACTGGAATGAGGAAGAGAAAACATTAAGCATTTGTCAAAATGCAAAGTATGTTCAGTACAGATAGCAAAATGTAATGTAAAACAATTTTTTAAAGAATAGATTCAATGCTATCCCCATCCAGCTACCAATGACCTTCTTCACAGAACTGGAAAAAACCACCTTAAACTTCACATGGAACCAAAAGAGAGCCCACATAGCCAAGACAATCCTAAGCAAAAAGAACAAACCTGGAGGCATCACGCTACCTGATTTCAAACTATACTACAAGGCTACAGTAATCAAAACAGCAGGGTACTGGTACCAAAACAGAGATATAGACCAGTGGAACAGAATAGAGGCCCTGGAGGTATTGCCACACATCTACAACCATCTGATGTTTGACAAATCTGACAAAAACAAGCAATGGGGAAAGCATTCCCTGTTTAATAAATGGCGCTGGGAAAACTGACTAGCAGTGTGCAGAAAGCAGAAACTGGATCCCTTCCTGACACCTTACACTAAAATTAACTCCAGATGGATTAAAGACTTAAACATAAGACTTAACACCATAAAAACCATAGAAGAAAACCTAGGCAAAACCATTCAGGACATAAGCATAGGCAAGGACTTCATGACTAAAACACCAAAAGCATTGGCAACAAAAGCAAAATAGATAAATGGGACCTAATTAAACTCCAGAGTTTCTGCACAGCAAAAGCAACAATCATTAGAGTGAATCAGCAACCAACAAAATTTTTGCAATCTCCCCATCTGACAAAGTGCTAATATCCAGAATCTACAAAGAACTAAAACAGATTTACAAGAAAAAAGCAAACAAACCCATCCAAAAGTGGGCAAAGGATATGAACAGATACTTTTCAAAAGAAGACATATATGAGGCCAGCAAGCATGAAAAAATGCTCATCATCACTGATTATTAGAGAAATGCAAATCAAAACCACATTGAGATACCACCACCTCACGCCAGTTAGAATGGTGATCATTAAAAAATCTGGAGACAACAGATGGTGGAGAGGATGTGGAGAAATAGGAACACTTTTACACTGTTGGTGGGAGCGTAAACCAGTTCAACCATTGTGGAAGACAGTGTGGTGCTTCCTCAAGGACCTAGAAATAGAAAATCCATTTGACCCAGCAATCCCATTAGTGGGTATATATCCAAAGGATTATAAATCATTCTATTATAAAGACACATGCATACATATGCTCATAGCAGCACTGTTTACAATAGCAAAGAACTGGAGCCAACCCAAATGCCCAATGATGATAGACTTGACAAGGAAAATGTGGCACATATACACCATGAAATAATATGCAGCCATAAAAAAATGATGAGTTCCTGTCCTTTGTAGGGACATGGATGAATCTGGAAACCATCATTCTCGGCAAACTGACACAAGAACAGATAATCAAACACTGCATGTTCTCACTCATAGGCAGGTGTTGAACAATGAAAACACATGGACCCAGGGAGGGGGAGCATCACACACTGGGGCCTGTTGAAGGGGCAAGGAAGGGACATTGGGGGAATGGGGAGGTTGGGGAGGGATAAACTGGGGGAGAAATGCCAGATGTAGGTGACGGGGGAAATGGAGGCAGCAAACCACATTGCCATGTATGTACCTATGCAACAATCCTGCATGATCTGCACATGTACCCCAGAACCTAAAGTACATTAAAAAAATAAAATAAAATATATATATTTAAAAAATATATATATATAGGCAGCTTGTGATCCTAAAATAGAATGCAGAATGTGGCAAAATAGGCAGTTTATTATATTTAAATGAAAGAACCTCCCAGGAGAGAATAAGGGAATAAGGTGCTGACCTACAAATTGTGGAAATGTGTAGTATCTGTAAAACTAAAGTTTAAAAGAAAGAGAGAACAAGAAAGAGTTGCTTTATGGTAGAGACCTGGAAAACATTAACTCAGGCTAGATAATCACGTTGTAAGTGATAAATAGTATTAGTAATCACCATTGATATGATGTGACTAGAATATCAATTTACCTCTATGGTCTATTTCCAAAAATGTACAAGCCCAATTTGATCATATGAAAAATATCAAACAAATATTAATAGGTTGGTTTGTCTACAAAATACCTGCCATAAAAAAAAAAAAAACATCAAGGTCATCAAAAAAAGGATAGTATGAGAAACTGTCACATCTAGAAGGAACTCAAGGAGACAGGACTGCTAAATGTAATATATAACCTGAATGGGATTCTAGAACCAAAACAAAAATTATTTTAAAAAAAATCTTAGAACTCTGATAAAGCATGGACTTTAGTTAATAATGGCATACTAACAGGGATCCATTAATTGTGAAGAGTATTAACGTAAAGTGTTAATAATAAAGGACACTGTGTTTGTGGTATATGGAAACTCTGTATTATATTTGCAATAATTATGTGCTATATTTAAAATTCTAAAACAACACATTTATTAAAACCTACACATAACAATAAAACAACAATAAAGCCAAAGAAAAATACTTCTAAGTTTGTGTCTTTATTTACTAGATCAATAAATGCAGTGTGATTGGCAGGTTGTATTCCAATCTAACATTCGAGGATATGAATTGTAGTCAAAGGAGGCTAAATTTTAGACATTCTACCTCCTATTTGTCCCATAAGTAAGACACCTGGATAGCTTTCTGAATTCTGAATTAGTATTCTTTTTTAAGAACCTCTCATTATACTAAGAATTTCAACTGAAGGATAAGCATAGGGCACATTTGGATTTATCTACAAGCCAGAAGGCATTTTGCCCAGGAAACTCTCTGTGGAGAAAGTGTTATGAAGAAGATATGCAGAGAAAAAGGGGTCCTTTAATCCTATTTTTTAAGGGTTACATTTTCCATTTAGTTCATCTCTAATGCAGATTTGAACTCTTAATTAAATTCATTAGATAAAATGTTTGCTCAGCTGTATAGGCTGATCCAAAGTTATAAACTTGCCTTAGAGCATAGCTTTTGATTTATGAGAAAAAATGTGTTGAAAGCATTTTTTTAATAAAATCAAATTGCAAGCTGTAGCATTTTAACAATGTCCATATACTTCAGTTAATAGAGTTTAAAATCAGTGAACAGAATTTAGGATCAATGAAGCCAATTATATCATTTGGAAAAAAAAATTGTTTCATATTATTTTGTTTACTGGATATACTATGAATATGTTTTTCAATTTTTATTAAAAAAGAAAGAGAATTTTGTCTGAATTACTAAAAATCACATGCAGTAACACCATTTAAATAATATTTTTATCAAAATTATTTTACACAAATTATAAAGTGATTTATGGGATTATAAAAATACCTAAAGTCATTTACTGAGGAGTGTGATCATTTTATAAAATTTTAAGCAATATTTGTGGAATGTAGACTTTTTATAAAATTTCAATAGGTTTTGGGGGAACAGGTACTGTTTGGTTACATAAATCAGTTCTTTTTTTTTTTTTTTGAGATGTAGTCTTGCTCTGTTGCACAGGCTGCAGTGTAGTGGCGCAATCTCGGCTCACTGCAACCTCCGCCTACTGGGTTCAAGCAATTCTCTTGCCTCAGCCTCCCCAGTAGCTGGGACTGCAGGCACTCGCCACCATGCCCTGCTAACTTTTTGTATTTTTAGTAGAAGCAGGGTTTCACCATGCTGGCCAGGCTGGTCTCAAACTCCTGACCTCGTGATCCGTTCGCTTTGGTTTCCCAAAGTGCTGGGATTACAGGCGTGAGCCCCTGCTCCTGGCCAGTAAGTTCCTTAGTGATGATTTCTGAGATTTTGGTGTGCCCATCACCGTGGCAGTGTACACTGTACCCAATCTGTAGCCTTTCATCCTTCACCCTGGTCCCGCCCTTTCCCTCAAGTTCCGAAAGTCAATTGTATATTTCTTATGTTTTTGAATCGTCAGAGCTTAGCTCCCACTTATGAGTGAGAGAATACAATGTTTTGTTTTCCATTCCTGGCTTACTTCACTTAAAATAATGGTCTCCAATTCCATCTAGGTTGCTGCTAATACCATTATTTCATCATAAAGTTTTTTGTTGTTGTTTTGAGATAGAATCTCAGTCTGTTATCCAGGCTGGAATGCTCAGCTGCAAATTCGGCTCACTGTAACCTTGGCATCTCAGGTTCCGGAGTCTTGTGTCTCAGCCTCCTGAGTAGCTTGAATTACAGGCATGTACCACAATATCCAGCTAATTTTTTATATTTTAGCAGGGACGGGTTTCGCCACGTTGGCTAGGCTGGTCTTTAACTCCTTACCTCAAGAGATCTGCCCTCTTTGGCCACCCAAAGTGCTGGGATTAGAGTCGTCAGTCACTACTACTGGCCCTATCTAAGGCATTTCTGTTTTGTAGTGTTTAAATATATTGGTAATGGAGAAACAAGTCTCAACAAGTTAATTTCTGGATGAAAAATGACAGATTTTAAGCAATTTCAGCTAAATCAAAATATTCATTTTACACTTTTCTTTAAACCAAAGGAAGTTATTTTCAAATTCTGTTTTCAATCTTTCATCAATAGTTCTAACAATACTGTAAAATTATTTTATTTAAATTATGTTTTGATGAAATAAATTTATTCCAAATCCACAAATTTTTCATTGTTTAAAGTCTTTTCAGGGAAATAAAAATTGAAAGCAGTATATTAAATTGGAAAGTTTCTGGTAATGGCTTTCCTCCATGTGCAGCTTCAAGATCATTATCTATTTTAATGATAATTATAATTCAATTATGAAATATCATACAATAATATGTGAAAACTGTTGTTCCAAGAGTCTAATTTTGCCCTTTAATTTTCTCTACCACTGAAAAGAATGATGTACTCCTTCCAGGAGTTGGTGTATTGAAGTTATTTAAAATAAAAATCGGTAAACATCATCTAAAAATAATGGAATCAAACTAGTTTCTTAGCTTGCTAAAACACAGTTTAAATGTTTTCAACAGAATGTTTCCTTTTTGAAAATCATTATACTTCAGCATGAAATGGAAATTTATTTAATGTGTTTCATTGTTTACACATAAAAATAATAGTCTGAAATGGAACGTATTAACTAAGCAAGAAACAATCATTTATTATATAAAATATTGAAATATTGAAAAAGTGATATGCATAAAAATATACTTAAAAGCATTCAATAACATTTTTCAAATCTATATTTTATCTTAAAAATTAGTCTCAACATATAAAACGTTTTAAAAACAATAATTACTACAGATATTTGAGAGGTGGTATTTTTAGTTTTGTTTAAATCTTCTGTAAACTAGGTTATTTTTGTCTATGTCATCTATCAATTATTTAATGAGAAATGTTAAAATCTCTAAATACTATTATGAATTTGTTACTTTCTCAGTTCTTAGATATTTTGTATATTAAATACTTATTTTGAAGCCAACTTAGGAGGTACTTATACAAATTGGTAATTACTATATCTGCCTTTTGCTATACATAATTTTTATATGTAACTTTATAGTGCTTTCCTACTGTGAATTAGCTATATGTCTTTATTTGTCCAATGGCAAGTTAACAAAAGTAATGCAAGTGGCCTTAAAAATCACATATGTGTGTAGGCCAGCAACCACTCTTGCATTTGAGATATTGCCATGAAATTATTCTTAGGCTATATGCTAACAAAAGAAAAATGCATTAAGTAGATTTAAATCATTTCAGTTGCCCCAGAAAACAGCTCTCTTAGATAAACAGATATCCAGCCAGCTACACATATATGAATGAGATCACTAAAAACCAGATAGACTATCCATTTGACATCTAGGTTCATGAACTAAATAAATGCTAAATGGTTTTAAGCACTGAATTTTAAGATGCCTTATTGGCCAGAATTTTTACGAAAACAGATAATGAATACAAATTTTGGCCTCTATGACATACATAAACAGAACTTAAACTAAGATGGATTATAGACTTAAACATGTACTGTAAGGCTATTAATTTTCTAGAGGAAAACATGAAACAATGCTATCATAATTTGAGGTAAGGACAATGTATTAAAAATGCATCAAAAAAATTCTAACTATAAAGGAAAAGATTAACTGGACTTCATCAAAACTAAGAATTTATGTTCATTAAACACACCATTATAAGAGTGAAATCACAAGTTATGGGGTGACAAAAATGCTTGTAATACATGTTTTTGAGAAAAAAACTTTGGTATAGGCTCAGTTACTATATATTACTGCAAATGTAAGTGACATAGTTTATGATTTTACTGAGCTATTTCCAACAAGGAGAAAATAAATAGGCAAGTAAATAAAGATGACAGCATAAAAGGACTGCTAAGAACTAAATTAATTTGATATCATGATAGAAAATAATAGAGATTTGTAGTGATTTTACTTGAACCAAATATATGAAGGAGGAAGCTATACAAGAAAAAAATAAAGGCTGAGGAAAAACACTTATGAAGGCAGGAAATTTAAGATCTAGAAAGATATATCCAGAGAAAAACTGAACTGTAGTTTGTCTACATGGATACTACTATCTTTTGTCTCATCGTGCTTTAGAAACAATAGATAGAAGAAAAAATATGCAGAAGAAAAATATGACAATTGATAATTTTGTGGCTATTCATATCTCCTTTTTTTGTAAGGCTGAACATGTGTTGATTTCAACAGCATTTTTTATGTTATACATTTTAAAAATAGGTGCTAAAATATTGCCAGATTATAATGGCTTACTTTTCCTTATTTTTTTCTTAATGTTATAATTATTTTTTGTAAAAAATATATGCATGAATTAATAAATACAATTTTCTAAGAATAAATTTTATATCAATCATGATAAGGTCTTCTTAAAATTAGGCCAATAGTCTGTCAAATTAAAATATAACACAATAGACGGTTGGTAAGTAATATTAAATTGTTTTTATATGGCAGCTTTGGTTTTATAAAATATATCAATGTTTAGATATTGTACAACACTATTTCACAAGCATGTGGGCTAACAATACATCAGATATGTTACTGAATGCTATTGAATGATAGTCTAGTAAAGAAAAATAATTCTGTCTATAGGATAACTAAGGAATACATATTGAAAACCAATGTGACTAATCATACTCCAAGGAAACCATCAGGCTCAAGTTTACACTTCTAGTCCCAGGAATGTTTTCTATAAATTCAACTTTGTGACTGGGACTCAGAGAAGAGTTTATATATAAGCTTAGCAATATAATAAATACAGCTAATTCTCCAAGTGCATGTTGAAAAGTAGATGTGATGATACAATATTGAGTAAATCTCCATAGTTTAATGCTAGAGCAATGCTACAACCAGCAGAAAGGGGCTCTACATAGACCACTCCTCACACATAGCATCACCTGATTCTGTCCAGTGACCACAGCTGACTTGATTAATGTCTCTAAAACAGGAATCTCTTGGAATAGAATCATAGGAAGGAACTTTAGAGTTAAAATTTTGAATAAGGCAGGAAAGCAAGAAACAACACAGGGTAACTTAAAATAGAATTAGGGTTGTGTTAAGGCAGACCCAAACCTCAGACCACTGGGAAGCCCTGGTGCAAAACTGAAATATACTGGGGTATATAAGGGGAGTTTCAAAAGGAGTCAGTTTTAATGTGTACATATAAAACAAACTCATCAGTAAAATAGAATTTACATTTAAAAGGGCAGTGGGTCAAAGATAAGAAAAAGAAGATTCTACAATGAAAAACACAAATAGCTTTAAATACGTGAAAATAAAAATTTTCACTCATGAAAATGACAAAGATTAAGACAACAAAATGTTAATTTCTAATGCTGAAGCAGCTAGAGGGGTTTGGACATTTTAAGATATGCCTGGTGTAACACTACAAATGATCTCGTACACAATTTGGAACTAAGAACATTTATTTTATAAACTTATCAGATACAGAAGCAAAAGAAAATGTGACTTCATTTTATATTCAGGGAAATGCTTATGGACAATCATATATCCACTACTTCTTAAATATATGAAGTCTTTGACATATTATTCTCTAGCCAAGAGAAAACGTATCTTTCATTTCTTCAAAGTTCTATTCAATAGTTACATCCTCAATTTAACACTTAGTACATCCTTGACTACCCAAGCTAAATAAGTTATCATCTGAAACATTCCTAGTCGTTTTCTTTTCGATTACTCATATATTTCTTCCTGGTTATTACTAACTTAAATAATTATATTATTTATTATTAATTTAGTCATTAGTTTGCTTTTGTTCATGTTATTTGTTTCTACTACCAGAAGGCAAATACCTCTATCAAATTTTACTGCTTAAGTAAATTAGAATTTGTTTCTGCTCTTTGCAACTAAGAAAACCAATGACCTGGTTTATATAGACATTCAAAGTTGTGTGTCACTTGATTTTAGGTTACTATTGTTGATCTCACTAATGAATATGTCACTATTGTGAGAAGTGTATTAAGTAGCTCACAAAATAAAGTAAAGAGATCTAAAAAACTAAGTAGTTGTGTTCTAGTGAGAAAGGAAGATATAAGACACGTTGAAACTATTTGGATAGGACTAGTAAATCTGATACAATTGCAAGTCAAACTTTTCACTATCTAGAGACAAATTCAGTGAGAATTTGTTTACATAACTACATGCTTGATACAATTCCAAGTCAACACTTTTTTCACTACCTAGAGACAAATTCAGTGAAAGCTTGTCTACATAACCAGAGGCAGCTTCATCTGTCACTTTTTATCTCGAACTCACCCTAAACATATGTATCTATGACTTTTTCAAGATTAAACATCCTGGACAGAAACAAGTGATTAGTTGCAATCAAGTTACATGCCATGAGCAATCTGTCAAGGCATCCAAAAACGGTTATCTGTTTTTCTTTTGATTAATGATATTGTTGGTTTGTAAAAATATTGTTTTCTGTTTATGTTTTTTCTTTTGGCTTTTCTGCCTTCTTTAAGGTAATTTTTATTTGTCAACTTGAAGTTCCTTTGGTTTTTCTGCTATGATCATTGTTTTATTATTTTAGTTATTGCTTGACAGTGTATTTGCATATCTTTACATTTTTAGTCTACTTTCTAGTAATAGTATACCAATTTATTTTATATGTATACATACATATGTATCTTATAATTACATAGTTCCAGTTCTCCCCCATGACCTGTATACTAATAATTTTATACACTTTATTTATATATGCTAAAATAATCACTTTTTCTTCATTTCAATGATAATCTTTTAAAGAGATTTGAATAAAAAAATATAGCTACATAAACTTATTATTTATAGTGCTTTTATTCCAACTATATTTGTGTCAGATAATTTTCCTTCTGCTTAAAGGACTTTAAAATTTTTTTCTATCATAGTTCCACTGGTGATGACAACTTTCATCTTTTCTCTTGTATGTTTGAAAAGGTTTTTTAAAATTATATCTTCACTTTTGCAAGATATTTTCTTGGGTATATAATTTTCAGTGGACAGGATTTTTAAATTTTCTTTCTAAAATTTAAAGATGATGCTTTATTGTCTTCTTACTTATATTGTTTATGATAAGAAATCTGCTCTCATAAAATGTTGTTCCTTTGTTCTGAATGTAGCTCCACTCTTCCTCTGATTACTTTTAAGACTTTTTACTTTATCACCGATGGTGAGCAATTTGATTACACTGTACTTTTTTAATTTTTCTTATATTTCTTACACATTACATTTATTATGCTTTTTGGATCTCAGAGTTTAACAATTTATATGAAATTAGGAAAAATTTCAGGGCATAATTTTTCAAATAAGCATTTCTGTGCCCCATCTTGGTTTGAAGAGTCTGATTACAGACATTTTAGGCTGCTTTAAGAGTATTAATGCACAGTAGAAATACGTAATTTTTAAAAAGCCTTTTTATATTTTTTAAAATAAGCTTTTTAAAGGTATAATTGACAAATAAAATGTATATATTTTATTACATACAACATGATGTTTTGCTATGTGCATACATTGTTAATAATTAAATGAATAAACTCATCTGTCACTTCATATAGTTAGGATTTTTGTGGTAAACAAATTTTAATCTATAAGCAATTTTAACTATACAATACAATGTTATTAACTATAGTCACTAGGCTACATAATGATTTTCAGAACTGATACATCCTAAGCTGTCATGTTCTACAAGAAATATTTTGTACCCTTTAACCAACCTCCTTCCATTCCTAAATATTTTTATGCTATTGTAATGGGATTATTTTCTTAATTTGAGAGAATAGTTTACTGTTAATGTGTAAAAACATTCCTGAGTTTTGATAATTTTGTAGCCTGCCACTTTACTGAATTTGCTTATTAGTTCTAACATTTTTTTTTTTTGGAAGGAGCCTTTAGGGTTTTCTATAATAAAATGATGTCATCTGCCAACAAAGACAATTTTACTTCTTCCTTTCTGATTTGGATACCCTTTATTTCTTTGTATTGCTTAAGTGCTCTGGCTAGGACACCCACTACTACCTTAAATTGAAGGGATAAGAGTGGGCATCCTTGTCTTCTTTCTGATCTTAGAGAAAAAGCTTTTGTATTTTCACCATTTAACTGTATATTTGTTATAGATGGTCTTTATTATGTTACGGTACCAATCTTTTATGTCTAATGATATAGATGACTATCATCTATATCTAATGATATAGATAGTTTATGGTTTGGCTGTGTCTCCACCCAAATTTCATTTTGAATAGTAGTTGTCATTATGCTCACGTGAGGTGGGTGGGACCAGTGAGAGGTAAGTGAATCATGGGGGTGGTTTCCCCACGCTCTTCTCGAGACAGTGAGTAAATTCTCACTAGATCTGAAGGTTTTGTAAGGGGCTTTCCTCCCACTTCACTCTGCACTTCTCCTTGCTGCCGCCATGTGAAGAAGGATGTGCTTGCTTCCCCCTTCCACCATGATTGCTTTTGATGCCTCCCCAGCCATGCTGAACTGTGAGTCAATTAAACATCTTTCCTTTATAGATTACCCAATCCTAGGTTTGTCCTTATTAGCAGTATAAGAATGGATGGACTAACACAATTTTAAAGAGTTTTTATCATGAAAGTGTTAGCGGTGAAAAGTACCCAAGTTACTGGTGGCAATTCCATACAGGTCTGCTGCAAACGCAATTTTTGGGCTTCTCAGAGGAAAGAATTAGACTGGGAGGCATAAGGCAGAAAAGGAGACTGTGGCAAGTTACAGAGCAGGAGTGGAAGTTTACTTAAAAAGGCTGTAGAACAGGAGAGAAAGAAAAGTACACGTGGAAGAGATCCAAGGGGGTGACTTGAAGGACCAGTGTAGTGTTTAACTTTGATCCTAGGACTTTACAGGTTAGCTTACCTCCAGGAAATTTTGCACTTTTTTCCATGATTCTTCCCTTTGGTGGAGGTTGAGGGGGCTTCCTGTATGCACAGTGCCCTCCTTACCTTTGGAAGCGAGCAGCGCAGTGTGTTTAGAAAGTTGTATGCGTGCCCATTTGAGTCTTTCTGCCCTTTTCCTGTGCTGTGCCTGCAGAAGGTCATACTCCAACACCTTGTCTTTTAATGTGTATGTCAGGCTCTCTTTCCCTGATATTTCATTGGAAGCCCTTTTTGCTTCTCTCTGGCACCTGCATACAATTAACACTTTAATGCTAATGGCTGTAAACCATTAGAATTTTGTCCCTGGTGCAGGCTGCCAAATTATCATTTTTAGAGAGGCAATGTGATAATTGCCTCACTTGACATTCTTGCTGCAGGAAAGGGAGAGCCCTCTCTTTCCCCACTCATGCCTGTCAAACTGCTTGTAACAAAAAAATGTTAAAGTTTATCAAATGTTCTCCCTGCAGATACTGAGACGATAATATGCTTTTGATTCTTCATTCTGTTGTAGTATATTATATCAATTGATTAAAAGAAAAATAGGGAGCAACACCATAATATTAGGGAATTTCAATGTCCTACTTTCCACACTAAATAGTTCATCCAGACAGAAAATCAATAAAGGATCAATGGATTGAACAACATTATAGACCACATGGACTTAGTAGATGTGTCGAACATCACATCTAACAGCAGCAAGATACATGTTCTTTTCAAGAATACACAGAACATTCTTCAGGGTAGATCATATATTAGGTCACTAAACAAATCTTCACAAATTAATGAAGGTTGAAATAATAGGTATCTTTTCTGATACCAGTGGTATAAAATTAGAAATCAATAACAAAAAGAAAATTCAATGATTAACAAATCCGTGGAAATTAACTAACACATTCCTAGACAACCAATGAGTTAAAAGATAAATAAAAGGAAAATTAAAATATGTTGAGACAAGTGAAATTGGAAACCAACCTGTAAAACTTATAAGATCTATCAAAACCAGTTTTAAGAGGAAAATTTATAGCAATTAACCCCAACATTAAGGAAAAATAATCTCGAAAAACCTAATATTACACCTCAAAGAACTAAAAAGAGAACAATCTAAGATAAATGTCAGCAATACTAAGAGAGAAAATAAATAAAATTGATACTAGTGAAACAGTACAAAAGATCAATGAAAATCAGTTTTTTTTCAAAAGGTAAACTATATTGTTAAAATTTAGCTAGACTAAGAAAATGAAAATATTGAAATAATAAAATTGTAATTGAAACAGATGTTACAACTGATACCACAGAAATACAAAGCCTCATAAAAGACTACTGTGTTTCATTTCAGATAACAGATATGTGCAATTATTACCATAATGAATTTAAGAAAATTTTTATCTACTCAAAAAGAAGTCATGTATCCTTTAGCTATTCATCCCTATCTCCTATTCCCCATTCCAGCTCTTAGCAACAATTACTCTATGTTCTTCTCTACATGTTTGGCAATACTGGACATTTAATACAAACAGACACATTTAATATGCATTATTACTGGCTTTTTTCTCTTAGTGTAACATTTTTCGATGCTCATTCGTGTTATAGAATGTATCAGTATTTCATTCGTTTTTTATGATACGATACTATTCTATTTATAGGTATGCCATATATCATTAGTTAATGGACATTTAAGTGTTTTTCACCTCATGACTATTATGAATACTAATGTTTTAAGCACTTATGCACAAGTTTTTATTTCTCTTAAGTTTTTATTTTGGAGAATAGCCATTAGAATTTTTTGCTAATTGTAGGGTCATTAGTTACAATGTTTATTTATTTGAAGAACTTCCAGACTGTTTTCCAAAGTGGCTGAATTATTTTAAATGTTCACCAAATTATAAATATTTCCATGTGTTGACATTCTCATCAACAATGTTGTCTGTTTTTTGATTACAGATATTCTAGTGAGTGCAAAGTGTTTTATCACTCCCCAATGACAAATGATGTTGAGTGCTTGTTCATGTGCTTTCCAGCTATTCATATAACTTATTTGAAGAAATGTCTACTCAACTTTTTCATGTATTTTAATTGGATTATTTGTCTTTTTATAGTTCAGTTGTAAATATTTTTATATATGCATATTAGCTCATTACCGGATATGATTCAAAAAGATTTTTGTGTATTCTGTGAGTCGTCTTCTCACTCTCTTTATAGTATCATTTGAAGTAGAAGTGTTTAACTTTGATGAAATCCAATTTATCATACTTTTTTATATTGTTGTTCTTGCTTTTGGTGTCATATCTAAGATTCCAATACCAAGTCCAAGGTGGTGAACATGTATTTTTTTTTTTTTTATAAAGACAGTCTTATTGTATAACCTAGGCTGGAGTGCAATGGCTCTCCTGCCTCGGCCTCCCAAGCAGCTGGGATTACAGGCACACGACACCATATCTGGCTAATTATTTTTGTGTATTTTTAGTAGAGATGGAGTTTCACCATGTTGGCCAGGCTGGCCTCAAACTCCTGATCTCATGATCCGCCCACCTCGGCCTCCCAAAGTGCTGGGATTACAGGTGTGAGCTACCGCACCCAGTCATAAACATGTATTTCTAATATTTCCTTCTAAAAATTATATACATTCAACCCTTAAACAACACAAGGGTTAGTCATCAACCCCCAATGCAGTTGAAAATTTAGGTATAATTTTTGACTTTCCCAAAACTTAACCAGCAATAGCTTACTGTTGACCAGAAGCCTAACCCATAGTCAATTAGCATATATTTTATATGTCACATGTATTACATGCTGTATTCTTACAATGAAGTAAGCAAGATAAGAAAAATGTTACTAAGAAAAACATAAGGAAGATAAAACATTTTTACTTCCCATTAAGTGGAAGTAGATTATCATAAAGATCTTTATCCTTGTCATCTTTACATTGAGTAGACTGAGGAGGAAAAAATTGGGGTTGGTCTTACAGTCTTGGGAATGACAGAGGCAGAAGAGAATCCACATATAAGTGAACATATGCAGTTAAAACCCATGATATTCAAAGGTCAACAGTAGTTTTCAGTTTTTAAGTTTTGCTCTTTATTATATTTTGAATTAATTTTTGTATATAATGTGAGGTAAGGATTAAAATCTGGCTGTTCCGTTATCTCGGCATTATTTGCTCTGCAAATGGTCTTAGCATCCTTGTCAAATGTTAGTTGGCCATAAACACATAGTTAATTCTGAACTCTAATTCAATTTCTTTCGTCTGTGTCTATTCACATGCTAGTGCAGTACTGTCTTGATTATTGTTGCTTTGTACTATGTTTTGAAAACAAAGAATGCAAGTCTTCCTACTTGTTCTTTTTCAAGATTGTTTTGGCTGTTTGGGGTTCTTTGCAAATGTATAAGAATTTTAGAATCAACTGTTAATATTTATGGAAGAGTCAACTGTCATTTAATAAGAATTGCATTGAATCTGTAGATCAATTTGGAGGAATACTGACATCAATGAAATATTTACCCTTTCAATTCATAAAAATTGGATGATTTTCTGTTTTTATTTTTTTTTTTAATTATTTCAATTATGGTTTGTATTAGTTTGGCGCAAAAGTAATCATGGTTTTTGCTATTAAACGTAGTGGCAAAAATCTCAATTACATTGCACCAACCTAATAATTTTCAGAGCATAAGTTTTGAACTCTTTTGTAAGTTTAGCTATACATATTTTATTTATTTTGCTATTATTGTAAATGGAATTGTTTTTCATTACAGTTTCAGATTTTTCATTGAAATTTTATAGAAATACAATTGATTTCTCCTGTATTTAACTTGTGTTCTTCAAATTTCCATGACTTGTTTGATCTCCTGTGTTGAGTGTCACACATTCAGTCATTCCCATGACACTAAAAATTCCTCTCATTAATGGGATAAAAAATTCTCTAAACAGACTGATTAGTTTTCAACACTGATTTAAATAAAAAAATAAATGGAAGGAACAACAGGTTTTCTATATTCCTAGGCAGAAGTTCTCTCTAGTTCAATGACATTCTTTAATAGAAAATTCAAATATTTTTAATATTACAATTCGTTATGTCATATATACCCACTGAAACTCCTCCCCTGCCTTTCCTCAAGTTGAGGCTAAATTTTATAAATTTTGTAAAGGAAATAAAAACACTTTTGATATGCCAAACACTGTGTTAAGGATTTCCAATTATTAAATAAAATATTCAGGGTACTAGGTTCTATCATCTATTCTCATGTAAGAAACAGTATAAGACACAGAACATTTAAACAAATTCTCTAAGTAACAGATCTGCTATGGAGTAGAAGTAGGTATTATGCACAGCCAAAGGATTCTGAAATCTGCTCTTAATCACAACAGTAGATGCACTCAGGGAAAAGCAATTCTTTTTTCTAACTGTCCTGTGATGTATAAATATATGAGTCCTCCAATGCATTCTAATATCATTTCAAATGTAGAAACTTTATTTTATATTTTTTCAATATATCATTTTGTCTTTATTCTCTTTATTAAACATCTCCCTGAAAGTTAAAAGTTCTTTTCATAGACAATTAATAAAGTTCTCAATTTATTTTTTTCATAATGTCTCTAGTTTTAAGGACATAATTTAATGTGAATCCAAAGGTTGATAAGGTTAATAAATACATGGAGATTTTGATAAATAAAGTTATACGTACATCTGGCATTACACACACACACACACACACACACACACACACACACACATAGAACTGCCATGCAAACACATGACACACAAAAAAATGCCACTTAAAGATCATCAAGAGAACTTCTAACATATTTGCTACAATAAGAGAGACACAATGTGTTTTAATTTCAGCTATTTTGTTTTAAAAAGACCATTTATTATAGTAAAATTACAAAAATCACAAAAAAACAATTATGATTCAATAAGCTTAAATTTAAAATATTTTATTATTAGTATTTTTGAAATCTGTCTTCTTCAGATTCTTAGAACTATAAGCAATATCATCACTTTTTTTTCAAATAAACATTTTCTTGCTAATTATGGCTCCAATACCTACTTAAAGTCTAGCTTAGATCCTAGAATACTGGGATGACTACAAATAGCTCTTGTTCTGGAGAACTAATTTATAGAGGACTAGACTCAGGGGTAGACAAGATGAATTTTAGATGTACCTTTTGAGACTGAGACAAAAATGTCCTCATTTTATCTGCTACTCATCTATCAACTCAAATGAGTTGGAATTTAAGCAACAAGTTAACAACTAAACTTATTTTCTGATTCCCAAAAATAGAGAAAATGTAATCATAGTGTATATAACAAAAGCATGAAACCCAATTAAAATATGTTACATCAGAACTGTTGGTGCCAGAAATAGAATAGGTAGGAGAGATTTTCCATAGCATTGTTTCCTTCTTCTACTATGAGTGAGTTGTGGAATCAACATCTTTCATTAATTAATCATCCATCATCAGTCTTACCATTCTAAGTTACATAGTGGTGCTCTCCTCCTCCAAACCTTTGGTTCTCCAGGCTTATTTAATATAATAATTAATAATTATGGTGAGACATTTCAAGTATAAATTATTTGGTTTGAATAAAATAGCTTACTACTTATTCACTATAAGAGCCATCCAGACATTAGATCTTTTTCCTCACCTTGATACATTTTGGAAAACTTTAGATGTTCATAAGTATATATTCCCTGGACTTAACAAGGAAAATGAAGAGTGGTAAAGTCATAATAATTATTTCATGACTTTAAAAGAGTAAGATAAAACTTTATAGAGAGGCAGATACCTAAACCAATAATTAAAAGCCATCTAGGCAAATAACTTCTGTAATAGAAGCAGAATTCTAATAAGAATGCTACCCTCCATACTTCAAATTCAAATATGGTGACATTTAGAACCTGTATGTCATTATTGAGGCCAGGACCTGAGACTTTTAATTCTGTATCTTACTCTAAAATGTGTTACCTAATTTGTATAGCATATCTCTGATTAATTCACAACAGTGGCCTTTTCTTCATTATCTTCTTCACGGCTTGTTGTGTCACTTTGGGGTAGATTATAATAAATTGAGGATTTGTTATCACTTGTTTCCAATTTTAATGAACAACTACTCAAAATGTACTATTACTGCTTTTTTTTCTGTTCTTAGAGCTATAGTTTAGATTCTGGGCACCAATTTTTTGTATTCTAATTATATTTTAACTTTCTTTTCTATTTCCTGTGTTTAATTTTACTATTTAGTTTTTGAGAGTGACAAGGATGTATAAGGTATCCTCAGGAAGACTTCACTTCATCATTCAACTCCTCTATTACAGAAGTGTAATTATAAAGACTTCCTTTAAAGGAGTAATTAACCCAAGTGAATTTCAAGAAAGGATAACTTTCATAGCCCTCAAAATTCTTTCAAACCTAAGAAGTGTAAAATTTTAACTCCAGAGTTCTTATACTGGCTGTTGTTTCTACCTCACACCGTTTCCCCAGATTTTCCAAATGATTGACTTGTTCTCATTGCCAAATATCTGCATTTCAGAGTTCAGTTTCAATATCACGTCTGCAGAAAGACTTTTCTTGAACAACTTGTCTAAATGAGTATGAATATCTTATTTCATTTTTATATGATTTGAAAATCTCTTCAATTCAAATGTATTTATTATATGTGTTTATGTGTGTACTATCTGTCTTCCATTATTAGAAAGCAAATCTCCTTGAAGGCAGTGTCTTTATGGATTACCGCATCCCCAGTACCTAAAACAGGGCCTGGCACAGTCAGTGCTAGAAATGCTTATGAATATGAGTGATAAAGCATTATACTTGTTTGTAATTTTGCAGCATGTTTACAGCCCTAATACCTACATTCAAAAATAACCAAGAATAGGTCTTTACCTGAAAAGCTATCAGTATACTGGAGAGACACACATGAGCCATTATCAGTGACAGGCTACAATACAGGCTTTTAGAGGTTGTATATATATATTACTTTAGGAACTTAGTGCAGTAAATTGTTCTGAACTGAGAGTCAAACAGGCTGCACAGGTTACCTTGCACTGAAGCTTATAGAGAAAAGAAACTGGGATGTTCAGGAGACATTTGAAGAAGCATTTGAGGGAGAGGTTATAGCAGAGACAGAAACAAAAAGATAAAATCATGGTGACTAGAATTAAAAATACATTGTATTCTTGAAAAATCATTAGAGAATGGATGTATGTAAAGTGTTTTCACCATAAAAATGATAATTATATCAGGTAATGCTTATGTTAGCAAGAATTAGTCATTTCACAATGTACATGTTTCAAAAGATCTTATTGTACATGGGAAAGGCATACAATTTCATCTGTCATTTTTTAAATAAAAGCATACAGATTTAAAAAACACACATGCACAAAAACAAAACAAAAAAAACAAAACAATGAGGATATTTGGCCCATCCAAAAATAGGAAGAGAGAATTTGGGGATGGCGGCAATAAACATATGTTGTTTTTAAAAAAAACAAAAAAAAAAACTATCATGTAGTCTTGAAGATTGCAAAGTATATTTCAAACAACTTTACCCAAAAAATCATATTATCCATTTTGTACTGCTCTGGCAAACATTCTACTTTAGGACTGTAGTCATGGCTTCAAACTGAAATTTATTTCAATCATGATAGCAGTGATAAAGTCCACATTTCTATTTTTAAGTTTTAGCTTCTTTTCTTGTGTTATCTCATTTAATACAACATAAAAGTTGTTGATTTTATTTCTCTTACAGAGATGAGTAAACAGACTCAGAACTAGTTTTATGCCCCAAAAGTTTTTATGACACTAAATTTTTGACCTTAGGCTGTACTCTGCTCTTGCTCTTAAAGTGACAAATACTGAAATGAGAGGTACCCCAAATAGATTTAGAACTTCAACTTCTTTATTCTTTCTTAGGGACAATTTAATTAGCTTTACAAATTATATATGGTATATATCAAGATAAAATTAAACTCTCTTGTGTAAACACAAGGGATTTCTGCATATATTATAATTTAAATTTCATTCCAATTTCTATTTTACATACTAGAACTTATAGAGAATACTATATGTATTTTTTAAATCAAAGATTAAAATCATATTCAAAGTTAAATATTTTCATAACTTTTAAAGTTAAAAGCATATCTTTAATTTTAGGATTTTATACACTTATCCATCAAAAAATTGCCAATAAATGAGTTGATATCCAAAACATATATTTAACAAAAGGAAAGTATAGATAACAAATATGTTTTAAAATTATCTTTAACCTATGTAGTTTTCCATATTTAAAACAGGAATTTATTAAAACCAATAAAATTAGAAATACATCTGGTCCTAATGATAAACTGCTTGGTTTACTCTGAAAAACATTAATTAAGCAAGACATTTTTGCATTGCATTCATGATTTAGGGAAAACATAAAAGTGACATTTCACTTCTGTTTCCGTTGAAAGGTAAACCTTAAATTACTCATTTCACAGAACAATTATAAAAGAACTTTTAAAGCTTATTATTGAATGCTAATACGTAACATGTTAAAACATTATTAATTTTGTTCTATTTTTGCGTGATTTATGTAAGTATCTGAAAAACTGTTCAACTAATCTGAAAGAAATATACAAAGAATCTTTGGCATCCATAAAGAAAAAAACCAAAGTATTAAAAATATAACATTAGAAATTGTCTTTTATGAAAAATCTTTTATAATGTATTGAGAAACATGTAGCTAAAACAGAAAATTTACCCATTTTCAAACTTTTTCTTATCTGATCTTCATGATTTCTAACAAGCATATATATTGCTAAGAAAATTATCCTTATAGAAGAAACTCATATTTCTCATTTCATTTATTTATTGTATTAAAAAGCATGCCATTAACTGCCTTTTTAGGTTCTTTGAAATTCTAACTTGTTAAACTTGCATCTGCAGAAGCTTCATGTATTGAATTTACTTTTATTTCTATTGATTTGTCATATATTTTCATCTTACATTTTTTCAGAAAGAACTTTATTTTTTTTTCCTAGTAATATAACAAGCACCATTTTATCAATGACATAGCTACCTACATATAACCTGTTATTGCCAATATTAAAACATGGTACCCTACTTGATTCTAAATTCCCAAATGTGTTACGAAGTCAGTACTGTAGAGCTCAACCTTCACTCTAAGGGAACTTGGTCTGTTAAATTACCTCTGTTATTATAACATATATTATCTCACATCACTGGAAAATACTCATCTTATGAATATTTTCTCTTAATGGTATATATGGCATATGAGAACAAATCTATTCAAAATCTTGAAAGAATATTGAATTTTAATGTGTAAGAAAGCACTTGCTTTTAAAGTCTTTTTACTTGATAAACATCAAAATGCAATTATTAAATAAAATGTATTACTGTAGCAAAGGCCTTTTTTGTTTCGATTTGTTAAGGCATTTTATCTATTTATTTATTTGAGACAGTCTTACTCTGTCACTCAGGCTTGAGTGGAGTAGCATGATCATAGCTCTCTACAGTCTCAAACTCCTGAGTTCAAGTGCTCCTCCCACTTCCGCCTCCCTGAGTAGCTAGAGCCACAGGAATGTGCCACCATGCCCAGCTAATTTTGTTTATTTTTGGTAGAGAAGAGGTCTCTCTATGTTGCCCAGGCTGGTCTTGAACTCCTGAGCTCAAGCAGTCCTTTCACTTTAGCCCCTCAAAGTGCTGGGATTATAGGTATGAGCCATCATGCCCCGCTGGCATATCTTCTTTAGCTTAATTTAAACCAGAAGTGTCCAATCTTTTGGCTCCTGAGGCCACACTGGAAGAAGAAGAATTGTCTTGGGCCACACATAAAACACACTAACACTGACAATAGCTGATAAGCTAAAAATAATTGCAAAAAATCGCATAATGTGTTAAGAAAGTTTATGAATTTGTGTTGGGCCACATTCAAAACCATCCTGGGCCACAGGTTCCACAAGATTGATTTAGACCCTCTGTGGCTACTTACCATCTAGAAAGAGCTGGCACTAGCTAATGGGAAGATTGCTCATTGTTATACATAGCATTCCTTAGTGACATTCATTTTGAGAGCATCTCCTCTAATGTAATAGGGTATGGCTCTAAAAATACTCTTACCCATCCAGTGAAAAATTTGATTGCCTTTTCTTTAATAGACAAGAAATTACTATAGCCTTCCTTTTTTGAAAGTAGAAGTATCAAACTTAATTTCTAGTGACTAATACTTCCAGTTGGCTACAATGAGATAAGACAAATGATAGGAATCAGAAATTTGGGAAACAGCTGGAGAAGGTCCAAGATGTACACATAAAAGAAAACTGAAACTTTTATATACAGGATTATCTGGGATTTCTAACCTTAATACCTTGTATTGTTATCTTATTTGTGTGATGTCTCTGGTTAATACATGATGTAATGGCTACCTATTATGTCACAGAAAGTTGTTTGCTAACATTCTTCTAATTTTTTAGTGAAAAAAACACACATTGTTAATACTAGACACTATATTTCGTTGCCGTTGTTGAAACAGAGTCTTTCTCTGCCACCCTGGCTGAAGTGCAGTGGTGCAATCTCAGGCTCACTGCAACCTCTGTTTCCCAAGTTCAAGTGATCCTCCTGCCTCAGCCTCTTGAGTAGCTGGGATTAAAGTCACACAACACCACACCCCGCTAATTTTTTTTTTTTTTTGTATTTTTAGTAAAGATGGGGTTTCTCCTAAAAATAGACACCTGTTGGCCAGGCTGGTCTCAAACTCCTGACCTCAAGCTACCCACCCACCTTGGCCTTCCAAAGTGTTGGGATTATATGTGTTAATCACCATGCCCAGCCATTAGTTTTAATTATGTAATAAATGAAAAATATTTTTTAACTGAATTATATAAAATGTAGTAAAAACTCCATTGAGTGTATTAAGAGGAAAGATTTAAGATTTGGAGATTTACTTTCTTGTATAATACATGCAATACCTAGGTGAGAGGGCTGCTTTATAAATTGACCTGGAAAACATTTGTATTCTTCCTTCATGACACAGGATTTTGAGTGACTCAAACATAAAAGTCTACCTCTTTATACTTTTGTTGAAGTAAAATGAGTAGTCTGTCTTATTTTCAAAATTCCAAATAATAATCAACATTTCACTTTTAAATAAATCCTTCAGAACATGGGGTATTAATTTTAAAAAAAAATAACATTGTAGTTCTATATTTTTTTGAGAAACCTCCAAAAAAAATGGCTTAATGGCTGCCTCATTTTACCTTCCCACCAAGAGTGAAGTTTCCATTTCTCCATATCCTCACCAGTATTAGTTATTTGTTCTTTTTTTTTTTTTTTAATAATAGCCATCCTATCAGGTGTGAGGTAATAGCTCATCATGATTTTCTTATCATTTCTGATTATTAATGTTATTGATTATCTACATATACACCTGTAGGTACTTTGTATGTCTTCTCTGGAGACACGTCTATGCAAGTATTTGCTCATTCTTCAGTTATATTTTTTGGTTTTATTGCTATAAATATTCAGAAGTCAGATCACTTCTGAGTATTCTCCAAAATAATTGAAATCAGGATTTCAGAGATACATTTGTACTCTCATGTCCATCAGAGCATTATAATAATAACCAATGTGAAAACAACAAACATCTATCGACAGATGAATGCATAGTGAACATGTGGTATATAAATGCAGTTGAATACTATTTAACTTTAAAAAAGAAGGAATTTTTTGCCATATGTGACTATATGGATAAACCTACAAGGTATATTAGGTGAAATAAGCCAGTCACATAAGTACAAATACTACATGATTACGCTCATATGGGGTATCGAAAATGGTCAAACTCATGGAATCAGTGAATAGAATGATAAATGTCAGGGATCTTGGGGGAGGGAGAAATAAGGAGGTGCTGTTGAAGTATCATAAAGTTACAGTTAGGCAAAATGAATAATTTCTAGAGGTCTGTTGCACAACGTTGTGCTAATAATTAACAAAAGTATATTCTATACATAACACTTTTAAGCGCTTAAATGTTATGTTGTGTCTTACCAAAAGGCAAATTCTTTTCTTTCATACATTACTATTTTTAGGGCTTTTACTTAGGGAATTTTAACAAACTGTATCACATATTGAAATGTTTAATTTGTACAAACATGGCTGTTGGAAATTGTTTAAACTGGCTGAGTTGTCTATTAAGTGAGATTCCAAAACTATGGAAAATTTCTTGCCTTTCTGCCTGAAACTGAAGAAGTGACCTTTAAAGGAGCTTTGGTCATTTTGAGAGACAAGTATTCCAAAATTAAAATGTATACAGTATTGATGTATATTAGAAAGCGCATGACACAAACATTGTCCTAAAGCTACTTTTGTGACCAATATTAGAAAAAATTACACACTTGAATATTAGCAATTCACCTTAAACATTTCAATCTAGTTCAAAATAGCTTTATAATACCCTCTGCTTGTTTATTATAAACTCATTACCTGAACCATAATTTAATCCTCTGTTGTAGTTTCTGAACCGTATGATTAATACTTAAGAATAACTTATTTTTCAGACAAATTCAAATGTCAGTGGTGATATAAATTAAGAAATGAATAAAAGTATGTAATATCATATTTTTATGACTGTATTTTGAGTATATTTAATTTGTTTTAAATTGTAAATGATTTTTAAGGTATTATTATTTTAATAGCTGTCCCTGATTTCCTGGCAATAGCTTTCCAGGTTCTGTTTTAAAAACCCAATTTATAAATTCAGTATAATCTCAATTTAATTACCATGAAATGGAAATGAAATAGTTTCACCTGACTACCAAGTGGTCTTCCTGTAATGCTGATGCATGTTTATAATACGTGATGCATAAACAGGACAATTTTATGAATAGAAAGAATTACTGATAAGATTTACATTAAAAGTATCCTAATGTGAAAATTTTATTTTTAAAACTTATTTTATTATTTGTTACATTTTTATCTTATATCATATATACTTACTAGCTTTAATAAAATTTAAGTAAATACATATATAGTTGTGCTGAAAATACATTCATGGTAACATCGAATTTTTAAAATATATATTAAGCATAACTAAAATGTATTTTAAAAGATAAGATCAATTATATATAATTTATTTTATAATTTCAGGCATTAGGAAATGTCAGTATGGTTTAAAATACAGTTAAGAACATATAATTAGTGATAATGTAACTCATCATAAAATTTTCTTCTTTTACACTTTTATAAACAGCTTTTTTGCTTGTTGTTTTTTTAGACATAGGTTCTCCCTGTCGTTAAGGCTGGAGTGCAGTGGTATGATCACAATTCACTGCAGCCTTGAACTCCTAGGCTCAAGATATTCTCTCAACTCAGCCTCCCAAGTAGCTGGGATTATGGGCATGTGCCACTACATCTAGCTATTATTTTATTTTAGAGAGACCAGCTCCCTATGTTGCCCATGCAGGTCTTGAACTCCTGGTCTCAAGTAATCCTCCCATCTCACCCTATCAAAGTGTTGGGATTACAGTCATGACCCAGCACTCCTGACCTATAAATGGTTTTAGTGAGACTCCAAAATAGGATAGTTATCATTGCATAGTTTAATAATTTAAATCTTAAAAGTCATTTTAAAATTAGAAACTATAGCTGTATTGATATTGCAATACCATTTTATTATTGTTTGTAATCATTTGATACATATTAGTCATAAAATTTGCTAAGAACACTTAAATAAAAAATGTGTATATATTATTGTATACCATTATTTTCATTTTATTAAAAATAAAGTTCTATGCCAATATTAAAACTGCAATAGGCAGTCAGCTGTCTTCATCTGTTGGTCTCACATTTATGGTTTCAACCAACTCTAGATCAAAAATTTTTGTAAAAGAAATTCCACAAAAGACAAAATGTTAATTAGCCTGTGTGGAGAACTACACTGAACACATGCAGATTAAGTGATGTGTAGGCATTTTATTAGACATTATAAGCAATCTAGAGATGACTTAAAATATACAGGAGGTTGTGCATAGGCTATATGTAAATACTATGTTATTTTACATGAGACACCTGGACATCCACAGATTTTAGTATGGTGAGGTCAGGGAGATTCCAGAATCAATTGCCAATGAATACTGAAGGAACCACTGTATTTTAATGTGTACCCATATTTACAAAGTCTTAAAAATATTGTACAAAATATTAACTGTTAATATCTTATATGTAAAATATTTTGTTATTTGAACATTTAAAATTTACATTTGCAGGCTTAAAATATATCCTGTGATATGATTTGGACCTGTGTCCCACCCAAATCTCATGTAGAATTCTAATCCGCAGTGTTGAAGGTGGGGCTTGACAGGAAGTGAAGGGATCTGAGGAAGTTTTTCGTGAATGGTTTAGCACCGTCCCCCTTGGTACTGGCCTCTTGATAGTGAGTGAGTTCTCCTGAAATGTGGTTATTTAAAAGTATAGCACCTCTCCCCCTCCTTCTACTCCTACTCCACCCATGGGAAATGCCTCGCTCCGTCTTTGCCTTCCACTACCATGATTGGAAGCTTCCTGAGGCCTCCTCAGAAGTAGACACTGCCATGCTTCCTGTACAGTCTGCAGCACCATGATCCAATTAAACCTCTCTTTTAAAAAAATTACCAGTTTATTTCTTTATAGCAATTTCAGAACAGACTAATACATCATGACTGTATTATTACTACGCTACATAGTTGGGTTGGGCATACTAACACCTTATAATTTATTTTGATCTACCTGAAATGTTTGTGGTATTTGAAAATACCAAGAAACATCTTTGAATTAGTTTTTAAATTATTTTTCAATTGTGTGTATTGTTTTCAGAAAGACAGATAACTGAGAATAAGTCCACTGTAACACAAGCTTTGAAAGATGGAAGATGGGAATTTTGAAACAATTATCACAAATTTTTGAAAGTTTTCTATATTTTTACTAAGAATTTTACTTCTAGAAATTTATTTTACAGAACAAAATAAAGAAATTTTTTAAAATTACAAATAAGTATTTTTGCTGTATATCACCTACATATTAAATAATAAAATGTTGATTGAATATTCTATAGGATGGATTTTTATAATGGTTAGGATTGTGAGGTTCTTTTAGCAATCAAATCTAGGTGGGTGTTATGACCAAGAAGAATCTTAATTAGAATTCAAATTATTTTTAATATTCATTAAAATATGGGATAGGGCTCTAATAAATTAGCATACATATTTATAAAAATGTATTCACTGGAAGTACTTAACATAAATAAGTTGATAGATAAAAATTAAAAACTGATTTAAAAAACATTCCAGGAAATTAGGAGATAGGCTAGAGACTGAAAGAAAACATTTGCAATACATACATTGCAAGACTAGTTTCCAGACTACATGTGTGTGTTCATATGCATGTCTGTGTCTATAATTTCGTATTAATGAAATTCTAGAATACAAAAAATTAATCTATAGTCGATAGTGCCATAGGCTGATTGCTGGAAGTCATGTATGTCACAATGGCATAAAGAAATATTTAGTTATAAAGCAAATTTTTTTTTTTTTTTGTTATTGAGACAAGATCTCACTCTGCTCCCCTGCCTGGAGTGCAGCAGTGCAATCATAGCTTACTGCAGTCTAGAACTCCTGGGCTCAAGTGATTCTCCTGCCTCAGTTTTCTGAGCACCTGGGACTATAGGCAAAGGCCACCACACTCATCCAAGTTTTTATTATTTTGTAGAGATGGGATCTTGCTAAGTTGCCCAGGCTTGTCCCTAACTCCTGGGCTCAAGAGATCCTCCATCTAGGCCTTCTAAAGCAGTGAAATTGCAGGCATGAGCCACCAGGCCTACCCCAAAGGAAATCTTTTATAGCTTGATTGTCATGGTGATTATACCCAGGAATTCATTTGTTAAAACTCATAGAATTGAACTGTTAAAATAGGTGCAGTTTATTGAAAGCAAACAAAACTGCCACATAATTTTTTTTTAAAGAAAACTTAAAAGAAAAATCCAAAAATTAGAAACATTTGTACAACATGTAAACAAGAAAATTTGTTATCCAAATATACTGAACATTATTAGGAATCAGAAAATGAAATACAAACAATGCAATATAAAATATGCAAAAGACAGAAAACAGTATTTTACAGAGAAAATCATTATAAGCATGAAAATTTGTGTTCAAATTCACACTTTCTTTTTTTTAAGACAGAATGTCACTTTTTTGCCCAGGCTAGAGTTTAGTGGTGGGATCTTGGCTCACTATAAACTCTGCCTCCCAGATCAAGCAATTCTCCTGCCTCAGCCTTCCGAGTAGCTGAGACTACAGGAAACCACCACCATGCCTGGCTAATTTTTGTATTTTTAGTAGAGATGGGTTTTCACCATATTGGCCAGGCTGGTCTCAAACTCCTGCCCTCAGGTGATCTGCCCACCTAGGCCTCCCAAAATGCTGGGATTACAGGTGTGAGCCACCGTGCCTTTAAACCATTGTAAATTACTTTTTCTTACTCATCATTATGATTTAAAAATAACCTGATGATACAAGTTGTTGAAGATAGCCAACCACAAAGTTCTCACATAGGAATATAAACTGATAAACTACATCAGAAAATAATTTGGAGTCACCTTAGGAAACTCAATATTAAAATATCCCATTAACCAGAAATGGCACTCCTAGTTTTATACACAGAATGGGTTCCTGTTCACATGTTCAGGATGGCATGTATGTAGTAATTCAGAGTAGCATTGATCGTAACAGCTTAACATTTGAGCACATTCTATATGACCATTCCCAGAAGAAAATATACATTGTCATAATTCATAAAATGAAATGCAGAAATATGTTTTAATATGGATAAATCCCTAAAATCAATTGAACCAAACCAGTGAGTCAGAGAACACAAGCATAAACAACTATAAAGAAGTAAAAAATGTATTTTTAGTAAAATTTCTATAGAGTAAATAATAATGATATATAGCACAAACGTGAGAATAGTGATTAACTCTGGCAAGGGACAGACATGAATAAAATTGTAAAGCACAAAGGTAGCTCCAAAGATGTTGACAATTTCTTAATCTGGGTAGTGAGTAATTTTTTTATCTATCATTATTCCTAAAATGCTGTCTCCTCATCTATTCTATTTTACAATCATTATATTTCAAAATTGGTTAAAGTGTAAACAAAATATTAAGAGTTAGAGAAACATTCATTTTACCTCTCGTTTATTTAAAAAAATGTGGTCATAATAGCAATTATGGTCTAATTATAAAAATAAGTACAGAGTAGATTATATGAATCATTTGACATTAGTTTTCCATCAAATTTATATGAGTCTATTATAATTCATTTTCAAACAATGTTTAATGGCCTTTGTTCAACTTTCTCTATATACATTCTTATTCATATTATTCTTAAATTGTATTGTTCTCCTATTTTTCATCAGATTTAAATTTTATTGTTCAGGAGCTTTACATTATATTTGTATAATAACACTAAATATGATAAAGGAGAATTGTACTATGAGGACATTGCTGCCCTAGGAAGGGATCGAATTAGTTGTTACTATACAGAGATGCTGGAAAGGTCATTTACACTGAGCACTTTTATGTGTTAATATGGTGTCCCTGTACACAATCTCTTTATTTGGGTATCGATTTTCTGAGTTTCTCTAAGAATAAGATTTTCTGAATTATAAATAGCAATAATCATTAATATGTAAATGACTGAAGTAAATTCACTGTAATCCTAACACTTTGGTGTCCTTCCAAGGTGGGACTATCACTTAAGCCTGAAAAGTCGAGGCTGCAGTGAGCCATAATTGCATCACTGCACACCAGAGTGAACAACAGAGCACAACCATGTCTCAAAAAAAAAGTCTCTTTCAACTTGAATTATAACAAAACCTACTCATGATATTTACAAAGAGTAAACCTAAGAGACAATAGTAGTCAGGCAAAAAATGTAAAACATATGCACCCATACTCATGCGCCAAGTTGTCACTATATTATTATTAGACTAGGTAAAGTTTATGATCAAAAGTATTATTTCTGATGATAGAGGGATATTATAGATAAATAGTCTGTAATATAATAAAAATATGGCAGCATTAAAATTCATGCCAAATTATACAATTGCTAAGTAATATAGTAAAGACAATTAAAATAACAGAAAGTTGAGTTTTAAGTATACATGTAATTACTGTAATTCAACATACCTTTTCATAATTTGGCATATCAAGATGTGAAAAATTGGGGAGATAGACTAATTTAATAGATTCAGCAGTAAATATGAACATATGTACTCACATACGTTTAGCTCTACTATTGTATATAAACTCAAAACATACACATTTAAAAATTTTATTAACAGGAAACATTTCATAGTTCAATGAAATGTATACAAAATATTTTCTGTATTTTTTGTTGCATAAATATTTTTAAATAGAGATTTTCAGATCACTTTTTAATTTTAGGAAACCCACCTAGAAGTCATCCGTTTAAAAAATATTCTCAATTTATTCTGACATAAAGCCCAATTAACTGGAAATTCGGGCCGCAGGCATTATTAAAAAATTGGATATCTACCTCAAGAAAGAAATTAAATCGTATTTGCAAATTATCTAAAAAAATAAATATACATTACATCCCAGAATACATGACAGTGAACTAAAACTGATTTCAGAGAATAACCTGACAATGTTAATATTTTACCATATCAAAATATTCAGGAAGTCATATGTAAAATGACTTGATTAAAAATTGATACATATTCAAATGAATGATTATCAAATGAGTCAACTAAATCAGTTAGTCATATTTATTATGAAATTTTAATAAAATACATTATGAAATGAAATTATCAGTATATATGTCTTCAAAATATAGATGTACTTTATTTAGTTCAATAACATGTTTTAATAATTTCTGAGTAACACTAGTATATAGTTTACTAGCATAAATTATACTGTTTAATTCATTTCCAAAGAGAAATCATGGTATTGTCTACTCATTCCAGACTAGCCAACACTGCTCTGCAAATGAAGAATAATACTGTGAGAAAATTTGCTTTACCTCATTTTAGACATATCCGGAAGTAATTTTAAGAAAGTAACATTATGCTATGATTTGTCACTAGTGAAGCATAACAATCTAAAAATAGTAATAATATATTTGGAAAGTTCATATAACAAAGGATTTATTTATGTTGGAAGTGTGCAAGTTAATAAATAATTTTTGCATAGTTATCTATCTAAAAGAAATTAACCTATTCTTTAAAAAGTAAAAACAAAGATGAGAAAATATATTTTAAAAAAGACAAATCTATTAAATCGTGTATTCTGTTCACATTGTAAAGTTATTAAATTTAGGAATCTGTAAATCTATAATCTCAGATGATAAAAAAGAATAATAAGTATATTTTTGTATTCTAATTTGTCCAGTTAGTAGCTGTGTGAGCCTGGAAAATGTGTTTATTTTTATATGCCTCATTGTTCTCATCTGCAACATGCAGACAATTATAACAAAAATCTAATAACTTTACATGAGAATTAGTTAAATTTTAAAATAATGCCTGACACATAGAAGGTGTCAATATCACTATTATAAAATGAATAACCTCTGATTCAGAAGATAACATATTATTGCAAAATAGAAAAAAAGATCATATTTGTTGACTTAATGAACATACATATTTTTAATTTTAAGGAAAAATTTTAAGTCACATTTGTAAGAAAAATAGGTTTTATGAATTATGAATAGTTTCAATTCACTAGAAAAATGAATAAAGAATTTGAGTAGAGGAGGAAATAGAAATAGCTAATGTACAACAAAATATTAATATGTATTTAGTAAAATAAAATTTAAATCAATGATATGGAAATATTTTCTCTCATCAGATAGGCAAAATACAAAATAAAAATAAATTCAATGCTAATAGTACTATGAGGAAACATAAACCCCTACTTTAATTGTAGAAGTGTGAAATGATTTATGGAAATTATAGAAATAAGGTTACAATGTATTTTAATAATAATTTTATAATTTAGTATGTTACTTAATCCAATACCTCAAATTTGAATCAATCTTTTAAAGACTGAAAATTCTAACATCCTAAAATTGTAGCACTGTTTGTTGTGGGAAGAAGAAAAACCTGAAAACAATTTAAATGCTAATCAGGAAGTATGGTAGAATAAATTACATAATATGAATACTATGGAATATTACACATAAATTAAGAAAACAAATAGTTTCATAGTTATTAGCATCAAAGACTCAGGCAATACATAGGTAAGTGATACAGGCTATTGAGTATTGTGTAAAATAGTAATACAAATATATAGGTCCATGTATTAGTACAAATAATTATAAAGAAGTATACATATTATACTGTTAATTCTGAATTGGTTATATGGAGTGAGTTGATTGTTAATTATTCACATTGAAACATATTATATTGGTAATAATAACTAATAAAATATAAACTATCAATGTAAAAGGAAAAATTACCAACAATGAAGAATAACCTACTTTTTGGAAATAAGGACTTCCATAATATGATGTATAAAAGAGTTCTTCTGGAAAGTCTCCTGCTAGAAGCCTTGTGCCTCCTGTCTTAATTTCCAATGAATCATAGACATTGACTTTTTGGTATTTTTTGGCTAAACTATGTCTAGCCACAAACTTTATGTAAAGATAGGTGGTATAAACTTATTATGTATTGTACAGTTTCTTTATACATATATAATTTGTTCTTTCTCTAACCCTACCTCCCCCTTCTATATGTATACACACTATACACACATATAATACACATATATATGTATTACACACATATACATACACATGCAATACAGAGATTTTTAGATGACCTCTAGGTCAGAACAATCCTAAATTCAATGATTTCATTCAATGAGTACATTCCTGGGGCTTTTAAAGTACAAAATCTTGTCCTACAATGCAAGAAGTCATCAAGAAAACCTAAGTCAGGCTTTCAGGACACCAGTCAGCAAGAGAAGCTAACACAGGCTTTCAACCTGAATTTGTGAAAAGACTGCTTTCCCCACCTGTTCTGTCTTCTGAAACTCAGATGATAAAAGAGAATAACAGAAATATAGACAGAAGGTCGCTCAAGAAATTCCACCAACACTGGAGTTATTTTGATTTTGAAGTAAAAGAGACTAATATATTATACATTGGTGTCACCAGAATAAAGTTGGATATCTGCATGCAAAAGAGTGAAAATGAACACTTATCTTACACCACACACAAAAGTCAACTCAAAGAATTAAAGATTTAAATGCCCAACCTGGAAATGTCAATCATTAAAAAAAAACACAAGAGAAATAGCTTTATGACATTGGTCTAGGCAATGGTTTATTTGCTATGATACTAAAATCACATGCAACGAAAGAAAAAAATAAACAAATGGAGCTACATCAAATGAAAAATCTTCTACACAGCAAATTAAAAAATCAACAAAGTGAAGAGACAACCTACCGAATGGGAGAGAAAATTTGCAATCTATATGATAATTTGGTGTTAATATCCAAAATATGTCACAAACTCCTACAACTCAATAAGAAAAAATAACCTGATTAAAACATCTGCAAAGGGCCAGGGACAGTGGCTCATGTCTTTAATCCCACCATTTTGGGAGGCTGAAGTGGGAGGATCGCTTGAGCCTAGGAGTTGGAGACCAGCCTGAGAAACATAGTGAAACCTGCTCTCTACAGAAAAAAAAAAAGGAGAGAGAGAGAAAAAAAACATAGCCAGGTCCTGTATGTCTGTGGTCCCAGCTACTTGGGAGGCTAAGGCAGGAGGATTGCTTGAGCCTGGGAGGTCCAGGCTGCAGTGGGCTGTGATCATGCGACTGCACTCCACCCTGGGTGACAGAGCAAGGACTCTGTCTCAAAAAATAAATAAATAAAAAATCTGCAAAGAACTTGAATAGACATTTCTCAAAAGAAGACTATAAATGACAATCGGTCATATGAAACGATGGTTATCATCATTGATTATTAGAGAATTATAAAGCAAAATCATAATGAGATATCATCTCATGCCTGTTAGAAGAGTCTTCATCAAAAACTAGAAAGGAAATGGAACAAAACAAAACCAGCAAATATTAGGTGTTGGTGAGAATGTAAAGAAAATAGAACACTTGAATATTGATTGTAGGAGTGTAAAATGGTGCCAGCATTAAAGAAAACAGTATGAAGTTTCCTCCAAAAAATTAAAAATAGAACCACTCTATTAACCAACAATCACACTTCAAGGTGTATATCCACAAAAATAAAATAAGGTCTTGAAGAGATAATTGCACTCCTATGTTCACTGCATCATTATTCACAATAGCCAAGATGTGGAATCAACTTAAATGTCCACTGATGGATGAATGAATAAAGAAAATGTGGTATAGACATGCAGTGGACTGTTAATCAGCTTTAAAGAGAAAGGAAATCTGCCATATGCAACATGATGAATGAATCTGGAAGACATTATGTATGCTAAGTGAAACAGCTCTCATAGAAGAACAGACACTGTATGATCCCACTTTTATGAGGTATCTATGATAGTCAAACTCAGAATCAGATAGCAGAATGGTAGTTGCTAGGCTGAAGATAGAGGGGAATGAGGAGTTGCTATTCAATGAGTATGAAGTTTCAGTTACAAAAAGATTAATAAGTTATGGAGACCTGCTGTACAACACTGTAAGTATAGTTAAAAATGCCATATTGCACATTTAATATTTTGTTAAGAAAGTTGATCTCAGGTTAAGTGTTCCAACCATGATAAAATAGTGAACATAGTCTACCATAATGCAAAATATAAAATCACTTTGTTGATATTATTGAGGCTCAATTAACATTGTTAGATGGGATTCAGAGCCTGGGACCTAGAGAAAACAGGGAATGAGCAAGTGACTAGGAATAGACCTAGATTTATGGATGTTTGGTCATAGGAACTATGACTTCAGTCCTACATTTTCCTCTACACTCCCCTAGCAGAAGTTCCCCATGAGGGCTCTGCCCCTGAAGTAAACTTCTGCCTGAACATCTAGGTGTTTTCATACATCTTCTGAAATCTAGGTAGAAATTTGTAAATCTCAATTCTTGACTTCTGCATACTCACAGGCCTACACCATATAGAAGCTGCCAAACCTTGGAGCTTGCACCCACTGAAGTCACAGCCTGAGCTGTGTCTTGGCCCCTTTTAGCCATGGCTGGAGTGGCTGGGACACAGGGTACCACGTCTCTAGACTTTACAGAGCAGGGGGTCCATGTGACCATCCCCACAGAATTATTTTTTGCTCCTAGACCTCCGGGCCTGTGATGAGAGGGGCTGCCATGAAGGTCTCTGACATGCCTTGGAGAAATTTTCCCCATTGTCTTAGCAATTAATATTTGATTGCTCACTGTTTATGCAAATTTTCATAGCCATCTTGAATTTCTCCTTAGAAAATGGGTTTTTCTTTTCTATCATATCGTCAGGTTGCAAATTTTCTGAATTTTTATCACCTGCTTTTCTTTAAACATAACTTCCAATTCATATCTTTGTGAATACATAAAACTGAATGCTTTTAACAGCACCAGATTACCCCTTGAATGCTTTGATGCTTAGAAATTTCATCCACTAGATAACCTAAATCATCTCTCTCAAGTTCAAAATTCTAAAAATACCGAGGACAGGAGCAAAATGCTGCCAGTCTCTTTGCTGGAGCATAACAAGGGTCATGTCTGCTCCAGTTCCAAACAAGTTGCTCATCTCCATCTGAGACTACCTCAACCTGGACTTTACTGTCCATATTGCTATCAGCATTATGGCCAAAACCATTCAACAAGTCTCTAGGAAGTTCCACATTTTCCCACATCTTCCTGTCTTCCTCTGGGCTCTCCAACCTGTTCCAACTTCTGCCTTATCCAATTCCAAAGTTGCTTCTATCTTTTCAGATTTCTTTACAGCACCACCCTACTCTAGCAGTACCAATTTACTGTATTAGTCCACTGTCATGCTGCTAATAAAGACATTCCCAAGACTGGTAATTTATAAACGAAAGAGGTTTAATGGACTCAGTTTCACATGGCTGGGGGAGACCTCATAATCAGGACAGAAGGCAAAGGAAGAACAAAGGCACTTCTTACATGTCATTAGGCAACAGGGCATGTGCAGGGGCACTCCCCTTTATAGAATCATCAGATGTCATGAGACTTATTCACTACCATAAGAACACCAAGGGAAAAACCTGCCCTCATGATTCAACTACCTCCCACTGGGTCCCTCCCATGACACATGGGGATTATTACAATTCAAGGTGGAATTTGAGTGAAGACATGGAGTCAAACCACATCATAGTTGTTTGAATTTATTTGAGACCAATCTATCAGTGCTCGGGAAGTCATTTAACCTTTGTGAGTCTCATTTTACTCATCTCTAAATTTACATGGTGGTACTGACACTTACTATATCATGTTATGGTGAGTGTTAAATATAATGTATAAGAAAGGACCTTGCAAACTATAAATCTCCATTCCGATATCATTATTTAAGCAATTATACATATTAAACTTTTTATCTCAGATTAGTTTCTTGTATATGCCCACCAACTCCAGCCAATGCCGAATTTTAAAACACAGCCTTTTAAAATCAGCTCTTCTTTAAGGACAAAAATTTACATCTCCCCTGTTATCCACAAATAGATCATATATTACCCACCTATTGGACAAGTCATTAATTTCAAACTGCATCTATCCCTTCAGAGAAATAAATAATCCAGAATTGTTTTTAAAACTACAAGGCAAAATCCATTCTATTAAAAGATTAATGATATCTCATGTTAAGTCACCATCATTCATTCCTATAATTCAAAGGTAAATTAACCAGGTGTCAAATCATGACCACAAAGGTATTTTTAAAGAACTCTTTTTAGTACCAACATTTTTAAATACCATAAAGTGGTACATGCTCTTCCTTATCATTATTCTTATTTTGTCACTCTCTACTAATTCAGTGTCATTTTAGGAAAGCTTTAAATTTATTATAAAACCTATGTTTTGAGAAGCATTATTTTAAAGGGTTTTAAATCGTCAGAAATCTTATAAAAATCTATTATCAGGTCTCCTCTTTTCACATCTAGAAATAATTGTTTTAAAACTCTTCACCCAATAAGTGAATTATAGAAGACCACAAACCATTAAATTCCTGGTTTTAAGAGCTATGTTGTTACAGGTGGAAGTAAAATCAGATAGTCAAACCAACCAGCAAAATGCAACCACACAATGTCGATATTATGACTTGAAATTAAAGTACTTGCAAACACAAGTTCAGCTCCTCATTTCTTCCCTATAATCTAATTTATGGCGCAATGTTTTTGTCCTTAATAAGTATTAAACAAAATTAAGAAACAATCTATTAAATATCTTTGAACTTCTGCTTCCAAAGAGGAGTAATGCCATTGTAGATTGATAAATAGAACATGTTCATTAGGATGAATTTTGAGAGAATGGAGCAGAATAGGAGAATATTAATAAGGGGTGCTGAAGCAAATTTTAGTTCTTTCCAGTAACTTGGTAAGGTAAAATAAGCCAGAATCAAGTCGGCCAATTCGTCTCCTTACCTGACACTCTTGTTTCTTTCCCCATCTCAGTGACTCCTTCTTGCTTGAGAAGTTGCCTCATCTCTGCAGCCCTTAGAAAACCTACCAGCAATTAGAAGAGAAGAAAGCTACTTAGAAGGAGAGTATTTATACCTATAATTGCAAGTAGCTACTGGTGGAATCAATTATAAATTTTGAAGCCCACTGAAAACTTGCCAAACTACTAAATCAGCCCCATTTAGATAGACAAAGTTCTAAGTCAGAACAAGGTTACTATTCCATCAGGCAATGACCTACAGGCAAATCTGAGCATGTTGGTTTTAGATTTTATCACTTCAGGCTACCTAGAAAAATCTGCCCACATATCTAGAGAAAAGCCCCTGAATATTAATCATTCTGATTCTACTTAGGAAGATTTCAGTGCCTATATATGTAATTTTTTTCAGGGCATGAAGATAGTGATTGCTTTAAACAGGTAAAGCTTTTACTAATAAACTTTTCTTAAGGTTATCAATCATGGTAGGTGGAATGTCTGATACCTAGATTCCTCTTTCCCTTTTATTCAATTTCTCAACCATTCTGAGGTATAATTCTCAATAAATTTTAAATGCAAAAGAAAAATAATCAAAAACATTTTATTCTGCAATTATGAAGGCTAATTAAATGCCAGGGGATAAAAAAGCTGTGATGAAGGAAGGTATCAATGGAAACATTTACTTACTGTTTGCTTGTTTGTGGGTTTATATTTATTTTCAGGGAAAAATGATTGGAAAGACTAATGTTTCGTTTTGGGGAAATGTGAAAGCTTTGAAGATGGAAGTCCATAGAAAGACATTAAAGATACCAAGCTTCTCCAATTTACCTTTTACATTTGTTATATCATTTTAATAATGTTTTAATTAAACAATCACACATTTAATAGCATGTATTTTATTAAGGTATATATTCAGTATCTAGATTTATAAAGGAAAAAAGAAAAGGAAAATCTTTCCTGTATCTATCTGTCCAATCTCACTACTACCGAGTAACTACTATAAACAATTTGGTGTGTTTATTTTCTAATATTTGAAATACATACAGTAAACTCATTTATTTTTATAGCTACATTGATATGTTATTTCATCTATTCCTATTTTAAAACGGTTGATTTATAACATTTTTATTTAATAAACAATGCTATAATTAACACATAAAGAGAAAGAGTTTGATTTGTCCTTGTGAGAACAAACGGCCTGATGCTCTGTCTTTAGGCTAGAAAGATACTATCACAAAGAATGAAGGCCCGAAAGAGCTAAGCAATTCTGCTAACTGATAAAGCTGGGCTTAGTCTGGTTAAGGTACAATGACACAGTCCAATTCATACTGGTACAACTGCTTCTAACAGGTAGAATAGCCTTAAATAAAAATTATGCATGCATATTTTTCTAAAACTTTAAACAGTTCAGTTCCCCCAATTCCCAAACTCAATTTACTTTTAATTTCACAGGTTATGAACTCCAGACAACTAGTCACCATTGACAGGCATTTGGCTGAAAGTGAAAAAGAAGAAAATCTTCTAGCTCCCAGCTTCCATTATTTCTACCTTTCCACCAATTACTGTGAAGTCTTTTAAATCATTCTTCCTTGTCAATAAAAACTGAAACTAGCTTATAGTATATATTGCTTTTTATAGGACAATACTTTTATTTGGTAAATTCCATTTTATGAGAAAACTTGATCTCTATGTATGAGCAACTAGAGCGGCCATATTTGATTCTAGACACATAATTCTACCTCCCAAAATATAAGTCTGGTGCTTTGGTTACATTGTATGTCCTCTCTGCGGCAATGGCAGCCAATCTGGAGCAGCCACTGTGATGATGTGGGCTGCAGTGGGATAAGAGTGGCCAGGGCTGCGTGCTCCATGGAGCCAGTGGGAAACAGGAACAGGTGGGAGTCCTGCCCCCTTCTGAGTTGGTGGGGCAGGAGCCCCACCCTCCTACACACAGCTGCAGCCACCCAGATGCAGCTTTCAACCCAGGCATCCCTGCACTCTTGGGGGCCCAGGAAGCACCCCTGCCCCTGCAGGCTTAGAAGTACCTGCTCCCACTACTGGCCCCTCTGCACTCCCAGAGCCGTTTCTTATTTTGAAGTAAAGTTGAGGCCAAGCCTGGGTGCTGTCACAACCCAGCTGGGTATGGACATGCTCAGAGTGGTGCTGACACATCCGCTCCCTGCTGCCTGGGCCCCCAGGTCCAGACATTGGTTGCCAATGAGTAAGAGAGGGAGGCCAAAGGGGGTCTGACAGTGGCTTGGTGCAGGCCTGCAGATGCCCCTTGTCATGAACAGCCTGGGCACCAAGGATGACATGTGCATTGCAGCAGGAGGCAGACAGGCTCCCGAGTGGAAAGGGCTGGTCTGGGTGAAGTCCCACCTTCAGGCCAGGGACGGCTCAAAGCCTAGAGGCTGGGTTATCAATTCCAGGTAGATTCTGTGGCTGTCATGAGAACTTACCATGTTTTTTCAGGGCCAGCCCATGGCTGTCCATGGAACAATTAGTACAGACATCCTCCCTTCTAAGTCCATAAAAGCACCAGACTTGGGCAGATGTTGGGATGACCTGCCCACAGATAAAGCTACCCACTCTGGGTTTCCTCTCTGCTGAGGGCTGCAGACTCAATGGGACAACCTGCCTGTGGAAAGGAGCAACCCAATTCAGGTCTCGTGAAAGCTATTCTGTTGCTCAATAGAGCAGCTCTCTGCCTTGCTAACCCTCCAGTTGTCCGTGTTCCTCATTCCTGCTGGATGCAGGACAAGAACTTAGGACCCACTAAATGGCAGGACTGAAAGAGCTATAACACAAACAGGCTAAAACATGCCTTCCACTTACCAAGTTTCAGGAAACAAGAAGAAAAGAGAGAAGGAGAGAAGAGCCTTGGCCCTTCAGGGAGCCTAGACCTAGGAGTTACCCGAACCAGAGCTGTGACTCCGCCTCTGGGGCTCTGTGGTTCCTGGTGTTCCCAAGCTCTGGGCACCACCATGATCCCTGGTGCCCACTGTAGAAGCCACTTCTGGTATGCCTGGTCCAGCCATAGCCTCACAGGGAGCTGGTACCCATGTTGGCACCTGGAGCTACCCACCCCACTGCAGCCAGCATGCCTGGCTGTACACACTGGCCAGACCCCATGCTCGCTTGCTTATGCGCCTCTCACTGCTCATGCCTGAGTCACCGTTGGCAGGCATGAGATCCAAGCTAGTAGTATGAGCCAAGTGCAGGCTGCCAGGCCTAGTGGGCAGAATGAGCCCAGTGGGCCTGAGCAGAACTCAGGCAACAGTGCCACGGGCCAGAGATTTCTGGCTGGAAGAGTGATACCTGAAGGATCCTGTGACATTCTTGTTCTTCTGGATATTTCGATATTAAATACACTGAAGGAGTACACAAATTCTTCCAGAGGGAAATCACAACGGCTAAAGAAGAAACTTAGAAATTTGATTTAGAAGCGTATGTTCCTTTGTGGAACATCAAGGAATGGTAGGTTACTAACTGACAACAAAAATCAAGGGATCAGGGCCTGTGCTTTCAGAAAAACTTTAAATAAACTTAAAGATGGGCAATATGACACTGAAAATACAATAGCCAAAGATGTAATAGAAAGCCCATGAGATAATCCATATTAAAATATTTGAAAAATGTTACGTATCCCATACAAAATAAAAAATAGACTTTTTTCAGAATAAAAGAGAAGTACAAACAAAATAGAATTCTACAAATAACACTAAACTATCATTATTTTATTAAAAAAGAGCATATCAATATGGTACGAAACTTTTTTGATTGTTTTAACTTCTTATTGTATTTTTCCATTGTCATAGACATTGGGCAATCTAATGAGGACTGTTACTGCAGGTCCTTTCATTATTTTTATTTTAGTGGATTCTAATTCAGAATTCATTCTAAACTTCAAATGCTGGGAGACAAAACAAAATAAAAATTTTATGGTAGAAGTTTAAAAAATAAATGTATGATGATTTTGACACAACGTATCATGGAGGATGTGCAGGTGTATATAAATTTCAAAATAAAGGTAAGAAATTCACTTGGAATTTGGCCTATGTCCTTAAGCTGTTTCTTTTTTCTTTTTAGAAACCCACTTTTTTTTTCTTTGTTTTGAGATGGAGTCTCACTCTCTCTTACCCAGACTGGAGTGCAGTGGTGCAACTCAGTTCACTGCAACCTCTGCCTCCTGGGTTCAAGTAATTCTCCTGTCTAGCCCCACGAGTAGCTGGGATTACAGGTGCACACCACCATGCCCAGCTAATAATTTGTATTTTTAGTACAGAGGGAGTTTCCATCATGTTGGGTAGGCTGATCTCAAATTCCTGACTTCAGGTAATTTGCCCACCTCAGCCTCCCAAAGTACTGGAATTACAGGTGTGAGCCACCCCAGCAGCAGAAGCCCACTTTCGAATATAAAATTCCTAGTCACATAAATAACCTGATTTAAGAAAAATTTTTTTCACCCAGTAAAAATGTCACCAAGGAAGAAGATTCAAGTCCATAAAATAAGTACTAAACTTTATGATTCCATGTCACTATTCTTTATCCAATTTTCTCAGGTACTCATTATTTGATGGGTGATTATAAGGAACTGAAGATGATGGTAAATTAGTAATTGTGGTTGGAAAATAATGCCAAGATTTCATAGGCATTCTTCCAACTCTGTAACAATTTGGTCAATATATTTCTAAAAATGACAGTCTGTATCTTGCAAAAGTATATATTCTATGATTATGGACTTGAAAAGGAGAATGCAAACCCATTATTTGAAAATATGCCATTTCTCCTTGTTGATAATTCTAAGTAAAACTGTTACTGTATGTTAGAATGCACCAGCATTTGATTCGATAAACACATGAAAATAACTAATGATTATGAGAGGGATGAGGCTAAATAAATTTATCTGGTAATAAATGCACTAGGCTACAAAATAAAAATAAAGATCATAAATGTAGGAAAGATATGAGCTTATCATTATTGGTAGAAAATAGCATCATATACTTTCAAAATTCAAAAGAATCAAGAGAAGTATAATAGAATTACAAAATCAGTCAAAGCATTTGGTATATGATAAGATAAAATTAGAAAATCAACAGCATGCTAATGCACGAACAAAAACTAGATTTAAATATATAATAAAAATACACAAATCCTCGAAAGTATGGAGTGACAGCAACAGATAGCTAGCTAGCTAGCTAGATTCACACACATATATATGTATATAACAGGAATAACCTAATTAAAATGTGCTACATCTAAATGAGTTTCTAAGAACATTTAATTAGAGTCATAAAAGACTAAAATATAGAGTCGTGTACTATATTTCAAAATAGGAAGCCTCAAAAGTGTTAAAATACTTACATTGTTCTTCTAAAATGAAATTGTAGGTTTAACGCACATTTATGGATTATTCAATGAAATATATTTCAGAACTCAACATATTCTAAAGTTCACGTAGAAAATATTGTACTTTGTTTAAGTTGTTCAACTTTTTATATGTTAACAACTCTAAAATTGGGCTGCGTTATACAATTAATAGAATGTCATAGTTTAGTTGACAGATTTTTTTCTTAGCTTTATATAATATAAAAGCTTTTATTATAAATGATAGTATCTCATTTATGATGAGACACAGAAATGTAGTTAAAAAGCAAACTAGGGAGGGACAGTGGGGGGTAGGGAGTTGGGGAGGAATAACATGGGGGAGAAATGCTAGATATAAGTGATGCGGATGGAGGCAGCAAACCACATTGCCATGTATGTACCTATGCAATTATCCTGCATGTTCTTTACATGTACGCCAGAGCCTAAAATGCAATTTTATATATATATAAAAAAAAAAAAAAAATATAGCAAACTAGAAAGTATTTTCTAGAGGAGAAACGATTAGACTAGAATAGTGGGAGTAAGATTATCATTTATTAAAAACTGTAAACCTGAAATATTAAAACAATGTAAATGTGTGCTAGACAGAACACAAAAACAGAACACCTGGACAGGGAAAATGTGGCACATATACACCATGGAATATTATGCGGCCATCAAAAACGATGAGTTCGTGTCCTTTGTAGGGACATGGATGAACCTGGAAACCATCATTCTCAGCAAATTGACACAAGAACAGAAAATCAAACACCGCACGTTCTCACTCATAGGCAGGTGTTGAACAATGAGAACACATGGACACAGGGAGGGGAGCATCACACACTGGGGTCTGTCGGGGGTAAAAAGGGGAGGGACAGAGAGGGGTGGGGAGTTGGGGAGAGATAGCATGGGGAGAAATGCCAGATATAGGTGATGGGGAGGAATGCAGCAAATCACACTGCCATGTGTGTACCTATGCAACAATCTTGCATGTTCTTCACATGTACCCCAAAACCTAAAATGCAATAAAAAAAAAAAAAATATATATATATATATATATGACAGAACACCTAGAACATATATTAGGATTTTAAGCCTAGTAAATGAAGCATTATAATTTAATTGGAAAATGAAGGGATATTTCACAGAATACATTGGAGGAAGTGGTTGTCAGCTTGCAAATAAAAACTTAGCATCTAAATTATATTGCAGATGAATTAGACAGTTAAAATATCTTCAGATAAGTTGAACCAAATATATAAATGGAAATAGAATTTTTTTTTTTTGAGACGAAGTCTCACTCTGTCGCCCAGGTGAGAGTGCAGTGGACCAATCTCAGTTCACTGCAACCTCCGCCTCCCGGGTTTAAGCAATTCTCCTGCCTCAGCCCCCTGAGTAGCTGGGACTACAGGTGCACACCACCATGCTCAGATAATTCTTTGTATTTTAGTAGAGACAAGGTTTCACCATGTTGCCCAGGCTGGTCTTGAACTCCTGAGTGCAGGCAATCTGCCTGACTAAGCCTCCCAAAGTGCTAGGAATATAGGTGTGAGTCTTTGTGCCCAGCCTCACAAATGTTTTTAACTTCAATAATGAAGATAATTTTACCTATTTAGAAATGAAAAAAAAAAAACTGCAGAGAAGTATGATACCTTTTTCTGTATGTAGTGTTTATGTTTTTGATTATGACACTTCCATATATATGGAAGAGTGTATGTATTTCCACAGTTTAAATGATAAAGACACCCCCTAGCCCTATAAAAATAGCATTGCCAGGATGTCAATGACCCTTGGATGCCTTTCTAGATCTCACAATCTCCTAGAGGCAAAGATTTCTCAGTCTAATAACTATCCCCAGGCATTCCTTAATAGTTTTACATATATAGTGGATCTTCATTATTTTCAGATTCCTAATTACTAAATTTTCTTTGTAATCTCTAAATCAAATGTCAGTGCACTTTTGTGGTCAATTACAGACATGCACAGAGAGTGATAAATTTGAGCCGCCTGGCACACACGTTCCCAGGTGAGGCTGAACAAGAAAATGTTCTGCATTCTTGCTTTGGCTCTCATGCTGTAAACAGGTGTCCATTGCACAGCCGATTTAGTGCCAAGTTTTACATATTTGTGTGAAGTTTTACTATTGGTGATTTTGCTGTTTGAAAGTGTCCCAAGCATAATGTTAAAGTGCTGTTTAGTGTTTCTAAGCATATGGGTGTTAGGTAAGTTTCCTTCCTGCCTAAGTTATAGTGTTGTTGACTGTGAGTTCCACGTTAAGTAATTAAATCAAACACACATAAAACAAGGTTATGTATTAATTAGTTGCCAAACGCTGTGACTAGAGGTTCACAGAACTTCGCCCTATAGGCCCACTAGGAGCAGTGTTTCAGTAATAACCAATTCATTGTAGGAAATTTCATAGAATATTAAAACTATGATTAATGGCAACCAACTGTACATATTTACAAGTCAACATAGCGCTTAGTTGTAACTGTTTCTTTATTTTTATGTTTATCTTTTTATAATGTATGTATTCTGTATTTGCTTGTTTGCTAAACATTATTTTTGTGACATTTGTCAATGTTGACAGATGCAAGTTATTATACATTAATACTGTTGTATAAATCTTTTATTTAATATACTACACTTTGTATATTAAATTAACTCTGCTACAGAAGAATGAAACTGAACTTCTACCTATTACCACATACAAAAATTAACTCAAGATGGATTAAAGACTTAAATGTAAGACATCAAGCTACAAAAATCTCAAAAGAAAACCTAGGAAATACGCTTTTCGTGATTGGCCTTGGCAAAGAATTGCTGACAAACAGAAAAATTGCTAGGTAGGACCTAATTAAACTAAAGAGCTTCTGCACTGTAAGGGAAACTATCAGTGAAGTAAACAGACAACCTACAGAATGGGCAAAAATATTCAGAAACTATGAATCTGACAAAGACCAAATGTCCAGAATCTATAAGGAACATAAATTAACAAGCCAAAAACAATCCCATTAAAAATTTTGCAAGAGACATGAACAGACGCTTCTCACAAGAAGACATTCAAGCAGCCAACAAACATAAAAAACGTTCATCACTAAGCATCAGAGAAATGCAAACCAAAGCCACAATGAGATTCCATCCCACACCAGTCAGAATGGTTTCCTGTTAAAAAGTTAAAAATAACAGATATTGGTGAAGCTGTAGAGAAAAGGGAATGCTTATATACTGTTGCTGGGAAAGTAAATTAGTTCAGCCACTGTGGAGAGTCTTTTGGAGAGTTCTTAAAGAATTATGAGTTAAACTACCATTTAACCCAGCATTCCAATTACTGGATATATACCCAAAGGAAAATATTTAATACTATCAAAAAGTCACATGTGGTCAAGCATGGTGTCTCAAACCTATACTCCCAACACTTTGGCAAGCTAAGACAAGGTGATTGCTTGAGGCCAGGAGTTTGAGACCAGCCTGGGCAACATGGCAAGACTCTGTTTCTACAAAATATTTAAAAAAATAACTGGACTTGGTGGCACATGCCTGTAGACCCAGGTACTTGGGAGACTGAGGCAGGAGAATCTCTTGAACCCAGGAGGTTGAGACTGATGGGAGCCATGTTTTTACCACCGCACTCCAACCTGGGTGACAGAAAGAAATTCTATCTCAAAAATAAAAATAAAAGAAAGACACATGCAACCTTATGTTCACTGCAGCACTATTCACAATAGCAAAGACATAGAATCAATCCATGTACAATGGTGTATTGAATAAAGACAATGTGATATATATATATACACTACGGAATACTACACTGCCATTAAAAAAAACAATTTTTTTTTTTTGCAGCATGAATGTAGCTGTAGACCATTATCCCAAGCAAACTAACACAGAAACAGAAAACTAAACATCACATATTATCTCTTATACCATTGAGTATACATGGACATAAACAGAGGAACAATACATACTGGGAAATCCAAAAGAGGGCAGGGAAGGAGAAGGCCAAAGGTTAAAAAACTAACTATTGGTTACTATATTTACTTCCTTAGTGAGGAGTTCAATCATACTCCAAACCCCAGCATCATACAATATACCTTGGCAGTCATCAAGGTCTAATATCCCAATATCTGCACATGTAGCCCCAGAATATAAAAGTTAAAAAAGAAAAAAAAGAAAAATTTTTAATTAATGAAATATAGTGCTATGTTTATGGACTTGGGTTGTTTCTAGATGTTTGCAAATACAAACAATATTTCTCCCAAAACTTTTGCAGCTACAATAAGTTTCTCCATCCTGTATATCTAAGAGTGGCACTGCAGGGTCCAAGGGTTTTTGTATATTTAACTGAGTGAATTTATCAATAGTTGGTGTGTTATCATTATTCAAAAAAATTCAATAAAATTTCAAGCCAATGCTATTTCCCTTTACCTATGACTATATTCAATTAAATCCTGATTATTCTGTGCAATTCAGAGACTAAAAGCATCAGATCACTTGGAAGCTGGTTAAAAATGAAGAATATCAAGATACACACTGTTAAATCAGAATTCACATTTTTACACAATCCTTATTCTGTCATAATTCCTAGGTGATTCATATGCACATTACATTTTTGGAAGCAGTGATATGAATGAAATGCTAGATATTCTTTTCAAATTTTAGAACCCAAAGGAGAACATGTATAACACAGGACACATACTAGAAATATAAAGCATGGAAATGTTTGATTTACAATTTCATAAAATTTAAAATATGGTTAATAAATATAAAATGTCATGTTACATGAGATGTATTAATATGCCATCACTTAATAAACACTGTGATATTATTGCTTATAAGCTACATTATACTTTTAAAATATACTGTCTGTAATATTTTATAGTTTTCTTGCTAAATATGCACATATTCTCTGTTCATCATTGTGTTTATGTAACAATCTGATATATAAACAATATTTACTATTCCATAAAATTAGGAATTAGTCAGGCCTAGGATAAAATTTCAGTTTTGTCATTTACTAGCAATGAGACCTTAACTAGTTAGTTGAGCAATTTACTTTTCCTGTGTAAATTCCAATTTCATTTTCTAAAAAGTGGTAATAACGCCCACTTCATAGGATTGTTGAGAAAAATAAGGAAGATATTATATAAAAAGTGACTTTCATAAACTAGGAATTAAAACTGTATTTACTTTCCCTTGATATATTATACAAAGAAGTCAAAAGTTACTTTTCCTTCCAAAAACTGAAACTAGACAAAGGTATTACTTAAATTATGCGTTGCAATGAATAATCCCCCAAAGTATTTGGCGTTATATTTTCACAACCAACAAATACATTTAATCAAAACATAGAACAACAAAAGAAGAATTAGAGAAAACAGATTTTCATTTCTTAAAATGTCCTTATTTTTTTAAATGTCAAAATACTTTTACAATAAAATCAGTTATAATTTCTATGATAGCTAGAGAAAACTGATTATAGGTTTTTCTTTTTTCTTTTTGAGACAGAGTCTTGCTCCGCCACCCAGGTTGGAGTGCAATGGTGCAATCTTGATTCACTACAACCGCCGCCTACCATGTTCAAGTGATTCTCCTGCCTCAGCCTCATGAGTAGCTGGGATTACAGGCATGCGTCACCACTCTGGCTAATTTTTATATTTTTAGTGTAGATGAGGTTTCACCATGTTGGTCAAGCTGGTCTCGAAATCCTGACCTCCGAGTAATCTGTCTACCTCGGCCTCCCAAAGTGCTGGGATTATAGGTGTTAGCCACCACGCCTGGCCTGATTACATTTTTGATTGTTAAATGAATAGGCACTATTTCAGTAAACAACAAATAATATAATTTACTGTGATAAAATCCTGTGTTATATTCAGGTATTTTAGACAAGAGTTTTATAAGAAATTGCAAAATATTCAAATATTTAACAAATATTCTTTGAACCCAATTCCTGCCTCTTCCTGCTTTTTCTCAGTCTGTCTGGTGGCAGCTTTCAGTAAAATATTTTAACATATTGACTTAGTATTGTCACTTACTTCAAGTAACAGACGCAGAAGAGATGCTGAACATATTTTTAGCATGTCTATAACAGCATTCTGTTTTAAGGGAAGGGTAACTTCTTGAACTTTTCTTGTCTGTACTATCTAGACATATCTGCAGCTGTAGTTTATTAATTAATGAAATATGGTGCTATGTCTATGGACTTTGGGATATTTCTAGATGTTTGCAAATACAAACTATGAGATTGTATTTGAATGAGAATGTACTGAAATGAGACTATGCCAGCTTGATTTTTTTTTTTGGTGAAGGTAGTAGTGCTCATCTCTTGATGTGGTTTTATGACCAGCTTGATTTTTTTTTTGGTGAAGGTAGTCCTGCTCATCTCTTGATGTGGTTTTATGACTACAACATAAAATTTCCTCCAATTGGAAAAAAAAAATGAAATGTTGCACATGCTTAGCCAAAGTAGCTGACTATTCCCTGACCTCATGTAATGTTTCTCAAAGTGTGGTTCTTCACCGGCCTTGTTGCTGTGCTTGTTAAAAAATGCTCATTCCTAGGCTTCCACCCAGACTTTCCAAAACTGAAACTTTCTAGACTCATTCTTAAAATATATATTTCCAATAATTTTCAAGTTCTCACCAATGTGAGAATCCTGAACTACACAAATTGTCAGTGAGATAACTTGTTTCCTCTGTTAAATTATTTCAGTGGTTGCATGTAAAATGTCATTAATTTTGTTAATTGATTAGAACTTAAATAAGAGGCAGTTGCTTCTCTGTATGATTTTTAGAGCATATAGAGATTTAAAAATAAATCTTATTCCAATCAGATTTCTTATAATGCTAAGGGTTTTATTCTTGAATAAAACTACTGACCCTCTTTGTTGTGTGACCAGCATTAAAAAGTAATGGATTTTGGTTTTAGTTGATTTGTTTATTTTTTAATTCCAAGGTAGGGATGTTTAAGTATTATTTAAAACCCTCAGAAATGTAGAAAATGTATTCTAAGTCCTTAATTCTACTGCTGCTATCCTGGCTAGAAAAAGTGATGTGTATATCAGGAAATAGGAGTGAACTTTCTTATCCCTATTTTGTCCTTCAACAGCCTCCAGAGGCAAAAGTTGTTTTTCTCTAATATTGGATTTTAAAGGTCACTTTTTATTTTATAGCTCTAGGTTGGTTTAGACTCCTAGATATTTTACATGACCCATGGTAAATTAGACTTTAACCTGTGCTGAAGGATGAACTATGACTGTGTCCAATATCTCAGAACTGTATTCCCACTTGGGAGTGAATACTTTGAAACTGCCTTAACAAAGTCCTGTGGTAATCCTTTAAATTGACACCTAAGACAGTATATTATATCAAAAGTTAGACTTGCAGATAAAACGAACATGGGTTATAATTTCAAAATACCTATTAACTATTTAACATTGGTAAAGTTGCTTAATCTATGGATATCTGATATATTTTCTGTAAAACTGAGATAAGATTGTTCTATATTATGGAGCGGTTCCAAGAATTAAGTGAGAAAACAGATCAACGAATTTAGCAAAAACGACTGATATATAAAATCACCAACAAATATTTGTTATTAAATCAGACCATATTTTATTATACTTTAAAATCATTAAACATATAAAAGCATATTTTGAGAAAAAGTCAACAGTAGCATTTTGTTTCATTTTAAAAACATGTAAACAATAAAGTTCAGAACAAATACCTCATTTAAATAAGAAAGATGGCAGAGAGAAAAGAAAAATTCTCTAACTTCACCTTTTAGAAAGTAATTGAAATCAAACTCAATGATAACAAGCATTTACCTACTATTCGTGTACATACTTAAAATAAATATATAAACCCTACAGCCTTGTGGTTAGGTAGATGTTATTTTCCATGTTGTTTAAGGTATCATGGATCACTTTGTATATTTGAACAGTGGGAACACTTACTTGTAATTCCTAACAAATTGTTAATATTTAACTTAATGGTGAGTGTATACCTGTCACTCAGTAAATGCCTTTTTGAATGAATTAATGATCAAATTATAAAGCTATTAATTATTGCATAGACATGTCACTTTTGAAAAACTAGCTCTACTCAAAGATTGATCATATATCTATTTTTAAACAAGTAACTTTAAAAAGAACCCAGGAAATATTTCTTTTAATTAGAATTGTAAGTCAAAAATATAACCAATGAAATTTTCTAGAATGAAATATTGAAAATATCACAAACCTATAATAACCAAAAGTATTCAGTGTATTTTCTTCTTATTAAAAGCACTCTAAGCCATATACTGATTCCTTAAAAGATAAATGAGAATACCCTTGTACCAACTGATGTGTCCAGTTAGCTAGGACGTAAACAAGTTCCTTATATGGAGTTTCTACATCATAAAGAGAAGAATAGGAAAAGTGTCAAAATGACCTTAAAAGAAAAAAGTTTACTCAGATTATCCCAACTCCCAGTCTAAAAGGAATATTGCCCAAGGAGACATTTTTCCAGTCATCACTTCAGTATTATTTGAAAAGCTGAGATATTCATCCACTTACAATTAAAATAAACTATCTTTTTAAGGAATCCTACAGTCTTTGAACAGCAGCAAATCATTTTGTCAGAAATTTGGATTTGATTTCTCATCAGCATGTCCACAAACACACCCCCACACACCTGCACACCCATAAAGGAATTTAAAGTTTGTAAAAAGAGATGATATTAGTTTATATTAGTATAAAGAACAAGTGCATTTAAATAATTTAGAACATATATAAAAACATCTACACATTAGTAACATAATATTTAAAAAGAAAGCAATCAACTTCCACTGCAAGAAAGGGGAAACAGATTTCTCAAACATCCAGGCTAAGTAAAACCAAAAACTCTGCACATTAGATACAAAACAAATCTAGAAAGGCTCTGAAAGTTGGGAAGAAGGCTGAGAGCTAAGGTCCATGGGACTTAAGAAACAACACAGTTGGGAGTTCCCTGGGTTTTTATTTTGCCACATATAGCCCAGACACAGACCTGAAGAATTCCTAGAATATCAAAACAAAACAAAAAACCCACAAATGCCCCAAAGGACTAAGGAAGGTGCAATATGGCAAGACAGGAAAATTTTAGATATTTTCTATACACCTGCCCAACACCACAAAGAAAAATGTGTCCCCACCCTTCTAACACCTGCAAAGGCCAAGTGGGGATCTTGAACTTGCTCCCTCACCAGGCTATGGGTTGCCTAACTTCTCACTGGGGTGGGTAGGAGAAGGCCTAATTAGGAAGCTTGAATTTTCAGTTTTACTGGGCAGTAACAACACTATGCAATGAAGACCATGTGGGGAACCTGGATTTCTACCTTCATCCAGCAGTAAGAAGGTGCCTCTCTACTTTCATGCTGGGTGGGTTTCAGAGAAGACCTAGTAGAGAGTCAGAGCTTTCCACATCAAGCAGTTACAAGAACAATGCCCATGGTATCAACAAGACCATAAGTAGAAAAGTAACAAGATGTTCCTACCTATCACAGCCAAGATATTTTCCATGGAGGTCTAGTGGGAAGCCAGAACTCCCACTCCTGCACTGAATAATGAAGAGCCTCTTAACCCCACTGGGGTAACAGAGGCTGAGTGGGAAACCTGGACTTTTATCCCACACCTAGCAATAATAGGCATTCTCCCACTTCCTCTGCTACAACAGTGTCAGAGAAAAACGAATTTAATAACGAAATATTTTGGATATATTGCAGAGTTTTATAATATCTGGAATAAAAAATTATCTGTCATATTGGGAAAAAATTGTAACTTGAATAAAAAATACACCAACATTTAGATAAAAAGAGATGTTAGAATTGACAAAGATTTTAGAGCAGTATCATAGTGTGTTCAGATTGCTATAGTGGCTTCTAACAACAAACATTTATTTCCAATAATTCTGGAGGTTGCAAAGTCCAAGATCATGACACTGACAGATTCAGCCTCTGGAAAAGTTCTATTCCTGATAAATGGCACCTGCACACTGCATCCTGATACAATAGAATGGGCAAGGCAGCTCTCTAGAGTCTCTTTTATAATGGCACTAATCCCATCATGTGCACTCCAGCCTCATGATCTAACCACCTTCCAAAGGCTCCACCTCTTAATTCCATCAGCCATCCATTCAGCGTATGAATTTTGGGGGACCACAAACAAGATGATGGCAAGAAGCCATCATAAAAATGCTTCAACAAGCAAATATTCATGTACTGGAAACAAATTTAAAAGTGGAAACTTTTAGCAATAAAATATTGTCTCAATAGAGAAATACGACACCAGGAAGAACCAAATGGAAATTTCAAAACTGAAAAAGACGCTGACCAAAATGAAACACTCAACAAAAGGTGTGAACAGCACAATTGAGGCTACAAAATAGCAAGTAAGTGAAGATAGGACAATAGAAATTACTCAATCAGAGCAACGGGCAGAAAACAGACTGCAAAAAGAAATGAACAGAACCTCAGGGACCGACAGGCAGTATATTAGAAACCTACAGATTCAAGAAGCTTTATTTTAAACGGGGTAAACACAATGAGATCACTGCAAGACACATCATAGTCACACTTGTGAAAACTAAATACAAAGAAAATAGCTTGAAAACAGTGAAAACTCTTAACTAGAAAACATTCAAATGACATTGGATTTCTCATAATCCACGAAGGCCAGAAAGAAGTGGCACCACATGTTTTATTATTTTTTTATAATATAAAGAAAATATTTAAGGCAATTATATAATAAAAAAGGGACATAAAAGGGGATAATATTTGTACCATGTATACTTCAGACTGGAAAAATATCAAACCTGTTGATTATGACAAATTATGTACAGCCATGCACTGCATAAGAATGTGTCAGTCGACAATGGACTGCATAAATGACAGTGGGCCCGTAAGATTATAATGGAACTGAAAAATTCCTATCGCCTAGTGATATTGTAGCTATCATAACATCAGTGCAATGTATTAATCACGTTTGTTAGTGATGCTGGTGTAAACAACCTACTATGCTGCCAGTTGTATAAAAGTATCACCCATACAATTATGTACGCTACATAATACTTGAAACTGATAAGAAAAAACTATCTTATTGGCTTATGTATTTACTATACTCAAATGTTTATCATTATTTAAGAATGTACTCTTTCTACTTGTTAAAAAAAATTAAATAGTCTCAGGCAGGTCATTCAGGAGGTATTCCAGAAGAAGGTATTGTTGTCATAAAATATGACAACTCTGTGTATGTTATTGCACCTGAAGACTGTCCAGTGAGACGAGATGTGGAGGTAGAAGATGGTGATATTGATGATCCTGACCCCCCTGTAGGCCTAGGCTAATGTTTGTGCTTGTGTCTTGGCTCTTAACAAAAGGCTGAAATAGTAAAAATTAAAATAAAAGAAAAATATCCTTAAGTAAAAACATACTTATCGAATAAGAATATTAAACAAAAAAAAATTTGCACATCTGTATAAGGTGCTTGTGCTTTAAGATACGCATTATTACAAAAACATAAAAATGTTAAAAAAAAGTTCATAAAGTAAAAAAGTGACAGTAAGCTTAGGTTAATTCATTAAGATAAATTGAAGAAAAATGTTTTTATAAATTTAGTGTAGCCTAAGTATAGACTGTTTATAAAGTCCATAGTAGTGTATAGTAATGTCCTAGGCCCTCACATTCACTCACCACTCACTTACCAACTCACCCAGAACAACTTCCAGTCCTGTAAGTTCCATTCATGGTAAGCACCTTTTAGAGGTGTACCAGTGTTTATCTTTTATACTATATTTTAGGGTACATTTTCTACATTTAGATCTGTCTAGATACAGAAATATCACTGTTTTACAGTTCTCTATAGTATTCAGTATAGTAACATGCTGTAGAGGTTTGTAGCCTAGGAGCAGTAGGCTATATACAATATAGTCTCATATAGCCTGAAAATCTCCAAACATTTGGAAACTAAATTGCACACTTCTAAATATTCCATTGATCAAAAGATAGTATTAAGGAACAATGCACTGAAAGAAACCAAAATGAAAAGTTAGCATATCAAAATTTGTGAGACAAAAAAGTAATGCTGAAATGGAACTTTATAGCATGAAATATGCACATTAGAAGACAAGAAAAAAATCCAAGTCAATAATCTAAACTCCCACATTGAAACCTAGAAAAAAAAAGGAATACAATTAATCTAAAACAAGCAGAAGGAATTAGACCAAAGATTAAAGCAGAAAACAACAAAATTTAAAAGAGCAAAGCAATAGAGAAAATAATTGTAACATATTACTGGTTATTTGAAAGGATTAACAACATTGACAAATCTCTAGCAACACGAAAAAAAAGAAAAGATAAATTACCATTAAATGAGTGTAGAATACAACCACAGACCCCACCAACCTCAAAAGTTAAATAAGGAAATCAAAGCACAACTCTACATAAATAATTTTTTCAGCTTAGATAGAATATACCAATATTTAAAAAGAACTACAATAATTTATCTAAAATAAAATTGATAATTTTAATAGTTGTATAAGTATTAAGGAATTTTTACTTAGAATTTAGCCTTTTCCCTAATAAAAAAAAAAATCCCAGCCAAAATGATTTCACTAGAGAATTCTATCAAGTTTTTTTTTAAATAATAGCAATTCTACACAATATTTTCCACAAAATGGAAGAGGAGAGACACTTCCAAATTTATTTTATGAAACAAGCATTACCCATGTATCGGTCAGTATAAAAACTCTAGAGACACAAAAAAGCCAACAGGGGAGACTAATACATTGATTGAAATGGTCTGTGTGTTGCCTGCATCAATATCAATATCCAGGTTGTGATATTGTACCATAGTTTTGCAAGTTATTAGAATTGAGTGAAACTAGGTAAAAGATACATGGGATCAACCTGTATCATTTCTTAAGATAGAATGTATGTATGTTAGTCTGTTCTCATACTGCTATGAAAAAACACCAGAGACTGGGTTATTTATAAAGAAAAGAGGTTTAATTGACTCACAGTTTCTCATGGCTGGGGAGGTCTCGGCAAATGCACCCCTTCACAAGGTGGCAGGAGGTCTCATACAATCACAGCAAAATGCACCCCTTCACAAGGTGGCAGGAAAGCGAATAAGTGCTGAACAAAGGGGAAAGCCCCTGCTAAACCATTAGATCTCGTGAGAACTCACTCGCTATCACAAGAACAGCCTGAGGAAAACCACGCCCATGATTCAATGATCTCCACCTGGTCTTGCCCTTGACATGTGGGGATTATTACAATTCAAGATGAGATTTAGGTGGGGGGACACAGCCAAAAGGCATGTCCTGAGATAACTCAGGTTATTGGGTTACTTAAATTAACTCAAAATCTTAGGTTGGTCCAAACATAACTGTGGTTTTTGCATTGCTGAAATTTGCCATTTGATATTGACATATATTCTTAAACAAATTGGTTGTCTTAAACGTCATTTTAATGTGCATTTCTCACTTTATGTTCTTTTGCTAATGACTTATTACTTGCTGTTGATTTTATATTTATTTTAGATTATGGAAACAATGTTAGGCAAAAAGCAAATTCCAGTGATTTTCTTATTTGAATTCAAAACGGATTGTAAAGCAGCAGAGACAAAATTGCAACAACGACGATGCATCTGGCCCAGGATCTGCTAATGAACGTACAGGGCAGTGGTGGTTCAAGCAGTTTTGCAAAGAAGACGAGAGCCTTAAAAATGAGGAGTGTAGTGGCTGCCATAGGAAGTTGACAACAGATGAGAGCAATTATCGAAGCTGATCCTCTTACAACTAGGCAAGAAGTTGCCTCAGAACTCAACGTTGACCCTTCTATGGTCATTAGGCATTTGAAGCAATTTGGACAGGTGAAAAAGCTCAATAAGTGACTGCTTCATGAGCTGTGGAAAATCAAAAAATTGTCATTTTGAAGTTTTGCCTTCTCTTATTCTACACAGCAACAACAAACCATTTCTCAATTGAATTGTGACATGTGATGAAAAGTTGATTTTATACAACAACTGGTGATGCCTATTTCAATGATTAGACCCAAAGCACTTATCAAATTCAAATTCCACCAAAAAACAATCATGATCGCTGTCTGGTGGTCTGCTGACAGTCTGATCCTCTACGGCTTTCTGAATCCTGGCACAACCATTATATCTAAGAAGTATGCTCAGCAAACCGATGAGCTGCATTGAAAACCACAAGGCCTGCAACCAGCATTGGTCAAAGAAAGGGCCCAATTTTTCCCCCCCAACACCCACCCACACATTGCACAACTAGTGCTTTAAAAGTTTAATGACTGCATAGTATTCCATGGTGTATACGAATTCATGTCCTCTGCAGGGACATGGATGAAGCTGGAAACCATCATTCTCTGCAAACTAACGCAGGAACAGAAAAACAAATACTACAGGTTCTCACTTAAAACTGAGAGTTGAACAGTGAGAACATATGGACACAGGGAGAGGAACATCACACACTTGGGCCTGTCCAGGAGGTGGGGAGCTAGGGGAGGGATAGCATTAGGAGAAATACCTAATGTAGATGACCAGGCAATGGGTGCAGCAAACCACCATGGCACTTGTGTACCTGTGTAACCTGCACATTCTGCACGTGTATCCCAGAACTTAAAGTATAATTTTAAAAAAAGAAAGAAAAATGAGACATTATTATGTAAATTGTATTACAAAAAAAAAAGTTTAATGAATTGGGCTATGAAGTTTTGCCTCATCTGCAATATTCAGCTGACCTCTTGCCAACCAACTAACACTTCTTTAAGCATCTCAACAACATTTTGCAGGGAAAATGCTTCTACAGCTAGCAGGATGCAGAAAATGCTTTCCAAGGGTCCATAGAATCCCAAAGTACAGATTTCTATGCTACAGGAATAAACAAACTTAGTTCTCATTGGCAAAAATATGTTGATTGTAAATGTTGATTGTAATGGTTCCTATTTTGATTAATAAAGGTGTGATTGAGCCTAGTTGTAATAATTTAATATTCATGGTCTGAAACTGCATTTACTTTTGCACCAATTAATAAAGACCTTAAAATATAAAAGGTGCCATGTACTCAGTTATGGTGGCATAATAACATTAAATAAAATTTTAAAATATTAATGCAAAGAGTCACTCATAGGTAGCAAACATTCTTTTAAAAGGCCTTTTTATAACAGTCCACGTAAAGGACTAACATCTCTACCATTATACATTTTATTGAAAGAATTGCTTGATTTTATCTTAGAAAAATTTTATTTTATCCTCACCTTGCTCAAATGTAGATGTCAAGGATTTGAAAAATTAAGTGCCTGACTGATAGCAGAGGTACAAGCCATCCAGTCATTAATTGCTTTAACAACTATTGATTTAGTGCCTACTGTATGGCACAGAGTGCAAACTATCCGGCCTTTTACAAAAAAAATAAATAATAAGTATGCTGACCTTAAGCTAGTATAAGAACAATATTTAGTATAGTTTGGAAAGAAGTAATAGAGTAAATAACATTTTAACTGAAACTTTAAGAGTAAGTAAGCCTCATTAACAGAAGTATATGGAGAATATTGGAAGGGTAGATATTGGAATGATTTTTGGGAAATAGAGGTTGATAGATACATATTTATGAGATAGATAGAAATTTAGGAATAAGCCATGAGACTTAAGGATATGGCTAAAGAAATGTTTTAATTTAAAGAAATTATAAGCTAAGGATCTTGGAAGATACTTATGTCCTTTGTACTCTGTCTTGCTTTTTTAAATTTTGTAATTCTTTATTTTGCCTTCATTTTATGATCTCAAGAAGCTCTACAAAAGATACATTAGTAATAGCAGTCAATTTATATAACAATGTTAGTTTGGACTATTTTCAGTGTTAATTTAGGTGGACAGAATTTCAGATGTCATGCTCTTGGGGGAAACAAGCTCCTACTGCTAGTATTTTCACCTATATTAGAATTAGTTGTAAGAAACAAAGTATTAATTTTAAAGATTTCATGATATATTTATCTTTCCTTTCCAAATTAATAAAGTACAGGTCATATTATTTTGATATCCATTTACTTCAAGTCTATGTCTTAGCTACAATGGTGCAAGTAAATTTATGTAAGATCATAATTTATTTTTATGTCTTTATAAGCACATTTAGGTAAATGTGCCTTATAGCAACTGCAGTGAATAAATGCCAAAAGATAGTTTTACTATTTTGAATATTATATAGTTAGATATGTGAAAAACAGATAGGTATGCTTTACTAGCAAAACAGCACATTCATTCATTATTTAAGCATGCAGAAATATTTATGGAGCATTCCCTGTGTTCCCAGTACTCATTTAGACACTGAAGATGCAGAGTTGTAGTAATTACAAAGGGCCACAAGGAAACCTTCAAGGGTTCTTTGTTCATTACTCTGTCGTGATGCCTTCATGGGTATACAAAATATCAAAGCTTATCAATTAAGGCACTTTCAGCATGTGATTTTTATTGCCTTTATGTTAACTATACCTCCATAATACTGTTAAGAAAAACTTAAACTATAATTGGTGAGCTGCTGGAGGTCAGCATGAACAAGTCTAAGAGTTAAGAACTATGCGGGGGAGAGGCAATCATAAGGGATGCCCATGCTTTTGTGAGTCTTACCTCCAGGAGCTTGAGCAGGTTATCACAGTGAATATTGGAGAAAACTCCCCTCATGCTTCCCATAGCGGAAGGGGAATATAAACCATTTTGATTCATGCCACGATATTCTCTTCTTCTTAGCAACTCCTGTCCTTAAAAGAAACTATTTTACTACAGCCTAATTATTGGAGTTTTTATCAGAGTCTTACTGACTTGGGGGAAGAAAAATATCCAACTTTTGCCTGCCTTCGCTTTTCTTGTAAGGGAAAGAAAACATCTAAATTCAGCCCAGTCTAGCCAACCTGCTCCAGCCAAGGATTTGAAAAATTAAGTGCCTGACTGATAGGAGTGAATGGGGAAATGGGACTGAGAAGCAGTTGTAAAATTTACAATTCAGAGGTTCAGACCCACCAAAAGAATGAGACCTAATCATAGGACTATAGAGCGTGTTCCCTCCTATACACTCTAGTATTTATATTAGTTTAGAAATTGGTTTAGTATGGTGCGTTACCACCACAATGATAAAGGACTGATAATCACAGTTTCTTTTACTCAGTATGTCATGTTTGGCTCTCATGAAAAAGTTACAAGGTATACCAAAAGGCAAAAAATACACTTTGAAGAGACAAAGTAAGTATGAAATTAGACTCAGATATGATAGGGATGTAGGAATTATTAGATCGAGATTTTAAGATAACAATGAGTAATATGTTAAAGGCTCTAAGGAATACAGTAGAGAGCATACAAGAACAGAAAGGTAATGTAAGCATAGAGATGAAAATTCTAAGAAAATATTAAAAAATTGCCAGATATAAAAACACTCTAATGGAAATGAAGAATCCCTATGATGAACTTATCACTAGACTGAACAAAGGTGAGGAAAGAATCTTTGACTTTAAGGTAAGATTGCACACCCTATATAGTTAGTTTTCGGTAATCTACATAATGCTTCAGGAATACAAAATTGTTGTTCTTAATCACAGTAAGATTAAAGTAAAATTTACTAGAATTCATTCCTATAATTTAACTGGACTCTTAAAATCTTTAGGAAATAAAAATATCTGTATTGAATAGTTGTGATGACAGCAAAATTTGGTGATAAGCATACACACACACACATAAATATATGCAAGCACACACATGTATACACATATATGCCAATACACAAACATATATATGTATATATATGCACACATTTATAAATGCATGTGTATATGCATATTGTTAGGGAAACAAAAATTTTTTGTCAACTCAGAAATTCTCTCCACAAAGGCAGGAGAGAAAAGAAAACACTTTTATTATTAAATAAGCATTAAATCAGTATGTGTTGTATCAAAGGCAACCTCCTAAAACACTGCAAAAAAAAAAAAAATCACACTTTTTATTTAGACAAGCAGATAAAACCCACTACATACATGTTTTCAACGTAAACAATAATTCGTCCTCAGGTAACAGGATCTGACAACACTATTTGTCACATATAGTTCATCTAAATTTATTTGTTGGTAATTGGGGTGACCATTTGTGTTAGCTAATTGGGTTTATCCAGAGGAGAAACAAAATTCTCATATCTTTATAACAAAAGGTAGTTTTGTAACTTGGAACAAGGTTTATGCCTGTTAGGTTCCTACTGTCTCACACAAATTAGGGGATAGGGGTACTATTTTCTTTGATGTTTATATTTCAAAGAAACGTCTCCCAGGTTCCTGAGAAACACATTCCCGGATAATAAAGCTGATAAAAGATCTGTTTAGTGTCCAAAAGGGATTGTATACATTTGAAAGAGAAGAAAGTATATGAAATTATAAGTTTTATAAAGTAGATACTCTAAGAATGAGAAAGGAAATGGAATCTCTTCTCTTATTTTCAACAGAGAGAATGTCTCCAAGTTTTAATTTATATTTGCCCTTGTAATACGAAAATACCTTTCCATGTCTATACGTAAATGCATGCATGTATTCCCAGTCTGCCTTCAATCTTTATTCTTAGTATTCTTGTACCTTAATTGGTGCCTACTAATCAGGATTGTACCCTATACTTTATCTTCCATTGCCAACATCAAATTTCCTTTTTTCTTCAAATTAAATATGCAGCCTTAAGTGATTCCACTTATTCAATTACATATTAATAAAGTTGCTAATTAAGTCTAGCACATACTATCATAAATCAATGGGTGGCAATTTTTTAAAAATTCTAATTTACTTTAAAATAAATGCCCTTATTGCCATCATCTGAAATTTACACATGATCTTATTGGCTTCAATGATTTCTATCCATCTTACATATCTCTCTGAAAATCCATATTTAGCAGGTAGAGTGTCCAAGAGAGTCATGTGCTGGTCACCAATGAGATGCAAATCACTCCTCACAAACTTATTTTTTAAGCTTTTCAGAACACAATTTCCCCATTCCAGAGTTAAGAGCAGAAGGACGATGTAGAAAAACTAAACTAGGACCAATTATTCAATTATCTTTACCTTTAGGAATCACTATTTACTTTGCCAGAGGTTTTTTTTTGTTTTTTGTTTTTTTGTTTTTTTGAGCTGGAGTCTCGCTGTTGCCCAGGCTAGAGTGCAGTGGCGTGATCTCTGCTCACTGCAACCTCCGCCTCCCAGGTTCTTGCAATTTTCCTGCCTCAGCCTCCCAAGTAGCTGGGAATACAAGCACACACTGCCACACCTGGCTAATTTTTTGTATTTTAGTAGAGATGGGGTTTTATTGTGTTGCCCAGGCTGGTCTCGAACTTCTGAGCTCAAGCAATCCACCCGATTCAGCCTCCCAAAATGCTGGGATTACAGGTGTGAGCCACTGGGCCCAACCTTGCTAGAGGTTTTATTCTTCACTGCTTCTGTCACTGTTTGTAGACCTGGTGGTTAGAGACTATATTTTCCTCTACCAGATATATTAGTTTAATATATAAAATAAAATAGAGCATAACATATACATTGATGACAGATATGTTTTTAATGTTGTTCTGTGAACAGGCCTAACATGTGATTAAAATTTCATTACACACCTTCAAATATTACACATCTTCAAATGAAACAATGGTGGAAAACTAATCTATATGACTTATAAATTTGTTTCTTCATGATTAACCTAGTCTTGGAGCTTAGTAAGGATTCCATAAATATTCTGACTGACTGAATGATTGATGGTATTATCTAAAATCTAAAATGTTATGAGAAGATTTTATTAGCTGCATAATATAAAATTGCCAGAATATTTCCTGCTCTCCAGCTTGACAACAGGACCATTTGTATTCATAGGTAGAAGACCAAAAATGAATGTCACTTACGTAAACTTTGCAGATTTAATATAACCAACATGCTTTTAGATGGCCAAATATTTCATACTTTAAAAAAATGTACACTTTGGCTGAGTGCGGTGGCTTATGTCTGGAATCCAAACACTCTGGGAGGCCGAGGCGGGCAGATCACAAGGACAAGAGATAGAGATCATCCTGGCCAACATGGTGAAACCCCACCTCTACTAAAAATACAAAAATTAGCTTGGCGTGGTGGCATGCACCTGTAGCCCCAGTTACTTGGGAGGCTGAGGCAGGAGAATCGCCTGAACCTGGGAGGCAAAGGTTGCAGTGAGCCGAGATTGCGCCACTGCACTCCAGCCTGGCAATAGAATGAGACTCCATCTCAAAAAAAAAAAAAAAAAAAAAAAATATATATATATATATACTTTAAAAGGACTAAGAATGAAAATACTTCTATGTTTAAATATGCCTATAGGTCTAAATAGCAAAAGCAATTTCAGACAAAGGACAAGTAAGCTTTAGTTAGGATTATGACTAATTCCTCATTTTTTTGTTCCTTCCTGGTGTTACCAATGGGCCTAGCTTCAGAATGCATTTTAAAACTTCTTTTCTTGTCTACGGTCTTGGCTTTGAAATGTACTTTGAAACTCCTTGTTTCCCCTCCCTTCCCACCAGACACTCTTTTGTACTGTGCTAACTTATCTAAATATATGCTTGTTTAGAGATTGCAGGGGCTAATCCTGAAATAAACCAGGTCTGAAGACTCAGCTGCAGAATTCTTACCCATCTAGGGATAACCTTAAGATGGTTCCTCTGTAACCCAGCCATTGTTAAGATGGCACCTGTCTGCCTTCCAGGTTAACAATAACTCAAGATAGCCATCAGAACAAGACACACAGAACCTGCACCCTGCCTCACTCCTACATTTCCATTGGAAGTTTTTTTCCTTAAACCCCCTCACTTAGCCTAAAATTTGAGATGGCTTCTTGGAGGCCTTACCCTGACCGTCTCCTCAACTCTGACATTTGATAAAGTTTCTTTCCTTTCACCACACCTCACCTCTTGTGTATTCAGCTTCTCAGATGGTTAGCTGCCAGACTTGAGTTCAGTTTTACTAGTAATCAGGTTCTCTAATGCCCCCCCATCTAGCTGTTTACCCAGAAGCATGGACTGATCTTATTTTATGAAGTCAATTACTTCTTTGTCCTGAGGAGCAACCCACCCTGATACCATCAACTGAGCCTCATACAGAGAAACTATTGAGCTAATTGAACCACATCTCTAGTGGTTACTAGTGATTTAATGTGCTTATTTTCCCAAATAATATATTTGCATCTTAATAGAAAAATAAAATGTCTTAGTGAAGAAATAAGTCCTGCAATGGTTTCAGCTAGATTATGAATGCTAATCTACTTAAATTAAAGTTCCTGGGAAAGATATAATTGTATTTATTGAACAGAAAAATGTTATTCTTAATTACTTCAAAAACATTTGGGGAAACCCATTCCTTCCTGTAGTCCTTCTTATTAAAATGTGGGTCCAAACATCTAGGCAAAAATTATTTATTCAATGTAGGCCAAATAGCATATATGAAGTAAAAATTTCAGGAGAATGAAGTTGTATTCTAAGCAATTAGCAGTTGAGTTAAAGTTATCGCTTATTATACCTTTGTCTTTTCATTCTTGATTTTCAATTTTTTCAGTTCCTTTGTTGCACTTTTGTAGGCTCATTAAAATTGACATACAATGAATTTTATGTATTTAACAGTCATAGTTCGATGAGATTTGACAGAGTCTATAGATCTGTGATGTCATTATCAGGAACAACATATTCATCACCAATAAAATTTCCATGTGCTCTTTTGTTCCCCTTCTTTCTACCCCATCAAAAATTGTCTGATATCTACTAATCTGCTTTGTCTCTAGAGATTATTTTGCATTTTCCAGGTTTTCCCCAAAATAGAATCAGACAGTATGCAACAGGTTTTGACTAAATAATCTTGCTCAGCACAATTATTTTGAGTTTTATTCATACTGTTTTATGTAACACTAGTTTATTCCTTTGTGTGGCTGATTTTCATTTCATTTCATCAATATATTGCAGGACTTTCCCCTTACTTCAGCTAAAAACCAGGTTCTTATCGAAAGATTAGGCTACAGACCCTTTGAAGGGTGAAGGGGTTACATAATTTAGTGGGTAAAAAGGAAACGCAACACAGAAAAATGAAAGTGGTTCCTGTTAGCAGACCCCCATCTTACAGATTGAATCCCAGGTTACTAAATAGGATTAGGCGAGGCCAGGCTCCTCCCGTCTGCAAATGGCATAAACTTCCCTAGGCTCTACCCAATCCTCCCAGTTTGCAGTCCAGCTGAAGATTCTCCAGGAGCCCCTTTTACTTGGCTGTCTCATTTCCTCTTCTAAAGAAGTACATCCAACTGCCATTAGACCAAGGATAAAGATAGGGATAAAGATCAATCTTTGTTGCTTACTGCTGACAGGGGGCACTGTTTGGGGGAAAACAGCAGTCAGATCTCCCCTCAGAGCCCTACCTAAGGGTTCTCAGAAAAAGGGATCATCCTCTGAGGCTCCAGTTGCATGACCATTTGGAGTCTGATGGCCTGAAGGTGAGATGAGACAAACTGGATTATTAGAAAACATGCATCAGAATGAAACAAGAGCAGGGGTAGGGTAAGAACAGCTCAAAAATCCAAAGGCTTTTTACGAGTTTGCACAGGGAGAAGGGGACCAAAGGCCCAACTGGAAAAAAGAAAAAAAAAAAAAAAACCTTTTACCCTTTGCTGGCATGTTGGGCTTCTGGGTTCCCTTTCCCCTGAGCCCAATCCTAAGTCAACCAGTTTAAGGTTTGGGAAATTAACTATTCTCAGTTTGGATGATGCATCTGTGGAGAGTGTCTTAGAGTATGGAAACACAATTACCTGTCAGTGAAGAGGAGATAAAAGAGGAGAAAGGAAAAAAAAAGACTTTTTATTCAAAGGAGTCCCAGTGTTCAGGATGCATTTTAAAGGAGTCCAGACTGAAGATCAATGCTATTAGAAAGAGGGAGCAGGCTTCCCCTGGTTTCTTTCTCTTTCTAGCAAATACCTATGGTACATGAGGGAGGGAGAGTAAGGCATTCCTTTTTCTTTCCTCTCTCCTTGTATCCCCGAGTCTGGACAATCACTACAGTGTGCCACTCATGGGTGTTAAAGCAGGTTTCACCCATGTTAACAGGAAGTCCTAGGGGTGGGAGTATCCACTCTTACACATTTATGCCCTATCTCTCCTGCTGTCGGTAGCCTTCAATTGCCTAGACATCATTTAGGCCTAGGATTCTAGATTGATCTTTATCCATGAAACCATGAAACAGAAAGCATGACTTAATGAGCAGGAAACAGTCACACTCAGCTGCACTGTGCCTCTTAACTTTCATTATGTTCTGCCTCTGGATCCCCTCAGATCCATTTTTCATTAGCTTTGACCTGAAGCCTAAAACTGAGTTTGGGACAAAAATAAGTCTCAGGTTAGGGGTTGCATGGACTCCTTAGCATAAGCCAAATGCTGAGGTGAAGCTGAGGAATCAAGTCCTCCTCCAACAAGGGAGAGAAAAGGATGTCTTGTGAGATGCACACCCAGATAAGTGGTAGCTATAGTTATGTTTGTCAGGATTTGGGTGCATGGTGCTTGGGGCTTTAGTTAGCTCCCTCGGTCTTACTTTCCCAAAAGAAAACTGCCAGGTGATGGGGACCCTACTTATTCCCTTTATCTGGCAGGATTTGCAGGATAATCGCTCAAAACTAGAATATTGATCCAGATTTCTACATTACCCATCTCTTTTGTTCCTTCTGAACTGCAACCAGAGATTGCTGGTTGCTTCACAGGAACAAGTAGGGTTCACCTAAAAATGTAGCCAAAAATGTAAAAACAACCAATGAATTTAGAATTTAATGACAAATATATGATAAGTTTTGAAACATAATTTCTCTCTCTCCAGTCCTTATTTTTATTAAAAGATAAACTATGATAGGACTGAGTTGTTTGTAAAATAGACTTTAGTCTTATACTTGGCCTGATTATTTACAAAAAGTGCAGCAAGAATAACTATCTCTACATAGGCCTTGTCAATTCACTTTGATGGAAATCTGTTCCACAAGGAATCTCAGATAAGATCTTTTAAAGCCAAGCGCAGCCATGCATTTGTATTTTCAAATATTTGTGAGTTGGATGATCCTCTCCTCTTAGATTCCAGCAATGACATGTGGAGCTCTTGGGCCTGTTAAAAAGTAACATTCTTTACTGACCACAGGTCAGGAACTCTGTACAGGGACTGTGTAGATGACGGTATGAGACTAGTTTCCCCAAGGGGCTTCATATCAGCTCTGCAAGTCAAGCTTGACTCCTTAAAGGGAAGTGTACTCTTCCAGTCAAAGCTCTGGTAAAACAATGAGTTTCTCCAATTGTGTCCCATTGCAAAAGAAAATGGATTCTTACTGCACTGATGCAAACAGCTATATTGCCATCAGTTAAGAATACTCACAGATAATTTTCAAATTCTAGAGGAACCTGGCAGAAAGAAACAAACATGCTCCAAATTTTGTTCACAGGAGTATATCTTACTCAATTATTAAATGCTGTAAATAGTAAAAATAAGTTTTATTGACCCTGAAAAACAAAACAATGATAAGGAATATTTCAAGCAAAAGTCAAAAAGGTTGCTTCAGCTTTCTGGGTTCACTCAGTTAGCTCTTGTTTTGCTTGATATTCATGAACATTTCATCTCTTCATGAGTCCTGTACATTTTTCCTTTATTCTAATTGTCACAACCTCCAAAGTTATCAGAAACCTGTATTTGAGAGCCACTGTCAATGTTCTATAGCTTATTATAAACCATCTTTTGAACAGACAATAATTGTCTGTTAATAACAAAATTTCCAGGGCAGTTACAGTTAGAAACACAATTGACAAACAAGTTTGGTTATTTCCGTGTTTACAATAACGTAACATAACAACCTTAATTATGATTGATAGCATATAGTTTAGACATTAGAATTTTAGAAATTCCATATAATTTTGGAACGTATGCTAGTATTATTCACCAAGATATAGACTAAAGAAGATTGAACACCATTTTGGCAATCTCATGTACCTAAACATGTCAAATAATCCTGTTTACCTCTCTTTTATGGATTCTCCAGGGGCCCTTCTGAAGCATCTGAAAAAACAGGTGTCAGGAAAAACAATTCTGAAACTGAAGTTTAATTTTGAGAAGCCTATTAAATATGTTAGAGGTTTAAAACACTTGATGTTATGAAATAGAATTCCAGATTTTCATAAGTTACTTATTTTGCCAAAATAATGACTCAGAAACTTAAAAAAACAAAAACCCTTTATAACCCTTTACAAATTTTGCTTAAGAAAAGAATAGTGTGTTAAGAGTACCTTGCTGTGCTTTTTATTTTAATGCTCAATTTATAGAAAAAACCACATAATACCCTTTTGAATTTAATCAATATGTTCACACAGAGAATGTAGTCAATATGTTTACACACAGAAGTTTTGCAAAATTAATTCTTACAATCCTTCCACTACTTGTTTGAACTTTTAGCTTTAGCTTACCTAATTTAAAGCAATCCTTTAACCCTAGGCAATAATTTACATTTATATGCCTTCTTACAATCTTTTACTAAAAGCACATTTTACTGTTCTTACACACCTTGCGTATACTCTCAATTACATATTATAATGGTAACACCTTGCAATTTTTAACTTAATGTAAAACCTGGTAAGTTGTTTTAATTATGTGCTAGGTGCAGCCAAGGTTTGACTCCTTCCAACATAATTAAGAGGGTGGTTAGTTCCATGTGTTCCCAGGCCTTACCAAGATGAACAGTTCTCAAAACACAAAAAGAAGTTTAGAACCTTAAAACATAGTGCCAATCTAGTATCTGACCTACATAATATAGTCCACCTGTTTATATTTTGACATCAACATTTACCAATAATCCGTAAGGCTGTTTTTATTTCTCAAAGATTAAAGTCACATGAACTGAAAGGTATCACAGCCTTTATCTTCTCTTTAAAAAATATTTGATCAAAGTGTTTATCTTCCTTTAGGTCAATTAATTAGAGCTCTTTTTATAGACATCACACACACATTAACTACACAGACAGGCAGAAGAAAACCCAGTCGCCATAAGAACTTACATTTATTTATCTACTATTTGCATTATTAGATTTTGGTGCTTTTAATTTATAGGGTTCCATGAGGAAAATAGAGGTCTCTATCCTCTCATGCATGCATTAAAAGTGGCAAGGCAAAATAAAAAAAAAAATAATTCAGTCAAATGAGAAAAACCTTTTTACAGTAAAACAAGATCCAAGAAAAAAAAATAAATAAACAGAAAGAACTCATTCCCTAAGCTGGGATCCCAGGCCACTATTGTAAAATGGCAGAGGCTAGAACAAAATATTGCCACATGGTTATAGGTCTTGCAACCAAGGACGTAAAACAACATGGAAGCCTGCAGCAAAGTTTGCTATGGACCATACAGAAAGACACGCAAAGCGCATCAGATTGGCTACAGTTTAAGACCAAACTCACAAATCCTTTCTCACAATTAAAACTCTACAGAAAATGTAAACAGTGCTCCCCCAATATTCCTGGCCTAGCTAAATATCTTCTAAAAGGAAAAAACTTCCTTTCAAAGTTAACTGCTGAGAAGGTGGAGAAGATAAAAGGATGCCTGGGGGGAAGAAACTCTTTTTCTTATGTAAATTGTTTCTTACTGTGGGATGAGAGAGACATTTTCTTACTGTGGGATAGAGGTGGATTCTCTGGCTGAGGAGAAGGAGACTCCAACATGAGAGGTGGAGAACACCAGCCAGCCACTTGGAGCCCTTGGGTCATGCATCCTAGCCCTACTAGGGAAGGGAAGGTGGCAGGAAACCACTGCTTGCTTGGTCATCTATGCTGAAAAAGAAAGGAAAAAGCCATGGAAAGGCTGGGTTGAACTGAGGAGAACATTTCCAACCCCAGGAGCAACAGGGGTTGGGGCACAGTTTCATCTATGCTCAGAAGCTTGAAGGAAAGGATGCTTAGAAGTGAAAGAAAAAGCAATTTTTTTGTTTTGCGTCATATTCACCCTTTCTCAAGCCCCAAGTTTTGTACCAAAAATGTTGCAGGACTTTATTCTTAGTTCAGCTAAAAATTAGGTTCTTGACACATGAACAGGAAAGATTAGGCTCTCAGACACTTTGAAGGGTGATGGGCTTATGAAATTTACTGCACAGAAAGAGAAAAGGAAAAACAGCACAGCATAGTGAGGGTTCCTGTTAACAGACCCCCATATCACAGATTGAATTCCACATTATCACACAAGATCAAGAGGGGCCAGGACCTCCCCCCTGCAAACGACATAAACTTCTCAAGGCTCCACTCCATCTCTGCAATGTCCTGGTCAGTTGGAGATTCTCCATGGAGCCCTTTCTACTTGGCTATCTCAGGTAGACCTTACTTTGTTTATCTAGTTACCTCTTGATGGAGATGTGTATAATCTTTAGTTTCTAGCTATTTCAAATAAAGCTATTGAAATGTATATAACATTTTTGCATACATATATGCTTTCATTTATCTTGGTTGGCTTATCTACGAGTAGAATGCTTGTATAATATGAGAGGTTCATGTTTAACTTTTTTAAAAATAAACTTAATTTTAAAACAGTTGTAAATTTATAGAAAAATTGCAAATTATTGCAGAGTTTTTATATACCTCATACTCGCTTCTCCTATTAACATTGTACATTAGAATACAGTACACTTGCTACAATTATTAAACTAATATTGATGCATGATCAATAACTAAAGAACCAAAGTTTATTCAACGTATGACATACATGTTCTCATAATAAAAAATAAGTAAGCCTCATGTAAAACTTGACAGCACCATTTGCCACACATAGTTGAATCTAAATTCAGCTATTTGGCTTTATCCAATGGAAAAGTTAATTCATATCTTTATGATAAGATGTGGTTTTTCAACTTTCAGTGAGTTGAGTGCCTATGGTAAACTCCTAAGCTTCCTCAGAAACTGAGAGATAGGGGCCCTGTCTTCCTGATTATTACATTTTAAAAGATATTTCTCAGGTCCTTGAGAAAAACATTTCTGGATTGTCAAAATATTACTTCCCAGCCTGAAGAGATCTAGCTGAAGATATTTGCCCAGCACAGGAGCTTAGTATGGTCTAGCAGTGGAAGCTAGAGTGTCTGCCAAGAAGCTTATTTAGCTTTTAAAAATATTTGCATGCATTTCAAAGAGATAGGAAAATAACTTAAAATCATAAGTTTACGAGCTTAAATGCTCTAAGAAAAGAGAGGAGGCAAGGAATCTCTTCCCTTAATTTCAACAGGGAGAATTAAACCTATTTTTTAAAAATTGTATTTTCCCTGATAATTCTCACTGATATTGTGTCCCTACTTTCTATCAATTTTTGAGATAGAAGCACTGAAATTTCCTACAATAATTATGGACTTCTCTGTTTCTCCTTGAGGTCTATCAGTTTTGCTACATGTATGTTGAAGCACTGAGACATAAATGCTTAAGGGTTATGAGTTTTTGATAAATTGACTCATTTTGAATAAGAAGTAATCTTGGTAATAGTCTTTCTCTGAAATAGACTTTGTATCTTGATAATATGCATATTCTAGCTTTCATTTGATTAATACTAGAATATATACATTCTAAAAAACATCTTTTAAAAGTAACAAGCTATTTAAAGCAAGATCAACAAGACGGTTGATGTTAAAAGAGGTTTTAAAAAATCTTTGCAAAAGATGGAAGTGGAAGGCTCTGACTTCCACTGCTAAACCAAACTGAACTCCTGCTCTAGGCAAATATCTTCAGCTAGATCTCTTCCTGCTGGAGGTAATATTTTTGCAACCTAAGAATGTCTTTCCCAAGGTTCTGAACAAACTTAAAACGTGTGTGTGTGTGTATGTGTGTTTGTGTGTGTGTGTGTACGTGTGTGTATATACGTGTATGTCGTGTGTGTGTGTGTATATATATATGTATATATATGTTTGTTTTTTTGAGACAGGATCTCACTGTGTTGCCCAGGCAGAAAACAGTATATTTTATTTCAATTTTGCCTATACCATTTGTTTCTTGTCATTTAATAAAGGTTTCTTGTCTTTTAATAAACATCACAACTCTTCCCTAGTTAAAACCTGATAATTTGGGAAGAGTTGTGATGTTTAGTCCATTAATCTTTGAGGTCATTATTGATACAGCTGGTTTTAAATTCATTAAATTGCTATTCATTTTTCTATGTGTCTTGTGTGTTCTTGCTTCCTTCTCCTCTTTGTCTTTTTAAATTAATTGTGTATTGTTTAAATTGTACCTTATCTTCTTTTTTGTATATTAGCTACTTCTATTTTAGTTTTTCATCATTTTGGTTTTTAGAGGGCTTATAGTATTAAGTTTAGTCTAAACCTACTTCTTTATACATTTAAATAGTTCTCTGTACATAATAAACTGTAACCTAACTGAATGGGTAAGCAGACTGTAACTTATTCTTGTGCCAATAACTGAGTTTTGGCCAATCAAAGGCAGCCAACTGTTCAAACCTAGTTCAAGTAAGTCAAATGCTGAGATATTACCAGCCCAGCTGTTTGGGTACCTAACTACAATTTTCTGTATGTCACTTCCCTTTGTTTGTCCATAAATCTTCTTCCAACATGTGGTTGTTCTAGAGCCTCTCTTCACCTATTCTGGTTCAAGGGCTACCTGTTCTGTGAATCATTATTTGCTCAATTAAATTTGATTAAATTTAATTTGTCTAAGGTTTTTTTGATCAATAGTAACATCTTTAACTGACATTTGTATATTGCAGGTCATACTGTATCATTTTATGTGTCATATACAAAATTTAAAATAATATACGTCTACACCGAAACCCATCCCCATTTCTTGTTCTTTGGGCTATTATTTCAATTGCTTATTTCTATATATAATGTAAAACACAGAATATATTGTTGATTTGGCTTTAAATAGCTAGTTACTTTTAAATAATGTTTTTAAGGTAAGAAACATTTTAGAAATATATTATACAGATAGTTATCATTTATATTGTTCTTTATTTCTTTGTGTAATACTGATATCCCTACAGTAACTTTATTCTTCTTCCTGAAAGACTTCCTTTAACATTTCTAGAGATGAGGGGCTGCTACTTTTGAAATGTTTTAGCCTTTTTATGTCTAAGGTAGTATACACATCAAAATATAAAACATATTTCAAATAGAAATTTAAACTTTTTTTATTATGGTCACATATTTTGAACTTTGTAAATTGCACTTTTATGCTTTTAATAAATTTAGAAAAAAATTACTATTATTTATTTAAATACTATTTCTATTTTCCTTTCTCTCATTTTGAAACTCCAATAGCACTGATAGAGGTATTGGCAATATGAAATTGTCCCATGACTCACTAATACTAGTTTTTTGCTTGTTTGTTTTTAAATTTGTATAGTTTATATTTGGTTGTCATCAAATTAATTTGCCTTTTCTGTTGCAATGTCTAATTTTCTATTAACCTGAGATTTTAATCTTAGATATTGTAGTTTGCATCTCTAGAAGTTTGATTTGGGCCTTTTTTTTCTACCCTATCTGTACTTAGTATACAATCCTTTCTCAACCTCTGTGAATGTATAGATGTATTGTAAATATTCTACTCTTTTTGTCTACTGGTTCTATTGTTGCTGTAACATCAAAGTTTCTTAATATTAATAGTTTTTTTCTCATATGGTTCATATTTTCTTGCACTTTTGCATTCTGATTTTTAGTTGGATGCATTTTATGAATTTTATCTTGCTGAAAGCTGGATGTGTTTTATTTTTATATTTATTTAGCTATATTTTGCAATACAATTAAGTTGCTTGGAAATCTTTTTTGAGTTTTGCTTTTAACATTTCTGGTATGACACCAGTGCTCTTTGGTTTGCTTTTTCTCATTACCAAGGCAAAACCCTTTGCTTTAGTTTCCCTAAAGCCCTATGAGAATATTTTTCACTCTTACTGGAGAGTAAAATATTCTCAGCTCTATTTGAGCCCCAGAGGTTGTTCTCTTTGCTCCTACTGGTTCTTTTTCCAGTCTTATGTAGTTTTCTTAAAATCCACTGATCCATACTAAGCTGAAAACTCAGAAGAGATACTTGCAAGACTCTATGAAAATTTCTCTCTGAGGAACTTTCTAACTGGCATGGTTTCACTGCATTCTCAGCTTTGTTACCTTAACTTAGAGAGTTCGTTGGATTCTTCCAGATTTTCATCTCTTTGATGCAGCCTAGAAATTGCCTTCCATTAGTAAACCTGTTCAACACTAGAGATACAATTTTTTAATTGTTGTTTTGTTTGTTTTTCTGATATAAGTACAATTGATTTAATTCTACCCCAGCCACCAATGTAGAAGCCAATTTTGTAAGTACTAACAAATTCATTTGAGCATTTGTGATTGCCTTTATATATATCTGTTCCTTGAACTTTCCTTTGAATCAGGTGTTAACACCTGTGTTTCCTTTATTAATTATAAAATAAAACAGTTGAAATATGTTCATCTTATATTTGAAAAATACATGGTTTTGCCTATTACAAAAAGTATACTTAAAAAGTTGCATGTGTAATAATCCAGTGAGTAGAATTTTTTAAAATATTGTCCAATTGATGGATATTTTAATATTTTAATTTTTGCTACTATAAACTTATCACATTTATTTCACGCTCTTTTAGTTGATTCTCACACTACTGTAAAAGAACTCCCCAAGATTGAGTAATTTATAAAGAAATGAGGTTTAATTTACTCACAGTTCTGCATGGCTGGGGAGGCCTCAGGAAACTTGCAATCATGGTGGAAGGTGAAGCAATCATGTCCTTCTTCATGTGGTGGCAGGAGAGAGAAGGGCTGAGCCAAGCAGGAAAAGCTTCTTATAAAGCCAGCAGATCTCATGAGAACTCACTTACTATCACTACAGTAGCATGGGGATAACCACCCCATGATTCAATTACCTCCCACCAGGTCCCTCTCACAACATTTCAAGATGAGATTTGGGTAGGGACACACCCAATTCATATCACAGGTTTGTGGCTTATTTATTTTTCTATTTTAAAGCTCTCATTTGGAAAACATTCAAAGTACATTCAATAAGAGATGGCCATTTTTTAAGGATCAAGACTAAATTGCCCTAACTGGGGCTTTATTTCAGAGCACTCAACTTACAATTATAGCTGACCACCTGTAATATGAGAATATAAGTTGTTAGTTGCATTAATTTTTACTATGTATATAATTGTATTTTTTAGTACTTAATGCTCCTCTTATGGGACTTCTGGGATAAAGCCTTTAATTGCGTATAAATATTTTAATTTCAAATTGTTGTCAATAATAGTAACTAGAAATTTAACAGATGTCCAGTTCTGCTAATTTAATGTTTGAAATGAGTGCTTCTGTAGGTCCTACTGGTACTAATTTATAGGCTTCTGCTGTAGTCACTTTCTTTTTTATCACCTCATTTAAGATTATATAAAGTCACCAAGGGCACATATGTCATAAAAATTCATTTCTAAAGTTAAAAATAAATAGTAAGTACCACCAAGTGAGTTCCTACGCATATGTGTCTGGGTATGTGTGTTTTTAAGATTTAGTGGAGAAAAACTTTTTAAAATAAGAACTAATTCTTTACCTTTTATTTCTAGTAGTAGGTCAGAGAAATCACATGAGAAAAAATGTTCTTCAGTGTCAACTAATTTCTTTCCATTTCACAGTCATTACATATTGATTTCAATAATATAACTTTAAATCTAAGAAGAAATATAGGAAAACTTCAATATCATGATGGGAAGTTTTCCTATCTGAAGAACTATTTTAACCTTTGAATTTTAAAGATTTAACATACTTTTAATAGCCAAAATTAATATTTCTATTGTCTCAAAGTTTAGTATAGCATCTAGTTGAGAATTTAGAAAATTAGAAACTAAATTTCCCATATTTCCATGAAACTAATATTCTAGATACTTTTTTTACATGTATCAACTCTTTTGAGAGTTAGAAAGAAATTAGGTAAAGACAATCTTCCTGCATTTTGGCTATTGTCATTGGTTACAAAGTTTGTGGTAATGCACTCTAGTGTTTCTTGGTGACCATCCATAAATGGTAATAACATATTCAGAAGTCAGAAGAGATCCAATAGTGGCTACAGAATTAGCAGTATCCCTAAAATTTAGACTCTATTCGTTCTGGGAGTCATATGAAAAACCCAGAGTTTAATTTGGTTTCATAATTATTCCATTGATTTTTAAATAATGCTTTGTATGTTTTTGCATTTATTTTTGTTTAAAATGTTTATAATGGCACCTGTTATTTGCAATGAACAATTAGATTTGTGTTAGCAAAGAAGATCAAAAAGTTTTAACTCAACATTCTTAGAAACTTCACAATAGTTTATACCACAAAACTAGTTTAATGTAGAAATTTTAAAACATTTCATTGGTATATATTTAACATATTGTCACATTCACTATTTTAACATATGTGGTGTAGGATTGTTTTAGCATATTCACAAGATTGTACAAATCATCACCAGAGTATAAAATATTCAAGACTGTTTTCATAATTTCATAAAAATGTCTGTACTGATAAGCAAAATTGTTAATTTCCTCCTTTCCTTATTCCCTGGTGACCACTAATCTACTTTCTACCTATGTGAATTTACCCATCCTGAATATCTCCTATAAATTGAATCAAATCATATGTGGCCTTTTGTGTCTTTTTTTTTATTCATGTTTAGCATATATCAGCATTTTACTGTTTTTTATGTCTAAAGATATTATGAATATACAATATTCTACTTACCTACTCATCAGATGATAAATATTTTGGTTATTTTCACTTTTAAGCCATTATAGATAATGCTGCAATGAACATGCTTTGTGAGGACATATGCTTTCAATTATGTGAAATATATACCTAGGAGGGAATCACTGGATGATATGATAACTTTAAAGAGCTGCCAAACCATTTTCCACAGTAGATGTACCATTTTAAATTTCCACCATCAATTTCTTTGCATTCTTATCAACACTTGTTATTATGTACCTGTATATAAAAACATTGAACTAGACATGAAATTTACAAGAGAATATTTGCTATAGGTAGGTATCTGATTAAAATAAAGGCTGGTGAATGAAAGGCAATGAAATAGAAAAGAAGAAGTCAAAAGTTTAAAACACTGAAAATTGGGGACTTCTATGAACAATCAATTAAGCAATTAGCATTACATTACGTTTGCCTGTCAGTTTGGCAAGCATATTTTTCACCACCAAAGATAATATAAAAAACTACTTTTGGGGGGGAGGGTGGGGAGGGGCATTAGAACATGATCAAAAATTGTCCCTGCTCAGGGATTTATGGTGGATTATTGCAGACAGTGCTAAAAATATAGAGCGCAAGACAAGTTTACTAAATTAAAATTTTATTTTTTGAGAAACTGTTATTTGTATAAATTATCAAAATTTGTAGGCTTTCCTTTTGTAGAAATAATTGTTTTATGTGCCAGAGAATTTCAATTTTATTTTCTACAATAAAGCATTGATAACAAAAAAAACCTACTTTTATTAATAATTAGGAAGTATAAAATCTGTTAGATGATCTAGAATATATTTACATAAGATATGAAGATTTTCTTTCAAAAACAATGACATAGGAGAAAAAATTTACATATTTCCATATTTGTTAAGTATCTCCTCGTTACAAAAATTTCAGTTTCTGCTTTAAAAATATTTTTTAAATTTCTCATAATAGCATAACTCAGAGGCAAACATAGTCATTCCTTTAATTAATATTTCTAAGAACATGAACTTTGGAATCAAAGAGAGTTAAATCCTGGCTTTGGCACTTTAAAGCTATGATAAATGTTTCAGGTGATGGATATCCCAATTACTCTTTGGTCACTCAACATTATCAATATATCAAATATATACCTCAAATATGTGCAACTATTATGTATACTTAAAAACTAAAAATTTAGAAAAGCTATGATTTGTGGATGTTAATTTACATTATTTTGATTTTACTATCCAATTGGTAAATAGAAGATTTTATTTATACATTCATAGGATTATATGGACAAATAGAATATTGGTTATAAGGGGCTTTAAAATAATAAATTTCAAATATCAGTTTCCTAATGTATCATGGCTACTCTTACTGACTACACGTTAATTTAGATTTTTTCTTTTTATTTACATCATGTTATATATCACAGTACAACAAAGTTGTTCTTTACTTAGTATTTTATCATAGGTATTGCCTCAGAAAATTAAAACTTTCTTAAACATTATTTGGTTGGCTGTCTAATATTCTATGGCCTATATTCTGTATTTGAAAAATAATTAGCTTAAGTATATAAATGACTTTTTAAAATATATGTGTGCGCTTTCAATTTATGGCTTATAAAGTTATTTCATAGTATTTCTCAATTATTTTTCTTCCTATTTTTATGTGTTTTATAAAAGGACGACTTCACCAAATGTTGATTTGGCTTGAGGTATATGCATACACATAAAGCTTTGCATATGCATTATTGCATTTAAATATACATTCTTAATATTTTGAAAAATAAACTAATAAACTTTAGCACAATTTTAAATTTACAAATAAAAGAGCAGATAGTAGAGAAATTGCCATATAATCTCCCTATCACATGCACATTTCTCCTATTACTAACATCTTTCATTAGTGTGGTGCATTTGATACAATTAAAACACCAAAATTTACATATCATTAGTAACTACACTTTAAGTTCTACTCTGTCTTGTACGTTCTATGTGTTTTGACAAATGAAAAACGTCGTTTATTATTATTATGGTAACGTGCAGAACAGTTTCAGTGCCATAAAAATCACTTGTGCTTCCCTTAGGTATTCCTCCCTCCAGTCACCCTGCCCGCTAACACACATACATACCAAACCCAAGCAACCATTGATCTTTTTGTTCTATTTTTCTGCCTTTTCCAGAATTTCATATCTTTCATATAGGACTCATATAGGATTATATAATACGTAGCCTTTTCAGACTGGATTTTTGGTCTTAGAAAAAGGATCCCTCCATATTTTTTGATGCTTGACAGTACATTTTGTTGCTTGATAAAAGTTTATGGAGGTACTAAAGGTAAAAACCCTTGAAAATGTGAGGGCTTCCGTAAGAAGGTCTTTTTTGGCATGCACCCACACCTCTAATCCCAGCATTTAGGAAGGCTGAGGAAGGAGAATTGCTTGAACTCAGGAATTCAAGACCAGCCTAGGCAACAGGGCAAGACCATGTCCGTATAAAAAAACTTAAAACGTTAGCTGAGCATGATGGTGCATGCCTATAGTCCCATCTACTTGGGAGGCTGAAGTGGGAGGTTAACTTGAGACCAGGAGGTCAAGGTTGCAGTGAGCCTTGGTAATGCTTGGTCTTGCTCTTCCACCTATGCTACCCAGCCTTCCGTTCAAGAGCAAGACCTTGTCCCAATTTTAAAAGAGAGAAAGAAACTTTAAAGAACTATATTTGAATCATAGTGCATAGTTATGAATATTTTAGCAGTCTATTTTTAACATTTTTATTACTGATTTGTAAAATTAGAATAAGCAAAAAAAAAAAAAAAAAACCTCAAAGCAACAAAAAATTCTACACAGATAGCTTAGGTTGCATTCACATGGAAGGATGGATTTTCCAGCCTCACTCTGCCCTGGAAGAGTAAAACTGTATTTGAAAAATATTCATATAAATTAATCAGTGGATGGCTTTCCTTCATACATATTATTGTTAATTTTATAATTGATTGATGAATATTATCTAATTATGCTCTTATTTTAAATAAATTAAATTAGTCAGAGTAAAATATCAAGGTCATTCATTAAAGCATAAGTGCAAACTGTAGCATTAATAATAATGAAAATAAAATAATAAAAATAGTGCTAATAATAATTTTTTTGAATTTATTACAAGATATTTCTACTTTATGCACATTGCTTTGAGAATTAAATATCATAATGAGCTAGCTTTTATTGCCTCTATTTGATATAGAAACAAAGTGATACATATAGAGATTAAATACAGTAACTTGTTCATCACACAGCGAGTATATTGCAGAGGTAGGATTTGAAACAATGGCTGATTCCAAAGACCGTTATGCTATATTGCCTTATGTAAGTCTGCAATTTCCCCTGCGGCACTCCTCTAAAAAATTCCTAAATCACTGTTTTGAGAATAGGTAGAAAATGAACTGAAAGTTTTTTGCAACTTGTAAATTAAGTATTGTAATATTAAATTATAAATATTTTAAATGAAAAAATGAATGTAGAATATTGCCCAGTAGTTACTAAATATTGTCAACATTCTCTAAAATTGAATTTAAAAGAGAAATGTGATTCAAGCAGGTTAACCCTGATCCCAAGTTACTTTTACAATCTTTGGCTTTTAAAAATACCCTTAAAGTTATTTATAAAGTTACAGTGGGTGTGCATCTATACTGGAAGTGGTCCAATATTGCACAACTGAAATTTCATTTATTAATACAAGTTTAGCATCCCAAATTTGAAAATCTGAAATATAAAATGCTCCCAAATCTGAAATTTTGTGAATGCCAACATGATATTCAAAGGAATTGCTCATCATAGAATTTCAGATTTCACATTTTCAGATTTGGGATGCTCAACTGGGATAATGCAAATATTCCTAAATTTGAAAAAATCTGAATCTCAAGTGTTTTGGATAAGGGTTATTCACTCTGCATGTGGGTCAGACATGAATGCCTGTATTGCTTCTCTGAAAACAAAGGAAAAGAGCACACCAATCTTAGAAAAAGTGGCTACCTTTTTGAATTAGCAGTGGATTTCTGCAACATGAAAGATTATCTATTATGTACATATAAATAATTTAAATCACACTTTAAAAATGTAAGGGAAAAATAATCATTGCAATGTTTTTTTATTTGTAGTATAGCAAACTGGAATCTGGGGAGCATTTAAAAATATCCTGGGGAAATATTATTGGTCACAAAATTAAAATAAATGTTTATCTAAGAGTTTTAAATTCTCACTATCATGTAAATAATCAATTCCTGTGATTGACAAATAAGTAACAGCTGCATAAGCACATAATATGAGTATGAACGTCAAAAGAAGCATCACAAAGATATAGATGTGATTACCTTTTCAATAACCTACAAGGATGTATGGAATATATGATAAGAGGCAGTTGTGTTTAATAAAGACAACTTGGTTCTACTTGGTTTTATGGTCTTTGATAAATTTGTAAAGATAATTTACAGATTTTTAAACTGATTTTTAAAAGATAATTTAAATAGTATGTATATGACACTTATCTATCTCCTATAGGCTCTGAGATATAATGGTGGCTATGATGAAGAAATCCTTTTGGTGATTATGCTAAGTTCTTTGGTTACAGACAATTAAGAGCACAGGCTTTGGTATTTTATAGATCACGATTTAAGTCCTAAGACTTAATTCTTAATTGTTAAGGCCTTAGTCAAGTTAATTAACTTCTTTTAACTAAAATATTATTTCCTTTACAAACAGAGATAATAGTGTCTTTCTTATGAGGCATGGCAGGAATTAAAGGGAATAAAATAATTTGTGCTATACAAATGTGGTGATGGTGGTTGTTATTAGCTACCTGAACATAGAGATATTGTCTATTGGGCATTGTATACTTAGTTCCTATAATAGCACTTGACACATAGTGTTAATAAGTTTTTAATTAGCTTTTCTAAATGCATGAATAAATACTGTTATTATAATTAGGATCATGGAGTCCAAGGAAATACTTTGATACAGAGAATGGATAACACTTTGAAATCTACCCACTTAAGAAAAGTCCTGAATTATTTTTTCTTGGATTAAGAAACAAGGAAGTCACTGGTGATTTCTACAGAATACAGAATATAGCTGAGTAACAGTTAGTAGGAAATGATTGAGAAATTTTACAAAATAAAAACTTAGTGTAAAATTACATTTCACTCAATTTGTCCAAAAGAGAAAATGGATATAAAACTAGCTAAAAAAAACATATACTATTTTGTTATGACTGGTATTTTTTTCATAATTATAATTGGGAGGAACTAGCAAAGAAATAGATATCATGAATAAATAAAGTCTGTGATGAGATGAAAGCAAGAGAAGATGCAGTTGGAGAATTAGATTATAACACAAGGAGTATTATTTCTCTGGGTCAGAAGAAAGAAAGAACCAATCATGAAAATTCAAGTATATTTGTATATTCAGAGGTAAATAGGAAAGGGTTAACTTGGCAGGCTGGGATTGCTCCAACCTTGAGCATTCAAAAGCAGGACTACCCTTTGGCTGGCTCCTAGAAGATACCTCCTGAAACCTCAGAATATTCTGCTTGATAGGAGTGTGTTTTATGCTAGAGCCTTTGAAAAAGCTATACCAGTTTGACCAATTAAGTTAATTTTGTTAATGAAATTTGTGGTAACAGACCTATTTTTGCTGAGGTTGAAGTTGGAGTTGGAGAAGGGATGTGGCTGAAATCTGAGAGTCTGAGGTCAGTTAAATGGGAACCAGGCACAACCAGCACTGCATAGATGACAGGTTTCATCTAGTGTTGACCCATCTGTTAGAATCTGTTCTAAGGTTGCAAAATAAAGTTGTAATACACATCTGCCCCTTAGGTAGGTGTATACCATTCTACTTTAAGACTAGATAACCAAATCCTGCTAGATCAGCCAAATCCTATACCCATCACTCAAAAACCATTCCTAAGCATATGCAAAATTGATGATCAATTGGTGATATAATCATTTTATAAGAAAAACAGCACTTTAATTCAATTATATCAAAAAAGAATACCTGTTGTTGTTGTTGTTGTTGAGATGGAGTCTCGCTCCCAGACTGTAGTGCAGTGGTTAGATCTCTGCTCACTGCCACCTCCGCCTCCTGGGTTCAAGCTTCTCCTGCTTTAGCCTCCTGAGTAGCTGGGATTACAGGTGCCCACTACCATGCCCAGCTAATTTTTTGTATTTTTAGTAGAGATGGGGTTTCACTAAGTTGGCCAGGCTGGTCTCGAACTCCTGATCACAGGTGATCCACCTGCCTCAGTCTCCCAAAGTGCTGGGATTACAAGCAAGAGCCAATGTGCCCAGCCAAAAAAGAACATTTTATTGCTCAGTATGATATTAGCTATAGGTTTGGCATAAATGGTCTTTATGATATTGAATAACTTCATTTTATACCTAGAGTTTTGCCTGGAGTTTTGATCACAACGTAGTTAAATTCGGTTGCATGGGTTTTCTGTGTCTATTGAGATGACCATATGATTTTTATCCTGCATTCTGTTAATTTGATGCATCATGTTTATTGATTTTCATATATTGAACCATCCTTGCATCACTATGATGAATCCCACTTGATAACTGTGAATGAGCAAATTATCAGATGATGCACTGTTGATTCAGCTTGGTAGTATTTTGTTGATTTCTGGGCATCTGTATTTATCAGGGGTGTTGTGCCTTATAGTTTATGATTTCTGTTGAGTTTTTGTAAGATTTTGGTAGCAGGGTAATACTGGCCTTGCAGAATGAGTTTAGGCAAATTCTCTTCACTTGAACTTTTTGGAATAGTTTGAGAAGACTTGGTATTAGTTATTTAAATATTTGGTAGATTTCAGTGGTGAATCCATCTGGTTCTAAACTTTTCTTTGAAGAAAGTGTTTTATTACTAATTCATTTCATTATTCATTATTAGCCTGCTTTTTATTTCTTTATATTTTAATCTTGGTAAGTTGTATGTGTCGAGATATTTATCAATTTCTTCTAGGTTTTGTTGCTGTCGTTCTTTTTGTTGAGATGTAGTCTTGCTCTCTTACCCAGGCTGGAGTTCAGTGGCGCAGTTGTTCATAATAGTCTTTAATGATCCTTTGTGTGTCTGTAGCATCAGTTATAATGTTGGAGCCACACACATTTAAGATAGCTAATCTTCTTGTTGAATTAAACCCTTTTCCATTATTTAACGTCCTTCTTTCTCCTTTTTGACTGTTGTTGGTTTAAAGTCTGTTTTAAGTACTATAAATATAGCAATCTCTGCTTTTTTTGTTTTCTGTTTACATGATAGATCTTTTTCATCAGTACACTTTGAGCCTATGTATATTGTTACAAGTGGATTGGGTCTTTTGATAACAGCAGGTGTTTGAGTCTTGTTTTTTCATTCAACCTGCCAGTTTGTGACTTTTAAGTGGAACAATTAGAATATTTACATTCAAAGTTATGTTTAGATGTGAGGTTTTGATGCTGTTCTTGTGTTGCTAGCTTATTGTTTTGTAGACTTAATGTGTAGTTGCTTCATAGGGTCTGTGGGTCTGTGGGCTATATTCTTAACTGTTTTGTTTTTTTTTTTGTGATAGTGTCATTCTTGATTTTCATCTTTAGAACTCCCTTAAGGACCTCTTGTAAGGCTTATCTAGTGGTAACAAATTCCCTTAGTATTTGCTTGTCTGAAAATGATTTTATTTTTTCTTTGCTTATGAAGCTTAGTTTGGCAGGGTATGAAATTCTTGATTGGAATCTCTTTTTTAAAGGAAGCTGAGAATGGATCTCCAATCTCATCCGGTTTGTAAGGTTTCTGCTGAAAAGTCCTTTTTAACTGATAGGAGTCTCTTTCTAAGTGATCTGACTCTTTCTTTAGCTGCCTTTAAGGAATTTTTCTTCATGCCACAGAAAAGAACAGCTAAATTGGTAGCACTGATGAAGGAAAACTTATAAAAATAGCAATATAAAAACTAGCTAAAAACAGAAAGCATTGAAATAATAATCGTTGTAATAATTATTATTATTAATATTTTGAGACAGTGTCATGCTTTATTGCCCAGACATGAGTGCAGTGGTATGATGATAGATCACTGCAGTGAGTTAATATCAAACTGCTGGGCTCAAGCAATCCTTCCATCTTGGCCTCCTGAAAGGCTGGGATTAAACATGTGAGCCACAATATCCAGACTTGATTGTTAGGTTACTAGACAGGTACTAGATATAAATGCAATTGATGAATCCATTTAAAATTGGCTTCTTTAATTAGACAAAGGAAATAAATCAATTTAATTTATTTAACTAGACCAATTAGGTGGACAAGGCACCTCTAGAAGGAAAGAGAAACAAACACAGATGGACCACCTTGTAAATGATGTATAACAACAAACCAAGAAAATACTTTTTAAAAAGTGCAATTAATATGAGATAAATGAGCTAACAAATGTCAGACCCACAATAAAAAAGATCATTTTTAAGCAAATCCTGTAGTGATACAATGGTGTAACGCATTTTCTTCTTTTTCATTAAGTGTAATTTCTATTTAATTTTTCACTAATAACTAAACATTGCTTACATAAGACAAAGATGAAACAAAGTACTCTAATGTATTAGAAAACTTTGATATTATCAGCTTTTTGTTAATGAACACCCATGAGAACCATGTCCAGGTCTTCTCAGGATGAAGAGTACAATTGTAAAGTGTTAACTGTAATTACACAGACTAAGAGAAGGATATAGAATTCCATTCACAGCAAGAAAAATGAGAGTAAAGCAGAAAATTGTGATTATTACCCACTGTAACCCCAAGTGAATATACAAACAATGAGCTGCCTGAATTCAATTAATGTCTATCTTTTTACAATCTCTTTAATAGATAATCGTGTTTTTTTTTTATCACAATAACAGACTTAAAGACAGCCAAATAGAGAATGAACTGCTATTCACAATTGCTACAAAGAGAATAAAATACCTAGGAATACAACTAACAAAAGATGTAAAGGACCTCTTCAGGGAGAACTACAAACCACTGCTCAAGGAAATAAGAGAGGACACAAACAGATGGAAAAACATTCCATGCTCATGGTTAGGAAGAATCAATATCATGAAAATGGCCATGCCGCCCAAAGTAATTTATAGATTCAATGCTGTCTCCATCAAGCTACCAATGACCTTCTTCACAGAACTGGAAAAAACCACCTTAAACTTTATATGGAACCAAAAGAGAGCCCGCATAGCCAAGTTAATCCTAAGCAAAAAGAACAAAGCTGGAGGCATCACACTACCTGACTTCAAACTATACTACAAGGCTACAGTAATCAAAACAGCATGGTACTGGTACCAAAACAGAGATATAGACCAACAGAACAGAGGCCTCAGAGGCAATGCCACACATCTACAACCATCTGATCTCTGACAAATCTGACAAAAACAAGCAATGGGGAAAGGATTCCCTGTTTAATAAATGGTGTTGGGAAAACTGGCTAGCCATGTGCAGAAAGCAGAAACAGGGCCCCTTCCTGACACCTTACAATACAATTAACTCCAGATGGATTAAAGGCTTAAACATAAGACCTAACATCATAAAAGCCATAGAAGAAAACCTAGGCAAGACCATTGAGGGCATAGCCATAGGCAAAGACTTCATGACTAAAACAGCAAAAGCATTGGCAACAAAAGCCAAAATAGACAAATGGGACCTAATTAAACTCCACAGCTTCTGCACAGCAAAAGAAACAAGTCATTAGAGTGAATCAGCAATCAACAGAATGGGAAAAAATTTTGCAATCTACCCATTTGACAAAGGGCTGATATCCAGAATGTACAAAGAACTAAAACAGATTTACAAGAAAAAACCAAACAAGCCCATTCAAAAGTGGGCAAAGGATATGAACAGATACTTTACAAAAGAAGACATATATGAGGCCAACAAACATATGAAAAAATGCTGGTCATTAGAGAAATGCAAATCAAAACTACATTGAGATACCATCTCATGCCAGTTAGAATGGCAATCATTAAAAAATCTGGAGACAACAGATGCTGGAGAGATGTGAAGAAATAGGAACACTTTTACACTGTTGGTGGGGAGGGTAAATTAGTTCAACCATTGTGGAAGACAGTGTGGTGATTCCTGAAGGACCAAGAAATAGAAATTCCATTTGACCCAGCAATGCCATTACTAGGTATATATCCAAAGGATTATAAATTGTTCTATTATAAGGACATATGCACAGGAATGTTCATTGCAGCACTGTTTACAATAGCAAAGACCTGGAACCAACCCAAATGCCTATCAATGATAGACTAGACAGGGGAAATGTGGCACATATACACCATGGAATACTATGTAGCCATAAAAACCATGAGTTCGTGTCCTTTGTAGGGACATGGATGAAACTGGAAACCATCATTCTAGCAAACTGACACAAGAACAGAAAATCAAACACCGCATGTTCTCACTAATAGGCAGGTGTTGAACAATGAGAACACATGGACACAGGGAGGGGGAGTATCACACACTGAGGTCTCTGGGGGGGGGTAACTAGGCGAGGGACAGCAGGGGGTGGGGATTTGGGGAGGGGATAATATGGGGAGAAATGCCAGATATAAGTGATGGGGAGGATGGCTGCAAACCACATTGCCATGTATGTACCTATGCAACAATCCTGCATGTTCTTCACATGTACCCCAAAACCTAAAACACAATAAAATGAAAATAAAATAAAAAAGAGCATATGTAGCTAAACATTTCTAAATATATAAAAACACAATTTTGGCTTCATTTTAAATAGTGTCTGTTAAAATTCTAATTTTTACATCTAATTTATAAGAAAGTGGTGCTATTGTTGATCATAACATTTGAAACTTTAATATTTTGATAATAATTTCTCAAAGTTTTTTTATTTTTAATTTTTATGGAAATATAATAGGTATATATATTTACAGGGTATATGACATATTTTGATACAGGTATAAATACGTAAAAGTGGGCAAAGGATATGAACAGATACATTTCAAAAGAAATCTTTTATGCAGCCAACAAACATATAAAATAAAGCTCATCATCACTGGTCATTAGAGAAATGCAAATCAAAACCACATTGAGATATCATCTCATGCCAGTTAGAATGGCAATCATTAAAAAATCAGGAGACAACAGATACTGGAGAGGATGTGGAAAAATAGTAATGCTTTTATGCTGTTGGTGGGAGTGTAAACCAGTTCAACCATTGTGGAAGACAGTGTGGTGAGTCCTCAAGGATCTAGAACTAGAAATACCATTTGACCCAGCAATCCCATTACTGGGTATATATAAATATACCCAGTAGGGTATATTTATATTAGGATTATAAATCATCCTATTATACACACATACACATGTATGTTTATTGTGTCACTGTTCACAATAGCAAAAACATGGAACCAACCCAAATGCCCATCAATGACAGACTGGATAAAGAAAATATGGCACATGTACACCATGGAATATTACACAGCCATAAAAAGGATGAATTCATGTCCTTTGCAGGGACATGGATGAAGCTGGAAACCATCATTCTCAGCACACTGACACAAGAACAGAAAACCAAACACTGCATGTTCTCAATTATAAGTGGGAGTTGAACACATAGACACAGGGAGGGGAATATCACACACCGGGGTGTGCTGGGGGGAATGCGGGGGGCTATGGGAGGCATAGCAGGGGGTGGGGGACTGGGGAGGGATCGCATTAGGAGAAGTATCTAGTGCAGATAATGTGATGGATGCAGCAAACCACCGTGGCACGTGTATACCTGTGTAAAAACCTGCACGTTCTGCACATGTACCCCGGAACTTAAAGTATAATAAGTACATTTTAAAAAAATACAACAATAAACAAAGCAGCTCTGGGAGCATCACTTTTATGGTATTTATAGAAAGAGCTAGAATTCACATTAATTATATTTTGTACAAATAAATTATTTGGGAGAATTTGATAGGGGACAAATTTCTGTATCTAAGTTAATTGTTCTACGATAGTATGATTTTGCCTGCCAGAGAATATTTGGTGATGTTTTGAGTCTTTTAGTTACCACAAGAGAGGAGCAAGGTATTACCTGTCGCAGGAAGGAGGGGGATTTGTGATTTATGTTTAGTATCATGCTAACACCAATCATGATGCTAAACATGGTATATTTGCAAACCAGCCCATCATCAAAAAGAAGTGTCTGACTCAAAAAGTCAAACTGACAACATTGAGAAATTGATTGAAGTTAAAACATGTCAATAAAACAAATATTATAAATAGAACCTAGAGTTCAGAACAGTGGAGGCTTAAGGTAAATATATATATATATATATATATATATATATATCTACTTTATATATACATATATATATATAGTTTTAATAAAAATTTCTGAGAGAATTTATATTTTCGAGGACTGTGAAATTGGTGACTCATTAGAGTAGCTACCAGATATTTCCATGCAAGATCAAAGTAAATAAAATATTATGCTAAAATTATGCCTTTGATATAATGGAAGGATTGATTTGGAAAAAGAATGTACAGAGAAAGGAGAAAATAGAGACTGGAGAGATGGGTGTGAATAGAGAAAAAAAAAATGGCAAGAGAGTGAAGGGGAGGGTTCACCTTCCCTTTGTGTCCCATTTCTATTTCTCAAGAACACTTTGTGGTTGTTTCAAAATTCTGCCATGTGGGACCAGAACTCTGTTCTGCAGCAAGCTTGCTCAGTGCCTGGTTGTCTAAGGCAACACTTCACTTCAGATGACGGAAAACTGTCTCTTTAGTCTGAGAAGCAATAGCGCCCATGCCTGAGCACCAGCTCAACTGCATAGATCTTTAATTCTTTCTACTTTTTCTTGTGTATAGGAGATCATCTCTTTTAGTTTATCCATTACTAACATATATATGAAACAAATATTTGTGAAATATCTGTACAACAATGAAAACGCCTAGGTGTTGTTCCACTTCCCACTTTTTATAAATTCATTATGTTGGCCAGGCCAACTCATCTTTCATTTATACTATATATGTACACTCCTAGCAAAAAGATTCCCAGGTTCCACTCAGCACACAAGAGAGCCTCTCTGAGACTGGGATTCTATGTTTTCTACATTCAAGTGCAGCCACCAAAGGTTAGATGGCATATGGACATATTGACTACTTCACAAAACTTTTAGTGTATTCACTTACACAGAATATCTCTTGCAGTTTCTAATCTCTGCAAATGTCAAAGTGATTTTAAAATCGCCGATTCAATAAAAGAACTTTGAACTAAAGATGAATATGTTACAAAAGTAAAGCAAACATTTCTACTACAATTATTTGCAATTGTTTAATGTGATTGATACGATATTTAATAGAATAGCCTATTAGTACTATAATAGTATATTAGTAATATACTATTAATAGTATAGGACTAATAGTATAGCATATTTAATTTAATATACTACCTAATACACAAATCAAATTCAAGAAGTAAATGATAATTCAAATAATTCTTTGATAAGGGACAGTAGCTTTTAAATGTTTTACTTTTTCATGAAGAATTGTTTTAAAAAGCTGGCTTTGAAATATGCTCTAAAACTTATCCTAAACGTGCATAGGTACTTTCAATTGTCAAACATTCTTGAGAATTATAGAAACAGTTTTGAAGTGAAAATCATGGCTTATTTATGCATGCAAAATTCTCTGTACTACATATGAAGCGGAAATATTGTGGGAAAAAATAACAATACCTGAAGATTCTGTAAATAAAAGGAAAGAATATTACTAATGTTAATTGTTGGCTTTAAGGGAATACAGCTAATTCTTTAGAATATTTATAAAATGTCAGCTGTGAGTTACAGTTGAACAGCATGAATCATGGAGTCAGTTTTTGCTTTAGGCTTTGACTTTGGCTCTTACATATTTACTCGTACATTCAACAAATAAGTCTCTTGCACTGTGCTGCAAAACTGCAGTCAGATTTTCTAACTTTTTAAGCTTTCATTTAATTACATTAAAACATGGCTAATGATATCTACCTCCAGGATGCCTATAAAGTTATAATAATGCTAAATATAAATGGACTAACTAAATAAATAGAAGATTCCTGCTTCTCTTTGGACATGTGATCAAATGCCCAAATCTTGGAGTAAGAAACGGCAATAGTCTTCTTAAAAATTTGGCTAAGTATTGAAAGTGGGGAAATTAAAATGATTTTACACTAGCAGATTTCTTTCACAAGGTGAATAGCAATATAACTCGCATAGAATGAGCATCATAATTTTGATGTGAGAAAATGTAAAAAATAATCAATTTCGTTTTCTTTTATTCTCGTTTTCTTTTATTCACATGCTGAACAAATGTTCAGCAACATTCAAAGATGCTTTTTTTTAATGGAGCAACGATGAGCCCCAGCCACAGACAGGTCAGTATAGTTCCATGCCCACATTTCTCAGACTCTGATATTGAGTATTTAAACTCCTAATCGCCACATTGTAAATTTCTCTTGAGAAACATGGTGACTTTTTTTAGATGGTGGAAATTCTTTTAGGAAGAGCATAAATCATTTGAGAGGTGGAAACTGTGTCTGTTTATATTATTTTTTATTAGGAATTTTCCTAACCTCAAAGTAAATTTGATTATATGATCCCTAAAGACCATCTTTGTACACTACTGGCCCATCCATATGAGAACATAACAAAACACCCATATACACTTATTCAATAAAAGGATATCTATCTTCACAACATTTTATAACTGAGAAGGGCCACTTAATACCTCCTGGATACAAATGTTTTCCTGAGGTAATTTATAAGATTGAATATGCATAATTTTAAAGACAATAAAGAGAAGAAAATTCAAAATCACCTATGATTCTACCACTAATAATTAACAAATGTTTAGGTGCTGTCACATGTGCCTCACATTACACTCACCATGTACTCCATCATCACCACCAACCACAACATGAAAGAAATAAAGTCTCTTCTATTTTACTTGCCTATCTCTTTCATCTCCCCAGAATGCATAATTTTATAATTTTTTCATTAAATATATATTCATGAAAAATATATAATATTGCTTTGAATAATATTGATGCATCATTTTTTCAGTATGTTGTAGTCACTTGATAGAATATTTATTCATTTGAACTCTTATACAATTTTTCATTTATAGAAATTCCACAATATCTTCATTCGATTTACCATTGATGAGACTGAACTTATTTCCATGAATTTCAATATTAAGTTCAGTTCATTCTGCAGTAAATCCTGGCACACTAGTGGAAGCACTGCTTAATTAAATGAATGACTGTCATTTAAGGTAAAATGTAATTCTCTATACTAAATCTATGCCATTATTTCTCATACTGTCTTCTTACAGAAAGTTTTTCATTCATTGATACCTACTCAAGGAATTAGTGTATGGAAGGAGTCATTGGCATTGGAGCATGTCAGCATGGTAGACCTAAGTAACGATTCATCAATAGGGTGATCAATGATCTATGATGTGGCCTAGAATAAAGGGCAATACCCATCTAATACTTATTAGCTGAGCTGATAAAATATGTTGTCTGAAATTTTAATTTGGATTATAGATAAAATGCCTTCTTGTTGATGGCATGCTACAAAGAAGCACACAAAACATAGCTGAATTATGCCAATGACAAGACACAAGAAGAAAAGTCTTCAAATCCCTATTGCTGAAGTATCTAGAGCAAGTCCTGACTTTAAAACCACCAATTCTAAGAACACTGAATAAGATAATAGAACACTATGATCCTATACAGAAAAACAGTCATAAGAAGCGTGTATATAGGCATATCTTGGAGATATTGCAGGTTTGCTTCTAGATCACTGCAATAAAACAAATATTTCAATAAAGCAAGCCATGCAATTTTTTCAGTTTCCCAGTGTATATTAAAGTCATATTTAGACTATAATGTAGTCTAAGGGTACAATAACATTGTGTCTAAAAATGTACCTGTATTAATTAAAAATGTTTTATTGCTAATAAATGCTAATGATCACCTGAAACTTCAGTGAGTTGCACATTTGTTTGCTGGTACAGGGTCATGCCTCAGTGATGATGGCTGCTGACTAATCAGGGTAGTTTCTGAAGCTTGGAGTAGTTGTGGTAATTTCTTAAAATAAGAAAACAATGAAGTTTGCCACAATGGTTGACTCTTCCTTTCACAAAGAATTCCTCTGTAGCACGTGATGCTATCTGATAGAAGTTTTACCTACAGAAGAATTTTAAATATTGGAGTCAGTCTTCTAAAACCCTGCTGTGGCTTCATCAACTAAGTTTATGTGACATTCTTAATTTTTTGTTGTCATTCCAACAATGTTCACAGCATCTTCACCAGAAGTGGACTTCATCTCAAGAAACCATTTACTTTGCTCATGCATAAGAAACAACTTCTCGTTCCTTACAATTTTATCCTAAGATTGCAACAATTCAGTAACACCTTCATGCTCCCATTTAAATTCCAGTTTTCTTTCTATTTCCACTGTGTCTGATGTTACTTGCCCACTGAAGTCTTGTACCACTCAAAGTCACCCATGAGGTTGGAATCAACTTCTTCCAGACCTCTGTTAATGTTGCCCCCTCTCATGAACCATGAATTCTATTTTTAGAGCAAACACAACGTAGACAGCATAATTCTTAAAGGCTTTAGGATTTTTTGAATGATAAATGAGCATTGGCTTTTACTTAAAGTTGCCGGCTTCACTGGACCTTAACAGGAGAGTCAGCTGTCCTTTCAGGTTTTGAAGCCAAGCTTTGACTTCTCTTCTTTTGTTATGAAAATCCTAGATGATATCTTTTTCCAACAGGAGGCTCTTATGTCTACATTAAAAATCTGTTGTTGGCTGGGTGCGTGGTTCACACCTGATATCCCAACACTTTGGGAAGCCAAGGCAGGAGGATCGCTTGAGCCTAGGAGATCAAGAATAGCCTGGGCAATATAGCAAGACCTCACCTCTACAAAAAATATAAAAATAAACTAAGCATGTTGGCACAGGCCTGTAGTCCCAGCTACTCTGGAGGCTGAGGTGGAGGATTACTTAATCCCAGGAGGTGGAGGCTGTAGTGAGCGGAGGTCACACAACTACACTTCAGCTCAAGCAATAGAGTGAGACCCTGTCTCAAAAAAAATAAATAAATAAAATAGAAGAGAAGAGAGAAAAGAAAAAAAGTAAATCTGCACTTACTGCTTCTCCTTGCACTTTTATGTTATGGTGATGACGTCTTTCTTTAAACTTTGTGACCCAGCTTCTGCTAATTTCAAACTTTTCTTCTGTAGTTTCCTCACCTCTTTAGGCCTTCATAGAATGGAAGAGAGTTAGATCCTTTGTCTGAATAAGGCTTTGGCTTAAAGGAATGCTAGTGGCTGGTTTGGTCGTCCATCCAGACTACTAAAATTTCTCCATATCCGCAATAAGGATGCTTTGCTATCTTATCATTCTTGTGTTCACTGGAGTAGCAATTTTAATTTCCTTCAAAGACTTTCCTTTGCATTAAAAACTTGGCTCTTTGATGCAAGAAGCCTAGCTTTCAATCTAACTCGACTTTTTACATGCCTTCTTCCCTAAGCTTAAACATTTTTAGCTTTTCATTTAAAGTAATAGACATTTGACTCTACCTTTCACTTGAACACTTGGAGGCCATTGCAGAGTTATTAATTGAACTAATTTTAATATTATTGCATCTCAGGCAAGAAGACCCAAAGAAAAGAGAGTATTGGGAGAACAGACAGTCAGTGGAGCAGTCAGGACACACACATTTATCAGTTAATTTTGCCATCACATATGGATGGACATCACTCGTTGCACCCAAAACAATTACAACAGTAAAATCAAAAATCACCAAACACAGATCACCAAAAGAGGTATAATAATAATAAAGTTGGAAAGAGTACAAGTGAGCATATGCTGATGGAAAATGGCATGCACAGAGTAGCCCCACACAATGTTGTCACAAACTTTCAATTTGTAAAAAACGTATTATCGGTGAAATACAATAAAGTGAAGTGCAGTAAAACCAGGTGTGATTGTGATACACTTTCATGCATTGTTCATAGTGCGTTTCTATGAAACTATACATGGTGAGCTGAATCTAAGTTGAAGTCATCAGGAAACAAAGTACCTGCTAAGGCAGGCTTTCTGGACCATACTGGTTGCCCTTTTGTAAGCCAGTGGAAGATTTATTTATCAAAATGATTAAAGGAGGCTTGGCTTTCTGGCTAATAACAGATTTTAGGAACAATCAACTTGGGTGGAAACAATGGCTTCCCCCAAGGTACTAATAATATGATTTTGCAATGAAATAAGATAATTTAGAAGCTTTTCTGGATTACTAAAGCCAAGCCAATTTCACTGCTAGAAAGTTTTTCCTTATTTTGAGATGGAATCTGTCTCTCTGTCACCATTTCTACATCTTTTTCTCTTAGAAATTTTCCTAAACTCTACGTTTTACTACATGCACCCCAAAACCAGCTGTGTACATTCCTTGGACATTATCATGGAATATAGATTTCTGCCTCTTCTGCTCATAGAAGTAAGGCTAAGTAAAATGACGGTACCCTTTAAGGAAAAAAAAAAAAGCAAATTTACTCAGCACAAATATGGTCAATGTTGAAGAGATTCAGAATTGTTCCCAATTTAGATTTCCCTGAGTTCACTGACATTGTTGTTAATGTTAAATTACATGGAAAGAAATATAAAAACTTGATAAAATTTCCCCCATTTGGTAAGTATGTCTCTTCTTGTTGCTGTTATTGCAGAAGTGTAAACAAAGTATTTCCTGAGTTTAGAAGAATCAAACAAGGCTTCACTAAACTTAGTGAATTTGTTAATAAATGACAAGTGGAGGTGTTTTGGAGTTTCCATACACCTGGATATCTGGCTTGGAAGGGTGATATATTTCATGAAATCGAATATTCCTAATTTTCTCCATGAGATCTCAAAAAAACAAAAAGACTTCTTGGCTACTCTCATATTTCCATTCTTAAATCTTTCTTTACCCACCTCTGCCTTGGATTCATCTCCCTCTTCCAGGAGCCTATCCTGAAGATGAAGAAATTAACTTTCCACTTAGCTGCAATGTCTCTACTGAGACATTATTTAGTATTTCCTATATAGTATTCATTTCTCCTCTATGTAGAGTTCTAACCTGTATCTCCAGTATTTATTATAGCATAATACAGTACACTATAACATAACAATCGAAACCTTGGGTAATGATTTCCTTTGTTCTATGGGCACCAGGATAAACTAGCTGTACTCTCTTTAAAGTTCTGGGATTTGCTTCTACAGCAGATTTACCCAGGCTTTAGAACTATTTATTTTAATTTATTATTTTTTAATTTAACTTTTTGGTTAGGGGTACATGTGTAGGTTTATTATATAGGTAAACTTGTGTCCTGGGATTTTGTTGTATAGATCATTTCATCACCCAGGTACTAAGCCTAGTACCCATTAGTTATTTTTCCTCATCTCCTTCCTCTCACCATCCACCCTCTAACAGGCCCCATTTTCTGTTGTTCCTCTTTGTGTGTCCATATACAGCTTTTTTTTTCAGTCAGATTTAGTTAGATTCACAAAAACTATTTTGACCATTTTCTATTTCGAGGCATGGACACGTATCACACACACACACACAGATACACACCACACAGATACACACACACACACACATACAATATTAGACGTACTCAATGCATAGATCTTTTGCTCAGTCTTTTTAACATTTCAAAACAATAGGTAACAGTAAATATTGTATAATTGAAGCTTCTAAAACATAGGCAGGATCTCTGTAGTTACTGAATTTTAGTGGCTTCACATCCATACACGTACAGACACACAAAGTCATTTCTTACAAATAAACATCACTGGGAAAATAACCAGGCTGTGGATTATACCCATTCATGCATTCACTCAGTTATCAAGCTTGACAGAGACTGCCATCTTCAATGCATAGATTTCAAGATTAGCCTGGGAGTTCACACTGAAGTTTGCAAGAAGGGAAAAGATCATGGAACAGTTAAGAAGAGCCTCATTATTCCAGACCTGTAATTGCTGTACATTATTATCTATATTACATTTGCTATAACTCAGTCACATCATAGTTCTCATCTGCAAGGAAGATTGAAGATGGGCAGCTATCTAGTAACAACTCTACGCTGTGGAAGGGGGTGCACATATTTCTGATGGCTAGCTCTGTCTGCTAGAGTGCTCAATCAGATATTCCTGGGTTCTGATTGAGGCTGAGTAAAGTTCAAGTTATACCCAAATGTTTTATTTCAAGAACTATTATTATATGTTGTTCAAAGTGTTTTATACTCTCTAAATATTTAAATGCAAGTGATGATGCATAAAATGGTGGAAAAGCAAAGATAATTCCATACTATACCCTGCTATTCTACATAGCATCTAGTTCTAACATATTTTAAACATATTTGACTTAAGCCTGAGTAGCTAACCTGATTAAATCCATAAATGTTCCAGTTGGTTATACAAACTGGTGTATTCTGAATTGCAAAATAAGAAGATACCTCAAAAATCACATTTTGAATATACACTTTTATCACAAAGTGAGAACTTTGCCACAAATAGCCACATGGTATATTTTCTATGGCCAACTTAGTTTTCGTACTAAGCCAATGATTTCATTATTTTACATATATAAAAGTACTCATCTACAATAAAAATAGTTTTTGTTTAATCTTTTTTAAACTTGTTTACCAAAACAGATAATTTTATGGCTGCTAATAGGCATAGCTATATGTCAAATAAATATTTAGTTAATTACTTGAGAACACATTAACACATAATTATTAATATATTAATAGTAATCACACATTTCACCTACTAAAAAATACAATTATATTAATAGAGTGTTAAACTTGTTCACATGATAAATTAACCCCACATAATGCAAGGTGTTGATTTGTTAATAAATTATTTATTTCAATGTGTACTTCTTTATTGAAGCAATGTAGGTAAAATTGATAGGAAAATCTCATCTACTACATAATAAAGGTGACAGATTGCCCTATGAATCTGATTTATAAGAACTAACAAAATATGGCAACCTTGAGAAGAGGTTAAAAAACAAATTGAAATGCAAGATAATCTAACTTTAAGAGACTCTAGGTCATCCTTTCTGAAATTGATGGCTTGTTTCCTTCTAAATCTAACCCTAGTTAGACATTACTAGGTATTTTTTCCAAGTGAAATATATACATCAAGTAATAGATGTAGTGACCTATAAAGATATTTAAAAGTAAGATCTAAAATCCCATGCTGTTTCTGTGGGAAAGATAAAGATGTGCATACAGCCTATGAGGCTGCACAGGGAGGGGCACAGATTTTTCATTTCTCCTGTAGTCATGTTAGTTTATTAAAAGAAAAAAATGAGGAACATAACTTCCCTTTGACCATTTTCTTCTTGGGTTCTATGTCTGTCATTAAAATGAACCCTTCTGACTATGTGCCTCACATAACATTTTATTCATAACAACAGTTTTCACAAGCTTACTGGTTAATCTAAAGTGTGATAACCAATGCCTTCTTACGAATCTTACCTTTTGTGGGTGTATCACAATTTACTTAAACAATACATGGTGATAGATATAGAATTCATTTGTTAGCTTGTTTATTTTGTTAATATGAGCCATTCTCAGTTAAACATGTTTGCATGAAAACCTTCATGTGGCTGCTTGTTTCGTTTGCATTGTTAAAAGTCGTTTTTCATTGACTCTGGACCATGAATAATATTAATACTTCTAATTTTGTATCACCATTGCTCCAAAAATCAGTTTTGTTGCAACTTCCACAGAAGCCATAATGATTTACCTTTTGTCATCAGTTCTTGACTGAAAATCCTGGGTGGATAAAGCTGCTTGATGAGGCTGAGGTCGGCAAGCACTACCTGCACTGCCAAATGTTCTGAGAAAGCTTCCATTTTAGCTTCTGTGGTTGGGAACCAGCTCTGCTTTCCACCAAGACTTGTACGATGGGAAATTCCCCAAGTATTCCAAGATAATTTAGATGGTTTGTAAAGGAGAAGCCATTTAAAAGATATTAAATTTTCTTGACTCTGATAAATTAATGTTTATGTTCACGTTTGATTTTTGGAAAGAACTTTTAAATGATTGTATGTGGTTAAATTTAGCCATTTTTAAAATCACTGATTTTACATTTGAAAGACTTATCTGTTATCAGAGAAATATTTACCAAAGTTTCTGCTTAGGTATAATTTCATTTTTTTAATATATTTTTATTAGACTATCTAAAATACTTCAGTTTATGAATAGTTTTGTAGCACTTCAGAGTGATCTCATTAAAGTTGAAGTTATTGAGTCTTTTCAAAACAGTATTAATCTTGCTCAGAATAAGATTTCAATGTTGAAATAATATCATATATAAAATATTATGTCCTACTTTGTTTCATTGAACTTCATATCAACGTATTATTGAATTTCATTAGAAATATGTTATAACTAAGTACAGAAAGATGTTTATTATTTTATGTGATACAAGAACCCTAAATTAGTTTAAAATTTCCTTATTACTGCTCATTTAGAATATTACCAATAGTTTATCACTAAAAACACTGCTATAGTTTGATGACAGATAATGCATAAAATTTAATTTTCACGTTATTTGTACTTTACAGTTGAGATGAGAAAATAGAGGCATATAAAATTTAATAACATATCCAAAATGAATAAAAAATAAATGGCCAACTAAAGATTTCAGTTTAAGTTCTCTCTCTCTCTCTACATATGTATGTATATACACACACACACATAAACATAGACACATAAAGATATAATATATATATATATTTAATAGTTTGTTCTCTATTAAAATCCTTGTTCTGTATTTGAATATTTTTTAAAAATCTGTTAGTACATGTTGCCAATATACTTCCAGTAAAGTAGTGCTGTTTGTGTTCATTAAGATGAAATTGCTCAATATGCCCCCCCTTCTTCCTTATTGGTATTAATTATGAAAGTTTTCGTTCTTGGTAATTTACAACTCCAAATAACATTTTTCTCCATTTCATTTTAACATCTCTTAAACTACTAGGTTTAAACATATGAAATTGAGGCCAGGCGTGGTGGCTTATGCCTGTAATCCCTGCACTTTGGGAGGCCGAGGTGAGCGGATCACCTGGGTCAATAGTTTGAGACAGCCTGACCAACATGGAGAAACCCCGTCTCTACTAAAAATACAAAATTAGCCAGGCATGGTGGCACATGCCTGTAATCCCAGCTACTCGGGAGGCTGAGGCAGAAGAATCACTTGAACTCGGGAGGTGGAGTTTGCGGTGAGCTGAGATCACACCATTGCACTCCAGCCTGGGCAACAATAGTGAAACTCCATCTCAAAAAAAAAAAAAAAAAAAAAAAAAAGAAATTGCCAATCTAGATTAATTTGACTTACAGTATTGGCAATTTTATATCCTTCAACATGAAAGTTAATTTTTTTTTTTAGTTTTTAATATTTTTAAATCTCCTGTGACTTTCCCACTTAAGTTCTTTTTTTTCTGTAATTGCCTTAGTATTTTTCTTATCGGTTTGTATGAGTTTTGCACATACAAGTACATTAACTCTTTTGAACTAATAAATAATTTGATGAACATAAACAGGAATTACAAAATAGCACATAATACTAAAATTGTCAATGTAATAGATTAATGTTATGAAGTAATTTTCATATTATCTAGAGAGCTAAATTACAGAAACACACATACAGATATTTATATTAAATTTTTAAGGAAAATTGAGGATAACTAAAAACTTTGCTTTTTAAATGGCAGTACTAGTTAAATGAAAGATATGGAAATTCTACATAGAGTTCAATATATTCAATTTATTATTCTTTAGTATTAATATCATCCAAACTTACACAAATTTCAGTGCTAAATTGAAACACTTGAATTAATAACATCATTTACAATATCTATTTAAACTCAGAGGTAACAACCAAGCTTCCATGGGATGAGAAAAAAAAAAAAGAAAAGGGAGGAAAAAATATATCTGATCTACAATCATTATTTAGGAAGGATTACATTTTTTTTTAAACTGTAAGCTCATATGGAAAGAACCTAAAATTAAGGTAAAATATATTAAAGTGTATATTTATGTATTCACAAATGATTATTAAAAATTGTACGTATATTCAAAAATGAATAATGAAGTTTTTCTCATTAATAATCAATAATTTCTATAGATATCATCCTCAACCAACTCAAAATACACTTATTGTGTATATTTATTTTTGGTGGTGAGTAAAAGTTTTTGTCATGGTTTTTCTCAACTCTTACAAAAAACGATGAATGAAATGGTTTCTGTGAACTACAGTTGTGCAGAAGATTATTACTGATCTCTACTTTTTTTTTTTTTGAGACAGAGTCTCACTCCATCAGCCAGGCTAGAGTGTAGTGGCACAATCTCGGCTCACTCTAACCTCCACCTCCTGGGTTCAAGGGATTCTCACGCCTCAGCCTCTTGAGCAGCTGGGATTATGGGCGTGCGACACTATGCCTGGCTAATTTTTGTATTTTTAGTAGAGATGGGGTTTCACCATGTTTGCCAGGCTGGTCTTGAACTCCTGACCTCAAATGATCCACCCACCTCAGCCTTCCAAAGTGCTGGGATTACAGGCATGAGTCACCATGCCCCGTCCTCATCTCAATAATTAAAATACTTAAGTATATACTTTGTATGTTTTATAAATTTCAATCCTTAAAATCACATTCAAATTTTATTACCTTTAATTTTAGTGTTAGCTAAAAGAAGTCTTTGAAGTTGCTAAAGGACAAATAGTTACTGTCTAGTGTCTTTGTAAAGTATTAACTTGACCAGGCTAACCTACATCTACAATTCTTTTTCTTGCAAGTTTCTGTTAGGAGAAATTTTTATGGAGGGCAGAAATGATGTGGTGGTCATTTAGTAGCTCACTCCTTTCCTGTTGCCTCACATTTTTGGCAAGAGCCAGTTGTAGAGCCTTCCTCTGGAGTCTTTTTTCTGACTCTGGGGCCAGATGTATGGGTTAAGCTTTGTGAAAATGGTCCTGGATTTTGTAGGATATCCATATCATCAGGGCAGAAGCAACAAGAAAAGTTGTAAGTTTCAGTTTGTACTCAAAAGCCTTAGCTCATGCTTGTGGGTTTTAGATTGTTATGGTTCTGCTTTCCTTTTTTAACTTTGACTGATGCAGACACAAAATGATCAAAGTGAATGCCAGTATCTGTATCACAGTAGTGCTGACTATCAGCTCAAAGTCGAACCAATATTTGAACCCTTTGTTTCACGACATGAAAGTTCTCTCTGTACCACCAGCATACTGACTACGTGAAAGTGCTTGGAGACATTGTGAGATATTACATAAATTCAGATTTTTATCATTATTATTCACATTATTACTCTTAAGCTTTGCCTAGTGAATAGGTACAGCATGCTTTCAAGTGCAAGCTTTATTAGAGGTACACGTAATGGCAGGTTCATGACTACACTAATTGTCATGCCCAGGTTCTGGTTCCAGCTCATGCTGAGTTCTGAAGGGAGTGGGTGGATGAGACGATAGTTGAAAGAGCACTTGCAGGATCACAGGCAGGTGAAATGTAATTTTATTCAGCAGCTCTCTCATCAGCAGCTCACTCACACTAGTCCTCTCACACTGTCCACCTTGTCTCAGCTGCTTAGTCTGGCAGCTCCCACACACAGCTGCTACGCCAGCTCTCCTTTGCCTTCAGGGTCAGCAGCTTAAGTCTTTCTCTTTCTGAGACCCAGCAAGCTGAGCTGTGTCCTGGCTCCCTCTGTCCATCTGCAAAGACAGACAGCTCCAACTCTCTCTCTCTTCTCAAGGCACAAGCATGCCTGTACAGTGTGAGCGGGGGCAATTATATTTTTACAGACAATAGTGGCATAGAGCCAAATGATGAGCCTTCCCATGTTATGGCTACATGGCTGTATTTACGTTATACATGGAATTGTGCACCTGCATTCCAAACTCGCTGAGACATTCTGGCCCGGATGTCCACCTCAGCCAATTCCTTGACCAAAATACAGCCATGTTCCTTACACTTACACTAATATTAAACATTAACAGTTGATTACAAATGATGCATGTTTTTTATTAGGCATTTAAAAACACCCTCAAAGGAATTAGCTAATTCTGTTTACTTACTGAGCAAGAAACAGCTGACAAAGTAAAAAAGTCAACAAACCTTTTAATTGAACCCATTGGTTAAACAAGGAATCCCCAATGTATTTATTCCCCTTTAATCTTGACATCTGTTATATAGCCCTCAGCTACCAATTATTGCTGTCATTTGTGCCATAACTTATCACAGTGAGTATACATATACAAATGCGTATGTATGTATATGTAGTGCTTTTTGGCAATACATTAATTCATGTGCCATAGTTTGCCATTTAAAGCCACCCTGTGTGCCCCTAGTCTCTACCCACCAATATGTTTGCTGTGGCTAAAATAAAATTTACGCAATATGATTCAACTAAATGTGTAAATGAATACAAATATTTTAAATATACTCTGTCAGAATATCCTCTGGATTCTCTAAAGTATCCATATATACTCCTATCTCACAGGGATTTCAAAAGAGAAATGACGATTGATTATCTCAAACTATTAAGGGGCTACAGTTCACAGTTATAAAGAGCCAAATTGGCTTCCAAAAAAAAAAAAAAAAAAAAAAAAAAAAAAAAAAGCTTTCTGACATCAGGTCCATAACATTTTTTAATTATTACTGGATATCAAGTCCTCTATAAATGCCTATGGTAGACAGAATAATCCTTCTCACCGGCAAGATGTGCATGTCCTAATTTCTGGAATATATGAATGTATGTTATATCCTGTGGAAAAGGAACACTGCAGATGGCATTAAGATTACAGGCCTTGAGATGGGAAAATTTTTCTTGTCTACCTGGTGGACCCAAGCCAATTACATAAGTAATTAGAGTGATAAGAAGGACTCAATCCACCATAGATGGTTTCGAAGATGGAGAAAGGAAGCCACAAATCCAGGAATGCAGGCAGACCCAACAAGCTTTAAGAGTCAAAAAAACTATATTATCCCCTAAACTCTCCAAAATGATTCTACCAACACTTGATTTTACTGCCTACTGGGATTCATGTTAGCCCAGTGCACTCTATGTTGAACTTTTGACCAAAATAACTGTAAGATAGTAATTTTTTACTGTTTTAAGTCACTAAGTTTGTGGTAATCTGTTACAGAGGCAATAGAAAATTAACACAATGGCTTATGCCATTTAGTTCTCAAAAAAATTAGGCAGCATTATTATACTTATTTTACAGTAGAGAAAAATTGCTCTCATAATGATTAAGTGAGCTAAAATCACCTGGTTAGTGAGAGATGTGCAGAAGTTAAACTCCACATTTGTCTCAGTATGAAAATGACAGTGTTAAGCAGGTTTAGCCTAAAGCTGCCTCCTTACATATTTTGTTTGGCCTAAAGTTTTTTCTGCACATGTGAACCAGAACAAGTGAAGGTGTAAGCAGACTGTAGCCTACACTTGTGCCAATCACCAAGTTTTGGCCAATCAAATGTAGCCAACTGTTCAAACTATGTTCAAAGACAAATACCATGCTATAACCAATCCAGTTGTTTCTGTACCTCATTTTCTTTTTCTGTACCTCATGTTACTTTTTCTGTACCTCATGCTACTTTTTCTGTTCATAAATCTTCTTTCACCACGTGGCTGCATTGGAGTCTCTGAGCCTATTCTGACTCAGAAGAGTGTGCAATTCGCACATTGTTGCTCAGTTAAACTCTTTTAAATTTAATTCAGCTGAAGTTTTTCTTTTGTCAACAATTTATGAGACACATTTTAAAACAATATGCATTGGATAAAGTTTTAGAAGGAAAGAATAAATAGGAAACTGGCAGAGATTTATAATTATATGAGATGTCTGATAAATTTCCAGAATTAAAAACATACAAATACTTAATTAAAACAAAATGCCAATTTTTAAGTAGAATAAAAAGACACATGTTCAGTAATACACATCATAATAAAACTATTTTTAAAAGCAGAAAATTAATAAAAAATTATAGATGTCATAAATAAAGGAATTTTTAGTAGATAGATAATAGACTTCTTATCAGCAATAACAAGAAGAAAATATTAAACTTAATTGTCTAAAGAATTGAAGAGAGAAAGTCAAACCAAACTAAAACAACCCCAGGGGCTTCGAACTCTCAATCCAGCTAAAGTATCATTCAAGATTAAGAGCAAACTAAAGATAATTACAGATGGTTAAAAAGATAATATAGAGTAATTTTGTGGTTGAAAATAAGCTGATATTAAGATACAAGCAAAAGGACACAGGATACAAGAAGAGAATATTAATAGTTGAGGCACTTAAGATTTTTGTACTCTAGTGAGATTAGAGCTGATGATTATCACTATTTATAGCATTTGTGGGGTTTTTTTGTTTTTGTTTGTTTGCTTGCTTTTTATAAGTTAAGGTAACTTCTAACTATAAAAACATCCTGAGATCTTCCAGACTAGGGAAGTAAATGTAAAAGGGTTAGTGGAAGGGAGAATTAAGTAATAGCCTTGCATCAATACAGTAGAGAAATGAGAATAAATGTAAAGAAACAAAAAGAATAAGAACACTTACCAAATAAAAAATCAGAATAATTTGCTAAACTCAACATTGCGTGAAGATACTAGAGAAAGATTAACTGATCTCCTGTATCTAAGCAGCTAAAAATGACATATAAAATAAAAATTACTATTACAAGTTGAGATTAAAAGAAATAATACATAATATCCATTTTTAGAAAAGCAAGATAAGGCCTGGTGCAGTGCCTCACACCTGCAATCCTAACACTTTGGGAAGCTGAGGCAAGAGTATTGCTTGAGGTCAGGAGTTCAAGACCAGCCTGGGCAACATAGCAAGACTCCATTGCTATGAAAAAATAAAAATAATTAGCCAAGTACAGTGGTGTGTGCCTGTATTCCCAGTTACTTGGAAGGCTGAGGCAGGAGGATCACTTGTTACCCGAAGTTTGAGGCTGTAAAGAGCTATTATCATACCACTGCCTTCCAGCCTGGGTGATAGAGCAAGATCCTGTTAAAATAAATAAATAAAATAAAATAACAGAGAAGAAGAAAAGAAAAAAAAAATGCTAAAACTATAAAAAGCAGTAAACCCATATCTTGCTGTGGCAGTGGCTCATTTAAGGTATTAAAGAAGGGGGGAATTTTAGTTACTTATAAACTAAATTATAATACTATAGAGAAATGAAATGGAGCCTTAATCTCTACAAGGCAACAAGTTTAATCTAAGATTAATACAGAACATGCTAAGGGCTGCATATTAAAAGAAAATAACACACTAAAACACAAAGACTCTTTTGAAAAAGATGGGGAAACTTGTCTCACTCTATTGTCTTATTGGGAAAGGTTGTCCAGCGAAAGGAACGCTGGGGTTTGAAACTTTAATGAGTTTACAATTCAAATGTATTTTTTCATATACCGCTGGGAGATCTCAAAGAAGCATATATAAAATTTTTCCACCACATTCGCTACATAAATAATTGACATTCAAGATTAACTAATGATGAATATTCACGCTAAAAGTATTAAACCTTTGAAGGAAGAAGGGACCATTGTGTTAAGCTATGCCATGTTCTGCTCCTTCCTGAAAATAAGAGAATCTACACTTTCCTGCATTCTTCTAATTAGGCAGTACCATTGTTGAGGTGTGCAGGTCGAAGTGAGATTGTAGCACTTCTGACAGGAGCCAGAAGAAAGCACTGTTCAATTTTCTAGTCTTTCTTCCCCCACGAACCAAAACAAATATAGAAGATTACTGCATCCCTGCAAGTAGGACAACTACTGTGGGAAGTAGCCTGTACCCCAGATAGAATATCTAGAGTAAAAAACAACGAAGAAACATTTTTTAAAATGTGATAACAAGTAAACATTTTCCAGAATTGATAACAGATTGAAACTCACTAACAAATTACAGGCAGAAAAAATTAGTCAACAAAAAAAGGATCAAACTGTAAAATATTAGAATGATTTATTCTGAGCCAAATATGAGTCACCAAAGCCCGAAGCACAGTCTAAAGAGGCCTTGAGAACATGTGCCCAAGGTGGTTGGATTACAGCTTGATTTTATACATTTTAGAGTGAAAAAAGTTACAGGCTGAAAATAAATCAATACACATAAGAAATACATTGCTTTGACCTGGACAGGTGTGACATCTCAAAGAAGGGGCTTTCAGGTCATAGGTGGAATTAAACATTTCTTGATTGGAAATTGGTTGAAAGGGTTAAGTAGCCCAAAAAGTTAAAGTCAGCAGAAATAAATGTTTGTATTTAGCATAAGGGGGCTTATGGAGGCCAAGGTTCTTCCCATGTAGATGAAGCCTCCAGGTATCAGGTTTCAGAGAGAATAGATGGTAAATGCCTCTTATCAGACACATAAAGGTGCCAGATTCTTAGTTAAATTTCATCTGTATCAGAAAAAGACATGGACAGAGAAGGGTATTCTCTATAGAATTCAGATTTTCCCACAAGAGACAGCTTTGACAAATTATGTCAAAGAAATATCTTTGGGGGGTAAGCTATTTGTATTTCTTTCAGAGGCTGCTATCTGTCCCGTGATGCTATACCAGAGTTCAGGTTGGAATTTGGTATTTTATTGCTACAAGGAGTCTCTTTTGTTAGTCTTAAGTTCTCTGTTTTAATGTTAATCTTGGTGAGTTGTGCCTGAATTCCAAAGGGAGAAGAGTATAATCAGGCATATCTGGCCACAACTTCCCATCATGGTCTAAATTACTTTTTCAGGTTAGCTTTGGAAAGCTCTTAACAGAGAGAGGAGTCCCTTCTTTGGGTCGAATTGTAAGCTTAGAATTTTATTTTTGGTTTACAAAATATACAACTTGGCATATCATAATGTAACCCAGGTGGGGGCTGTGTACTCAGCTCCCTCCCTGTTTCTGTGAGGTCCATGGCCCCTCTTATCCCAAAGAATGGGGAAAGTGGCCACGGAGGCAGGGTGAGCTTACTGTTTAAATAAATATCGTGGCACCAAAGAGTTTTGCAGGGAGCAATTTATTAGGCAGAGAGAGAAAGAGAGAAGGAGATACAGCTCCCACGCTGCCATGGGAGGGGGATCCAGAGAAGGAGTTCATATAGGTAAGAAGCAGTGGAGTTTTAACCCTGGAGTTATTCCCTCCTCATTCATGTTCTCGTCCAATGAGAGGAGTTCTTTCAAACTTCCTCTGGAGTGATTGATCTTTGACTGTGATACCGGATTGGCTGTTCTGGTCCACAACAGATCCCCCTCCTCCCAGAGCTTTCTGCGGGCTTTTTGGACAAAGAAGCCCACCTGGATTCCTCTACCTAGCCCAAAAGTGGAAAATTCAAAAGAACTCTACATTCCCGGATGGGGGTGTGGATGGAGGCACAGTGCTGGGAAACTCCTGACTTTGAAACCATGCCCCCTGTGGACATGGGAAGATAAGTTGTTTTTTCCTTAACACAGTCCCTAAGTCTCCCCTCTGAATGGGAAAGTCCAATTGCTGTTGGGACATAGGTGTCGATCACTCTTTAACTGCTTCCTGATGAATTGGGGCCTAGAAGGGGCCCTGCAGTTGAAGTTTCCTCCAGAGGGGGAGTCTTCCAGGGGGTGCAGGTTGATCCAGAGGTTCACAATAGAACGCATGAGCCAGGGACATCTGGGGTTCCATTTGCAGGACCATTTGTGGCCTCATGGCCTTAATTCTAGAAGAAGCAAATTTGACAAGAAGGTTAAAGATGAGAGGCCTGAAGGCCAGCAATAGTAGAATGGTTATAAACAGGCCTAGAAGAGGGTAGAGCCAGGACAGCTAGTTGCTAAACAAGCTCCACGATCCTGTTTTTTGAAGGTCTTTAGCCCTGCAATTGATTGATCACTGAGTTCTTTAACTTTGTTTAAGGCAATACCCGATTGCTTTATAAAGTAGCAGCATATTTTTGTAGAAAGAGGCAGGTTACTCCTTTCTCTGCTGTTAGCAGATCTAGGGCCCTTTTATTCTGAAGAGCCATGGCAGCTAAAGAGTTAAGCTACTTCTGCAGAGAGAATTAGCAACCTTTATCTATGTCATTATTTAACTCCTGAGATAGCTTATGGTAAAACTGAGTAGAGGTAGTAACTTCTCCAATGCCAGTACCAAGTCCTCCTATTATTCCAGCCCCCACCCCCCTATGAAAGGAATAACTGGAGTTCAAGTATGGCATGGCCTTGGCAAGAGAAGAGTCTGCACCTGGGAGTCAGTGTTAATTGTTGAGGGGGCACTAGGAAGGAGAGGAGGAGAGCTATTAGGCCAATCAGTAGGGGCAACCGCATAGAGTCCAGTCGCAAATAGCAAAGTCAAGAGTGATAGTTCTGTTAATGACAGGATGTAAGTTAGACTCATGAGTAGTCACTTTCCTGGGGATCTCGTTGGAAGAGCAAATGTAGATCCTCTAACAGCTCGCAGGTGTACGAAGGGTCATCTCCTGGAACTTAAGGCAAGAGTGGAGGGCCTAAGATTTTCTTCAGGAGGTATCCAAGGCTTCAGCTGAGTGTGATGAATCCACGAGTCAATTCCCATCATTTTAACTGCTGTGGGGGTAGACAGAATAACTGAAAATGGTCCTTCCGAAGATGGGCCTAGAAAGAGTCTGAGGGAAGGGACTTAACATGCAGTAGGTCTCCAGGGCAGGACAATGCTTTTCCCTTTTCCCTAGGGTGTCCTTCAGGTAAGGTCCTAAGAGCCTGTTGGCACTTAGCCAAGGAGGTTATATCTTTCATTAGATCTGCTGTTTCTTTGTCTAATATGAGATCATTAGTGAGAAAGGGCTGTTCATAAAGCATCTCACAGAAGCTGAGTCCTATTTTCTGAAGAGAGTTTTCAGTCCTTAAGAGTGCTACTGATAATAGAGAAGGCCACGGGAGGTGGGTTTCCTGTGCCAGTTTCTTTAGGTGTCTCTCAAGAATTTCATTCATCTTTTCCACTTGCCCTGAGGATGGAGGCCTCCAAGCACAGTGGAGATGACACTGTATTCCTAATGCCTTGGAAATTCCTTGGGTCACTGCAGCTTTGAAGGCAGGGCCGTTATCACTTTGAAAACAGTGAGGGAGTCTGGATCTAGGGATTATTTCATTAATCAGGACTTTTATTACCTTTGGGCTTTTTCTGGTCTACAGGGGAAGAGCCTCAACCCAGTTTGTGTACGTATCTACACATACTAGCAGATATTGATATCCCTGAGACTTAGGCTTATGGGTAAAGTCCATTTGCCAGTCCTCACCTAGGTAATGACTGGTTCACTATTTCCCAGGAGGAGCTTTGTGATGTGTCAAAGGATTATTTTTCTGGCATATTTCACATCCTTTGAATATTTGTTGGACAGTCTTGAGGAGACTTTTTTCTGTAAATACAGATTTGGCTATTCTATATGTATTCTCTATACCCATATGAAAGGTTTAATGTAGGGTTTTAAGTAATTTTCACTGGCTGGCAGCAGGTAGGAGTACTTTCCCTCCTCAGTAGCTAGCCATCCTGAAGAAGGATTATGTCCCTGAGAGATTGCCCACTTTACCTCTTCTGATGAGTATGGAGATGTAGTTCCCTGGAGAGAGTTTTCCCATATTAAAGGTCCTTCTATAAATTCTTGTCTAGCTGCCCTTTTTGCCTCTAAGTCAGCTCAGTGATTGCCCTCTGCTTCCTTCTCATCTCCTTTCTGGTGACCTTGGCAATGTAAAACTGCTACCTCTTTGGGTTTCAATAAGGTCCTTGGCCCCTCTTACCCTGAAGAATGGGGAAAGGAGCCCCAGAGGCAGAGTGAGCTTACTGTTCAAATAAATATCATGGACCTAAAGAGTTTTACAGAAAGCAATTTATTAGGCAGAGAGAGAAAGAGAGAAGGAGACAGCTCCCATGCTGCCATGGGAGGGGGATCCAGAGAAGGAGTTCCTATAGGTAAGGAGCAGCGGAGTTTTAACCCTGGAGTTATTCCCTCCTCATTCATGTTCTCGTCCAATGAGAGGAGTTCTTTCAAACTTCCTCTGGAGTGATTGATCTTTGACTGTGATACCGGATTGGCTGTTTGGTCCACAACAGTGCCCCCTCCTCCCAGAGCTTTCCGCTGGCTTTTTGGACAAAGAATCCCACCTGGATTCTTCTACCTAGCCCAGGTGAGGGGAAACCCAGATAAAGAACTCTGCATTCCCAGATGGGGGGCATGGATGGAGATGTGGCACTGGGAAACTCCTGACTTTGAAATCACACCCCTTGTGGACCAGGGAAGAAAAAGCTTTTTCCCTTAACACATTCCCTCAATAATATAAACCATTTTTATTATTTTTCCAACAAATAAACAGGAAAAAAAATCTGAGAAAAGTTAATCTAACAGAATACTCTAAAATCTAATAAGCATAAGTTAATAAGATGATTTCCTGAAGTATAGAAAGCTTAACTTGTAATTTCTTTCCCAGGAAAAAATCATTTATAAATTAATGAAAATTAAAGAAATTTTAAAATATACAAAATACAAGGGATATTTCTCTAGTTTTGTTTTTATTTTGAAGCAGCCTCTTGTTCTGTCACCCAGGCTGAAGTGCAGTGGTGCAATCATGGCTCACTGCAGCCTTGACTTCCCAGGCTCAATTGATACTCCTACCTCAGACTTCCTTAGTAGCTAGGACTACAGGTGAGCACCATCATACCCAGGTAATTTTTGTATTTTTTGCAGAGATGGGGTTTCACCACATTGCCTAGGCTAATCTCGAACTCCTTGGCTCCAGCAATCCACATGCCTTAGCCTTCCAAAGTGTTAAGATTATAGGCATGAGCTACCATGCTTGGCCAAAAGATATTTATTTTTCACAACTTTCACTAAAAGTAATAAGATATGTTTCAGTAAGAAGGCAGATGAACCCAGAAAGAAAGAAATGTGAAAAATAATAACAAAAAACTATTAAATATAGTCATAAATCCAAACCAGTATTACATTTATAAAACAAAGGTAATAATGTAGGACATACAATCGAGGTAGATTAAAACACCAAATCAAAGTATATGTTTGTTGAGTGTGATCAGAGTAAAACTATTATAAAGACCATAGTGACTCAAGTGTGAATATAAATATACATTTATACTACACTTGATATGGAAAATATTTGGCCTGAAATATTAGTAGCACTCACCAAACATCCTCATACATACACGTTTATACAGACAATTCCCTACTTAGGATGGTTTGGCTTACAGATTGTTGATGTTACAGTGGTATGAAAGTGCTATACATTCAGTAGAAACCCTTTCAAATTGGAATTTTCATCTTTTCCTGGGCTAGCATTATGTGACATGATACTCTTTTGTGATACAGGGCAGCAGCGGCTAGCTGCAGCTCACAGTCAGAAATGTAATCAAAAGGGTAAACAACTGATACTCTACAATGTACTGCATTCAATAAATTACATGAGACATTCGATACCTTATTAGAAAATAGTGTTTGTATTCGATAATTTTGCCCAACAGTAGGCTAGTGTAAATGCTCCAAGAACATTTAAGGCAGGCTAGGCTAAGCGATGATGTTCGGTAGACTAGGTAAATTAAATACATTTTCAATTTGTGATTTTTTAACTTACAATGGGATTATCAGCACAGAACTTCATCATATATAAAGGAGTATCTGAATGTGTATTCATATTAAATATACATATATATTAGATGTTTATTAAAAAGGTGGGTGAAATTATGAGATTATAATCATAATGTAACTGAAGAAAAATACTTTAAAATTTGCAGGGGAAGTGTATATACCAGAAATATATTTTGATCTCTCCTTTCATCCCCTAAAATTCTAAAATTAAAACTAGATACTGTTAAAAAAAAAAACAAAAACTTCAGCCAAATTAAATTTCAGAGTTTAATTGAGCAATGAACAATTCACGAATAGGTCAGGCTGCAGAATCTCAGCAGTTAAGAGAGACTCCAGTACGGCTATGTGGTAGAAGAAGATTTATAGACAAGGAAAGGTAAGTGATGTATAGATATCAGAAGTGAGATGCAGAAACACTGTACTGGTCACAGCTCAATATTTGCCTTATTTGAACACAGTTTGAACACTCAACAGTTTATGAGTGGTTGAACAGTTTCTGCTGGGATTGGCCAAATCCCAGCCGCTGTTATGGGCACGTACTCCCAAGTTAGGTTCCCAATCTTGTCTACCTATTAAGTTAGGTTATAGTCTGTCCACAAGAACTCAAATATAGAAGCACGGAGTCCTTCTCAGGTCTAATTTAGTTTGCTTTAACAATTCCCCCTCTTTGGCGATTTTCTCAATTTTGAGAGATTGACAAAAGCTTTATGCGACTACTACCATTGTAAATGTACTTATTCGGTATTGAAACCCACTAGGAAAAAGTAGAACAGTGAGTTTTTGCAAAGGTAGAAACAAGGACTTTAGTAGAGGATACCTCCTCAAGATGGAACATCCTGTTTACAGGAAAAAAAACAAAACCTAGTCTGTTGTAGGCTATATGTTTTCTTAAAGTCTTAGTTTGATAATATCTCATTTACCATGAGCAATTCCATTTTGGATTAGTTTGGTCTGTTGGTGTGTAGTGCATGAGCTCAGTCCAAAACAATAACCTCCCCATGATTTTGTTAAAAAAAAAAAAAAAATCCCTGTTTTGTTCAGGTTCTCACTTAGGTGAGAGTGTGACCAAAACTTACGGCCATAGCACCACTCTCAGTTACCATCGTTTTAGGTTTCCAGTTTCAGCATGTCATTCATAGGTTATGGTGTTCTCATGGTCATACATTTTTTCAGTTTTTGTCATTCCAGTTGAAGAGAGACCATTTAACATTCTAGAGAGGGCTCTATGCAAACATTTTAAAACTTTGAGAGAATATAGTGCACCAGGTAGACTACTATTATGACTATCAAGAGGATAATACTAAGAGTTTGGAGTATGCTCCTTACCCCAGGGTTCCCATAAGCCAAACCACTAAATCAAATAGATTAAAAAATGAACTAAAGAGTCTACTTTCTTAACTAAGCAGTCTTAGTTAATACCCTACAACTGAATCTCTATAATACCTGATGTTTTCTCCACAGGCCATAAGTGCCAGGAGCTGCACAGATACTTTTCTGTTTAGCCAAATCTCTTATTTATCATAATTTTCAAAAGAGAACTTAAAGTCTCTGTGTAACCATTGCCTTTACATAGAATCTTCTATAGAAACTATCATAAGAGATACACTTCTAATCATTTCCTCTTTTACCTCAAACCATGGAAAAAGGACCTAACAAATGATCCCTTTTTAGAAGATTGAAAGGCTTTAAGTGCTCCATTTAAAGATATAGACTGTCGAAGAGATAAGAATTCAGCAGCCAAGTTTTCTACTGTCTTCAGGCGACTCACCTAACACATAAAGACTCACATAAGACTTAAGGTAAAGGGGTGGGAAAAGATAGTTCATGCAAATGGAAACCAAAAGTAAGCAGGAGTAGCTATTATTATGTCAGAAAAAAAAAACAACTTTAAAACAACTGCAGTTCAAAAAAGACAAGGATATTATATAATGATAAAAGAACTAGTCCAACAGGAAAATATCACAATTCTGAATATATATGCACCTAACACTGGAGCTCCCAAATTTACAAAACAGTTACTACTAGACCTAAGAAATGATATAAACAGCAACAAATAAAAGTGTGGGCTTCATGAGTCCACTGACAGCACTACAGAGGTCATCAAGACAGAAAGCAAAGAAACAATGGACTTAAACTATACCCTACAACAAATGAACTTAACAGGTATTTACAGAACATTCTACCCAATAACTACAGAATGTACATTCTGTTCATGAGCACATGGAGGATAGACCACATGATAGGCCACAAAACAAGTCTCAGTAAATTTAAGAGAATCAAAATTATGTCAAGTACTCTCTCAGACCACAGTGGAATAAAATTGGAAGTCAACACCAGAAGGAACCCTCAGAACCATGCAAATATATGGAAATTAAATAACCTGTTCCTGAATGATCATTGAATGAAAAGAACAATTAAATGAAGGTGAAAACTTAAAAATTCTTTGAATTGAACTGTTGTTCAATAACAGTGACACAATTTATCAAAACCTCTGAGATACAGGAAAAGTGGTGCTAAGACAAATGATTACAGCATTAAAGGCATGCCTGTATCAAAAAGTGTGGCCAGGTACAGTGGCTCACACCTGTAATCCCAGCACTTTGAGAGGCCAAGGTGGGCACATCACCTGAGGTCAGGAGTTCAAGACCAGCCTGGCCAACATGGTAAAACCCTGTCTCTATAAAAATACAAACATTAACTGGGCATGATGGTGGATGCCTATAATCCCAGGTACTCAAGAGGCTGAGGCAGAAGAATCATTTGAATCCAGGAGGCAGAGGTTGCAGTGAGCCAAGATTGTGCCATTGCACTCCACCCTGGGTGAAGGAGAGAGACTCCACCTCAAAAAAAAAAAAAAAAAATTCCAACTAAAAAAGTCCAAGTCCCGGACTAGACAGATTCACAGCTGAATTCTATCAGGCACTCAAAGAATTGGTACAGATCTTATTGACGCTATTCTAAAAGATAAAGAAAAAGGGAATCCTCCCTAAATCATTCTTGAAAGCAAGTATCACCCTAATACCAAAACCAGGGAAGGACATAACAAAAAGGAAAACTACAGACCAATATCCCTGATGAACATAGATACAAAAATCTTCAACAAAAGGCAAGCGAACCAAATCCAACAGCATATCAAAAAGATAATCCACCATGATCAAGTGGGTTTCATATGACCGATGCTGTAATGGTTTAACATACGTAAGATAATAAATGTGATACACTACATAAGCAAATTTAAAAACAAAAATCACATGATCATCTCAAAAGATGCAGAAAAAGCATTTGACAAAATTCAGCATTCCTTTGACTAAAACCCACAGCAAAATTGGCATACAAGGAACATACTTAAGATTATAAAAGCCATTTATGACAAACCCAGAGCCAACGTTATAGTGAATGGTAAAAAATTGAAAGCATTCCCTCTGAGAGCTGGAACAAGACAAGGATGGCCACTTTCACCACTTCTCTTCAACATAGTACTGGAAGTCCTAGCCTTAGCAATCAGGACAAGAGAAATAAATAAAGGGTACCCAAATTGGTAAAGAGGAATTCAGACTGTTGCTGTTTGCTGATGATGTGATTGTATACCTAGAATACCCTAGAGACTCATCTAAAAAGCTCCTAGAATTAATAAATGAATTCAACAAAGTATCAGTATGTAAAATTAATGTACACAAATCAGTAGCTCTGCTATACACAAACAGCACCCAAGTTGACAATCAAATCAAGAACACAACACTTTTCACAATAGCTGCCAAAGAAAAAAAAATAAAATAAATAAATAAACAAAATAAAAAACCTTAGGAATATAACTAACCAAAGATGTGAAAGACCTGAACAAGGAAAACTACAAACACTCCTGAAAGAAGAAATTATAGGTGACACAAACGAATGAAAACACATCCTATGTTCATGAATGGGTAGAATGAATATTAAGAAAATGAGCACACTGCCAAAAGCAATATAAATTCAATGCAATTCCTATTAAAATACCACCATAATTCTTCACAGAACTAGAAAAACAATACTAAAATTCACAAGGAACCAAAAAAGAGGCTGCATAGCCAAAGCATACTAAGCAAAAGAACAAATATGGAGGCATAACATTACCCGCCTCCAAACTCTACTTCAAGGTCATTGTCACCCAAACAGCTTGGTACTGATATAAATCTAGGCACATAGACCAATGGAATAGAATAGAGAACCCAAAAGTAAACCCAAATATTTACAGCCAACTCATCATCGACAAAGCAAAGAAAAACATAAAGTAGGGAAAGCACACCCTGTTCAACAAATGTTGCTGGGATAATTGGCAAGCCACATGTAGAAGAATGAAACTATCCTCATCTCTCACCTTATACAAAAGGATGAAAGACTTAAATTTAAGACCTGAAACCAAAAAAATTTTACACATTGGCTTAGGCAAAGACTTCATGACCAAGAACACAAAAGCAAATGCAACAAAAACAAAGATATATAACCTAATTAAACTAAAAAGCATCTGAAGAGAAAGAGAAATAATCAACCAAGTTAACAGACAACCCCAAAAGTGGGATACAATCTTCACAATCTATACATCTGAAAAAGAACAAATATCCAGAATCTACAAAGAACTTAAACAAATTAAAGAAAAAAAAATCCCATCAAAAAGTGGGCTAATGACATGAATAGGCAATTATCAAAAGAAGATATACAAATGGCCAACAAATATATGGAAAAATGCTCAGCATCAATAAATATGAGGAAAATGCAAATCAAATCCACAATGTGATATCACCTTTACTCCTGCAAGAATGGCCATAATCAAAAAATCAAAAAACAATAGATGTTGGCATGGATGTGGTGAAAATAAAACACTTTTAAATTTTTGGGAATGTAAGCTAGTACAACCACTATGGAAAACAGTGTGAAGATTTCTTAAAAACCTAAAAGCAGATCTACTATTTGATTCAGCAATCCCACTACTAGGTATCTACCCAGAAGAAAAGAAGTCATTATACAAAAAGATACTTGCACAATCGTGTTTATAGCAGCACAATTTGCAATTACAAAAATATGGAACCAGCCTAAATGCCCATCAATCAACTACTGGATAAAGAAAATGTGGTATATATTGGAGCCATTATTCTAGGTGAAGTAACTTGGGAATGGAAAACCAAACATCGTTTGTTCTCACTCATATGTGGGAGCAAAGCTATGAGGACACAAAGGCAAAGGTAGGATAAATTGGACTTCAGGGACTTGGGGGTGAGGGTGGGAGGTGGTGAGGGATAAAAGACAACACACTGGGTACAGTGTACACTGTTCAGGTAATGCATGCACCAAAATTCCATAAATCATCACTAAAGAACTTATTTATGTAACCAAACACCACCTGTTTCCCAAAAACTTATTGGAGAAAAAATAGAAGAGTGAAAGCCTTCTGGAAATGTTCTCTTTTGATGGGTGCACCAAAATCCCAGAAATAATAAAGAACTTATTTATGTAACCAAACACCACGTGTTCCCCAAAAACTTACTGGAAAAAAAAAAAATAGAAGCGTGAAGGCCTTCTGGTAATGTTTCTTTAACCTATGACATTTTGAAGAGGAGTGAACCAATGTTCTGTTTCTGACTGATTATGAGGCAACATGTGTACATTAAAGCTTCTCACCTGCATTGGGCCTTCAACTTTTGTCTATCAAAGTATAAGCTATCCATGTATAAAGCTGGCTGTAAAATCTTCACAAAAATACACGTACCCCATAAGTGCACATAGAGACCCTCCCTTGAATACCAGTTGTTTCTTCAATTTAGGTGCATATTACTGATAACTAATGGTTTATCATAGGTAATTTGACTTAGATCATGGAGTTTATTCAAATTGTATATGTAAAAAATTTCAGTATCAGCTGATTTAACATGAAAATCTGGCAAAGCATTTTCTTTTATTCAATTGATTTTTGTTCTACTTAGGTCAGCAGTTTTATAAGTCAGTCAGTCTTTTTGTTATTATAAACCAGTCAGTTTCAGGAGTTCTTACCCAGTCCAAATGATACAAATTTATTAAAGTTATTAGAAACCTGTATTCAAGGTACTTTTCAGGGTCCTTTACATAGTTTCATGAACCTCCTAAGACATACCATATTCTAGGATTTTGCAGCTAATGAAGATTTCAGAAACTATATCTGCATTATGCAATTAACTGTGGAAATGACTTTAAATAGCCATATTTAAAGATACAATTGACAAGGAAATTTGGTTATTTCCGTGGTCTATGATAACTTACTATAATAACCTTAATTATGATTGATAGCTTATACTCAGACACTAGAATTTTAGAAATCCCATACAATTTGGAACATATATTAATATTATTCACTAAAATAAAACCTAAGATTAAACATTATTTTTAATTAGAATATCCTATGTAATTAAACATGTCAAATAATCCTGTTTACATCTCTTTAGTATGCTCCAGGGGCCTTCTGTAGCATTCAAAATTTAGGGGTTAGAAAAGACAATTTTGAAGCTGAAATTTGGTGTTTGGGAAGCCTATCAAATATGTTAAAGGTTTAAAGCTCTTGCTATTATGCTTCACCAGTTTGACCATGAGGTGAGATTCTTATAAACCTTTTGTTAACCCTTTACTAATGTTTGTTAAAGAGCAGATCAGTGCTTTAAGAAAGTAGAATGACTTACCAAGAGCTAGGAATGATTGGGGGGAGGGAATGAACAGAAGTTGGTTAATGGGTACGAACATACAGTTAGATAGAATAAGTAAGAACTAAGTGTCTAATAACATTTACAGTTGGGGTCCCGAACCCCTGCATTGGTACCGGTCCCTGGCCTGTTAGGAAATGGGCTGTGCAGCAGAAGGTGAGTAGTAGCAAGCAAGCAAAGCTTCATCTGTATTTACAGGAGCCAGCCCACATTGCTCACATTACCACCTGAGCTCTGCCTCCTGTCAGAGTAGCAGTGGCATTAGATTCTCAAAGGAGCATGAACCCTATTGTGAACTACACATGTGAGGGACCTAGGTTATGCACTCCTTAAGAGAATCTAATGCCTGTTGATCCGTCACTGTCTCCTATCACCCCCAGATGGAACTATCTAGTTGCAGAAAAATAAGTTCAGGGCTCCCACTGATTCTACATTGTGGTGAGCTTTATAATCATTTCATTATATATTACAAAGTAAAAATAAAAGAGATAAAGTGCACAATAAATAAAATGCACTTGCACTTGCATCATCCTGAAACCATTCTCCCCACCCAATTCATGAAAACATTTTCTTCTGCCAAACTGGTCCCTGACACCAAAAAGATTGGAGACCACTGATGTACAGCATTGTGAACATAGGTAGTGACACAGTATTATATACTTGAAATTTGCTAAGATTGTAGACCTGAAGTATCTTCATCACCTCACACATACAAATGATAGTTATGTGAGTTAATTAACTTGATTGTGGTGATCAATTTACAATGTGTACAAATTATCAAATCATCACATTATGTAACTGAAAAATCTAACCTGAAAACCTGTTTTAAAACTTTTCCTTTTTTTCTCTAGTCTCAAGATATAATATTGAAGCTAGCTTGAGAAACTTCTTTTTAGTCTGAAAATATAGCTTCAAAATGTACTTTCTTTGAAATACCATGTCCTTTCCTTTCTTATCATCCACTCCCTTACACCATGCACATTTATCTAACTGTATGCTTATTTATAATTGTGTCCTTACTTGGAAGTTTCAGTGGCTAATCTTGAAACTGACCTTCAAGCATAGAAGAACTAGCTGCAAAATTCCAGATACCTCAAGGCAGTTAGTCAACAACCTGGACATTATTGAGATGACACCAATAAATGATCCAGGTGGACCACAGCTTGAGATAGCCACTGGAGTAAGACACACAGATCTTATACTCAGCACCCTTCCTGCATGTTTCCCATTCCAAATTTCTCCTATTAAGCCCCTTGTCCCAGTCTAAAGTTTGAAGTGATTACTTTGGAAGTGAATCCAGCCACTTAACCATTTCTACTTATGGTAAATAAAGCCACTTTCTTTCTACCGTATTTTGCTCTTGTTATTGGGTTCTGCACAGAGTTTGGCTAAGTTGTATACGTACAACATTAAAACATTTTCTATCAATTATACTTCAATAAAGCTGGTGAAAAGAAGAATGAAAGAATCAGCTATGGACTGAAATAATATATTTGCAAATTAGTTATTCAAAGAATTACAACTCAGGACTATTCCATAAAAGTCTCTCAAAGCTAAATAATAAGCAAACAAGTAGCACCATAAAAAATGGGCAAAATACCTGAAGTAACACGTCAGCGAGAGAGACATGTGGATACCAAATGTGCATATAATGAGATGCTCAATATCATTATTAATTAGGATAGGCAAATTAAAACTATGAGACATCTCCATACACACATTTGGAAAAGTTGTGTTCGAAAGCACAAGCAGTATCAAGTATTGGCAAATGTGGAACAAAAAGGCTTCTCAGATAATGCTTGTAGAAATGCAAAATGCTATAATCAACATTAAAGTTTCTTATAAAGTTAAATTTATACTTAACCTATGACCTACCAATTCCATTTGTATTTGCTCCAATGAAAAGAAACAAGGGTTCACACAAAAATCTACACCAGGATGTTTATAGTAGGATTGTTTCCCCCTGTAATGGCTACACACTGGAAAAAATCAGTTGTCTTTCCAATGGTGAATACCTAAACAAAATGCATATATCCAGAAACTGGATACATCCATAAACTAGATACACAGCAAGAAAAATAATGGGTTCTTGGTTCTTGCAACAATGTGGGTGAGTTATAAATGCATTTGACTATGTGAAAGAGGCCAGACCCAAAGGCCATATTCAATTTATATGCCTGATTCAATTTATAGGACATTCCAAAACAGTTAAAGCTATAGGAAATAATATCACATCAGTTAATTTTCATGGGTTAGGATTGGGAAAGTGGTTGACTGCAAAAAAAGACAGCAAGAGGAAATTTTTCTGGTGATAGAATAGTTCTGTATGATATTGTAGTGACAGATACACAATTCTGTGCATTTGTCAAAACCATAACTTATATAATACCATAAAGAGCAATTTCTATCATATGCAATTTAAAAAAAAATAGCCATGATAGAATGCAGACTGAATCTAACAATATTAACAATGAGCAATATTACCCCATTTAAGGAGGTAGAAAAAGAACAAACAAATGAAAATCTGAGCAAATAACATTCTAAAACACTGAACAAATATTGTCAGCTAATAAACAAAAGAAATAGACACAATCATGGTACTCTAATTGGTAAAGTTTTTCTCTCAAGAGCATGAAATAGCAACTCTGAACTACTCTACTGGTATAAATGTATCAGCACATATATTGTAGATAAGGAAAGCTATGTTTCTCACTCTAATATAAGTTAGAAATAATCAAAGAGAGAATGATATAATAAACTCTGCAGTGATGGGTTAAATTTGGAGTTATCAGTATGACCTCATTTAAAAATATATATATACAAAAAATATATAAAAGTATGTATACCTTGGCTACTTTACATAAATACATTTCCTATCTCTGTCTGATGAGAGTATGTAGAAGCAGTGATACCCTAGCAGCAACTAATAAAACTAGGGCACAGATCTCCGTGTTTAAATATCATTACCTAGTAAAAGGAACCAAGGCTCCTTGGAGAAGTAGTTGGTTCTAGGACTGGGGTAACAAAAACACAGGTTAACCCTGGAATTTCATGTGGTTCCAAGAGGTAAAGAACTGATAAAATTTAAAAAGAGAGGAGAAAAAAAATGAAAAGAAAGATGAGACATGTCAAAATGAGGTAGGAGATCAGTAGGACTTGTTTTCCGAGAACCAGTCACAAGACCCCACTGAACAAAACAGAAACTGATGAGAACAGGATGCAGCAAAGAAACCAGCCCAAACCAGCTAAAACCAACAAGACAATGAAAGTGGCCTCTGATTGCCCTCACTGCTTACTATCTGCTAATTATAATGCACTTGCATGCTACAAGACACTCCCACTACCAATATGACAATTAACAAATGCCATCAGCCCTCAGAAGTTACCTTATACTGTTTAATAAAAGAAGAAGGACCTTTGGTTCCAGAACCCTTTGCCCCTTTCTCAGAACATTTATGAATAACCCACCCCTTATCTAGCATATAATCAAGGAATAGTTCTCTATAAATAGCCAGCCAGCAATTCACGAGGGCTGCTGCTGCTGCTACTACTCTGTCTGTGGAGCAGCATAATCCTGTACTCTGTCGCTTTAATAAACGTGCTTTCACTTTGCTCTGCTGGCTCACTCATGTTCTTTCTTGCACAAAGCCAAGAACCATCCTGTCCTAAGCCCTGATTTTAGGCCTCACCTGCATCAAAAAGACATCAAATTCAATCTGAAAGTTCTCCTGTGATCAAACCTAACACAATCTGAGCAATTAAATTAATGATTAGAGTTATATATTATAACCCAGATAATAAAGTAAATATTAATGTGTTCACAGTAATATAAACAAACAAACTGAGCAGAAGAGACAACTCTTTCTTACATAAGAATTCCAATTAATACATTTTTAAAAATGAAGGAGATAGAAAATAATCATTAGAACGCCATATAGTAATCATTGTAGGCAAAAAATTGTGAGCAAAAGTACCTGAAGAAATAACATATTTCCATAATCTCAAATTATTTGCCCTTATTTATTAGTTATAGTAACTGTACTATGAAGAAACCTAGTCAACACCACCTTACTCAAGGGATCAAGGTTCATATCACTCTAATAAGCCATACTGACATCACTGAACTGTTGACATGACCCACTCATTCCACAAAGCCTATCACCTCTTTGGTATTTTCCCCCCAAATCCAAATCTTTAATATAATTATGACAAAACATCAGATAGAGTTCAGATCCAAACTAAGAGACATTCTACAAAATACTTTTAAATTGTCAAGATCATGAGAGATAAATAAAAACTATTGAACTTTCCCAAACCAGAGACAACTAAGAAGCCAGGACAACTAAATGAAATGTAGGCTTCTGGATTGGACCCTCAAGAACAAAAAGGGCATTAGTTGAAATATGATGAAATATAACTCGTTTGTAGTTTGCTTATTAGTATTTTACCATTTTAGTTCAGCTAATATTATTTTACCGATGCTAATATTATTGTCCCAATTATAGTAATTTTGATAATAGTATCATGCCTATACACCAGATTAATATTGCAAGCTGGGTGAAGCATCTGTAAAACTCCCTGTATTCACTTTGCTACTCCTTTGTATAACTGAAATTATTAATATAAATGGCCAAAAACCTAAACTGAAATGAAAAATAACAAAGCCAAACAAAATTGTTTTGAAGTATAATATTATTAAAAAGAAAAGACAAGACTAAAGACAGTTGTGCCAAAAATATTGCATAAGGGAACAATGAAAACAGCTGTAACATAACATAAAGATTTAGAGATATCAGAGTTCAGTAAAACATTGCTCCCAGGCTAAAATTGCAGACTCCCATTCATTGCTCTAAGGCAGTTATACATTTTAACCTTTGAAACCTGGCCTCAAGTTGATTTGACTGTAGGGCAGAATTTTGATATGAGGTTAGGAAAACACCACAAGATGGTACCGATACTTGGCTGAATCACAAATTAATTCCTGGCATTGTCCTCAGTCTTGAGTAGAAATCAGATAAAAAAAAACTACTTCTCAAAATTATATGGATTCTGAGAGTCACAAAGACTATGCTGTACTAAGTCATCCAACCAATGGGAGTATAAATACTTTAGTCAGAAAGAGTTAAAACATTTGAATACACAGGATTTGCCAAATAGTAAAGTATTTTAGGCTATTAACATCACTAGATATATTACATGTTGTATAAGAATCATGTATTTATGTGTCACAAACTACATAAAATATACACTTACATACAAGTATTAATCTATTATTATGCTTTTATTTATGATTCACCTTTTTTGCAAAAATAAATTAAAATTTAAACACCCTAATGTACCCATTAATATTGAATCAGAAGATTATTTATGATTTCATAGGTCTAGAAAAATTTCTTATATGAATGAAAGATGAAATTCAGTTATCTTTATAAATATTGCTTAATAACAAATAAATTAGCTACATTTGGTTATATAGTAACAATTGCAAAGAATATTGCAGAAAATTGACTGGGCACAGTGGCTTACATCTGTGAGTCATCACTTTGGGAGGCAAAGATGGGCAGATCACTTGAGGCCAATGGTTTGAGAACAGCCTGGCCAACACAGTGAAACCCTGTCTCTACCAAAAAATATATAAAAGTTAGCCAGGTGTGCTGGCATTCACCTGTAGTTCCAGCTACTCAGGAGGCTGAAGTAGGAAGATTGCTTGACCCCGGGAGGTGGAGGTTACAATGAGCCAAGATTGTGCCACTGCAGTCTAGCCTGGGCAACAGAGCAAGACTCTGTCTCAAAAAAAAAAAAAAAAAAAAAGAAAGAAAGAAAGAAAAGAAAAGAATATTGCGGAAAAAACTGAATGTAAAATTTTAGATCAGATAGTTTTGATTTTAATTACGATGCTATACTAGTGTTATATTAAAGCTGAAATGATGACAGCCAGACCAACTCTATTATTCTTTAAGTGAGAAAACTACATTAAGTAATGGGTTCTCTGTTAGAATCCAAAAAGTCCATATTTGTTTTCAGTTAATGATTAATTCTTCATCACATAAGAAAAAAACTTCAGTCTTTATCAAAATATTCAAAGATATGCTAAAATATGCTATAAACCCACTTGTATGAATGTACCTGTCATTTTTCCTTTAGTGTATGCTCTGATCTTGACTAACTAGACTCTATGTTATCCCCAATATTCACAACATGCTTTCTATTTTATAATCTACTTGTTCTGTTCCTTCTACTAGGAAAGGTTCCTTTTTCATTTTTCTTCTAATGTATACCTTTTTAGTCTTTAATTATTAATTCAAATAACACTTATTCTATGAAAAGTTCCCCAGCAAAATTAAATGTCTCCCTTACCTGTGCTCTCTCTTTCACTATTTTTTCCTAGCTAGATTCACATATTAACTAATCTGTATCAGTCTTTTCTCACACTGCTATAAAGATACCACTTGGTAACTGGATTTATAAAGAATGGAGGTTTAATTTACAAATAAAAGAGGTTTAATTGACTCACAGTTCCACATGGCTGGGGAGGGCTCAGGAAACTAACAATCATGGAGGAAGGTTAACGGGAAGCAATGTCTTACCATGACAGAGCAGGAGAGAAAGAGAGAAGGAGGGCGTGTCCCACACTTTTAAACCATCAGATCTCAAGAGAACTCACTATCATGAGAACAGTACGGGGGAAACCACCTCCATGATCCAATCACCTCCCACCAGGTCCCTCCCTTAACACATAGGGATCACAGTTCTAGACCAGATTTGGGTGAGGACATACAGCCAAACCATATCACCACCTATTCAATTTTTTCAACAAGCTCATTGTAAATGCTTCCTATGTGTTTATTCTGAGAGCTGGAGGCACCGGCTAAAAGAAGCAGATGTGGTCCACAGTTTGAAAACGTGATTACAAAAAGACATGTACATGTGAGTCTGCATGTGTTTTCTTTCAAGAGAAAGATACACAGAGAGAAAGGTGGATAAATAATAGATAAATATACATAAGTATTTATGAATACATAAATGGTGATATTTAAGTTTTTACCACAGGATCTTGCAGGCTTTACATTTCCCACATTGAAGTGACTATTACCATTCTATTATTATCACCCCTAACATAAAACAGGTTTTAATTTTTTCAGAACCAACAATGTTATTCTGGAATTTAAAATGACCTAACCATAGAAGTAGTATCATAATAAAGACAATTTTAAAGGCTTGCTTACAATTATCTCAGAACAAAACACAAAAAGGTGCCAAATGTTTCCAATTGGTTTTCCTGGCATGAAGAAACCATGTTCTTCACATTTAAAACTTTGCTAACTGATGAATATACAGAATTATCATTAAATTTTATATGTGCAAAATATTCATGTTTATCTCAAATTTTTATACAGCAATTTTCAAGATAAATAAAATATTAAACTTGGCTTTAAAGATAATCACATCTAATCTCTTATTTGGTGTGCTTAAAAACCAATGTATTAACCATTGAAAAATATGTGAGCTCATAAAGAAAGAGAAGGAAAAGTATTTACTCATAACTAATTGAAAATATGCTATATGGAAATTATGATGCTAGGCTTTCGATATGTGTCATTTCTTATAATGTTGAAATCACAATCACAACAAAGAGGAGAGTATCTCAGCCCAGGTTTTCATCTCCAGGGCTCACAATAGTGTCAAGTGCATAATGACATTCGTGTTGGAGAAAAATGACACAAAAATCACCTAGCTATTAAGAAGTGGAATTGAAATTCTAACCAAGTTCTCACTGAGTTAAAGATATTTTTGGTGTGAATTTATTCACTTATTGAACTAACACAAAAGAAAAGTAAGTAAGGTAATTTTTTAGTAAGTTCTACAGACTATGAGCAAACTGTGTGTCCCAACCTAGGAATAGAAAGACTAAGCATAAATAATGTTCCGATTTCCTTGCAGGGTCACAGGTCTTTGAAATTCAAGAGAAAGTGGAACTCTTTTATCTAAATAGCCACTTGTATAAAATTGTCCCTATAGACAGGAATCTTGGTGATTATATAACTCCAACCCTTTGAAAAAAACTCAAGGTCAAAATAGCTTTTCTTCTTTTTTCACTAAAGATATTTATTTTAAGAGAAGAATCTTGTTTTATCATAAAAGAAACAGAAACTTAAAAAGTTCATTCATTTTATCATTCATAAAAAGATCATTCTATACAATACAAATTTGCTGTCCAATGTTTTGGGTCATTACTCAACATTATAAAAAATTATTTAATAGAGTCATTGAACAAAAATTACCTGTATTCTAATATATGTGAATAGATTATCTTTTCTTTTTTGACATACATTGATATTTTTAATGAGGTTTAAGTAAAATGATGACATATGATATCTAAAACAAGCAATACATGCTTAAAATTCAAGCCTAAATTTTAATACATTTTAAACATATATTTGTTATGTATAATAAAAATGCACTTAATTATCTACATACTGAATACTGCTAACCTGCACGATCAGTATCAGTATCTGAGTATCCCACAATGAATGTATACAACACCCGTCCCAATACGTTATCGCTTTCAATTAAAATGGAATGAGTGGCTTGGCAAATATTTATGGAATAGAATACAGCTATTTTAATGTTTATTTATTTATTTTAATTTTAAGATAGTTCATGTTCTGAACTATCTTAAATTCTGCCTCTTCCACGCAGTATTTTCTGATCTAATATCAAAAACAGTTTCTCTGTCCCTGAGTTTCTCCACTTTCCTTGACTCCTTGATTGTTAAGTAGATAACTTTCTATTTTTAATCAGGCTTTTTGTTTACACTTTTGCCCAGATGTGGTTCAGATGCTGACATTATAAGTCCGTTGCACACAATGTCCTTTAAACTCTGCGACCTTGTTTAATTATTGATTCCTTGAAAACTATTATCAAGTATGCATCAGTGCATGTTAATTACAGATGTCACGTTTTACTTTTGGAAAATGAAACGATGATACAGTGAAAATAGTTTGACAAAATTGGAGAGAGTAGGTTTGCAACAGAAAGCCACTAAAACTATCATTCTAGTCAGGTTACTTAACGTCTTTTAGCTTCAACTTATTTCTCTGTTACATAAGGGTAAATAGTACTTTTCAAAAATGCATTTATCACAAAACTGGCCTATAGTAAGTATTCTAAGGCGTTTGTCAAAGCTTAAATAAAATTATGCTTGAGTATATGTAAAATCTTGGACACACAAAAACTTGCTATTTTTACATATGCTTTCAATAACATTTCTAAAAATACGGTCTGTGGACTCTTAAGAGTCCCCAAGATTGAGGAGTTTATGAGGATAAAACTATTTTTATAATAACACCAAGTCATATATTGCTGTTTTTACCCTTTTCCTCTCATCTGTACGGTAGAGATTTTCAGAGGTTACATTTTATGTAATATCATCATCATTCCAGAAAACAATTCTATATATATTTATATATCCTTATATTTTAAATAGTTCTCAGTTTCAGTTTCTAGTATAGTAAACATTATAAGCTATAACCACATAAACAAAAGCTCTTGAGTTCTTGAACAATTTAAGAGTATAAAAATGTCCCGAAACCAAAAATTTGAACACGGCTGATCTACAGATAGATGGAGTTCTGCGGTATTTTAGGCCATCATGACCTCAGAAATAAAAATGCTACATAGCTATGTTTTTGCTATTCTTAAAATTTGAAAAGAAATATTCAGACTAGACAAAAAAAAGGAGGGCTGACTGTCTAAATACGTTCCAGGGTGGCATTATCTTGCTGAACTAGCATAGCCTAAATCTGGTTATTAGTCTTGCTGTTATAGAAACTGACTGATTTCAGCAGCTCTAAAGCTGAACAATGTTTTTTGGTCAGACAAACACACTAAGGTATAAAAATGCAAAAACCAGAATACATCAAAGTGCTGGTTTTATGTAAGTTATGATGGTTATCTCTATTAACTGTGCTATTTATCTAAGATCACTTTTCTCCTTTTTGGAATCTATAAAGATGATGGAACTATGCCATTGGTCTAAAATGCATAGGGTTAGAGGAAAAGAATCTAAGCTGTAATATGGCATACTTCAATGAAACCATGGTAAGCTTTTGGAAGTGACCAAAATTTACTGACCCAGGGAAAAATACTACCTTCTACTTTTAAATTAAACTTGTTTTTCCCCCAAGTAAAGCTGATTCTGTATAATTTAAGCAAAAGCTATTTTGTTGTAATAATGCCAGAGAATTCACAGCATCTATGGAAGACTGGAGAAACAAAATTGACATATGCATAAATATCTAAGGGAAAGTCTGGTGCTAGTGACACAGTCAATATCATGGACACAATGAGTCTGGTTGAGATACTACTGCCAGAAGAGACTGGATACTGCTCTTGATAGTGTTATCTTCTTCACCATGAATAAACCCTAAAGGATCCCTGCTCCTTTGTGTCATTAACTCCAAATCCCAAATTCCAAATGAAACATCAGATTGATCAAGTTAATTTACGTGTCTGTTTCCTATTTGCTAAGACGTAGGGGTATTTGGCTCTATTTATTTAATCTTTGTTCTTAGTCAACAAAATGTATTTTAAGAATGGTTATTCTTAAAATAACAGAAAATTGACTCACTTTCATTCCAAAAGAGCTCTCCCAAACCTCATCAGCTGATGCATCAACCAATTCCTTGACAAGATCTCCAAATGACGCAAATTCCTCTTCTTGTTTTGTCACTAATCTGTTTCCATATCCCACAACCATACGGGTAGAAAAAGGCTAACCATTACAAATTTTCCTACTTCACAGACAAGCAATACAAAACGCAACTAAAAATGAAATTAGTTAAAAGAAAGAACGGCATGACTCAGCAAGGAAAGAAAGCTAGGTAGAGGCTGTAGTCTTCATTTCTACACAGTTGTAATTAATATTTTATAGTTATCTTTTCTCACTAGCATTCCATGTTCCCTTTGCCTTCAGCTAACATCAGTTTTAGAGTTTTTGACCTGGTAGTGTATATTAATTTTCTGTTGCTGCTACAAAAAATTACTACAAATTTAGTGGCTGAAAACAAGACAATTGTATTACTTCATAATTCTGGAGGTTGTAAGTCTGAAATGTGTATTGCTGAGATAAAATCAAGCTCTTTGCATGCCTGAATTTCTTTGGAAAGCAGTAGGAGATAATCCATTTCCTTGTTTTTCCATTTTCTAGAGGACTCCTGAATTCACTGACCTGTGATCCGTTTCCCTAACTTTAAAGGCAGTTGCATAACATCTTCAATTCCATCTCTAACTCTGACCTTCCTTCCTCACATTTATCAAGGCCCTTGTGATTACATTTGAACTACCTGGGCAACCAAGGATACTTTTCCATTTCAAGATGTTTGCATCATTAACAACTGAAGTTCTCTTTTGGCATGTAAAGTAACATAATCACCCAGGTTCTACAAATTCGAATGTGGACACCTCTAGGTGTCATTATTCTGCCTACCATACGATTATGCCAAATCTTAATTCCTGGGTGACCTCAGAACTTTGTGTCCCTATACTTTCAAATAGCTTAGTAGTTTCTATCAGCATTTACCCCTGGTTGTTGTAGAAATAGGAGATTGAAACCTTAGAATGATCTGCTTAGTTCCTAAGCCTACTGTATAGCCTGGCTACATAAAAAGCTTAACATGTAGAAATAACATCTCCAATTCAGAAGAAATCATTTTGTATCCCCTTGTGGAATAATTTATCCCTTTTGTCCAAATGAATAAAGTAGAAATTGTTGGCTGGAAATTTCTTACGTATAAATGATTGGGTTTGATAGAAACAGATGTCACTACAGTCTTATACACCGAGATTCCCAGGCGTGACTACTCTGGCTAATGATGAAACAAATCATATGTTAATAACTGAACAAGGGCATATATCTTATGACTAATATCACCCTATTTTTGCAAATTGTTGCAAGACATTCAGCTGTAATTGAAATGAGGCAAGCTTTACAGTGGGAATATTCATATTGTTGATGTTGTACTAGCTTTCTTTGAAAATAGCTCCTTTTTGTAACTAGAAGCATAGACATGGTGAGTTTAAAAAGGTTGTTGCAGGACTACTGCTTTCCACTAAACATGCATTTGCTTTTTCTTCTTTAGTCCAAATTTTATTCAGAGCAGAAATGTGCCTAGCTAAAAGACTATATTTCTTTGTTCTTCATCCAGGTGTGACCACATGGCAAGTGCTGGTCACTGAAACAAAAATAAAAGTGTTGTGAAAGACTTCCAAGACATCTGTGGAAAGCAAGCTGGCTTCACTGATAAGAGGGTCCTTTTGTACTCAGGCTTTTCCCCATTTCTGTTTCTTTGCATTCAGAAATGATGGCTGGAGCTCCAGCAATATTCTGGACCATGAGTTGACCTTGAAAGTGGAAAGAATGTTAATCAGATAATGGAAAGAAACTAGTTCACTCATGAACATTAAGCCATACCATATCAGCCATAGACTACATCGCAAGGTGTTTTATGTTAGAGAAAAAACTACATTTTTAAGTTGCTGCTGTTTTTTCTCATTGTATATGACATATAGCAAAACCTAGTTTTAACTAATTAAGAGATTACTGCTATTCATATGAACAGGTGTTTTTTTTTCCATCTGCCATTAAGAACCTCCCCCATTGTGGGCTGTTTCATGAATATGTATATGAAGCACATATATTATAATTTTTCTGAGGTCTATCCAAATACTTCTTCCTAAAACATCTTTATCACTATTATTCCAGTCTTGCTCCTTTCAGATATCCGATCACAATACTAAAGACTTGTCCATTGCTCATGCATACCTAAAGATTCTTATCTCAAGCCATTTCATCCTCCAGGAAGAGGGGGCAATAAGCTGTTCTGATTAAAGTATTTTTCTTAAGAAGAGGACTTTCCTGTAGGTGTTCAGAATGCTTCTTAATGGGGCACTAATGGCACAGCAATAAACTTTTGGCTGTCAATATCAGTAACTGTGATTTACATATTTGTAAATCAGACTTGTATTTTCTACCATATTCAACTAGTCTTAACACGCTTTACATAAATTCCTAAGGGGGACTTCAGGACACAGAAGTGAAAGCAAAGTATTGGAGATGTGAGAACCTTTACTGGTAAATAATTTGTGCTTTCAGAATATTCTTGGGTCTGAACTCCTATAAAGTATATTCACTTGAAGATATAGTGCAGCAGTACACACCTGCCTCCAAGGCTAAGTGTATAGATATTATCCAATAGGTGATATCCAGCTTGAGTATGTAGCATGTTCACCTGCTATCCCATAGTCAGATGTTCCCACTTTATAAGGGTCTAGTATCCTAGTAACAGATGAAGGGTCTTTCTTAAAAGAAGTACTATTTCTTAAAGAGGGAATAACAAATGAAAAAAAAAGAAATCAGAGCTATTAAAATGATTATTCTATTAGGTCTTGTCATGGTTTAATCACAGAAATTCTGAGCAGCATTAGATCTGCTGCATCATAAGGCTGATTATCAAATTGCTCCAACTGAAACCTAAAGGTTAGGTATAGGACTTATATGTAAAACACTTTCAATAACAACTAAGTGATTCAGAGTAGCGCACTCATATATAATTTGAATTACATTGAAAATTCTATTAACATCTTAGTGAAATTGGTTCTATGATACATTCGTCTATATGTTTAAAGGGAATGTCTCAATATGAGACAAATAACTGGACTTGTTGGTGAGGGGGAAAATATCTGTTTTTTATGGACTTTGTCACACATTCTTGGATAAAAATTTTTCTTAACAAAATTTTAATGGAAATATGTTCTACTATCTATTTCTCCAAATTTTTTTAAACCAAACGGTGGTTTAAAATATGAAATCCCATGCCAGGTGAAAATAGAATGCTTTTCAAGTTCGCTGTTTATTGTAGGGGGTAAAAAAATATCTTTTGTATTAGTCTATTCTCACACTGCCGTAGAGAACTATGTGAAACTGGGTAATCTATAAAGAAAAATGTTTAATTGACTCACAGTTCACAGGCTTTACAGGAAACATGACAGGGAGGTCTCCAGGAAACTTACAATCATGGGGGGAAAACAAAGGGGAAGCAAGCATGTCTTACCATGGGGGAGCCAGGGAAATGGAAAAATGGGAAAATGGGAGAAGTGCCACACACATTCAAACCACCAGATCTCATGGGAACTCACTCACAATCATAAGAACAGCAAGGAGGAGATATGTCCCCACTACCCAGTCTACTCCCACTAGGCTCCTCCTTCAATTCCACATGAGATTTGGGCAGGGACACTAATCTAAACCATACAACTTTGTCCCTGGCCCCTCCAAAATCTCATGTCCTTCTCAATTGCAAAATACAATTACCCCTTCTCAACCATCCCCCCAGTCTTAACTCATTTCAGCATTAACTCAAAAGTCCACAGTCCAAAATCTCATCTGAGACAAGGTAAGTCTCTTCTGCCTGTGAGCCTATAAAATTGAAAACAAGTTAGTTACTTTTAAAACACAATGTGGACACAGGTATTGAGTAAATGCTTCAATTCCAAATGGTAGAAATTGATAAAAACAAAGGGGCTACAGACACCATGCAAGTCCAAAACCCAGCAGAGCAGTTGTTAAATCTTAAAGCTCCAAAATAATCTCCTTTGACTCCATATATCACATTCAGGACATGCTGATACTAGACTTGGCTCCCAAGGCCTTAGACAGCTCTGCCTCTGCGGCACTGCAGGGTACAGCCCCCAAGCTGCTTTCACAGACTGGCATTGAGTGCCTGCAGTTTTTCTAGGCATATGGTACAAGCTGTTGGTAAATCTACCATTCTTGGGTCTGGAAGATGGTGACCCTCTTCTCTCAGCTCCACTAGACAGTGCCCCAGTGGGGACTCTGTGTGGAGGTTCCAACCCCACATTTTCCCTCCATGCTCTTTTATCAGAGGTTCTCCATGATGGCTCTACTCACGTAGCAGACTTCTGCCTGGACATCGAGGTGTTTCCACACATCCTCTGAAACCCAGGCAGAGGTTCCTAAACCTTAATTCTTGTCTTCTACATGCCCACAGGCCCAATACCAAATAGAAGCCAACAAGGCTTCAGGTTTATTCTCTGAAACAATAGCCTGAGGTATACCTTGGCCCCTTTTAGCCACAGCTGGAGCTGGAGTAGCTGGGACACAGATGTCATGTCCCAAGGCTGCACAGAGCAGCAGGGCCCCAGGCCCAACCCATGAAACCATTTTCCCCCTACACCTCCAGGCCTGTAATCGGAGGGGCTGGCCATGAAGATCTCTGACATGCCCTGGAGATATTTTTCCCTATTATCTTTGCTATTAACATTCAGTTTCTTATTGCTTATGTAAATTTCTGCAGCCAGCTTGAATTTCTCTCCAGAAAATGGATTTTTCTTTTTACCGAATTGTCAGGCTACACATTTTCCAAATTTTTATGCTCTGTCACCTCTCAAATGCTTTGCTGCTTAGAAATATCTTCCACTGGATACTGTAAATCATCTCTCTCAAGTTCAAAGTTCCACAGATCTCTAGGGCAGGGGCAAAATGCTGCCAGTCTCTTTGTCAAATCATACAAATTGCCATTTTTACTCCAGTTCCCAAGAAGTTCCTCATTTCCATCTGAGACCACCTCAGCCTAGACTTCATTGTACATATTACTATCAGCTTTTCTGTCAAAGACATTCAACAAATGTCTATGAAATTCCAAACTTTTCCATATCTTCCTGTCTTTTGAGTCCTCCAAGCTGTTTCAATTTCTGTCTGTTATCCAGTTCCAAAGTTTCTTCCACGTTTTCAGCTATCTTTTGAGCAACACCCCACTCCTGGTACCAATTTTCTGTGTTATTCTGTTCTTAAACTTCTATAAAGAACTACCTGGGACTGGGTAATTTATGAAGAAAATAGGTTTATTTGACTCACAATTCTGCAAACTTAACAGGAAGCATGACTGAGAGGCTTCAGCAAACATAAAATTATGGCTAAAGGCAAAGGGGAAGCAAGGACCTTCTTCACGTGGTGGCAGAGGAGAGAAAGAGAACAAAGAGTGAAGTTCCACACACTTTTAAACCATCAGATCTCATGGGAACTCACTACCACAAGAACAGTAAGGGGGATATCTGCAACCATGATCCAATCCCCTCCCACCAGGCCAACTTGACATGAGATTTGGTTGGGCACATAAATCCAAACTATATTATCCTTAGATCAATAACAGCATACCAGATGTTAGGGGAGTATTAATTAGCTTCAGTAAGGAAAACATATTTGGGATAGTAGTTGCAATTGGAAAACCATCTAATTAAGTTCATGATAAAGTTCTGTACTTCCTCGGACAAATCCGTCTTCTGTCTTAGTCGAACTGAAGAGTTAAGGGAGAATGGAGAATGTAATAGGAATTATCATTTCTGAAAATCTCCAGTTTGCTGATGCATGATTCTCAGAACAATGTAGTTTTGGTTTTGATTCAACACAGAGTTTAGAAGATTCCATTTGGTCTTTCTTATAATCATGAGTTTCCCCAAAATTAGAATGCAGGTATAAATGTGTTTTTAGCTGAGAAAGTGTATCTCTAGTATTCACTCAGAAATGTTGTAAGTTCACCCATCATAAGCCTCTTCCACATTTCCTGGTAGGTCAGGGATGTTACAAATACAATCTGCCACAACAAATACCTGATATTTCGCAAAGTAATCTTCATATTTCCTTTATGCTGCACACTGTTACTTGGGTAAATATGTACAAGTCACTTTGGAGCAGGATAAGAGAGTCACAGAAAATATATGCGATTTGATTACAATATCCTTCTTCAACTGAATCCAGTCCCCCTTTATTCACAGATACTTGGTGCCTTGAATTAATAACTAGGTGAAGGTTTGTAATTCTCTGTTTTGATGGTTAGACAAAGTAAGCAGATTCACTGGAAGTGAATTTTTTTTTTCTCGTTTGGTTATTTGTCTATTTGTTTTTGTTTATGCATTCCAAGTAGCAACATTTTTGTCTTTTTATCTCATTTACTCCCAGGAACAACAGGAACAATTTCAGTCAACAAAGGTCCTCTGTGGTCAAACTATTTTGTTTACTCTGTTCATTTATCCTTTGGCTTATTAAGGTAAACCATGCCATTTTGGCCTCTGAACTATAAAAGGACTTAATGCCTCTACTTGGTATCTGGCACCCTACAATTCTTTCATCCTTGTTTGAAATCAAGGATCTTTTTTTACCTACATAATCTCACATCAAAAGGCAGACTTACAGAGCGAAATCATTTAACCATTTTCTTCTCTCACTAATTCAGCAGATAAAAGTTAACGTAGCAAACCTGAGACTGTTATCCATAGAAAAGTCCTAATTATACAACTGGCATTTGGTTGGCTTCTGTGGACTTAACACTTGGGGGAGGGTCTTACCATTCCCAGAACTGATAAAAATGGCTCACTATGCCTAGATGGTTTATACTAACAACATGGTTTCTGTTGAACACCCTTTTCACTTCTGGGAGTCTGGAATTTTGGTACATGATAGGCAAAGAATGGCTACATGGCTAGCCTCTAGGCAAAACCCTAGGCACTGAGTTTCTACTAAGCATCCTCAGTAGACAGAATTTCACACATGTTGTCACAACTCCTTGCTGGAAGAATTAAACATGTCCTGTGTGACCATTGGGAGAAAACTCTTGGAAGCTTGCACTACATTTCCTCTGGACTTTCCCACATGCACATTTTCCTTTTGCTGTTTTGCTGTGTATCCTTTGGCTGTAATACATCATAGCCGTGAGTACAACTCCATGCTGAGTGCTGTGAATCCTCCTGTTATTTCGCTGAGTCTGGGCATGGTTGTGGGGCCCTCAAACATATTTCTCTAAGATGTTGATTTAAAAATGATTTATGGGCTCCTCTAGGATGAGCAGGGTAGTAGGTGAGTTACATATTTAAAGTCCATTGCATTATTTCCATTTCCCCAAACTACTGGATTCATTTTTGTGTACAAAATTAAGAAAAAAAATTGGTATCTCACCTTTATGTATTGCTGAGTCCAAGTTAGACCAACATGCACAAAAATTTGAACAATGTTCCACTACTACAATTAGAAAAACAAAAACAAATCCAGAAATTCTGGCAAGTATACCTGCACTTCTAAATTCAGTTTGATCCAAAATGTTACTCTTCTCTTAGTCAAGCATCATCAGATTTTATTCCCTATTCTCAATATATTTCATGTATATAGATGACAAAAATTTTTCTAAATTTTTATTTTTTTGGTGTGTGTTATGTAATTGCTCCTCCATTTCCACCAAGATATCTGGATTTGATTCTAGATACAACTACAGAGACAACAGGGAACAAGTGTGAGGCCAAAACCAAGAGAAGAATTTGCTTTACTTCCCTTATAATTTCCTCAATTTAAGACATTACTACTTATTTAATAAAGAGCAACCCAGTCTCATCATCAAGGAGAAAAGAACACTCTCATTAGTAAGGAGTCTCTGTACAATTTGAAAGATTTTGATATATTGAAAAATCTCTTATATGTGTTCATTTCTCGGAACCCAACAGTTATGTGATCAGTGCCCTAAGTTTTACAACCAAGTCCTAAGCAAGGTTGTAAAACAAATAACACTTTAATTCAAAAATCTGAAGAATAAAGCTTCACATTGGGTTTTCAGTCACTTCAGATTGTAGCATTAGAGCATAAGAGATGAACTAGGATAGAAATGGGAAGCCTGTGATGCATTAGTTTCATGCCTCCTCTGACTAATTGACTGAATGGGTCATTTCTTTTTTTATGCTATCCATATTCAATCTTAGCAGCTATCTCACCCTGACATTTCTTCTGCCTTCATACCCTTCTATGAAATAGGCAATTCTATCCTCCACCACTTATTTTTATTGGGTAAATATTTCCAGAAAAATGTACATGATTATTTGGTTATTTTTCTACTCTATGAGTGTCCTTTGATTCAAATCCTGATTGTTACATTTGTGCTCCCTGTAACTCTGAATATTGCCAGGTAGCAAATCTACCCAAATTCTCTATATCTAGATACTATTATCAATAATAGCCAAATCTTGAATTCAAGTAGTATCAACCAATTCTGGCTAACCTCAATAAAAACGGTATTTGTTACAAAGCTATGGGGTGGCTTATAGAAACAAAAAAAATCCAGATAATTTGTCTCAGAAAAGAATAAAAAATCAAGGATATCTAAGCAACTGAATTCATGGGCAAAAGCATAATAACAGTAACCATTTGGCTACATAGCTCCTTCCACCACCGTTGGACACTACTTACATCTCTCTTACTGAAATGTCCCTGCTGGGAACAGAAGAATGAATTCTAAACTGTTTCTGTTTCTTTTTGATCCTGATTTTTATATTGCTTTAGTAAAGTCTTCGAGGAAAAATCAGATTGCCTAAGCTTAGGTTAGCTGCCTACACGCATGTTGTATCTCACTTCTCAGGTTTGCAAGAGTGTTCAAGCATGTGCAGATTCCCTGCCTCATAGAAAAACTTATACTACGATGGTTTTCCAAAATACATGGCCCTTCATCTGAATTCCATTCCTACTTCTGGTGTTTATGAATAAATTTCCTTATTTCAACCCCAGGAACCTGAATACATTTAAGTGGTACTACACTGTAGAAACAGAATATTAAATGTAAATAAAGTTAATCACCACTTTATTAAAAATAGTTTAAGAATCAATCAGATTTCGATTATTGGTTTTGGCTTAATGGCAAAATATTTCCCATAGTATACAGACATTATTTTGGGGTGTTTCTTCAGATACAAATGGAAAGTGACATAAATATGAAGAGCTACAGCAAGTTGCTAAAATCTGTAAGCAAGACCTATTAATGCAAATTAAACACAAAGCATACATTTAATGATGGTGTTGTTGACAACACATCTTGAGAAAAGGATTCCTATTAAATATTGCTTTCTTCACTCTTTACTGAAGAGGTATAATATATATGACTGTATCTGCTTTTTTTTCCATTGGTAGTCCTAGACTTATGATATAAATTGCATGAATTTTTAACTATTACCTAGACTTTACTACTACTATTGGTACCCCCTCTACTATTAACTCATAGGTACTCAGGTTTGTTATGTGCCATATCCGGTTCCAAAATCTTCTCATGTAATAATTGATGTTTTGCCTCCTTTTCCAAAATCCTTATGATTTCTTGATTATTGTTATCAATGTGATGAATGTAAAAGGCAATTATTTCTTAATCTAGAAACCCAGTTTAAAAACCTTTAGCTCAGTAGTAATTGGCTTTTGTTTATTATTTCTAATAGAAATACAATCGGTCTCTTTTTCAAATGTTTATTGTTTGCAGAGTATATTGTAAAGAGCACTCAATGTATATAAATCCTGTGAGTCATGTCCAGTGAGTCTGTAGAGACGTTTCTCTGCCACTATGTTCATTGTACTTTCATATAGCTCTCAGTTTACAATAGGATAAAAATGACGTTTCTAAATTCTGATACTCAATAAGGCTATGTTACTTAAAATTAGAACTAATCTAAACTTTAGGCAATTTTTGGTCCAGGTTTGCAGTCTTCTTTAAAAAAATTCTTTGTATCCACATTGCAACACCTAAAGGATACATTTATCTTTATATAAAATACTCTAAATAGTAATAGCTTTTTATCAGATAATGCTACAAAAAATCAGTCAGATTTCATCTTAACTAATATGTCTGGAGAAGTACTTTCCCCATTCCTTTATCTTCCTTTGATAAGCAACACATAAATATGTCAAAACACCTGTTTGAAAGTTACCATTTTTGGTGAATCTTACACTATTAAAAACGTATTTGTTTATTCTGCAGAAAACAAAATATAAACCATTACATAACTTCCAATTTTCTTGATATCCATTTTGCCAAATTCACTTTAAACCCTGTCTGTCAGTTTTCTCTTTAAAACATAAAGTTGGTGATTAATACCAAGCCTACTATTTTTTAAAAGAAACAGCAATAATTTATTTAGCTTATGATTCTGTAATTTATTCATTTATTCTTTTGTTCTATCAAAAGGTTTTTAATATGATTTATGGTTTTCCAGACACTGTTTTTAAGTTTTAGCAATTTTCCTTTAGAATTCCTAATTCATTTGTTAATGTGTATTTCCTTTACTTAATCAGAATTGTGTTCAGATGTATCTTTTTGACAAATATTATTCATAAGCCTTCTCTGGACCACAGTCTGTGATAACTGCTGAGGTCGCATTGGTCAGCAATAGAAGAAGAGAGGTAAACCTGGGTTCTCACTGTATAAGTCATCTAGCAAATGCAGTGAAGATGAGTAACAGAACTATGGGGTAGTCGTAGGGTTGGATAAATTCTAGACAACACATATAGGAGCCAGTATGGCAGATCAGAGGAATTGAATTTATACTCTAAGGATGGTGTCAAAAGATAAAATTACTGAAGAAAAGGAGGAGCAGATCGAGCATGGGCTTACAATTGTAAGAAATATTACTTTACACTAAACACAATAGAGAGCTTTAAAGGGATTTTTGCAGAAACATTACTTAATCGCATTTCCTACAGTGTGAGGAATGAATGTGGAGGGGGAAGAAGCTGGAAGCAAGAAGAGTTGGGATACCATTAAAGTAACACAGGAGAAAGAAATTGCCAGGCTTCAAGGAATCAATTCCTTGGAAACTGAGATAAATTGATTGCCTTGAGAAATATTTAGGAAGGAGAAACTCTGATACTTTGTGATTGATTATGTACAGGGTTATGGGAGAGGAAATGATCATCAGGTCCAATTGTGAATATTGAACATATCACCCATATGCATCATCTTGCTTAGCAAATGGTCTTTTTTTTCTTCTCTATTCCTTGGCCCCATGAATTAAGATTCATGGGCTGTTTAGCTTATTATATGTGTCTATAGGTGGAAATGTTTGATTGGATCTAAGAAACAAAGCAAAGTCAAACAAAAGAAGGAGCATTGGAAATAAAAAGTCTGAGATGTAAGAGTCTCATGAGACTCTTCATCTTTGGTAAAGCAGATATTGTTTCCAAGAGAATCTTACACACCCATTCAACAATCCAAGGATGAAACCAGGACCCAGAGTCACAAAGATAGCATTGGGGAATATGTTGAGAAAGTAAGTGCCCCTTACCACACCCTCACTCAAGGAGTAACAATGGCATTTGCATAGACAGAGCAATCTGTTTGTATTTTCAAGTACAAGGCTTATCTAGTTTCTATGCCTACTGCCTCTTTGAAGACAAAGGAGAGAATATTTTGTATTCAGGATTGGAAAGGATAATTTCAAACTGGAACTTGACTTGGATGATGCAAATATTGATCAAATATGAAATACTTAACATCTTAGACTGCTGTCTTTCTCAGTTCCTTGTGTCTTCCTTTTTCTGTGAATCAGCTACATTTTTAGTGGTTGTAGGCTTTTTCCTACATGAACTCCTTAATGTTAACATGTATGGCTGCCATCCCTGAGAAAACTGACTCTCCTCAGCTCCAGGTCTAAACATTTGGGGAAGGACTCTGACAGGCTTGGTTTGGTCCAGAGGACCACACAGAAGCAACGACCTCCGAATAAGGGAAAATATCAGTGTTCTGGTGGGCCTTTTCAGGCCAGATATCTTTTTCTGGGACAATTAGCTAAAAATAAAATGGCAGGGTTCTATAATTAAGACCTCTTTATATTCTCAGAAAGAATTTGTTTTAGAGAGGCAGACTCAAGATTTTCTAAATTATGAAGTATATTTAAGTCTGCACTTATGAAAACTAAACAAATATAACAAAATTTAAAAAGCCAAAATAGACAAATGGGACCTAATCAAACTCCACAGCTTCTGCACGGCAAAAGAAACAGTCATTAGAGTGAATTGGCAACCAACAGAATGGGAAACAATTTTTGCAGTCTACCCATCTGACAAACGGCTGATATCCAGAATCTACAAAGAACTAAAACACATTTACAGAAAAAAACAAACAAGCCCATTCAAAAGTGGGAAAAGGATATGAACAGACACTTTACAAAAGAAGACATACATGAAGCCAACAAACATATGAAAAAATGCTCATCATCACTGGTCATTAGAGAAATGCAAATCAAAACTACACTGAGATACCATCTCACACCAGTTAGAAGGGCGATCATTAAAAAGTCTGGAGACAACAGATGCTGGAGAGGATATGGAGAAATAGGAACACTTTTACACTGTTGGTGGGAGTGTAAATTAGTTCAACCATTGTGGAAGACAGTGTGGCGATTCCTCAAGGACCTAGAAATAGAAATTCCATTTGACCCAGCAATCCCATTAGTGGGTATATATCCAGAGGATTATAAATCGTTCTACTATAAGGACACATGCACATGAATGTTCATTGTAGCACAGTTTACAATAGCAAAAACCTGGAACCAACCCAAATGCCCATCGATGATACACTGGACAGGGAAAATGTGGCACATATACACCATGGAATATTATGCAGCCATCAAAAACGATGAGTTCGTGTCCTTTGTAGGAACATGGATGAACCTGGAAACCATAATTCTCAGCAAACTGACACAAGAACAGAAAATCAAACACCGCATGTTCTCACTCACAGGCGGGTGTTGAACAATGAGAACACATGGACACAGGGAGGGAAGCATCACACACTGGTGTCTGTCGGGGGAAAAAGGGGAGGGACAGTGCGGGGTGGGGAGTTGGGAAGAGATAGCATGCGGAGAAATGTCAGATATAGGTGATGGGGAGGAAGGCAGCAAATCACACTGCCATGTGTGTACCTATGCAACAATCTTGCATTTCTTCACATGTACCCCAAAACCTAAAATGCAATAATAATATATATATATATATATATATATATATATAATAAAATAAAATTTACATTAAAAAAATTAAGAATATTACCGGGTGCGGTGGCTCATGCCTATAATCCCGGCACTCTGGGAGACCAAGGCAAGTGGATCATGAGGTCAGGAGTTCAAGACCAGCCTGGTCAAGATGGTGAAACCCCATCTCTACTAAAAATATAAAAAAATTAGCTGGGCATGGTGGCAGGCACCTCTAATCCCAGCTACTCAGGAGGCTGAGGCAGAGAATTGCTTGAACCTGGAGGCAGAGGTTGTAGTGAGCCGAGATTGCACCACTGCACTCCAGCCTGAGCAACAGAGCGAGACTCCCTCTCAAATAAATAAAAAATAAATAAGCATATTTATGATAAATTTATAATAAAGCTATTTAACTAAAAATAACCATTGATTTTATATCATGAATAAAGTTCATACATGGAGAAATATTTTTAAAATAGAATTAACAATTACGTTCTTTGTCATATTAATCTATTATTTTATTCTTTTCCAAAGTAACTAGTAGCATATTTCCAGATGTCATGTTTCTATTTGACAATATGAGATAATATCTCAAATATGTAATTAGTATTCTCCGTCCAAATTATGCTGTTTAATCAAAATCAAATGTAAATATTATACATAGAGCCAATATAAAATATATTGAATAAATAAACATACCAATGATTTCTGAGAGGCCAAACCTTCAGAATTCGTTCATTCATAGGTAAGCTTTTGTTGTCTAGAACATAGTACAATTTTTTGGTTTCTCTCAACTTAAAAATGCTAACATTTCATTTATTTGTGCTGATTTACAACTCTACGAATAAAATAACACAATTTCACGACTTAACAATGCAAATAACATTCACGAGTGTTAAGGCTAGACAAAAATATGTTTCTGAACTCCCTCAACAGAATCCATTTTGGGAAAAACATATAACCTGGCAGTGTGCCTGGTTGCCTATCATATTCACTCTCTATGATTCCAGACTATCATTTGCTGATTTTTCTAATAGAGAAGGAACTTTCTTTTACTTATCATAGGTCACTCTGGCTTTCCTTTCTTTTAATTTTACTACAGAATTTCTTTATTTGCTCTCTCTGTTTATTTTCTTCTAGTATTGCTTAGGCTTCTCTTCCAACATTGACATAAAAACAAGGACAATAGATACCGTTCCTATCTAAAAAAAAAAAAAGGAAAAGAAAAAAGAAAGAAAGAAAGAAAAATCAGTACCTATCTAATGAGTAAGGGGTTAAGGTTTTATAAAAACAATATTTTTATTCCTTCCTTCCTTCCTTCCTTCCTCCTTTCCTTTCTTCTTTCCTTTCTTTTTCTTCTTTGTGAAGAATTATTCAAAAAAATTCCTCAACTACTTTAATTTTGTAAACTAGAATATCCATGCAGGTAAAAATCAAAACTTGATTTCCATTAGAAATGCATATTATCCAGGTATTTTATTATATAAAATAAATATGTCAGTATATATTACCAGATTTCTGGAAAATAATAGGTTAAATGTTTTGGAATGCTAAGTTGGTCCTTCTACAGAATTTACTGAAATAACTGATAAATTAATCTGGATGTCAGAAATGTGGTGAATTAGAAAGAATAAAATACCTATAAGCAGAACTACAAAATAGTGCTCAAAGAAATCAGAAATGACACAAACAAATGGAAAAAATCCATACTAATGGATAGGAAGAGTCAATATCAGAAAAATGCCCATACTGCCCAAAGCAATTTATAGATTTAATACTATTCTTATTAAACTACTACTGAGACTTTTGGCAAAACTGGAAACAAAGACTACTTTACAATTTATATAAAACCAAAAAGAATACAAATAACCAAGGCAATCCTAAACAAAAAGAACAAAGCTGGAGGCATCAAACTACCCAACTTCAAACTATACTCCAGGGATACAGTAACCAAAACAGCATGGTATGGGTACAAAACAGACATGGGGACCAATAGAACAGAATAGAGAATCCACAAATAAGGCCACACACTAACAATTATCTGATCTTTGACAAATCTAACAAAAACAAGTACTGGGGAAAGGATCTCCTATTCCATAAATGATGCTGGGATAACTGACTATATGCAAAAGATTGAAACTGGACCCCTTTCTTATACCATACCCAGAAATAAACTCAATATGGATTAGAAACATAAATGTAAAACTCAAAAATATAAAAACCCTGAAAGACAACTTAGGCAATACCACTCAGGACCTAGCAATAGGCAAAGATTTCATGATGAGGACACCAAAAGTGAATGCAACAAAAGTGAAAATTGACAAATGGTAACGAATTAAATTAAAGAACTTCTATACAGCAAAAGAAACCATTAACAGAGTGACCAGACAACCTACAGAATGGGAGAAAACTTTGCAGATTCTGCATCTGACTATGTCTAATATCCAGCATCTATAAGGAACTTAAAGAAATCTACAAGAAAAAAAACAACCCAATTAAAAAGTGGGGCAAGGGACATAAACAGACACTTTTTAAAAGAAGACATACATGCAGCCAACAATCATATAAAAAGAAGCTCAACATCACTGAGCATTAGAGAAGTGCCAATCAAAACCACAATGAGATACCATCTCACACCAGTCAGAGTGACTATTATTAAAATTTCAAAAAAATAAAAGTAAAAGACACTGGTGAGGTTGCACAGAAAAAGGAAGCTTATACTGTTGGTGGGAGTGTAAATTAGCCCAACCATGGAAGATAGGGTGGTATTTCCTCAAAAACCTAAAAACGGAAATACCGTTTGACCTAGCAATCCTATTTCTGAGTATATACCAAAAGGAATATACATCATTCTATTACAAAGACACATGTACATGTGTGTTCATTGTAGCACTATTTATAATAGCAAAGACATGGAATCAACCAAAATGCCCATCAGTGATAGTCTGGATAAAGAAAACAAAATGCATATGTATTTTGGTACACATACAAATACATGGCACATATACACCATAGACTACTACGCAGCCATAAAAAAGAAAGAAAAAACGTCCTTTGCAGGGACATGGGTAGAGATGGAGGGCCATCTCCGGACGTCCAGGAACAGAAAACCAAATACCACATGTTCTCACTTATAAGTGGGAGCTAAATGATGAAAACACATGGACACATAGAGGGGAACAACACACAGTGGGGCCTATCAAAAAATGGAGAGTGGGAGGAGGGAAAGGATACAGAAAAATAACTAATGGGTACTAGGCTCTTAATACCTAGTACTAAGGTGATGAAATAATCTGTACAAAAAAAACCCACAATGCATGTTTACCTGTATAAAAAAACCTGTGCATGTGTTCCTGAACTTAAAATAAAAGTTAAAAAAATTCCTTTAAATATATTTTTAAAAGAAATGTGGCAAATGATATATTTTGATGAAAATAAAAAGTAACACTTTGGCAACTTTTCACAGTGTCTTCCACTTGGAATGAAATAGAATTCAAATAAGCTTATCCTGGGGACAGAAAAATAAACTACAGTGTACCCCACCATACTATGAGATATCTTGTGATAGAAATATGATTAATATTTTGAATTTATAAAAAAATAATAAACTCTGGTAAATAAAGTTTTACTAGTGAGAGTAAAAAAACAAGTTCAGTAGTTGTTATTTTAAAACTTCTCAGTTAAGGGTGGTGAAATGGGAAATATTTTAGTGCTCAGAGAATAATTTGAGATAGAAAATGTGTATCAGGCCAGGCGCGGTGGGATCACACTTGTAATCCCAGAATTTTGGGAGACCAAGGTGGACTGATCACTCAAGGTCAGGAGTTCAAGACCATCCTGGCCAACATGGCGAAACACTGCCACTACTAAAAATACAAAAATTAGTGTAGCCTGGTGGCAGGAGCCTATAATCTCAGCTACTCAAGAGAGTAAGGAAGGATAATTGCTTGAATCTGGGAGGCAGAGGTTGCAGTCAGCTGAGATCATGCCACTGCACTCCAGACTGGGCAATTGGAAAAAAAGAAAAAAAAACAAACAGAGAAAGAAAAAAGGGGGAAAGAAAATGAGAAAATGTATATTAATCTCAAAATAGGAGATTAAAAATGATAGAGATTGGAAATATAGCTGGGAATTCAGAATGGCTAATGTACCAGTAAGTAGAAGCACTGCAAAGAAAATAAACGTTTTGATCACAGGTAAATTACTTAATCTCTTTGAGCATTAATTTTCTACAATTTTAAATGCAATGAAAGAAAATGTCTGGATATTATATATCAATTCAGTTTTGTGTTACCGCTGAAAGTGTCTTGCCTGCCTAATGTCTTTGTTGTGAAGATTAATACTAGTTTCATCATAAAATAGGTGTTCTACAATTTTTCTAATTCTATTTTGTTTTAAACTTTATTATTCTTTTTTTCTACTCCCATTTTATCTTCTTGTTCCTTTGCTAACTTTCTGGGTCAGATTTGTTTGTTTTCTTCTTTCTTATTTGTGCATGTGTGTAATTAGTTTTCCTCTGAGAGTTGTCATAGTGCTATAGGCATTCCGATACGTACAGTTTTCATTACTGTTATATTTTAGTATACTAAATAAAGTGCAGTTTCACTTTGGGTTTTATCTTTGACTCAAAAAATTATTTATAAGAGAAAGAGTATTTTTTGTTTGTTTACTTATTTATATAGCAAGATGGCATAAAATTTTTTCAGATTCTGTTTTGTTTTTGAGATAGAGTCTTGCTCTGTTGCCAGGCTGGAGTGCAGTGACATGATCTCGGATCACTACAACCTCTGCCTTCCGGGTTCAAGTGATTCTTCTGCCTCAAGCTCCTGAGTAGCTGGGATTACAGGCACCTGCCACAGTGCCCAGCTAATTTTTGTATTTTTAGTAGAGACAGGGTTTCACCATGTTCACCAGGATGGTCTCAATCTTTTGACCTCCCGTTCCACCCACCTCAGCTTCCCAAAGTGCTGGGATTACAGGCAAGAGGCCCAGATTCTGTTATTCATTCCAGTTTTCTATTTCATTTTGTTTGTAGATAGTGCGATATTTCTAAACTTTGTGATTTTATTTGTAAATTATTGTTTCTTTTGAGGACTTCACATGACCAAGGAAAGCTCCCTACTGATGTGCCTATGTTGATATCAAACAGAAGAACAATTATCACCTTGCATGAATTATTTTACTTCTCTGAAATAGTAGAAGCATCTGTAGCTTTCTTATTTTAGTTTTAAATACCAACATTTTTCTTCACACTCTGTTGTGAAAGGGAGGAGTGGTTTTAGCACAGGGAAAATGTAGAATAGACAAGTTTACCTGAGATAATTACTACTAAGTAAGGTTTAAAGATGAAAACTGACTTTATCTCTGGGAAAGACCATAATGAAATAGACATAAATACAGATTGCAGTGCCTAAAGAAACTTACATATTATGTTTAAATTAAAACGTACATACTATGTTTAAAAAAACTTACATACTATGTTTAAAACTTACATACTATATTTAAATTAAAACTTACATGTCTATGTTTTAATTTCTATAAAAACTGACCACCCTTATCATTGTCTCATCCTGGAACAGAGATCCAGATTAGTCTGGCTTTGGCCAGAGTACAGTATCCTAGAGAGCTGAGTCTCCTCTCAGACAGCTGTGGAATGTTGAACGGTAGAGAAATTCTGAAAGAAACATCTCAACGGCACACCCAGTCACAACCTGGGAAGCCTGTCCAGCAGAATAGTCAAGGCTTTGAAGGCTCCTATGCTCTGGTTTTTATAAAATATCATCAATTTCCAATTAGTAATTTTTGTTCTTTATGAATTTTTCATACAAACTTATTACAAGGCTTTTCTCTTCTTTCTTTTCTTTTTAAAAAATAAATCAGCAGCTTTTATTTTCATTATGAATGTATTCAGCTAGTGCTTCATGCTGTGATTTCTTCAGAGAAAGGGCTTGATGAGCACTGAGCTGAATTGAACATAACCTTTCATTTTAACCAGACATATTATGCTCCTCTTCTATTCAGCTTGTGATGTTTTCTAATGTTTCTATTTTTTTACTATACTCCTAGAATATAAAGTCTATCAAAAGATGCAGACAGCATGAATTCACCTTTTATTCTTTATTTCTCTGGAAATGTCTTTTGTTCTTCCTAGAAGACAAACAGATTTCCTTTACTAAAGGTCTTGCCTACAGTGAAATCTGCATGGCTTCTACCTTATAGAGTTAGCCTTAACATCTCATCTACGTGATTACAATCCTTCAGGACCATCACATTTCTGCAGATATGGCCTTAGTTTCATCTTTCAATTAATCATTCTTCCTTCCCTGTGTTCCTTTCTTTCTGGAAATGGTTTCAATATGTCAGAATAGACTAATATCACCCATTATATTTGAAGCATGAGAAAAGAAAAACAAATACTGACTGTGCAGAACTAAAAACAAAAACATGCCAAGCACCAAATCACTTCTCTGTCTGCAGTCTGTAAATGGCACAATAGTAAGTTATGTTGGTTGGCATTTGTAACTAAAGGACAGAGCAGATGGTAAAGACTTATTTAAAATTAAAACACAGAAAATATTTATTTAAAAGAATTGCACTGCCAAAAATGTAATTTATTCAGTGTAGGGGCCAGGCATGTGTTCAATAAAACTTGTTCTAAACTAAATTGAAATAATATACTACACATTGATAGGCCCTCATTTAAGTAAATTTCTACTTAAGAAATCTACATTGATAGAAAAAGATTCTCCACTGCATTCATTATGTATCACCCTGAAATGTTAAGAACATTTAAAACTCAATTATTGCCTTTGGCTTTCAAGAAATAATCCATATAAGACCCTGCCAACCAGATATTAATTATTGGATTGATGTTTGAAAGAAAAGACAATCTGATTTCATTTGAAGTATGCAGGGAAAAGATATTGAACTTGATATTCCTCAGTGGGGGACAAGAAAAAGGCCCTAGACAGTAAGTCAAGTGATTTGAGAAACAGATTAAGTTTCTTAGACCATTAGGTACTGTATGGCTATTTCTTAATTTTCTGTGACTGATGCATTTCTTTGACATTCCTACCCTGAAAATTGGGTTAAACTGATGAACCACATTTTTGCTGTTAAAGTACAGTTGATAGAAATAGAAGTGAAGATTCAGAAGTATTTACATTGCTGAATATCTCCAGACCAGAAGTTGCAAACTGCAAACTGAAATACCTATAGGGTTAAGGTAGGTATAGGACAAAAGATACACATTTTGTACTAAAGACTTTTCTTTCCTATTAAACATTAATATGTATTTCTACAAGGAAATGCATTCTCTCTTCTCTCTTTTTGAAACACTAGCTCATTCAGATTTGTTTTTCCTTTGTGAACCTTAGCTAGAAACATATAAAGAGGGAAGTATTTATTTACTCAAAAAAAAAATCCCAAGAAATTTGATGATGAGTGATAACCTACCTTCAGCCTCTCTGTAAAGGGGAATTGGAAAGTATATGTCCTGTCTAAATGGTATAGCTGCAATGCTGATACAGTATTTCCAAATGTGCTCACTTTCCCTCCAAAAAAAGAAGAAAATAAAATCTTTAGTGGAAATATTGTAATTTTTCTAAAATGTTGATATAATTCAAAAATTTTTTTAAATGCCATAAAGAAAAACATTTTAGATCAAACAATACTGGTCTTCAGATAAAGTTATGCACAGGGAGAGTTCTCTCAAACATTGTGTTTATTTAAAAAGGTATTGATGGAGTCCTATAACCTAAAAAGGCAAGCAAATTAGAGTTTGACTCTACTATAGTGAAAAGCCAAAAATTGCAAAACTAAATAGAATTCAGTACTCAAACTACGAATTGAAGGAAATTTTAGATGTTACCTACATTCCTTAGTATACCTTTGATGAACAAACAAAATACAAGTAATTAAACAGTCAAGTCTTTCTTGTTTTTGTATATGAGTCTTGATCCAGTTGCTTCAGCTGTCTTTAGAGTTAGTTTTCCTAGTATGATTGGGAAGAATTATTACATCAGAATGTTTACAGTATCCCTTTAGTATGGACATTTGTATAAAATTCTATGAGATGTTCTTTATTTAGGGTTTGAGATTTTTTGTTTGTTTGTTTTATACTCATTCAGCTGTTGAAAACTATAAATTAACTAACCTCTGAGGAATAATTACCCAGAAACTAAAACTTCTTACTACATGTGGGCGTTGGATGAGTTATTTACCTTTCTATACCATCTGTAAAATAGAAACGATATTAGTACTAACCTCTCAGGAATATAAGGATTAAGTGACATCATATAGAAAATGCTTAAATTATGGTCTGGTACAGAAAGCACTCAATAAATGTTAGTTATCAATATAAATGTAAAATATTATTAATTAACAACTTCTTTTCTGGTAAAGAAGATGTAAATGAGGAGGAGTTTCTAGTCCATTGGATACAATTTTTCTCTCAACCTCCCATTAAGAAGCAAAAAGTGTAGTGACTCTAATAGCTTACACTCAGTAATCAAAATGACATTTATAAAGAAAAGGTAATGAATTACATCTAGGCAATGGGCTGACATCGAAACCAATGTGATAGTTGTAGAGATGAAACCAAGACAGGTGATAACTCATCATTAGAACAAAAACACCCACAAAGTCAGGTAGAGTAAATACCTAAGTCATAAATTCAAAGCAAGAGATCATGAGTCGACCCTTATGGTTGAGACAGATGACCAAAAAACCCCAAAATCCAATGAAATACTGCCAGAATAAATCATTTCAATCACTGGAATCCTCATGGCATGAATCTGTTCTAAAACAGTTGCCTTTATGGTTGATGCAGTTGCTCAGGCAGGAATAATGAATAAAAGAGAAGTTATTCACATCTTTCTGCAGAATAGTAAGTTGCTAATCAAATTCACAGTCAAATGAAAAGCAGAGGACTGAGGAAGTTACCGAACTTGCCAAAGTTACAAAACTACAATAGAGTAAAAATAGGAATTCAAATGTGTACCTCTCACACTCAAGAAACAATGTTCTTTTATTGCTATCTTACCATTTAGGGAGTAAGAGATTTCTCATTTAATGATCACTAAAAAGCAGTAGTTTGAACAAGCAAATGTGTAGGTGGAGAACAAAAGTTTTCACACAATCACACTGTACTAATTTACCAACTGGAAAGACACATTAGCCATTTGTTCCTAGGCATTATTCAGCTGCTGGGCTTATTTGTAACATATTTAAGGTCAGACATGGATTTGGGAATAAAATAAATGGTTTTTTATCTCAATTATATACTGGGATCTTAATATTTTCTGAGAAATATTGTATTTTTAAGTAGCCAAAAGCATATCAAAAACCCATCATTGTTGCATTTTACTCTGATAATAAAGAAGGAAATTGCCATTATTACCCTGGTTGTATTTAGAATAATAATGACAGTCACAGAAGAAATGTGCAAGTCTATTGAATTCACTTATCTACACTGAAGGAACAAAATATGCGTAAATAAAAAAGGCTGGCCTATTAAATGGATTAAGGATTTTCTTCCATGGGTGACTTAAAACGTAACAGCTTCCACTAACACAGAAAATTACATTGTGAGAATTTTTTAGTTCATTTCAGTGTTATATTTTCTGTGCTTGTCACAGATGGACAATTCAAAGCCTTTTCTACTGATTCAAATACAAATGCATAATCTTGAAATAGTCTTCTTTCCAAACAAGACCTCATAATTCACTTGTAAGGGTTGCATGAACAATTTAGTGAACTATGTGGCCAGAGTCCTAACTCAATTTACTGTCCACTTAAATTTTATTATGTTAAATGTGGAAAAAATCATATCTTAACCCCTCAATATTTTCTCATCAAGATTTCCTAATATGTCATCTAATAATTAATAAATAGCTTTCCAAATATAACCATTGGTCTACTGAAAGTGTCCACTTCAGACCTACTATGTGACTATTCTTTCCACCCAGAAATAGATATGAAGAAGATACATGCACTCTGATTTTCAGCAATTTGACAGAATAACATTATAGAAGATATCTACAGTGATCAGAGAATTAAACATGTTATTGATAAATTAAACAATAAATCTACAAATATTGTGCAGTTTAAATCACAACTATGAAAGATATCTGGCTCTTACCTATATTACCCCTTAAATTCAAAGAATATAATCAATGGAATAAGTTCCAAAATAGATCCTTTCTGAGTTAAGAAAGCATAAAATTATTGTGGTACATATTTGTTTGGTTTTTCAAAATCCACTCACATTTATCTTGCTAAGAACATTTGTTTATTTTGTATGCATCCTCTTTTGGCTACATACATACTGCCACCTTCTCAACAACAAAAACACAAAGTTGGGCAAAAGAACTTGAACATACATTTCTCCAAAGACGATATACAAATGGCCAACAAGCACATAGTAAGATGCTTCACATCATTAGTTATTAAGGAATTCAAGCCAAAATCACAATTAAATAGGACTTCATACCTACCAGCATGGCTACTAGGGAAAAAAAAATAGAAAATAACAAGTCTTGAAGACTATGTGGAGAAATTAGAAACTTTCCTAGTAGGAATGTAAAATTGTACAGACACTATGAAAAACAGTTTGACAATTTTTCAAAAAGTTAAACAATTACCAGAGTACCCAGAGAGTCCATACTTGGATATATAACATAAATAATTGAAAACTCACACTAAAAAAATTTTTATATATGAATATTCATAGCAGCACAATTTACAATTGCCAAAGGTGGAAATAACATAAATGTGCATCAATAAATGAATGGATAAACAAATTGTGGTATATACATGCAATGAAATATTATTCTATAAAGTTATTCCATATTGCAGTATTGTCCAGTAAAAGAAATGAAGCAGTAATACATGCTATAAAGAGAATAAACCTCAAAGTATGTTGCTATGTGAAAAAAAGCCAGATGCAAAAAGCCACATGTATGACACAAGGTATATAAAATATCCACAGTAGATAAATCCATGGAAACAGAAAGCACATTAGTGGTTGCCAGCAGCCAAGGGAAGGGAAGAATGATGAGCAACAGCTTAAGGGGTATGGGGTTATATTTTGAGGCAATGAAAATGTTTTAAAAATAGATATAAGTGGTGATTGCACAACATTGTGAATATACTAAATGCTACTAAATAATTCACTTTACTTTTTATTTTTTTGCAGAGACATCTCAGGTTGGAATTCAATGGAATGATCATAGCTCACTGCAACCTTGAACTTCTGGGCTCAAGCAAACCTCCCACATCAGCCTCCCAAGTAGCCAGGACTGCAGGCATGTGCTACCATACCTGGCAAATTAAGTTCTTTTGCTTTTTTGTTTTTTTCTACAGACAGGGTCTCGTTATGTTGCCCAGGTCTCGTTATGTTGCCCAAAATAGTTGAATAGATTTTCAACTATTTTACTATTTTCCTGGACTGAAGTCATCTTCCTGTCTTAAGTTCCCAAAGTGCTGGGATACAGGTGTGAGCCACTGTGCCCACCTCTTCACTATAAAATGGTTAATTTTACATTTTGTAAAGTTCACTTCAATTTAAAAAAAAGATATCCTCTTGTCCTTTGTCCAAAGGAATAACCACAAGACCAAAACTTAGACAGAATGTTTCATTTAAAACCTTAATTATTAAGCGAGAGCTGAAATTATTTAAAAGTGACTAACCTTCTTTCATTATAATGGAAGTCTTATGATGGGGATGATTATTATTGGTATTATAATTATTGCTATGTTTCTTATTGACATATTCTTCTATGTTTCTACTGTATGCCACCAAATATATTACTATGAACAGAATACAAAACAAATCTATGAGAGAGGATTCTCTAAGCTTTGCACTTCCAGACATGGATACAGCTGCTAGTTTTAGCATCATTCTACCACAGGTTTCCATTTGAAAACCTAGGAGCAGTTATTTAATCACAGCCTTAAGCCCTATGTTACATTGCTCTTTTCATTATAAATAGCATACTTGTATCTCCAAACTGTTTCTAGAAAATACTACAATAAATTGTCATAATGAAAACCAGTAGTTTTTTTTTGTTTTGTTTTTTTCTGAGAACACCACTGCTGCTCCTCTCAAAAGGGAATTACAGTCTTTCTGTCCAATTTAAGGGAATTTCTCAAGAATTTGTCCCTATATATTTCAAGTTTTGGAATTAGAAATAACATACTTAAGACATCATTGCTGATTTCAGTCCATTTGTATTAGAAATTTACCTACAAACACTGCTTTTCCTTTAAAAATTATCACTAATACACTTCCTTTTCTGTGCTGCCTACTGATGCAGGACTTACAGGTACTCATTCTCATTAATCAAAGAGTTTACCGAATTTCTCACAGTCTTTCTGTCCAATTCAAGTTATACCAACTTTCCTGAGTTGCAAGTTCATCAACAACTTTTCAAAGTGGCTGTTGACAACATATACGTTAAATATGCTTTCACTGATTGTTCAAGTCAATACATCCACGTCTTCAAAATATCAGTTTGTGAATGACTCCCAAACATAGACCTTCAACACAGAGCTCTCAGTCCCCATCTATTGTACTTCTTAATCATGAAATCTTACAGGTACTTCAAAATTATGCTGATCAAACTTACCTTTTAAACATGCTCCTCTTCTACCATTTAATCATTCTACCACGCAGTCAGAAACCAACGAGTCATCTTTGACCTTCCTTTCATTCTTACAGAGTCTCAGTCATCTCATCTTAACATTTTCATCCTTAGAGTTACATCCTAAATTTCTATCTATGTTCATTCCACCGCATTAGATGGTGGTTTTTTAAAATCATTTTTTACTTCCATCTTTTTAAAAGGTAAATGTGCTCAAATGTAATTTGCACTAAAATATTTCACAATTTATATTTGTCATTTTAAACTCATCATCCTTAAACTACATTTTCTGCCACAACTTCCTATCACTGTATTATTTTCTTATTTATTTGTTTATTATTTTTTTATTTTTTTTGAGACTGTCCCACTCTGTTGTCCAGGCTGGAGTACAGTGGCATGATCTTGGCTCACTGCAGCCTCCGCCTCCTGGGTTCCAGCGATTCTTATGCCTCCTTCTCCTGAGTAGCTGGACTAGAGGAGCGCACCACAACTTCCAGCTAGTTTTTCTATTTTTAGTAGAGATTGGGGGCAGTTCACCATGTTACCTAAGTTTGTCTCTGGCCTCAAGTGATCCGCTCAGCTCAGCCTCCCAAAGTGCTAGGATTACAGGCATGAGCCACTGCAACTGGCCTCCATTTTTTAAAATATATACTTACGTGCTTTCACTCAGCCCTAAGCCTTTGTAAATGGTGTTACTCTTGCCTTGAATGCTCCTAACCAATTCTTGTTTTCACGCTCATTCTAAAGAAATCAGCTCTGACTGACTAACTCCTAGGAGCTACATCCTCTCCCTTACCCTGCTACCGTTATATATTCACCTATTTGTTTTCATATCAATACTTTTTTTTTGAGATGGATTCTCACTCTGTCACCCAGGTTAGAGTGCAGTAGCATGATCTCAGCTCACTGCAAACTCCAGCCTCCATGGTTCATGAAATTCTCCTTGCCTCAGCCTCTCAAGTAGCTGCGATTACAGACACCTGTCACCACACCTGGCTAATTTTTGTATTTTTAGTAGAAACTAGGTTTTGCAATGTTGGTCAGCCTGGTCTTGAACTCCTGACTTCAGGTGATCTGCCCATCTCGGCCTCCCAAAGTGCTAGGAGTACAGGCGTGAGCCATTGCTCCCAGCCTTAATGCATTTTTATCATTGTACTTACCATATTATATTGTAAATAAAATAATTAGTATAATGTTTATAAAAAAATACGTGATACAGGCTTGTTAATGCAAAAATAAATGAATTTACTAAATCAAATTTTAAAGCAATTATTTTAAAGTATCCATAGGAAATATTTGTACAATGTGAAATGAGGTTTTGTATTATGAATGGATTAGATGTGTTTATAATTAATATGTAAATGTAGAGTTTGCAGTTGGAAATGTTTACAGTGTGGCATTTCCTCAAGGATCTAAAAATAGAAACACCATTTGACCCAGCAATCCCATTACTGGGTGTATGCCCAAAGGATTATAAATAATTCTATTATAAAGACACATGCACACGTATGTTTATTTCGGCACTGTTCACAATAGCAAAGACTTGCAGCCAACCCACATGCCCACCACTGATAGACAGGATAAAGAAAATGTGGCACATATACACCAAGGTATGCTATGCAGCCATAAAAAGGGTGAGTTCATGTACTTTGCAGGGACATGGTTGAAGCTGGAAACCATCATTCTCAGCAAACTGACACAAGAACAGAAAACCAAACACCACATGTTCACATTCATAAGTGGGTGTTGAACAATGAGAACACATGGACACAGGGAGGGGAACATCACACACTGGGGCCTGTCGGGGGGTGGTGGGCCAGGGGATGGATAGCAGGGGATGGGGGGCTGGGGGAGGGATAGCGTTAGAAGAAGTACCTAATGTGGATGACCGGGTGATGGATGCAGCAAACCGCCATGGCACGTGTACACCTATGTAACAAACCTGCACGTTCTGCACGTGTACCCCAGAACTTAAAGTATAATGAGTAAATTTCAAAAACAGAAATAAAATGTAGTTGTCAACAGAAGAGCTATTTTTTTTTGAGGATCTAACTTACTGAATGGGTGGAGAAATAACTCATAAAATGTAAACCAAACTATACAAAATGCTTTATAAGTGTAATAGGTTTTATGAAAGAAAAGGAAATTGAATAATACAATGGAGAGTAACTGATTTGCAAGAAGGTATTTTGTTTCATATTATCAGGGGAAACTGCTTGGAAGTGGTGTCATTTTAACTGAAATTGAAAAATAAATAAGGGTCCACCTCATGGTTTTGCAGGAGGGAAGTGTATAGGAAGATAGAATGGCAGATAAAAGACCCTGAGATTGGAATGATTTAGTATTTTTATGTAATGCAAAAGAGCTAGTATGATTGAAAAGTAGATGAGATTGATGAGGGCTACATGTGATTAACCATATTAGACGTTTTTCATTTTGATTTTATTATGCTATCAAAAAGGGCAACGAGGAGGCATCACAAGTATTTCAACGGAGGAATGATGAAATCTAAACTATTTGTGAAAGCCATTATTGATGAGGTAAGACAGTTTTAGGAGGGTAGGGTGTGTTTTGCCGAAAAATGGAAGCAGGGCACCAATGAGAAAATTATTGTAGTCACCTATTCAAGCAATGAGAGAAACCTAGAGTGGTTGCCATGGAAATGAAAGAGTGGATGGATTTCATTACGTCTTTTTGAGATAATCTGAATAAGACTGCTGATAGGTTACATATGAGGGAGGAATACAGAAAGGAAGAGCATATGCTATATCCTCAATAATTTTCTTCATAATTAGATGGATGGGGTGAAATCTACTGATATAGGGATGAAAGGGGAGAGAGTAAATCCTGTTTTTTAAATATTAATTTTAGCATGCCTATCATCACTCAAATGGACACATCAGGTAAGCAAATGTTGCCATAATAGAATGTTAAAATGTAAAGTTTTGAAAGAGGCAAACATTCAGCAGATATCAAATATCGAACAAATTATAACACAGATCTTCTTGGGGATTCTAAAAGGAAAGTACTAGAGAATTATTTAGATTATTTGCTTTCACGAGGGATTTATATTATTGTATGGCTGGAAACTAAGAGTGTTGTTGAGGAAGATCCGTTTGAGGCTTACTATAGTTGTTGTAAGCCCCATTCTTGCTCAAAAGAGATTTAATGAAATTATTTGGCGAGCTCCACATATGATCCAGCAGTAAAACAAAACATCCTATACACTTCCAAAGAATCTTAAGCCTTCTTGGGAAATATATAGGATGAAAGACTGGCTGACTATCCACTTTGGTGGCAGAGCAGAGGGAGAAGTTGTGTCTTTGGGATCCACTTTCAATCCCATATATGTCTCAGAAACAGAATGCTTGAGTGGATCTTGTGGATTGGCTGCGGGCAATGTAGAAGTTAGGGAGTACCTATGCATGCAGACTTTTGCGGGGGTGACATGGGCATTAGGAGTAAAAGATGACTATGGAATGAATTGCTATGAGAAAGACATACCAACTTCAAGACTGGAAAGACTGGACCAAACATAAAGGTTGTGTGTGTGTGTGTGTGTGTGTGTGTGGCGCATGTGTGTGTGTGGCCACACACACATGCATGTGTTGGAGAAGGTGGAAGTTCTGCCCAACACTAATAAAATCCCCCATTAAGGAAACAGTGATATTTAAACAATTCTCAGACCCAGGCATGATAATAGCATTGTTGGACAATCTTAGTAAAGAAATTCCCTCCCCTTCCTGACCTCTGCCTCTTCCTTGTTTCCCTATAAACAACAGGGTGTTAAGGATAGAAATATAACGCAGTAAAGAACAGGATACACTGTCAATTAGTAAAAGATCTATCCTGCAGCAGGAGTTTGCTGAGACATAAGTCATTCAAGGGTTTTTTTTTTTCCTATTACATAAATACAAACTTTTTTATTGTTGAGATTGTTTCAGCGTTTTATGATGATCATAGAGCTTCCTGGTACCCAAGAATGAATGGAGGAATTCATATGGCCTCAGAACGCTTTCACATACTTGAAAGGAAAGCATAAGTACAAGAATGTGGATACAGATTGGAAGCCAAAAAGATGTAGTTGGCATTTGAAGCCATAAAAGTGGATGAGATAACTCATAGGGACTAAGCCTCAAACAGGCAAATGTGTGCTGCTGTTACCTCTGTGGTTCTGAGAAGCCACATGCTGTAGTTCAGAAAAGGATAAAATGATAAAGAATGATGTCATTTAGCACTATCTTTTTGAACTGCAGAAATGTCAGCTATCCAGCAAATGCCTAGATCTATAATATTTTTCTTTAAAATGAATTAAACTTTTTTAGAGAAAATAATTATTTCAATGGAAATGAAATAATTACTTGGCAATGAGTAAAGGAATCATCCACTATACTTAAAAATATATTAAGTTAATTTTACTTAAAATTTAGTGTATTTCTAGAACTAGAAAACCAGAAAACCAGAGACCACATTTTCTCACTTATAAATGGAAGCCAAATGATGAGAACACCTGGACACAGAGAGGGGAACGACACACACTGGGGCCTGCTGGAGAGTGGAGAGTGAGAGAAGGGAGAGGATCTGGAAAAATAACTAATGGGTACTAGGCTTAATTTCTGAGTGATGAAATCATCTGTAAAACATGCCCCCATGACACAAGTTGACCAATGTAACAAACCTGCACATGTACCCCTGAACTTAAAAGTTTTAAAAAAGTTAGTGTCATCCTAGCAAATATGTATCGAGGAAAGAGAAACCAGATGCTAAAGCTATGGGATACAAGAGGGCGGAAATGTAAATTTTTGACTCATACACATGTACTGTTGAATCCAGGCTTCAGCAATTTTAAAGTTATGAAACAAATGCTAACTGCAACACTCTTATAATGTAACACTCTATAATACCTGCTATCCTTCTCTCTTATCCTATGTCTGACATATTTACCACGAAATTTTAAGTACTTAACACACTTTCTAGCACACACTAAGTAATCATCTGTCAGCTGACAATGTTCCCTGTGATATTGCCACATGACATCACTTACTTTATATAATGGCAAAAATAATCACATATGGCAAAATATATCTGCCTTATGTTATTATTGTACAGGTATGTGAAGTGATTCAGGCAAAGTACTTGTGTAGTGTTTTTAAAAATATTAGTTTATTCCCCCTAATAATATTTGTAAAGAACGTATATTTTCAATTCATACTTTCTAAATATTGTATTGCTAATTAGATATAAGCATACTGATCTGAAAAACTCACCCTTTACTTAAATCTCAAATACAGCTGGTGTAGTACTTATAAAATGCTTACTTCAGTCATGCAGGCATATTAAGATTCTTTGCACTGTTATTTAAGTGATCGGTAAGCTTTGAAGACAGATTTCACTTCATTTAAAAGATTTCAGTCTCACAGGCTCTGATGCTCACCCCCCAGGGCATCCTCTCCCCATGGCTCATTGATTCATTACACTGTTGTTACAGTTCATTAAAAGAATGAGAGATGCTGATAATTTAGCAGATGCAATTCACTGGCCTCTGCATGGGTCACCTACCACTGTGAGTTTTGCCCTGTGAAACAGGACAGCATAATGTGGGAGAGGAAAGACAAAAAATGGTGCTGGCTTTAAGCCCTCATGTTTGGTTTAATACATCTTTTGTAAATGAAATCACAAAAACATTCCCCCCCAAATTTTAAATTTTGTTTGGGTTTTTCGGTAATATTTTTGACCATGACTGTTTTACAGCAAGAGATCGTCACTATGACCCAGTATAAGATTATTTTTCTGGTAACACTGATCTCTCTAAGAGTAGTAACAGTGGAATTTTGCTACCAAGAAAATATCTTATATAAATATAAAGTAAGTGATGTCACATGGCAATTACCATATAGAGAAAATTGTCAGCTGACAGGTGATTACTTAGTGTGTGCTAGGCAGTATGTTAAGTACCCAAAATTGACATAGGATGTGAGGGAAGGATAGTAGGTATTGTAGAGTGTTGCATTACTGGTCTTGCTACCACTTGATAAAGCGTAAATAAAGAGTTGCTAGGAGGATTCACATACTAAATACACAAGATTTTTCTGATTGGACTAGGAAGGTGAACTACTCTTTGGTGTAGTCTATGGAATCAAGGTGAGGGGGGAATGTCTCTCCTTATTCCTATTGGTCAGAGCTGGACCCATGGGAAGAAGATTTTCTTTTTATTCTGGGTTCCAACATCTGGCCCATTGGAGGACCTTACAATGTCAGGTTTGATAGTCTGTGGTGTACTGTTTCATCTAAATCCAGAACATGCGAGAAAAGCCTGAACCTGTGTAGCTCTTTGGCTAACTGTTTGATGATAGAAAAGGGGAGGGTGTGGTACCCTCAAGGTGTGTAATTTAACAGTTTTTCTGTGAAATAAGAGGAGAGCAGCACCTAGAGAATGAAGGTGACAGTCAAGGGAAAATCAGGTGATGTCTATAAGGATTGTTTCCAACAGAATGCCAGAAACTTTACGCAGACAGCAGTGTAAAATCTGTCAAAGAGTAATTAATCAGTTAATGTTTGCTAATCAGTGAGTGATTGAATAAATGAATTAGAGTCATGTACTAGACAATTGCTTTGTGAGGCATGAAAGATAGAAAAGTGGAGACAAAAATGACAAATAAAGACTAAATACATAATATATAATGCATTTTTCTATTAAAAATGCTCTATTTTCAGTTTGTTACAGAGCTACAATTTATATTGCTACAGCTTAATTTTGAAAAAAATAATTCTTTCTTAAATACCGAGGAGAACTATAGAGAATTCTAAACCAAAAAAAAGAAAAAATTCATTAACATGCAAAAATAAAAAGCAATCAATCATTGGCTAACTCAGCTGAAATAAAAGGCAAATCGAATATTTGCATAGTGTCCACTTTAATAAAGAAAGTTTACATAATTTATCTCTCCTCATTCTTTTTCATTCTTAGCTATCGAATTGGTCTTTTACAAACTATTTACATGAAGACAAAAGTGCTGACTGCATACTTTCAGAGTTCCAGTAACCATCAACTTCTCCTATCCATCAAACATGTAGGAAGAAAGTATAAAAGTATGTGATATTAAATTATTCTTGCCTTTGGTATCTTAATTAGCTAAGTCATTTTAGAAATGTGTACAGCTTCCCAAACAAGAAAAGCTTCTCAAAACATATTTTAAGGCTGTTTCATTATTGTGTTACCAGAAAGTGGGTCTGATCCAAACCCTAAGAGAGGGTTCTTGAATGTCATGTAAGAAATTTGAGGCAAGTCCATAAAGTAAAGTGAAAGCAAGTTTATTAGGAAAGGAAAGGAATAAAACAATGGCTACTCCATAGGCAGAGCAGCCTCAAGGGCTGCTGGTTGTCCATTTTTATTATTATTTTTTTTTAATGATATGCTAAACAAGAAGTGGATTATTCATGCCTCCCCTTTTTAGACCATATTGAGTAATTGCCTGACATTGCCATGGCATTTGCAATCTGTGATGGCGCTGGTGGGGAGTGGAGCAGTGAGGACAACCAGAGATCACTCTCATTGCCATCTTGGTTTTGGTGGGTTTTAGCCAGCCTCTTTACTGTAACCTGTTTTATCAGCAAGGTCTTTATGATCTGTGTCTTGTGCTGACCTCCTATCTCATGCTGTGGCTTAGAAATGCCTAACCATCTGGGAATGCAGCCCAGCAGGTCTCAGCCTCATTTTACCCAGCTCCTATTCAAGATGGAGTTGCTGTGGTTGAAATGCCTCTGACAATTGTATTCTGAGAATCTTTATTTTCAAAACTGTGTATAGCAGAGATTTTTATGTAGTCTGGCAGGATTATATGGACTATTTGTTGCATGGGTTCAATATACCATGTAACAAAAACTTTATTCTGGCACTGTCCAAATTAGAATTGTATTTCCCAGAAATATAGTACTTTATCATACTATAGTGGTCAGGAATTTTCTTTTATCTGGTTCACAAATTATGTGTTCCTTTTATGGAAATTTATATATCTGTATTAGGTATGTGTATATGTGTGTGTGTATATGAGTGTGCATGTGTGTGCGTGTGTGTGTGTGTGTGTGTATATATATATATATATCTCCAAGCATGTATTATACAATCTCAATGTTCTCATCAGGAAAATGGGTCAGATAGATAATAATCAGATCCTCAACTTACTATGGGATTGTGTCCCCAACTATTTAAAAATATTTTCAATTTACAATGGTTTTATACCGACATAATCCCATCTTAAGTTACTGAGTTGCTGAATGTGTATTCCTGTTGTACAATAAGAAATCCAAAGAAGCTGAACCATCATAATTCAGGGATCATCTGGCTAACTTGCTAGTCTTCCCCGTATGAAAATTCCTTCAACACAAAAATGATTGCATGATTTAATAAATCTGAATTTTTAATTACTTCCTATTTTACATAGAAAATGATTTAACCACTACAGGTATCAATTCTAAATCACCCAGGGTAGAATCCAGGGCATTCCATAATAATGCAGAGATTATAGGAAATATCGTTTCTGGTAGGTAGTATATGACTTGGGCACGAGGATGCAATGGCAGTTAGGGATGGGAAGAAACTTTTAATTCAAAAGTTATAAAAGCTTTTATCATAATGAAGACTTGTATTATCTAGAAAATGTAAAGTCCAGGCTGCTATAGAAACTGAAATTTCCCTTGCATTTGTATACCTTTCTTTTACACAGGAGATCTGTAGTTCTGTATCTAGATGTCACCAGGCTTTGCTAGTTTCACTTGCACATCTGTAAAACCTCTTAGGTCTCTAGTCCTTCAAGCACTGCCTGAGATCCATTGTTATACTTGTCACATTAAGAGTCTCATGATCAGATGTTACCTGTGCGTAGCTCTAATGCATAGTGTTAGAGTTGCTGATAACAAAAGTCCTGCGTTACCAAGTATGCAGTAAAAGAGTGACCCACAGGGCTTAGCATAACGTTTACTTTTTCCTCACTAGAAAAAAAATAGTTTATAATCTTGATGAAAGAAATATCACATGGAACAATCAGGTAATCTGACCACATTTATTGTGCTTTTCTTTTGAGCCTGTAGTTTCACCAACAGACTATTTCAAAATCAATTGCAATTTTACAAAATTTGGTTTTAATATATATTACTCCCCTGGCCCAAATTTTAATTTAAGTTTTCTAGTGAGTTATATACTTGAGGCCTTTGCAGGCTGCACTGGGTATTTAGAGCATAAGAATTCATGAGACAACCTCAGCATTCTCATTAGAAACAGCATGTCCCAAATCATTACTGTACCTGCAGGCTCCTTAGCTAACTGACAGAGAAATCTAATGCAGACCTAGTAATAAATTTTAGTTGTCTGTGCTGGTATATATACATTCTCAACGTTAAAACCCATATATTTTGATGAGAACAAATTATAACCCTTTTTCCAAAGTCACTTTTGTCTCTACTGAGCTTGAACCAGTAATCGTGTTGTGCAATCAGCACATCAAAACTAACGATGGTTTATGTGAGAGACACAAAAGCTTAAAATCAATCACCTAAGGGTTTTCTAATTGTTGCTACAAATCTACAGATCTATGTTCTATTTTAAAAAATACTTCCTAAACTGAAAGAAACAGAATCCTGGTGCAAAAATAATGTATACCGAATAATTTCATTTATATAAAGATCCAAAACAGACATGATGGATCTTAAATGTTAGAAGTCAGGTTACTAGTTAATTATATTTAGCAAGAAAAAATAAGTAATAATTGTGAGGAGGTAGAAAGGAGCTTATGAGATGATGATTACATTTCATTTCTTTACCAGAGTAAAGGTTACACATAGATGTTCATATTGCAGACTTAGGTTGTGTGCACTTTTCTGTCTGTATGTTATTAGCAATAAAAATGCTTTGAAAATTATAGTCTGTATGATAGTTTCATAAAGTTGAAATCAATTGGCAGAGGATTTCTTAACTGCTACCATTATGTCTCCATCTCAGTCTTCTCTCGGTATGAAGAAAAAAACAAAAATAAGATACGGCCTTGCTCATTTAGGGCAGAGAATGAGTTCATGAGAATATTAATAGTATATCTTTGTTCCAAGAGGATGATTTCTGCAAAATTGTTACTATTATCCATTTTATCTATACAATTCCAAAAGAAGTTAGTAAATGGAAAATTCTATGTAAGCTGTCAAAGAGATTGTTTTAAACTATCCTCTCCCATGTTCATTAGCAATTGAATATATGGCTTTAGAGTTCATGGGCTAGAATAAAAATATCAGCTTATTTATGATAGTTAAGACAATGAGAATGGATGAAACTGCCTAGGGAGAGAAAGCATAAAATGAGAAACAAATTTGTTCTGTAATACAGTTGTGAGAATACCAAGATTTGAAGAGCAGAGAGGGGAAGATGACACAGTAGAAACTGGTGAAGAGGAACAGTTATCTGAGTAGGTAAACCATAGCAATGTGTCACCAGGGTCCACTGATGGTAGATCCAAGCAGGACGGGAGATCAAAAGTCTAAAATGGGGCAAGTGCAGAGTCCACAGAAAAAGTTGCTGCCCTTAGCATGCGTAAAAGCTAAAAGGAAATGCATGTGAAAATGGAAACCCGGAATCCAGGTGTAAGAAATTTACTTTACTCAAAGTTATAACTTACTTAGTAGTTACTAAATGCTATACCCTCTAGTTATATTGTTTGGTATGATTTTACCTTGATACTAGGAGAATTCAATCACTGTTTTACTGAATACTGTACAAAAACATCATTCTTAGGGCAATTAAAATGATCTGTGAAGCTATTCACCCATCTACCATACAATCACTCCATGCTAGTTTATCTCCTATTAATCACGGAAAGTTTCTAGGAAACTTTTAATTTTATTCTGGTCTATGTTTTAGCATGATATTTGTAGAATATCTTTTATTTTTGTCATGTGTTGGTGTTTTTGTTAAGTAGATTTTGGCTATGATCAGTACTTGGTTTTATGCCTCACAAAACTAAAATATATATAAAAATTATGCAAATTAAATATTTTATCAAAGCATTTCAGAATAAACTTCTTTATTTATAAAGTTGTTTATAAAGTTGTATTACAATTGATTAAACAATAACAAGTAAATACAACTTAAAACACCAACAGGTAAAAACAGAGTTATAAGAATCTTGTAACAAGCAAACTTTCTAATGTTACATGCATTGATTTGATTAGTAATATTACGAAGATCAATTAATATAATAAGTAAGAGAGAAAGTCACATTTACAAAGGAGGCTCCTTAGTCCATATGCTTCAAAATGGAAACAGACAATATCTACAGGAGGAGTGTTTCAATGTTTCTAAACACACAAGATTTAATGTTTGTAAATGCTTATAGATTCTGATTTTATCTAAAATATTATTTTGAATGGTTATAATTTTGAAACTTCTTCTCCTTCTGGAGCTAAATCAATAGCCCTTTCTTCCCCCTATCTGTAATGTGTAGGCCCTTTATTTTCAAGGTTATGGGCAGAATTTTATTTGTATGAACGGAATTAGAAAGTTCAGGGCTTAAAGAAAAATCCACTTGTAAGAATTGAGAAATTGCAGAAGCTAATTCTAATATATGGTATAATTGATTTTTAAGAAAGGAATATAAAGCCTATCATGGTTTCTTTTGTATTAATTATGTCAGTTTGTACCTTAAAATTATTTAATATCTTCCTTTTACTAAGGTCGTTAGAATGTTAAACAGGTCTTCCATGGTTTATATTCTTAATGCTTTCAGCCTCATCTCTCATCAGGCCCTTTTGAACTCTATGCTTACACTGTACTCAACTATCTGCAGTTCTCCAATTGCCCCAGACCATTTCAAATCTCTATATATTTGCATATTTAAAGCCTCTATAAATATTAGCTTCTTCTAGTACCTGCAATGCTTTCGCTCCTTATCCACTTACTCATCAATCACTTTAAACCCATTCTTTAGAGCCCTTTCTGAAATCTCTCTCCTTAAACAAAATTGTCTCCACTCTCCATTGTGCCCCAAACATATACTGATGCAGATTTCAAACTCAGGGTCTTTTACGTCCCATCACATTTGCTTAAGTCTCCTGCACTTGTAGTATCTTGAGCACTTTGAAGACAAGGATCATGATTGATACATCTCAGTATCTTTAGCACCTATAGTGCTGAATACCATTAAACATATGTGTGGAATACAGAAGCTAGCAATAGACTTACTCAAATATGTCATATTAAGTGCTTTTTGACGAAGATACAAAAGCATTTCAATGGAGAGAGTATAGCCTATTCAACAAGTGGTGCTGGGGCAATTGGACTTATACAGGCAAACAAACCAAAAACAAAACAAAACAAAAAAACTACAGATGCTTAATGGAATCCTTGCAACATATATAAAATCAACTTTAAATGGATCATAGATTTACATAAAAATATAAATGCCATCAGGGAAACATCAATTAAAATTACAACAAAATGTCACTACACATTCATGAGAATGACTAAAATAATAATAATTTTAAAAGTAACAATACTACATACTGGCAAGAATGCCGAGAAACAGTATCACTCATTCATTGCTGATGGGAATGTAAAATTGTACAGACAGTCTGCAAAACTGTTGGGCAATTTCTCAAATAAATAAATACAAAACTACCATATGACTCAGAAAGTACTCTGGCATTTCCCCAGAGGGATGAAACTTATGTTTACAGGTTTTCATAGCAGCTTTATTCATAATAACCCAAACCTGGAAAAGCCCACTTGTCTTTCAATAGGTGAAAGTGTAAACAAACTGTAATACATACGTACTGTGGAATACACAAAGAAATAAAAAGAAATGAGCTATTGATATGTATAACAACTTGGATGACTACAGGGAATTATGCTGAGTGAAAAAAGCCAATCATACCATCGTGGTAGATAAAGGAACACATACATGTGATACAATTGTATAGACACACACACACACACACACACACACACACACACACACACACACACAATATGACAATTAAAACTGGGACAATCTGAATGAGATCAGGTGATATCATCAATGTCAATATCCTAGTTGTACTACAATTTTGAAAAAACTGGAAAAGGGTACCTGGGATCTTTCTGTGTTATTCTTATAATCATGTGTGAATCTACAATTATCTCAATAAAATATTTATTAAAAGTATTAGTTGAATAGCGTTCTTAGTTTTCTTCACACAAATATCCGGGGATTTAAGTATACTTGGCAGGAAGAATAGGGGAAAATATAGTTAGTACACCTCCTTGCAAGTGGAAAAATAGAGAAATTAACTTTTAGCTCTTCTAAATGGAGAAAGAATCCTGCTATCAAGAAATATCAAAGGACGATATAATAACATTCACACAACTTATCGGATTAACCAAAAAAGCATGTATGTGTATGTGGACAATATTTGGGAGAAGTATTGACAATTTTTTAAAACAATTAACCTGGTTATCTCATCAGATTTAGTAGATGGGTTCCTGAAAACATGAGTCGGGGGAAAAAGCTGCAATTTTTTTAAGTAAAAATGGAATATTAATTACAAAACTTTATTTGTAATTCATTTTACAATTAATACAATTCATAAGTGAATTGTAAGAGTTTTTGTGGTAATGAGAATGATTTGGAATGAATAATAACAGGTAAAAAATCTTTTTTAAAAACTGTAACAAGCACATTAAATTTCCTCCTACACGTTACAATTAAACCACAATATTAACATTGTCTAAGAAAGGTTACATGTAGCCTAACACGTAACTGAAGACATTTATGTCAAATTGTGAAAATACATTGTTTTACATATTCAAAGATTTCAAATGCATGTGTTCTACATCAGTGAATACATTTTTTGTCACAGGTACATGAGAATGTATCACTTAGAAAAAAATTGAAAAAATCATTATCTATGCTAATTGTTTCAGAAGAGGAATGTAATATATAAGTAGCTAGACCCTTGAATGTTATACCTTTTTAAAGAATAAAAGTTGTGATAAATTTGCATTGATTTTCACTGCAGACAAATACAACACAGAATTATCAACAGCAGCCTATGGGATACTAATACAGATGTGTAAGTGCCAGATATTTAAGGGCCTTTGTTTCTCTTCTGAAAGGATCCAGGTAGTTGTAGCCAACAGAGCTCTTTTTAATCAATATGATAATTCTTAAAATATACATGATAGAGATTTCATTTTATCATTAAAGTAACAAAAGAAGGGAACCTATAAGATTATTTTTAAATGTTTTTACTTATTTGTGCATAATTTTTATGTTAGAATTCCTCTTGTTATTTTATAAAGCATCACTGTTGCCCTAAAGTAAATCTCAGAGATGTGTATTCCACCATATTCTGCAAGAGGGAGAGCCTCCTGGTTTGAGGGCTCTAAAATTTTGACTGTAGTTTGAGTATAGAAATATGAAGCTTTCCTCACAAAAAGTATATTTTATATTTTTACTATAAAATGCATAACTATGATTAAAATAATAACATCAAAGGCCAGGAATGAAAGAGAAAAATCAAAGCAAAGCATGGGGGCTGAAGACCTAGAAATCGAAATCAGGATGCCAAAATCAGGAGTAGGCAATGGAAATCAGGACTTCAGATCTTTAAGAAAACAAGATCCAGCATATCCTACAAGTAGTAGGAAATCTACATGGCTTCTTTTTTCTTTTTCTCCCAGGAATCAATAAGCTGGTAGTGTCAATACAAAAGCGCCCACCCACCTGTTCAACCTACCCAATGTGCAGCCAGATACAAGGTACTTAAAGCCTAAAGACGGAAGTGGTAAGGATATTCAATTTGTTCTGAATCTGCTTTATGCTTTCCCCAATCTCAGGAACTACATATGTTATCTATCCAGGAGCCTGAAACTCCAAGACATTAATACAATATCAGTTCTGTTGTATATACTGAGGAGCCTAATACAGGAATGAAAGAGAAGGAAAAATAAATTTTCAAGAAAGCTGAGAAATGTACAAGTAACAAAATATCAGTGAAAATGTCACGAGAGGACGAACAAGCACAAAAGCCAAATCACCCAAAGATTTGTGCATAAGTATTTAAAATAATAGAACCATGTTCCAAACGTTTAAATACGTATACTTAAAATTTTCAAAGATGGCGTTTTACCTCGTTGCACTCCTGAGAGCAAGGTGGGTCACCAGCAGCTGTACTGGAGCCGCTGCGAAAATTCGTTAGGGTTCTCCCTCTTGTGGCGTCTGATCCGGAAATAGGGCCTCAATATGTGCCGCCAGTGTTCCTGTGTCAGTATGTGAAGGATATCAGTTTCATTACATTAGACTAAATGGTCTTCCTTCAAAGGAAGACCATTTTTCATCTACCATGAAAAACCATGCTAGTTCTTTGTACATAAAACAAACACTAAAAAAACAAAAAAAATTATCAAAGATGAAGAAAGAAGTAACACTCATAAAGTAATTAAAGGAACTACCGTGAACTGTGAATATAAAAAAATCTACAGTTAACGCTTGAACAGTGCAGGGGTTAGGGAGACTGACCCTTGTGGTTGAAAAATCCGTGTGTAACTTTTGACTCCCCCTAGGACTTAACTACTGATAAAAGAAAAGCTTCAGCTGAGTTACATTTAAAGGAGTTTAATTGCGCAACGAACGATTCCAATCTGGCAGCCCCCAGAATCACAGCAGATTTAGAGAGACTCCAACACAGCCACGTGGTGGAAAAAGATTTCTAAACAATAATAATAATAAAGGAAAACGATGAACAGCAATCGAAAGTGAGGTACAGAAATAACTGAATTGGTTACATCTTGGCGTTTGCCTTATCAGAACACGGTTCCAAGAGTTGGCTACATTTGGCCAAAACACAGTGACTGACACAGGTGTAAGCTGCGGAGTGGTTCCACCACCAGTTGTTATAGTTCACGAGGTACATAAAAACCATTAGGCCGAACTTAAATACAGAAGGAGGCAGCTTTAGCCCAACTTGTTAACACTAATAGCCTACTGTTGACCAGAAGGCTTACCCATAACGGAAACAGCTGATTAACAAATGTTTTGTATGTTACATGTATTATATACTGTATTCTTACAATAAAGCAAGCTAGAGAGAAGAAAATGTTATTTAAAAATCGTCAGAAAGAGAAAATATATTTACTACTCATTAAGTGGAAGTAGATTATGTAACAGTCTTCATCCTTTTTAAGCTGAGAGTAGACTAAGCGGGAGGAGGCAGAGGCAGGGTTGATACTGCTGCCTCCAGCGGCAGAGGTGAAAGAAAATCTCCATGTAAGTGAATTCGCACAATTCAAACCTGTGTTTTTCAAGGGCCAACTGAAATGCGAAAATATAGAAATAAAATGTATTTCCATGTGACTGTGGTGGAGTAGGAGGCAAAACTCCTCCTATAAGAATAATAGGCTGTGTGCGGTGGCTCATGCCTGTAATCCCAGCACTTTAGGAAGCCCAGGTGGGTGGATCACATGAGCTCAGGAGTTCCAAACCAGTCTGGCAAAACCCTGTCTCTACTAAAAATACAAAAATTAGCCGGACATGCTGGTGGGCGCCTGTGGTTCCAGCTTCTTGGGAGCGTGAGGCAGGAGAATCGTTTGAACCCAAGAGGCAGAGGTTGCAGCAGTGAGCTGAGATCGTGCCACTGCACTCTGGCCTGGGCAATAGAGTGAGACCCTGTCCAAGAAGAAAGAAAAAATAACAATAAAGTAAATAAGGTAACAGGGGCAAACAATGAACGGATGACCAGAAGTGAGGAATCACCCAAAGCAAAGAACAGAGCATTAGACAGCTGAATTTTATGAAATTGTATGTTTAGTAAGAAAGTCCAAATTACCCAGTTTAAGTATTCCATTTATTTTGTATAAGACTCATGAGGAATAGTGTTCAAGAGTCTATTCTTAACACAGTTGTTCATAATCTTTTTAAGCCTGATATTTTGCTCCTCTGATTAAAGCACTGCAGTTTTACCCCAGATAGAAAGCAAAGTTATAACATTTTACAATATCCGTAAGATTTAATAATCTCCCTTACCTTTTTGATTTAATCTTATACTTCTTTCAATATACTGATCAAGCTCAATCCACAATGGATTTCCTACTTCCGGATACTTTATCCCAACAAGCTACATAGCTTATTCATTCCTTGAAGTCTTCCCTCAAATGTCGTCCTTCTCCTAATTCCTTCAGTGACCACACTGCTTAAAGTGATAACTCACTCCTTTCCCATGTTCCACATTTCCAATCCTCTTCATCCTATGTGTTATTTTTTGGAAGCATGTATAAACTGTGGTGGGTTACATTATCCTTCAAATTTATTTAATTCACCCCGCCTCTATGTGAGGGTATGCTTTTCCACCCTTGACTTTGTGTGTGGTAATATGAGAATTATTTCAGAATAAACATGTATTTGGGGCCATGTGATGATGCCTTGGCTAACAGATGATGGTAACCGATGGAATTAAGCAGAAGCTTTAAATTTTTTTTGCACGTGGAGCTTGTCTTTAGCTGCTGTGCAATCCCCATCCTAAGAATATACACTGGAGAGCTTGTTGATTTCAGGAGTGTGGGAGACAGAGGAATGGATCTGGATGTGACTTGCAGATTGAAGCCAATCCCAGCTGAACATAATGCAAATCAGTTGTCCCTCAACTGACTCATGTACATAAACGAACTCAGGTGAATGTATCAGAACTGCTTTAGACTCGTAGACACATGAGAAGCAAAAGTTTCATATTGCTTGAGATTTGAGGATTAGGTATAATTATTGTGATGCCAGGTAACTTTACACCACATTTTACATATTACTATGTATTTTATGTACTATTGATCTCACTTACCAAGATACTTACAGCCTCCCGAGTAGCTGGGACTACAGGCACATGCCACCACGCCTGGCTAATTTTTTTTTTTTTTTTGGTAGTTTTAGTAGAGACAGGGTTTCACCGTGTTAGCCAGGATGGTTACCATCTCCTGACCTTAGATCTGCCAGCCTTGGCCTCCCAAAGTGCTGGGATTACAAGTGTGAGCCACTGCACCTGGCATTATTTGTTGTTTTCGTTTGTTTTTTTCTTTTTCTTTCTTTTTGTCTTTCCCTCCCTCCCTTCCTTCCTTCTTTCCTTCCTTTCTTCCTCCTTTTCTCTCTTCCTCTCTCCTCCTCTGTCTCTTTCTTTCTCTCTCTCTCTCCTCTCTCTCTCTCTCCTTTTCTTTTCTTTTCTGTTTTGAAATAGTGTCTATGTTGCCCAGGCTGGCCTTGAGCTCCTGAGCTCAAGCAATCCTCCTACCTCAGTCTTCTGAGTAGCCAGGACTACAGGTATGCTAGTGTACCTGATTTTGTTTTAAGGGGTTGGTTAATGGGCACAAAAACAAAATAAGGTCTAGTGTTTAGTAGCACAAAAGGGTGACTATAATTAACTTTTTTTTGAATATTTCTAAATAACTTGAAGAGTGAAATTGTAATGTTTCTAACACAAAGAAATGATAAATGTTTAAGGTGATGGATATCCCAGTTACTCTAATTTGATTATCACACATTGTATGCTTACATCAAAATATCACATGTATTCCATAAATATGTGCAAATATTATGTATCCATAAAAATTAACAATTTCTTAAATTTGTTAAATGTATTAAAGATTATTTGAATCTATGTATCCACAGTCATATTAAATTATTCTAATGAGCATTTAATATAAAAAATAGATTATACTTTTAAATTTTACCAATAAGCCATTTGAAATCTAAATCTAAAATTTATAATTGTATTAGACATTAGGATATTTAGGTACACACACACACACACACACACACACACATATATATATATATAAAATAAAATGTTTCCAAAATAAATACCAAAAACTAAAAATAATCTAGATAATTTTAAATTTATCTTAAATAAATTTTTAATGTAGAGATTTTCAGCAATTTTTATCTAACATAGTCCCAAAGATATGTTGTTTTTGAGGTTAATGAAATGTTAGTGTTCTAATAATGTTTATATTCTGTTTATTGCTTGTATGTAAGGATATAATATTTTTTCTATTTTGACTTTGTATGTGGTGAAATTACATTTAATTAATTCAAATAAACAGTCCATAATTGTATTAAATTTGGGGGGCAAAATTGTTTTATATCTTTATTTCTAATTCTTTATCTTATTTTTTCCTAGCATTATTCCGTCTACAGTCTTCAGTATAATGTCAAACAAGAGACTATTATTTTCAGGCATCATTTTCTCTTTTCAGATATTAATGAGGTTTCGGTAATTCAGCATTAAGCCCAGTGTTTGCTGTAAATTCTTTGTAGATACTTTTTATCATGTTAAGTTTGATCTTTTATAATTCTAATTGGCTAAGGGCTTAAAATGAATTATTAAACTTTATCAAATGCTTTCTCTGTCTCTTCATGTGGTCATATATATTTCTTTAAAATGTAGCAGTGTGCTAGGTCTTTTTTTAAATCATCTTTATTAAGGTATAATTTACATATAATAAAATACACCCATTTTAAGTATGCATTTGATGCCTTTTGGACAAATGTATACACCTATTTTACCACCACAAAATTAATGTATACAGTATTTCCATCAGCCCAAAAATGTTCTTCTGAATCCCTTGCCATATGATGAATAAAACAAGCCAGTTGCCAAGGAACAGATTTATTATGAACTCATTCATTTGAAATTCAAAATCAAAACATAACCAAGTATCAGGAAAAACTTATTTAATGGTTGCCTGGATCAGTGTAGAGAAATTGACTGTTACAATATTTTTAATGATGATTTCAATTTAGAAAATATCCCCAACTACCCAATGCTAAAAAAGCACAGCAAATAAAGTTTGATTATGTTTTTAATGAATAACTTTCATGTTTGTATTATACATATAATGTGAATATAGTTAAATGAATTATTGGGTACCTGAGTTTTGTTTCAAGCACTTGTACTAGGCCCTCTATGACAGTATCACTCTTACTTAACAAAATAATTATACAAGATTGATGGTATGATTTTCCCAATAATGCATGTAATGTAGCTGAAGGTCTTTTAAATATCTTCCGTTAGATTACCCATCTGGTAAGTTGCAAGACAGTGAGTTGAACTCAAGTCTGTCTTACACACAAGCTGTTTATTATAGTTTTACATGTTCACAGTAAAGTCATTTGTATTAGTTTTTTCTCATGCTGCTAATGAAGACATATCCAAGGTAATTTATAAAGGAAAGAGGTTTAATGGACTCACAGTTCCACATGGCCAGGGAAGTCTCACAATCGTGGTGGAAGATGAAGGAAGAGCAAAGGGACTTCTTACATGGTGAAGGGTAAGAGAGCATGTGCAGGGGAAACCATCAGCTTTGATGAGCCTTATTCACTATCCCAAGAATAGCATGGGAAAAACCTGTCCCCATAATTCAATTAGCTCCCACTGGGCCACTCCCACGACATGTGGGAATTATGGAAGCTATAATTCAAGATGAGATTTGGGTGGAGACACAGCCAAATCATAATATTCTGCACCTGGCCCCTCTAAAATCTCATGTCCTCACATTTCAAAACCAATCATCGTTTCCCAATAGTCCCCAAAGTCTTAACTCATTTCAGCATTAACTCAAAATCTAGAGTCCAAAGTCTCATCTGTTACGATGCAAATTCCCCTATGAGCCTGTGAAATCAAAAGCAAGTTAGTTATTTCCTAGATGCAATGGGGGTACAGGCATTGGGTAAATACAGCCATTCCACATGGGAGAAATTGGCCAAAACAAAGGAGTTATAGCCCCCATGCCAGTCTGAAATCCAGTGGGGCAATCAAATCTTAAAGCTCCAAAATGATCTCCGTTGATTCCATGTCTCACATCCATTGTGTGCTGATTCAAGAGGTGGGCTCCCATAGTCTAGGGAAGCTCCACCCCTGTGGTTTGCAGGGTACATTGCCCTTACTGGCTGCTTTCACAGGCTGGTATTGAGCATTTACAGCTTTTCCAGGTGCACTCTGCAAGCTGTCAATAGATCTACCATTCTGGGTTCTGGAAGACGTTGGTCATATGCTCACAGCTCCACTGGGCAGTGCCCCAGTGGGAGCTCAGTGTGCAGTCTCTGACCCCACATTTTTCTTCTGCACTGCCATAGCAGAGGTTCTCCATGAGGACTCTGCTCCTGCAGCAGACTTTTGCCTGGATGTCCAGGCATTTCCTTACACCCTCTGAAATCTAGGTGGAGATTCCCAAATCTCAATTATTGACTTCTGTGCACCCACGGGTTTAATATCACATGCAAGCTACCAAGGCAAGAGGCTTGCACCCTCTATATCCACGGCCCAAGATGTACCTTGACCCCTTTTTGCCATGGCTGGAGTGGCTGAGATGCAGGGCACCAAGTCCCTAGGCTGCACACAGCAAGGGGGCTCTGGGCCCAGAAAACCAGTTTTACCTCTTAGGTGTCCAGACCCATGATAGGAGAGGCCTGCAACGATCTCTGAGGTACCCTGCAGACATGTTCCCCATTGTCTTGGTGATTAACATTTGGCTCCTTGTTGCTTATGCAAATTTCTGTAGCTGGCTTGAATTTCTCCCTAGAAAATGGTTTTTTTCTTTTCTATTGCATTGTTAGGCTGCAAATTTTCCAAACTTTTACCCTCTGCTTCCTCTTGAATTATTTTTCACCTAGAAATTTCTTCCCCAGATACCCTAAGTCACCTCTCTCAAGTTCAGAGTTCCATAGATCTCTAGGGCAGGGTCAAAATGCTGCCAGTCTCCTTGCATAGCAAGAGTGATGTCTACTCCAGTTCCCAATAAGGTCCTCATTTCTGTCTGAGACCACCTCAGCCTGGACTTTATTGTTCATATTACTATCAGCATTTTGGTCAAAGCCATTCAATAAGTCTCTAGGAAGTTCAGACTTTCCTACGTCTTCCTGTTCTCTGAGCCCTCCGAGTCTCTAGGAAGTTCCAAACTTTCCCACATTTTCCTGTCTTGTTCTGAGACCTCCAAACTGTTCCAACCTCTGCCTGTTACCCAGTTCCAAAGTTGATTCCACATTTTTGAGTATCTTTACAGCAGCACTCCACTACCTGGTACCAATTTACTATATTAGTTCGTTTTCATGCTGCTAATAAAAGACACACCTGAGACTCGGTAATTCCTAAAGGAAAGAGGTTTAATGGGCTCACAATGGCTTTGGAAGCCTCGAAATCATGGTGGAACATGAAGGAAGAGCAAAGGGACTTCTTACATGGCAATCGGCAAAAGAGTTTTTGCAGGGGAACTCCCCCTTAATAAAACTATCAGATCTTGGGAGACTTATTCACTATTCTCGAGAACAGCATGGAAAAAACTTGCCCCCATGATTCAATTACCTCCCACTAGGTCCCTCCCTCAACATGTGGGGATTATGGGAGCTACAATTCAAGATGAGATTTGGGTGGGGACACAGCCAAACCACATCACATACAAAGGTATATATTATCTCTCAATAGCATCTCTCAGCATTTCTCTTTGAGTGGGGTCCAATTTGTCTAGGAATATATTCTGATTAGATAATTCCATTGAGTTTCTAGAGTGGGCATCTAAGAACATGCTAAATTACAAGAGAAATGTTGTGTGAATTCATGTCTGTGCATGCATGATAAAGAATGGGAGAAAAATAGAGAGTAAAAAAGAAGGAAGGAGGACCAGAACACTAGAGGAAATAGAAAGATGGTAAGAAGAAAGTATTTATGCCATTCTGAGGAATGGTATAGGACTAGACCCAGATTTGGACAGGGATCTGTGAGCTGGCAGCAAGGGCATGGCCAGACTAACAGACTATGTCTGTCTGGCTTATTTCTTTCTGCCTTCTCATAGCAGTAACTAGTTAATAACTTGATCTAGTGAACAATGCCTGTACAGAAGGAAATTATAGCTATTAGTGTAGAAACTCTTCTAACCTGACCCAGACAAGTGGCTCAAGGCAGGCACCTGGGAAAGGTCCTTGGCCATACTGATAACTCAAAGCATATGCCTGACTTAGCAACTGAATTCATTGGAATTTAATTATTCAACGTGATTGTATACTGACAGCAAACTCATTATTGGAAGGATTGATTGTTATTATGCAAACGTTTCCATTATTCATTTATTGAAAACTTGGGCATACTTCCCAGCCTAGAATTGCATCTTCCACTTCTTTTCACTTCATTACTTTTTAGTTGAATATGTTTAACTTTCCAAGGTGGTTATTTTGACTCATGTCATACTTTAACATAATTAAGCCACTAAAATTTAATCAGAAAACTGATTTTTTTTCAAATAAAAAAAGCAACACTATGAGATAAAATACAGGATAGTTCTGTCAGTTCTTCTCTGACAACTCAGCTCAGTCATTTGCTTGTTGGTTCAAAGACTTTTACATAAACTGGGTTGGTATCTTATTTCTTAAGGCAGACTCAAAAAGCAATAATTTGGTATAATAGATTAGCTGTTAAAATGGGACCCATAGGCCTTAATATAAACATTTGTTGAGTAAATGAACAGGTGATTAAAATTACTGTAGGTTGCCTTATTTATCTAGTGTTTTAAGCTTGAGATGGCATTGACCTTATTACTCATTTTCTTAAAACAATAGTCCTTGCCTGCAAGCAAACATCAATAAATACTTTCAAACAAAAATCCAGTAAACTCGCACAAACATTTCATATCAGTTTACATTTTCATGAATATATGCAGGAAAATTTTCTTTACATTGGCGCACAAGTAATTGCGGTTTTTGCCATTTTTTAAGGCAAAACCAGCAATATTTTTGCACCAACCTATAATAAACTTCTTATTTAAGCATCATTCATTCCAAATAGTAAGTTCACGATGCAAGTTTCAGGCAGGTATTTTAGTTCAAAAGTAAGATGTCTTCAAATAACATTAAAAAAGATTACTTCTGCACTATTCCATATACAGATCAGGATCTGTTTTTTGCAAACCTGTGGTTCAGGATATTTGGGAAGATTGAAATTGTTGGAGTTTGACGAACACTTTAGATTCAAGGATTATTAAATCTTTATCTTACCTCTACTCCGTATTATCATTTCTGAGGAATCACCACTTCCTGGACAAGCCTGAATGGTGACTTTGGAACTTGATTCTAAACATATTTCAGATTTCAATATTTCAATGGCATTAGAAACCATTGTGATAAAGTAGTTTATGCCTTTTACATGTTTACTGTTTTTTGTTTTGTTTTGTTTTGAGACAGAGTCTCACTGTCACCAGGCTGAAGTAAAGTGGCACAATCTTGGCTCACTGCAACCTCTGCCTCCTGGGTTCAAGCAATTCTTCTGCTTCAGCCTCCCGAGTATCTGGAACTACCGGCGTGCGCCACCACGCCCAGCTAATTTTTGTGTTTTTAGTAGAGATGAGGTTTCACCATGTTGGCCAGGATGGTCTCGATCTCTTGACCTCATGATCTGCCCACCTTGGCCTCCCACAGTGCTGGGATTACAGGCGTGAGCCACCGTGCCCAGCCTACATGTTTGCTTTTTATGAAGAGTAATGAGGGCATTGTTTTTTCCAATCAGGATAGGAGAAACAAAATCAATAAACAAACGCCATATATAGTTGCGGAGGTACAAGCCTCAAACTCCTTTCATTCTTTGAGATCCTTTTGTGTTTATCTTAGAGAAACTTACAAACTGTGAATGTTATTTAAGCTACATCCATAAAACTAGTTTGGATTCTGGCATATATAAAACAGATAGCTTCTCAGAATATTTCTTTCTTTTTCCAATATTGCTACTAAGCCTGATAGAGATTAAACATTAATAATAAGACATATCGCAATCTGAATGATGAAAGTTAACATGTAGTTACCAGATTTGTAGAAAGCTACTGCAGGGACTTCAGCCTATAAGATGGACTATACAAAGGTAAACACACACTGGTGGCAAGAGAAATACAGCCTAAAGAGAGACAGAGAAAAAAGGGCAGATGCAATAACTGAAAATAGCTTCTGCAAAAATGACAAAAAATATGAAGCCACAAATACCAGGGGAAAAAATGAAAAAAAAAATCCCCATTTAATTACATAAAAGTAAAATTACTGAAAATTAAACAGTGTATCTTAAAAAAATGATCATATAAAACAGACAAACCTATAGAGACACATAATAGATTAGGATATTCCTAAAAACAAAGAAGGTAGGCTTTGGGGAATGGAGAAGGACTGCAAGTGGATATAGGAATTTCCTTTCTAGGACATAAAAATCTTTCAAAATTACATGCGGTAATATTCACACAATACTTGGAAAATCCTAAATCATTGTATTAAATAAAATGTTGAATTGTGGGTATGGTATGGGAATTGTATCTCAATAAGAACTCTTAAAAATTGTAACAGAAGTAGGAGAAGCTTAATTCATGATGACCATGGGGTTTGTTATTATAAACATATTGACATACACATGTGTACACACACACACACATACCACACACACACATACACACATACCTTCTTTCTGTATTTCTTTTTTACTTTTTGAAACAGAGTCTCACTCTATTGCCCAGACTAGAATGCAGTGGCGATCTCATCTCAGCTCACTGCAACCTTGGTCTCCTGGGTTCAAGGGATTCATCTGTCTCAGCCTCCCAAGTAGCTGGCACTACAGGGATGAACCACCTCTCCAGGCTAATTTTTGTATTTTTAGTAGAGACAAGGTTTCTCTATGTGGGCCAGGCTGTTCTCAAACTCCTGACCTCAGGTGATCTGTGCACCTTGGCCTCCCAATGTGCTGGGATTGTAGGCATGAGCCACCATGCCCGGCCTGCTATTTGTTTTTTAATGGTTAAATTTTGTAAAATACACACATGTTAAAACAGTTGCCAGGTTCACAGCTATCACAACTATATTTGCAGGCATTTCCATTTGACATATTACTGTTATCTTGAAAGCCTCCATATTGCCTGTTAGGGTTTACATATGCCAAAAGTGATTTGCTTAAAAACAAAGGTCCTGGAGCAGCAGTGATAACAGCATCTTATATTGCTAACAATGATATAGATCTCTGATACTAAAGCAAGAGGATGAAGACAATTCACGGGAAATAAAGGAAGACATTACGTATTCCCATATCAATACACAATGAGATGAGATAAGAATGGGTTGGAGGAAATATTAGAGGGAATAAAGGAAGGGAAGAAAGAAATAAAACCAAACACAGACAGAAGAAAGTCAACTTTTACTGGCATGGCACTAATGTGTCACTATGTGGTAGCAGTGTCAAGGATAGGTGAAACACTTCCAACACCTACATTAAAAGGCCCTGCTAAGCAAGTTGAAATGTAAAACTACAAAGTCCTCAGAGTATTGTCAGGATGTTTATGGTGCATTAGCACCACATTGTTTAGCACAGGTGTTCCAGTAATTGTGGAATACTGGGAAAATGCACAGCGTTCCATTCATCTTCGTCATATCCCAAGGTGATACACCAGTAGCAATTTAGCACCTGCTAGAGCAATTTGGCATCTGTGGTATTTACCGAAGTGTTTGGTCTTAAAGGTTGAAAGTGTTATTTTGTACTTCCATACGTGCTGGGGAAATTATCAAGCACTTGGCAATACCAAATGCATTGTAAAACTCTCTTAGCAAAAGTTGTAAAAGCAAACTTAATGAAACATAGTGAATAAAAATTTTATAAAAGCGGCAGATTAGATTATTTTTATACCCCTACTCTCCATCAAAAGAGCATTTCTCTGACCACCAGGGAAAATAATTATGGTACTTGCTTAACAATATAACTTAAATGTTTACAAAGAAAGAAACGACATGGAGTATAATTGTGCTAATATTTTCTGCAATGGACTTTCTGTGTTGCTGACTGTGCAGGGCATTAAATATATTAGGATAAATAGTTCTTTCTCTTCTACATTTCAAACTGGTTTTGAAATATGAGCAAGTTAGCAATTGCCAAGAAAAGATAACCAAGTATTTCTCATCTAAAAAAAAAAATGATGGAGATAGATAGTAGATAAAGCTAGCTAGCTTGCTACATAGATAGATATCAATTAAATGTCTTTGTCTTAAAATCTTAGCTAATATGGGAGCAATGCACATAAGACGCATTGAGATGCAAACTAGAAATGAAAGGTTCCATATTTTTTCACAAACTATTTAACAAAAGATGACTGTGATGGTTAATACTGAGTGTCAACTTGACTGGATTGAGGGATACAAAATATTGATCATGGGTGTGTCTGTGTGGGTGCTGCCAAAATAGATTAACATTTGGGTCAGTGGGTTGGTGAAGGCAGATCCATCCTTAATATGATGGGTACAATCCAATCAACTTCCAGCTAATATAAAGCAGGCAGACAAAGGTGAAAAGAAGAGACAGGCCTAGTCTCCCAGCCTACATTTTCTCCTGTGCTGGATGCTTCCTGCCCTCGAACATTGGACCCCAGTTCTTACATTTTGGGACTCAGACTGGCCTCAGCTTGCAACCAGCCTATTTTGGGATCTTGTGATCCTGTAAATTAATACTTAATAAACTCCCCTTTATATATATTTATATGTATATACTTACAACATAATACTTAATAAACTCCCTTTTATATCTGTATCTATTTATCTAACTATATATATATATATATGTGTGTGTGTGTGTGTGTGTGTGTGTGTAACCCTACTACAATGACTAATATTTGGCCTAGAGAGTCTTAGATTTAAAATATCTTCTACAGATATAGATGTGAAAATTTAAGAATAGAAAATAGAGAAAAAATTAGAAAAATTATTCTAAGGGAAGAATTAGAGAAAAATGAAATATTAGAAAACACTAGTAAGAGAAATAAAAATGTGAATCGGGCATATTTTAGATCCAGCAGTTCCTGGTAACTTTTTAATAAAAAGATAGTAATGTATTTATATGTTTTTCTCTACCTTAAAACAACAATATTACCTCATTTTTATATTTTTACAGATTTAGGAAATACAAGCACAATTTTGTCATATGGATATACTGGGTATAAGTGAAGTCTAGACTTGTAGTTTAACATTAAACAGTGTACATTGTACCTATTAAGTAATTTCTCATCCTCCCACTCTTCTACCTTTTGGGGTTTCCAATGTTCATTATTCCACATAATGTATACACATTATTTAGTTTCCACTTGTAAGTGCTATATTTGACTTTCTGTTTTTGAGTTATATTACATAAGATAATAGCTGCCAGTTACATCCATGTTGCTGAAAAATATGATATTATTATTATTATTATTTGTCTTTATTGCATTTTAGGTTTTGGGGTACATGTGAGGAACATGCAAAATTGTTGCATAGGTACACACATGGCAGTGTGATTTGCTGCCTTCCTCCCCATCACCTATATCTGGCATTTCTCCCCATGCTATCTCTGCCCAACTCCCCACCCGCTGCTGTCGCTCCCCTATTTCCCCCCAACAGAGATATTATTTTTATGGCTCACTAGTATTTTATATATATGTGTGTATATATATACATATTAAAATATGTATATGTATTATGTGGATAATATATATATAATATATATAATATTTTCTTTATCCAATCATCTATTGATGGACACTTAGGTTGATTTCATATTTTTGTTACTGTGAATAATGCTGTGATAAATATACAAACCCAAGTATCTTTTTGATATAATAATTTCTTTTCTTTCAGTTAGATATCCAGTAGTAAGGTTGCTGCATCAAATGCTGGTTCTACTTTTAGTTCTTTGAGAAATCTCCATACTGTTTTTCATAAGGTTTATATTAATTTACAATCCCACCAACAGTGTATAAGTTTTCCCATTTCTCGGCATTCTTGCCAATATCTGTCATTTTTTAAATTTTTTGAGTAATAACAATGTTGTCAGATGTAAGGTTGTATCTCTGTGCATATAATTTGCATCTCTCTGATGATTAGTGATGTTGACCATTTTTTCATATGCCTGTTTGCCTTGTGCATGCCATTTGTATGTCTTCTTTTGAAAAATCTCTCTCCATGTCTTATGCTAGTTTTTATTGGGGTTGTTTTACTCTTGTTGAGTTTTGTTTGCATTCCTTGTAGATTTTCAATATTAGGACTTTATCAGATGCATAGCTTGCAAATATTTTCTCCCGTTCTATAGGTTGTCTATTCATTCTGTTACAACACAATATTTTGGAGCAAGTTATGTGCCAAATTCATGACTTGTCTAGCAATTACCCCTTCTCCCCACAAAAGAATTGAAGAACACTATCAAGGAAAAATACCATCCAGATTGTGCTCAAGATTAAGATATGATTGTTTGATAAATATTTGTAAAACAAGCATGTTTCTTGAAAATTAAATAGATGTTGAAGGTATAAATAGGTACATTTGTTTTTCTCAGAGGTACAGGCAAATGCACTGAAACTTTTTTTAAAACTGAATACACCAAACAATATATTCAGTAAATATTAAGCAAAATATGTCAGAAATACAAAGAATTCTTGATTTTAAAATACTTACATTGGAACACGTCAATTTACTTTGGATAAAAAGGAAATTTAATCTCAATCAGACATCTACATCTGTATCTACACCTGCATCTGTCTACCTAGCTATCTAAACAACTTACATCTCCCTGTATGAGAGAATACATAGTCTTTATCATGCCCATGGAAAATTTATTTAGAATTTTCAAAGTATATCTAAGAAAAATATAAACGTATTTAATAAAGATATACATTCAGACAGCAATCTCTGATTTTAATGTTATTCCTGTTTAATCTTTTGATCAAAGTGTAAACCAAAACCCAAAACTTTATACTACTGGGAAAGTAATGAGAAAGAACTAATTCTGTTGGGCATAGTAAAAGCTATCCTCAGAGGAAAATGGATAGCTATAGCTTTAGATTATATGATAAACATTCCCAATTTCTATGAGCTTTATAAAATTTTTGTATATTTGAGTAGATAGCAAGACGCATCAACAGAAGACCAAAATGAGCTACTAAAACTTGACAGGTAATCAATCACAAAACAAAGTGATTATCTTAAAGGATAAAGACAATGTGAATCACAATCATCAGACACAGGTTTCAGTCAATTTAGGAAGTTTATTTTGCCAAAGTTAAGGACGTGTGCCCATGACAGCCTCAGGAGGTTTTGATGACATATGCCCAAGGTAGCCGGGGTCACAGCTAAGTTTTACACATTTTAAGGAGACATGAGACATCAATTAATATATGTAAGATAAACATTGATTTGGTCCGGAAAGGCAGGACAACTCTAGCAAAGGCGAACAACTAGAAGTTGGGAGGGGACTGTCCGGTCATTGGTAGATAAAAAAGCAGTTATATTCTTTTGAGTTTCCGATTAGCCTTTCTACAGGAGGCAATCAGATATGTTGCTGTCTCAGTGAGCAGAGAGATGATTTTGAATAGAATAGAAAGCAGGTTAAAGGGGCCAATTTATACAAAAGACAAACCACTTCTAAATATAGCTACATTTAGTGAGAGAGAGAAAAATTTCTCAGCAATCTAGAAACAAAACCAGTGATGTACTAGAGCTAGCCCAAAAGAGCTGATTGTTGAATTGTTAGCTATTTCAATTAATAATACAATGAAAGCTTTGTATAGCTACAGTGGGAGTATTTACACCACAAAACTCATAAATGCCACAAAGCAGCATCTCCTTTTTACTGGTTGTTTAACAACTGGTTGTTAAATATTCACATCACTCAGTAAGAGGGAACACACTCAACCCAATAAAAGGCATCTATGAAAATCTGCAGTCATCATCCTAAGAAATTATCAAACGCTGATCTTTCAAAATTGGGAAAAAAACGTATACTCAAGACAGTTTGGTGTTGATATAAATATAGACTTATAGATAACAGAACAAAACAGTTACTTCAAAATGATTACTAACAAAATCACTGAATTCATCTGAAAGAAAATAAAGTTTTTAAGCAGTGGTGTTGAAACAAATGGATGTCCGTATGTTACAAAAACGAATACAATGAAACACAATGCTCATCTTACTCTGAAAACAAAAGGTAACTTGGTTATAGCACACTCAATATTGGTCCAAAGTGACAGAAGGTAGACCTGTGGTATCCTGTTTTTAGGGGCAGAAGGGGATTTACTGTAAAGGGATATGAGGAACATTTTTGTGCTAATTGCAAATTTTTGTAATTTGGATAGTAAGTTGGTTACATGACGCTTACTGTGAGTGTACTTCATTGTATTTAATTTAGACCCTTACTAAAATTGATTTTTAAAATCATCAAGGAAGACTTTTTCTTCTGGTAATGATTAAATAATTTGTGGTAGACTAAACTTTCCTCTAAATAACTAGAAATCCATACACAAAAAAGCACATTTCATGATTTCATCCTTTCAATCCTCTAGAAAAAGACAAAATTATAGTGACAGAGAACAGATCAGAGATTGCCTCGTGTCAAGGATATTAGTAAAGAAATTGCCTAAGAAGGAGTGCAAGGAAACAAGACAAACATATGACTTAAAAAAAAAAAAAACTGAAATGTTGACCATGAGTTTGTCATGGCTTTTATTATTTTGATCTATGTTCCTTTTATTCCTAGTTTGTTGAATGTTTTGTTTCTCATATGAAAGTATACTGGATTTTTTTCAAAGCTTTTTCTGCATGTATCAAGATAATAATATGACTTTAGCTTTTAATTTTATGTGATGAATCACATTTATTGATTTGCATATGTTTAATCATCTTTGCATCCCTAGAATGAAACCCACTTGATTGTGGTATATTAACTTTCTAATGTGCAGTTGGATTCAATTGACTAGTATTTTGTTGAGGATTTTTGCAACTCTGTTCATCAGGAATATTGGTCTGTAGTTCTTTTTTAATTTTGTCCTCATCTGGCTTTGGTATCAGGGTTATACTGCCTTTATAGAATGAGTAAGGAAGTATTCTCTCCTTTTTTGGGGGAAGAGTTTCAGGATAATTGATACCAGTTCTATTACTGATTCGATCTTACCACTTAGAAATACAATTGATATTATTTCCTAGTTCAATCTTAGGAGGTTACATGGAATTTGTTAATTTCATCTAGGAAATAACACATTTCCAGGAATTTGTTAATTTCATCTAGGTTCTCTAGCTTGTATAATTGTTCATTGTAGTTTCTGATATCTTTTGTATTTCTATGGTATGAGTTGTAATGTTTCCGCTTTCATGTCTAATTATGTTTATTTGGATATTCTCTCTTTTTGGTTACTCTAGCCAGTGGTCTATCAATTTCATATATCTTTTCAAAAAACCAACTTTTCATTTCATTGATTCTTTGTATTTGATGTGTTCATCTTCAATGCAAATACACTAGGAATCAATATCCAAGATAACTACAAGTTCTTCATATATTTTAAAAATTAAGAATATAATTCTAAGAAGCCTATGGGCTAATTATTTTAACTAAATATCACATACCAAACTTTTTAATTCAGCTAAAATAGCACAGAAAAGAAAATATGTAGCTTAATATGCATTTATTATAAAAATACTTAAAATTAACAGGCTAAGGATGTAACTCAGGAAGTTACAAAAAGAATGAAATGATACAACAAAATAAATTAAAATGTATAAAATAGGAATATGAGAAGAAGCTCCTAAAAAACCACAAAGACTTGATATGGTCAAAAGATTTTTTTACAATTCTAGTAAAATATATAAATATCTGGAAAGCTGGATAGAAAAAAATAAAGTGTAACAAATGTGTGCTGTAAAATATGGGACATTAATTCAGATTCTGAAGACATTAAACTATTTTTGGAGTATTGTGAACAATGTTTTGTTTATATATTCAGAATATAAATAAAATAAATAAATTTTTAGAAAAAATATATTTAAAATTTGAAGGAGCCATAGAGATTTGAAAATACCATAACAATAAAGAAATGATTATTAAACAAATATTTTCATAAACAAAAGTATAGGCTCAGATGACTTCACTAGCAAGTTCTATCAAAATTTTAAACTTTTACAAACTATTCTAGAGAATTAATTAAAAGGAAGCTTGGCCATTATCATCATTCCTATTTGATATTTTAATGATTCTAGACAGTAGATTCAGATTAGAGAAAGAAAAAGCCAGTAAGGAGAGTGCAAGAAATAAAAATTCCAAGACAATAATTAAATGTAATTGTAAAATAACCACTAAAGTAGTATCAATTCAAATCTAAAATATATAAAAAATAAACATCATGTGTAGAATTGATTTATAGCTAGAACATCATATTTAAACCTAAGAAAATAAGTCAATGCAAGTCACCATTTTCATAGCGTAAAATGAAAATTATACGCTGGGGTGCAGTGGCTCTTGTCTATAATCCCAGCACTTTGGGGGCCAAGGTGTAGAGGTGTGTGAATCATGAGGTCAGGATTTCGAGACCAGCTGGGCCAACAAGGTGAAACACTGTCTTTACTAAAAATACAAAAAATTACTGGGTATAGTGGCGGACACCTGTAATCCCAGCTACTAGGGAAGCTGAGGCAGGAGAATCGATCAAACCCAGGAGGTGGTGTTGGGAATACTCTGAACTCCTCTGTGATGACTGAGCAACCCCAAGCCTCTGGAAGAATTGGCAAAACCCAAGCTGTCTGAAATAAGAAGAAATTGTTGTTGATTTTAAGCTGTAAATTCTCTTAGAACTTAGGTTCCCTGAAATGAGTTATTTGCTTTGTCATGTTTATTACTTGCTGTATTGATTATGTTTGAGAAAATGAAGGATAAGGCGAAATGCTGAGATGTAACTTGTAATTTTGGTTCTGCTGAGATGTAACTTGTAACTTTGGTTCTGCTGAGCTGCACCTTGTAACTTTGGCTCTACTGATCTGTTCTGGTAGAAACAGGAACTCTATGAAAGGGACTAACCACATAGCTTGACTGCTAGAGAGAGATGACACCGCATAATAGGCTTCTCATTGCAGAGAGCATACAAGTGGACGTGTAATAGAGAGGCTTATTACCCAGATTCCTTTCCCAGGAATGGCATATTGATTAGGGCCCTGGAAAGGGAATGCGACCCTTATGGAGAGCCTATAAACAGACGCATGAGGGGCGCCTGTCTCTGTGGTTGAGATAAGGATGTAAAAGTCTTTCTTCTCCCACTGCTCCTCCAGGCCTGCATGGAGGCCCCCTCCTCTTGCAGTTTTTGTGGTCAGGCTGGTTGTCTTGTGTCAGATCCTGTTTCCCCCTCTAGCTGTGAGCCCAATATGTTTTTGCTGATAATCATGTTTATGTTTAACCTATATTCTTGCTAAGATGTATGATTTCTATGCTGACACACAGGAAGTTATCTTTACATTGTTATCCTTTTATAATACCACGTTGTGATTTTTGCACATCACTTTTTGCAAATGTATTCTTTTCGTATAATTATCACTGAAACGTTGCGTAACCTTGCTCCCCCTACTCTATTGAAAGAGCACAATAAAAAACTGAGGTTTTCAGGGGAATGTCAAACATCCACAAAGCAGCACTATGTGGTGTCTCCCTTGGGCCCAGCTTTAAGGAAAACTTTTTCCTTGTCTCTCTTTTCACTGAACACTCGATAACTTTGAGAGATCTAAAACCGATGTTGATGTATTGGGAGCTGCTCTCACCAATAAGGTGGAGGTTGCAGTGAGCTGAGATTGTGCCACTGTACTCCAGCCCAGGGGAACAGAGTGAGACATCGAGAAAGAAGAAAGAAAGGAAGAAAGAAAGAAAGAAGAAAGAAAAAGAAAGAAGAAAGAAAGAAGGAAAGAAAGAAAGAAAGGAACGAAGGAAGAAAGAAAGAAAGAAGAAAGAAAAGAATGAAAGAAAGAAAGAAAGAAAGGAAGGAGGGAAGGAAGGGAGGGAGGGAGGGGAGGTAGGGAAAGAAGAAAGAAGAAAGAAAAAGAAAGAAAAGAAAGAAGAAGGAAGGAAGGAAAGAAAGGGGGAGGGGAAGGAAGGAAGGGAGGGAGGGGAGGAAGGGATGGAAGGAAGGAAGGAACGAAGGAAGAAAGAAAGAAGAAAGAAAGAAGAAAGAAAGAAAAGAATGAAGAAAGAGGAAAGAAAGAAAGGAAGGAAGGAGGGAAGGAAGGAGGGAGGGAGGAAGGGAAAGAAGAAAGAAAGAAGAGAAGAAAAAGAAAGAAGAAGGAAGGAAGGAAAGAAAAGGGGAGGGGAGGGAAGGAAGGAAGGGAGGGAGGGAGAGATGGGAGGAAGGAAGGAAGGAAGGAAGGAAGGGAAAGAAGAAGGAAAGAAGGAAAGAGAAAGAAAAGAAAAATGTAAGTAAAATTTTGAGATCTGAATAGATGCAAAAGGAGTAGTTTCTGTAATATAAAACATTCATAATTTAAAAAGTAAAGTCTTGTAGATAAGGAATTAATATAGCAAACATCATGTTTCTCTGTTCATTATCTTCCTTGCTATTTATTTTCTATTAATCCTTTTGATTAATTTATAAACTTTAAAGTTTGTTTTGTACACAATCATGGTACTACAGTTAAAAAGAAAACATGGATGTGCTTGTTTTTATCTGGCATTTGTTTCTAAAAAAATTTATAAAATTTTAACAATGGAAAGTTTGGAAGATTAGCATAATGAATTCAGATATATTCACTGCATTCGATTGCAACATTGTAAGTATAAAGTTTGAATAACAATATGCTTTGTATTTTTATTTTATGCTGTGATGAAATGAGGCATGACCATTACCATCATTCCTATTTAATATTTTAATCATCATAGGAAGTAAATTAAGATCAGCAAAAGGAAAAAATCTCAAGTTAAGCATTGAAAAGAAAAAGGCAAAGCTGTAATTTTTCCGAGATGATATGACTAAATAAAAGGATTTCTCAGAATCCTGATTCAATTACAATATTAGTTTAGTAAAATTGCTATGTGTATTATCAATATAAAAATAGTCTTATTTCTTCAGACAGCACAGGAAGCATGATGCTTGCATCTGCTTGTGGTGATGTAACAGAATTTCAGGGAGTGGGAGAGGCTAGCTCCCCCAAGAGGATGTTCTTCCAAGTTCTTAGTCTCTCACTCTCCCAGGAATGGGAGGGAGGACCCTGCCAGGCGCAGTGCACTCATAAAGTAAATATTGGACCCCAAAGAGTTTTGCAGAAAATCATTTATTTAGGGAGAGAAAGAGAAAAGGAGAGAGAAAAAGATGAGAGAGAGATGCTTCCGAGAGATTGTGGAAGTGGATCCAGATATGGAGTCTGAGGAGGTGTGGAAAAAGGGGACTTTTAACCTGGGAAGAATTCCCTCCCTCTTCAGGTCTTCTGAGTCTATGAAAGGTTTTCCTTTAAACTTCTGCTGGAGTGATTGATCTTTGATTTTCACCGTGCACGCCAAAGTTTAAACAAAGACCTTTAAGTTCCCAAATGGAGGGAGGGAGTATGGCGCTGGGAAGTTCTTGCCCTTGAAACTACACCCCGTTGTGGACCCAGGAAGAGACTGCATTCCCTCAAGTGAGGACTTCAGACAGCTTACAGTCATGGTGTAAGCTGACGGGGAATCAGGCATCTCATAAGTTGAGAGTGAGTGCCAGAATAAACCATTTTTAAACTTACCATTTACAATTTTATATGTCTATATATAACATATACACATATATATAATTATGTATAACATAATACTAGATAAAATACATAATAAAATCTAAGTTACATTTTAATCACAACAGAAAATCATAAACATCTATATTTTTCATGATTTTCTTCATGTTTACATAACAAACAAAATCACAAATACAGAGTGATTTTGACATGGTTAATATTACAAGGTGAAATTATATACAGCCTTCTATATATTTTAAATATCTGCAACAATATCTCATGAAAAACACAAATTATTCTATGGCAACTTGAATAAATATAAAATATTATTTTTTTGTATCTCCATTTCCAAACAAGTGGCTACATCATAATTTAATGATCTCTTATATAGAAGAGTATTTTCTAACATATAAATTTTTTATTATTAAAAAATGCTACAAAAACATCCTCACCTCTATATCCTATATATGTCTGTGTGTGTATGTATAAATATTTTATCAGTAATATTATGTTTAATAATAAAAAGCAAGTCATCTCAACACTAATATATGTAAATATATTTTTGCATATATTTATATGAACACAAAATATGTGTGTAAAAATACAAACAGGCTATCAAAAGCTGGTTACAAGAAGGATCTAAGTTTGTAAGTCATTCAGATAGGGAACAAATTAACTTTTACATGCATTTATATATGCTTATCTATGCATATAGCAATAAATAAAACATATATAGTAATATCTGTATATGTAGGCCATCCTGTATATTACCATACTTAATGTGGGGCCACAAAAATAACCATAAAAACTTGTCATGTAAAGGATCTTGAAATCAATGAGAAAAATTATAATTGCTTCATGGTCTTAAAAGTTATTTTCCAAGACATCGAAAACACTTATTGTCAATTATAAATGTATATGAAAATTAAAAAGGAGTACAACTGACATTTATTTTATACAATGTAAATTAAAACATTGGAAACATTTATGAATTGATTTATTTCCTTATTAAAACTGATTAAAAATAGTTTGAAGAGTTCTTGCTTTCCTCTCATTGTTCAACTTGTGATAAGAAGTGAGTATCTTTATATGCTTTGGTGAATTATGGTATTCATTTGCACTTTAGATCAACTTCCAACATGTTATTCTGTGCACTTTAAATGTAATTAAATACCTCCAAGAATGATTCTAATGTGAAGTTTTCTGTTAATATGACTTCCTCTGTAACTTCTGTATTATTTTCCACATTTGCACTTTCTCATTTATGTTTCACTAGATTTATTTAGCAACATATCCAGAGTATCTTAAACTATGATACTGTCAATATTTCCATGATCTCCTATTTAATCAATTAACTCCATTTATGTTCAATTCCAATTTCACTTCTGTGTTATCACTTTTTGTATTATTGCTCTACTTGTATCTTTGTTGGCTAATATCCTGTTTTGAGTAACTTTTTGTAAAATGTCATGTGGCTTTATTACTGAATGCAAAGAGGCAGTTTGACGATGTGGTTGCTATTGGTGTGTGAACTGAATAAAATGGCACAGTAACCAATAACTGACAAGACTCGAAAGAGGTAACATGATTTTTCCATTTGCACAGAGGTGGGTTTTGGTCTCTCTCTAGTTGGCCCTGCTGCTGCCAGCTGAAACTGCATTCCTGATTGCATGGAAAGAAGAACCTTGGAAATCTGACATCTGTATCCAGACAGCAACATAATGATTCTGTAGCAGAGTTAGAAATAAGAATGGCTCTGCACCCACTCTCACCATGTAAGACACCTGCTCCCCCATCATCTTTCACCATTGACTATCTGTCTGAAGTCCTCACCACAAGCATATACAAGCACCATGCCTTTTGTGCTATCTGAAGAATTGATCAAGACCTAAATGTCTCAACAGCAACTGTTTAGTCTGGTTATAAGAAAGTGGGTAAATTTTATCCTAAAAAAATGTAGAAATTATTGAGTTTAGAGAGTGTATGGAGAGTTGATGCTGAAGCTAAAGTTAAAGAGAGAAGAATTTGAGAACACTGCACAGATTACTTAAAGGTTAAGGCTAGCTCCCACCCTCAAATGGCTTCTGGAAAAGGCAGCATGGCTGTGAATTCCAGGAAATTATCAAAGAGCTACAAGCCTGGGTACTTTCCTAGCTACCGACCATTACTCTTAGTCGTCATCTACTACTGAACCATATCCCACACGATAACACCAAAAATTATCCTCCTAAAATATACACCTGTGAAACCAAGTGCAAAAATTCACCCACACATAAAGATCCTCTAAAGAGCCCTGGCCCCTTGAAAGCATCCAGAAATGAAGATAAGTGACTAAACTTATAATATCGTTAAAGGAACATCAACCCTCCTAGATGAGACAAAATTAGTGCAAGAACTCTGGTAATTCAAACAGCCAGTGTATTCTCTTACATCCAGAAAAGTTCACTTGCCCCCTAACACTGGTTCTTAAGGAATCTGAAATGACAGAAAACATAGATATAGAATTCACAACTTTAATAGTGAAGAGGTTCATCTATATTCAGAAGAAGAATAAAACGCATCCAAGGAATCTAGCAGGACAATTTAATAGTTGAAAGACAAAATAGCCATTCTAAGGAAAAAAAAAAAAAACACACAGAATTTCTAAAGCTGAAAAAAATCACTATAAGATCTTATAATACAATCAGAAGTATTAACAGCAGAGTAGACCAAGCAGATGAAATAATCACAGAACCTGAAGACCATATCTTCAAATCAACCCAGAAAGGCAAAAACAAAAAAAAAATTTTTTAAATGAATGAAACCTCTGAGAAATATGGGATTATGTATAGAGACCAAATCTATGACTTACTGACCTTTCTAAGAAAGAAGAAAAGAACTTGGAAAATGTATTTGATGACATAGTCCATAAAAAATTTCCTGATTTCACTAGAGAGTTTCACACGCAATTCCAATAAATATAGAGAACCCTGCCTAGGTACTATAAAAGATGACCATGCCCAAGACACATAGTTAACAGATTCATGGAAGTCAATGCAAAAGGAAAAATCTCAAAGGTAGCTAGAGAAAAGTGTCAAGTCAGATACAGAGGGAAGCCCATAAGGATAGCAGCAGATCTATCAGTAGAAACTTAAATGCCAGCAGAGATTGGGGGGCTATTTTCAGTATTCTTAAAGAAAGGAAATTCCAATGAATAATTTCATATTCCACCAAACTAAGCTTCACAAGTGAAGGAAAAATGAAATCTATCTCAGACACGCAAATGCTGAGGGAATTCGTTTCAAGTAGACCAGTCTTACAAGAGGTCCCGAAAGAATGCTAAACATAGAATTGAAAGAATGACACTTGCTATGACAAAAACACTCTTAAGCACATAGTCCGTAGGCACTGTAAAACAACTACACAATCAAATCCTCCTAACAACCAGCTAACAACATGATGAAAGTATCAAAAGCTCTCATATCAATACTAATCCTGAATGTAAATGGGCTGAATGGCTGGATTCAGTTTGCTAGTATTTTGTAGAGGATTTTTGCAACTGAGTTCATCAGGGATATTGACCCGAAGTTTACTTTTTTGTTGTGTCTCTGCCAGATTTTGGTGTTAAGCTGATGCTGGTGTCATAGAATGAGTTAGGGAGGAGCTCTCCTGGATGTTTTTGAATAGTTTCAGTAAGATGGGGACCAGTTCTTTGTACATCTGGTAGAATTTGGATGTGAATCCATCTGATCCAGAGCATTTTTTCTTTCTTGGTAGGTTTGTTATTACTGACTCAACTTCAGAGCTAGATATTGATCTATTCAAAGTTTGAATATCTTCCCAATTTCGTCATGCAGAGTTATGTGTTTCCAGGAATTTATGCCTTTCCTTTTGATATTCTAAATTGTGTGCATAGAGTTGCTCATATTATTGTTTGAAGATCTTTTGTTTCCTTGCGATCTGTTTAATGTCATCTTTTTCTGTTTGTGATTGTACTTCTTTGAATCTTCTCTTTTTTTCCTTTGTTAATCTAGCTAGCGGTCTATCAATAGTTTGTTTTTTCAAATAATCAGACTCGATTTCATTGATCTTTTTAATAATTTTTTGCATCTCAATTTCTTTCATTTCTTCTTTAATTTTAATTGTTTTTTCTCCTGCTAGTTTTGAAGTTGGTCTTTCTTTTTATTCCCTAGTTCCTTTAGGTACAAAATTATATTGATAACTTCAAAATTTTCTAACTTCTTGATGGTGTTTAGAACTATCTAGCAGCACATGGAAAAGTTAATACACTGTGATCAAGTAGGCTTTATTTCTGGGTGGCAAAGTGGTTCATCATATACAAATCAGGAAATGTTATTTACCAGATAAACAGAATTAAAAGCAAAAACCACAATTATCTCAATAGACTTAGAAAAATATTTTGATAAAATTCAACATTCCTTTATGATAAAAAGCGTCAAGAAAGTAGGCATAAAAAAACCCCTCAAAATAATAAGAGGCATCGATGACAAACCCACAGTCATCATCACAAGAAACAGCCAAAAGCTGGAACCATTCCCCTTGAGGACTAGAAGAAGACAGGTATGCCCACTCTCACCACCCCTATTCAAAATAGTATTGGAAGTTCCAGCCAGAGCAATCAGGCAAGAAAAACAAGTAAAAGGCACCAAAATAGGAAAAATAAAAAGAAGTCAAACTATCTCTCTTTGTTGATGATATGATTCTATAGATAGAAAACCCTAAAGAATATAAAAAAGGCTACTAGAACTGGTAAACAATTTTAGAAAGGTTTCAGAATACAAAATCAACGTTCAAGTGTCCGTAGCATTTCTATACAATAATAACATCTAAGCTGAGAGTCAAATCAAGAACACAATTCCATTTACAATAGCTATGAAAAATAAAGATACGCTTAGGAAGACAGCTAAGAAGGTGAAATGTCTCTACAAAGAGAACTACAGAGCACTGCTGAAATAAATCAGAGATGATACAAATAGATGAGAAAACATTCTATGCTTATGGATTGGAAGAATCAATATAATTAAAATGGCCATCCTGCCAAAGCAATTTACAGATTCTATAGAACTGCCAATGTCATTCACTATTTCTGTCTAACACTATTTCTATCAAACTACCAATGCCATTCTTCACAGAATTAGAAAAATAATCTAACATTCATATAGAACCAAAAAAGATCCCAAATAGACAAAATAATCCTAAGCAAACAAACAAACAAACAAAAAACAAACTTGGTGATGTCCCCTACCTGACTTCAAACTCTGCAAGAAGACGACAGTAATGAAAACAGCATGACACTGGTAAAAAAAACCAGACAAATAGACCAATGGAATAGAACAGAAACTCAGAAAAAAAGCTGCACGCCTACAACCATCTAATCTTTAACAAGGCTGACAAAAACAAGCAAAAGGGAAAAGGCTCTCTATTCAATAAATGGTGCTGGAATAATTGACTAGCCATATGCAGAAGATTGAAGCTGGACCCACACCTTTTACTATACACAAAAATTAACTCAAGTTGGATTAAAGATGTAAATGTGAAGCCTCAATCTATAAAAAGTCCTAGAAGAAAAATTGGGAAATATCTGTCTCAACATCAGCATTAGAAAATAATTCTTAGCTAAACCCCCAAAAGCAATTGCATCAAAAAATATAAATTGACAAGTGTAACCTAATTAAGTTAACTGATCTCTGCACAGCAAAAAGAGACTGTCAATAGAGTAAACAAAATGGGAGAAGTATTTGCAAACTATGCATCTGACATAGGTCTAACATTTAGAATCTATAAAGAACTTTGTAAAAACAAATAACTCTATGATAACATTGGCAAAAGACATGAATAGGCACTTCTTGAAAGGACATTCAAGCAGTAAACAATCATATGAAGAAGTGCTCATCATCCTTAATCATCAAAGAAATGCAAATAAAAACTACAATGAGATACCATCTTACATCAGTTAGAATGACTATTAATAAAAAGTCAGTGATAACAAGGCTAGGCATGGTGGAACATGCCTGTAATCCTAGTATTTTGGGAGGCTGAGGGATGTGGATCACTTGAGGCCAGGAGTTTGAGACCAGCCTGGCCAACATGATGAAACCCCATGTCTACCAAAAATACAAAGCTTAGCTGGGTGTGGTGGCACACACCTGTAACCCCAGTTACTCAGGAGGCTGAGGCAAGAGAATTCCTTGAACCCAGGAAGTGGAAGTTTCAGTGAGCTGAGATGATACCACTACACTTCAGCCTGGATGATAGAGTAGGATGCTGAAAAAAAAAATCAATGACAATAGGTGCTGGTGAGGCTGCAGAGAAAAGAAAACACTTATGCACCGTTAGTGGGAATGTAAATTAGTTCAGCCACTATGGAAAGCAGTTTGGAGATTTCCCAGAGAATTTAAAACAGAGCTGTGATTCGACCCAGCAATCCCATTACTAAATATATATTCAAAGGAAAATATATTATTATACCAAAAAGACACAGATACTTGTATGTTCATTCGCAGTAGCAAAGACATGGAATCAATCTAGGTGGCCATCTGTGGTGGACTGCATAAAGAAAATGTGGTACATATATACCATGGGTTACTATGCAGCCATTAAAAAGAATGAATTAATGTCCTTTGTAGCAATATAAATGAAGCTGGAGACCATAATCCTAAGTGAATTAATTCAGGAAAAGAAAACAAAATACCGCATGTTCTCACTTATAAGTAGGAACTAAACACTGAGTACACATAGACATAAGCATGGGACAACAGACACTGTGAACTACTAGAGTGGACAGGGAGGGTGGTGTGGGTTTAAAAACTACCTACTTGGTACTGTGTTCACTACCTATGTGCAGCATACTCATGTGAGAAATCTGCACTTGTATCCCCTGTATTTAAAATAGAAGATGAAATTTCTTAAAAAAGAAGTACCATGATTTTTTATTGATCATGGTGAACATCTGTCATTTACATGATTATTTCTAGTGTTAGAAGAGTAAGCAGTGAAGCTTATACTTATAATGCACAGTTTATATACCATGATGTCTAAACTTGACTTATCCAAGCCATGCCAAGAGGACAACTTGTCTATTTAGGAGTATTTATAAAGGTATGAATAAATTCCATTGTTTTGTTTGTTACAACAAGCATACGTTTATCTTTTTTATTTGGAAAATTTCAAATTAATTAATATGTAACAAAAATGTGGCATATTATTTGCATATGTAAGAGATACTGAGTATGTTGCCCATATCATGTCATAATTCACTTTCATCTATTCATAGTGCTGATTACAAACCCCTGGCACTCTCTGCCCAAGTATTTATTTTCTTCCTTGCTGTGGGTACACTAAAACAGAGCAGTTAATCTGAAAGGGCAGGAATGCTAAATCTTTGGATGTAGCCTCAACCAATGTTGGAAGAAAAGTTGTCATATACACACAGACTTCTTGCTCTTCATTTGTCCTAACTCCAGGGCATGCTCTTTACTGTCTCTCAAATTACTGGAGTGGGATTTCCTTCTGCTTTTCTGGTGGTAATTTGGTTAGTAATCACAATTTAGTGACTTCCTTGCCGGCCATGTCTCATGTGTCCGTAATCTACCAATGATTTGTGAAAATAAGTATATAACTTTCATTCTTATCATTGTTGAGGATGTCTTTCTGGAGAAATGCAACATAAAGAAATAAAAACAAAAGAAATTAATTCTGACTCAGGGAAAACATAAAACATACTAAAAAATCATACCAAATATCAAAAAAAGTATAATGATTAAAAATTGGTTTTGTAAAAGACATTTGTAAGTGCATTTGTTCTTTGTTAAGGATCTCGGATCACGAGGTCAAGAGATCGAGACCATCCTGGCCAACATGGTGAAACCCCATCTCTACTAAAAATACAAAAAAATTAGCTGGACGTGGAGGCGAGTGCCTGTAGTCCCAGCTACTCGGGAGGCTGAGGCAGGAGAATTGCTTGAACCCAGGAGGCAGAGGTTGCAGTGAGCTGAGGTCACGCCACTACACTCCAGCCTGGTGCCTGGTGACAGAATGAGACTCTGTCTAAAAAAAAAAAAAAAAAGAATCTCACACACAGGAATCTGTTCTCCAAGGTGTAGGGAGTAGAGCATTATCACTCTAAAAGAAGTAAGTTCATTACTATAAAAGTTCTTCAGTTAGAAATTGACAAGTACAGGAAATTCTGTGAAAATAGGTGAATATTTAAAACTTCAGAAAAGGTAAAAACAAGGAAGATTCAGGGATCTCAGTAAAAAGGCAAGTTTATACTTTTGTCCTAGAATATCCTCTAGGAGTATTGTGAATAAGTTATAACATGAGAATATAAGTTATTTCAATTCATATGTAGTAATGAGCAAAACCTTTGATATTTGTCTCTGAATTAGGATATCATCATCTATGATTTTTATTTTTATTCATTTTTAATGAATTATGGATGGGGAAAACACTGTCAATGCAGTTTGAGCACTTGAATGTATTATTCTGTTTCTCGTGAGCAATCTTCAGTAATTCTGTATCACAGAATTCAAAACAAGCATGGAATTAAAGTGCTTCCATGAAAAACACCCTGAATTTGGTGTGTTGTTTCTTTGATTGCAGATACATGTTGACTATCACTATCCACAGAAATGTGCAATTTAATCATAGATTTCACTGTGTGAAAAAGAACTAAAACTGAGTAATGGAGCAGAATGCATTTCCAAAAGATTATGTAGGTTTAAAATGTTCTTGAAAGAAATCAGGTTGCAACTTTTAAAACCTACAACCTCATGTTTCTTTATTATGAAATTGGAAGGAATGCTGACAATTAAAAACTAACTTTAGGATGTGCTTTATTCAATGAAGAATAGCATAGAATGTAGGGGAAAACACAATCTATTATTGGTTAGCAATGGCAATTAGAACGGAGAGACAGGTGTAACTGAAATACTGAAATAAACATATGTATATATTATATTTAATTTTCTTTTAAGAAAGAAAAAGAAAGGGAGAAAGAGAGAAAGAAAGAAAAAAAGAGAATAAAAGAAAGGGAAAAAGAAGAAGAAAAGAGGGAGAGAGAACGGGAATCTTGCTCTATTGCCCAGGCTAGAATACAGTCTAAAAATGGGTATTAAAAAGCTCTTTATACTAATAATTGTGTTATACAATGGAGACAGGAAGGAATAAGGGAGGAAAATAACAAACAAACAGCCAACCAATATTTCATTTAAACCTATGAAATGCCATGTAATTGCTGGGGGAGTGATTTACTCCCAACCATGTGGTCACTTTTAGAATAAATGTGATGTGTTACTGAAAAAAAAAAAAATGTCTGTTTTGTGGATTTGGAGTAGAGAGTTCTGTAAATGTTTATTAAGTTTACTTGTTCGAGGTCTAAGTTCAAGTCCCGGATATCCTTGTTAACCTTCTGTCTCATTGATCTATCCACTATTGACAAGGTAGTGTTAAAGTCTCCCACTATTATTGTGTGGGAGACCAAGTCTCTTTGTAAGTCACCAAGAACTTGCCCTGTGTATCTGGGTGCTCCTATATTGGGTGTGCATAGACTTAGGATCGTTAGCTCTTCACGTTACATTGATCCCTCTACCACTATACAATGTCCTTCTTATCTCTTTTGGTTTCTATTAATTTAAAGTCTATTTTATCAGAGAGGAGAATTGCAACTCCTGCTTTTTTTTTTCTCTCCATTTGGTTGGCAAATCTTCCTCCATCCCTTTGTTTTGAGTGTCTGTATATCCTTGCATGTGAGATGGGTCTGGATGCAGCTTACCGATGGGTTTTTTAGAATGGCTGATACTGGTTGTTCCTTTCTGTATATAGTGCTTCTTTCAGAAGCTCTTGTAAAGCAGGCCTGGTGGTAATGAAATCTCTGAGTACTTGCTTGTTGGTAAAAAAATTTTATTTTTCCTTCACTTATGAAACTTAGTTTGGCTGGATATGAAATTCTGGGTTGAAAGTTCTTTTCTTTAAGGATGTGAATATTGGCCCCCACTCTCTTCTGGCTTGTAGGGTTTCTGCTGAGAGATCAGCTGTGAGTCTGATAGGCTTCCCCTTGTGGGTAACCTGACCTTTCTCTCTGGCTGCCCTTAGTATTTTCTCCTTCGTTTCAACCCTGAATCTAATGATTATGTGCCTTGGGGTTGCTCTTTTTGAGGAATATCTTTGTGGTGTTCTCTGTATTACCTGGAGTTGAGTATTGTCTTGCCTTGCTAGGTTAGGAAAGTTTTCCTGGATAATATCCTGAAAAATATTTTCCAGCTTGGATTCATTCTCTTCGTCACATTCAGGTACACCTATCAAACGTAGATTAGGTCTTTTCACATAGTCCCGTATTTCTTGGAGACTTTGCTCATTCCTTTTTACCCTTTTTTCTCTAATCTTGTCTTCTCGTTTTATTTCATTAAGTTGGTCTTCGACCTCTGAAATCCTTTCTTCTGCTTGATCAATTCGACTGTTTAGACTTCTGCATACTTCACGAAGTTCTTGTATTGTGTTTTTCAGCTCCATTAATTCACTTATATTCCTTTCTAAATTGTCCATTCTCATGAACATTTCTTGAAACCTTTTTTCAAGGTTCTTAGTTTCCTTGCATTGGGCTAGAACGTGTTCTTTTAGCTCATAGAAGTTTCTCATCATCCACCTTCTGAAGCCTGATTCCATTGTTTCCTCACATTCATTCTCAATCAGGCCTTGTTCAATTGGTGATGAGGCACTGCAATCCTCTGTAGGAGGAAAGGCATTCTGATTTCGGGTGTTTTCAGACTTTTTGCACTGGTTTCTTCCCATCTTTTTGGATTTATCCACCTGTTGTCTGTGTAAATGCTGACTTTCAGATTAGGTCTCTGAGTGGACGTCCAGCTTGTTGGTGGTAAAGTTTTTTCTGTTTCTTAATTTTCCTTTGGCGGACGCCCCCTCCCCCCACAGAGCTGGACCTTCCCAGGTTCAGCTGTACTTGCTGTGAAACTCTCAATCTTCAGCAGTTCCAACTGCTGTTTTTTTGTGTGTGTGTAGTGGGGGGACCAGCCTTCCCCTGCGGCGACCCACTACGCCGGCTGAAACAGCAGCGTTGAGATTCGTTGTGTTTTTCTGCCCGGGAATCTCCAGTCTGGTTCCCCGGCTTCGGTCGCCTTTTCAATCAGTTGTATGGGAGACTCTGCCTTCCTGGAGCTCCAAATGCCAACCAAAAGGGCACTCAGTCCCGTATACTCTGGACTGAGAACCGCAGCACCGGGGCGGCTGCAAAACTGCCCGCGCCGGCCAAAAGAGTCACACTGGCAACCCATGGGCCTCCTCCGCCAGGAATCTCTTGGTCCGTAGGCAATAAAAATTCGTCTGAAAATGTGGCGTCCACTCACTGTCTGCGCTTTCAGTGGGAGCTACAATCCTGAGCTGCTGCTAATCGGCCATCTTGGATCTCTCGAAATAAACATATTATGAAATGCTTTAGTCCATTCTCACATTACTATAAATAAATATCCAACACTGAGTAATTTATAAAGAAAAGAGTTTTAATTGGTGCATGTTTCTGCAGGCTTACAGCATGCATAGCGCTGGCATATTCCTGGCTTCTGGGGAGGCCTCAGGAAACTTACAATCATGGCAGAAGGTGAAGGGGAAGCAGGCACATCACATGACAAAAGGAGGGAAAAGAGAACAAAATGGGAGGTGCTACAAACTTTTAAATGACTGGATCTCATGAGAATTCACTCAGTAGTGCAAGGACAATACCAAGTGGGATGGTGCTAACCCATTCATGACAAATCTGCCCCTATGATCCAATCACCTTCCACCAGGCCCCAGCCCCAACACTGGAAACTGCATTTCAATATGAGCTTTGGGCAGGGACAAACTTCCAAACTATATCATGGAGATTTCTCATTTTCTCTAGGGCCCTGGTGGTGAAATTTAGGTTGTAAAGTATAACAATTGTGCTGACTTCTAACATTGTGGTGCTCCCTTTCTCTGTTTACTATGAAGGATTCCTGGGCAGTATCACAGGTTAACCCACCTTCAAGTTTTTCTATCTGTTGATGTTTCTCAAAAACAAACAAAACTCTGGGTGTTCTCTTTCTTCTGAACCTCAAATCAATAACTCCAAATGTCCAGTGGAATAGCTCTGCCTCCAAATAGTCAATCTCAAAGCACTCATACTAACATGGTTATTCTGGAGCCACTACTTAGCCTTAACCCATTCCTTTCTTTTCTGTTTTTTTTCTGGGTTAGTAAAAAACTCCATGAAAGCATTCATACAAGCAAGAAATAATTGAAAGTTTAGCCTTTAAACATTTTTTCTTATCCTTTTAATAATCCAACAATTTACAAATTCCTGTTGGGTTCACTATCTTGGGTTGTTTTGCATCTTTTTCCTTTTCATCCATGTCTCTCTGAGGCTTTCATCTCCTATCCCAGTTTATTACACCCTACAATTTACCCTCCACACTACCAACTGTATAACTTCTAAAAATGCAAATGTGATCGTTACACCTTGTTCTCACACTCTTCATTGTTTCTCCATCACCTACCTAACAAATCTAACGGTATATCAGGGCCTTTCCACTTATATATCTGGTGATACAGAAAACGGGATACTTTGAAAAACTTTTTGTGTAAAAAAGACATGAAATTATTGAAGCAGTGCTCTAGAGAATCATTTTTATAGAACCATCACTATTCTGAAAAGAGAGTAAGGGACATTCTGAGAGATCATAAATTTAAAGACGTAGATGTATTGAGTTAAATAGCAGCAAAGATAGAGCTGCCTTGTGGACACTTACTAGTTCCTACTGCGCTGGTCCTTCATTTATTTTGGCTACATAATGAACTATAAACGAAACCTTAAAAATGAGCGTGCAACTAAGTTCAACTTGGAAATGCCCCTTCTAAGTTAAGCTAAGATTGGGCAATGACATAGTTCCCATCCTTTAGTAATCTTGTGACAGAGAAGTCCCCAAGCTAAACTGTTAAAATGACTAAAGAATGAAAAGTGGAAATAAAGAGGGAGGGAGGGAGAAAAAATGAGGGGGGGGGGGGGGGAGAGGAGGGAAAGGAGAGGAAGGAAAGAAAGAAAAAGAAAGAAAGAAAGAGAGAGAGAGAAAGAAAAAGCAAGCAAGCAGAAAAGTCCACATCTAGATACATTGCCATGCAATGTGTCCCCTGCAAAATTCAGGTGTTGCCAATGTCATCTCATTAAAAGGTGGGCTTTTCAGATATGATGAGGTCATAAGAAATCCTTCATAGTTAATGGGAGTAAATCCCTTGTAAAAGAGGCTCAACGTATCCATTAGATAGCTTGCTCTTTTGTTCTTCCACCTTCTGCCATGTGAGGACACTGGGTTCTTTTTATTCCAGAGGATGTGGCGAGAAGGCCTTCACTAAATATCAAATGCTGGCACCTTGGTGTTGGACTTCCAGAACTATGACAAATAAATTTCTGATTTTTATGAATTATCCAGTCTGTCATATTCTATCAGTTCTGGAATGCCCAGTCTTTGGCATTCTACTGTAGTAGCACAAACAAAGACACAATTTTTTTAAAAAATTATTAAAGCAGATAACAAGAAAGGTTATTTATAAAATAGCCAAAAAAATCTAAGTTGACCTTTTAAACAGAAGGCAAAAAAAGGATCTTTAAATCTTTGAGAAAAGTAATTATATAGAAATAAGTGTCAGGAACAGAATTTAACATAGATGGAATCTCACTAAAGATGTATTAGTTGTCTACTGATTCATAAACAGTTATCACAGCTCAGGAGTTTAAAACAACCCCATTTATTTTCTTAGATTATGGCAGCTCAGAGAGCAGATAGGCTTGATTGAGTTCTTTGTCAAGGTTTTCATCGCTGAAATCAACCTGTCAACAGGGCTAAGCTTTATCAAATAGTCTACTTCCAAGCTCATTCTGTTATTAGCAGAATCCTGTCCTTGCTGGTGTCACACTATAGTTCTTGTTTTCTCTTGGTTAGGAAATGCTCTTGGCTTGAAGATGCCGTTCTCAACCTTGCTGTATGGCCTCCTCCAGCTCAAAGCCACCAACAAAGAACCTCTTCTACATCAAATCCCTCTCACATTTTAAATCTGATTTCCCCTTTTGCAACCAGCTAAATAAATCTCTCTGCTTTTATAGGGCTCAAGTGATCATGTTAGACCCACCTGGATAATCTCCCTTTCCTCAAGTAATCTGTGTCATATAACATAATAGAAGCATGGAAAATATATTTCATCATGTTTACAACTTTTATTCACATTCAAATGCAATGTGATTATACAAGAGAGAGTGTCATTGAAAATCATTTTAGTATTCTGCCTACTATCAAAACTGTTTAAAATTAGACTTAACAAAGTAGAAAAATTATTTACAAATGTATAATCAAAAGTGCAAGAAAGAATATTGAGTAAATGAAATAGTAATCATGTGAGTAACTTTGAATAAAAATTAGCTAAATAAATAAATTATAATATTGCATAATATTTGGGATTAAATCATTTTAAAATACTTGAAGCATTTATCTCTAGAGTAAAGCTGGAGTTAAATCATTCTAAATCTTTGCATTGTTTAAGAAAAGGGTAAAACCATTAATTTATGTCATACATACTTTTAAAATCCATTTATGATTTTCAAAAATCCACTAAAATATGAGGAGATATATAACTAACAATAAGAAGAATGAGAAAATAGGAAAAAAAACATTTCAATCAAGCAAAAAGTGGAAAGGAAGATAATAATTAGGTAGAAAAAGCTATACAAATAGAACAAAGTAAGCTTATAAAAGTGAGTTCATATAGTAATCAAAACAAATGTGACTAAAATGGACTCTCCAGTCAATATACAAAGATGATTAAACTAAATTATCAGCAGAAAAGTGTCTCTATTTGTTGTTTATAAGAGCTAAGCGGTGTTTGATTTTCTGTTCTTGTGTCAGTTTGCTGAGAATGATGGTTTCCAGGTTCATCCATGTTCCTACAAAGGACACGAACTCATCGTTTTTGATGGCTAAGCATTAAACATGGGATGAAAGTCAAAAGTAAAACTATAAAGTAAATATATCAGACAAAACCAGCAAAAAGAAAGCTTATGCTATGAATTTGACATTTGATGAAACAGCCGAAGACAGAAAGCTTTTCTAGAGACAAAGAAAAACATTGCATCATTATAAAAAGTTGTATTTGATGGGGAGGAGGGCAGCAAACCACATTGCCATGTATGTACCTGTGCAACAATCTTGCATGTTCTTCACATGTACCCCAAAACCTAAAACGCAATAAAATATATATTTTAAAAACGTTGTACTTGTGAGTAATATATAATGCATCTAATAAATAGCTTCAAATTACATAAAGCAAAAAAATGGCTAAAATACAAGGAGAAAATAACATATATGCCATGACACTGACCCATGCTTAATCTACCACTGTTAGCATTGAATACTCAAAGAAATGCAATCCCTTCACAGAAAGTATGAAAAGCACAACCAACAAGCCTTGTTTATTGAACCCACGTAGATACTATAACCAACACTGGCAAATGTATTTTGTTTTTTCCAAGCTACATGGAGTATCAATACAAACTGCCAGTGTGCTGGCCATAATAAGCCATGGCCGAGTCCCATTATTTTTCCATTTTTTTTCCATGCTCTGACAATACTAACACCTTAAAGTTTTTATTTGCAGGCTTTTGCCTACGCTGACTCTTCTGTCACTGATATTGTTGAGTCCCCTTCTTCCCAAGTGACTTATTTATTCATTGTAAGCAAAATAGAGTTACGTCTTTTCAGAAGCCTTTCCTAACCCCAAATTAACTTGATGTTTCTGTTGTGTTTATTACCCATTTATCTTCATTCATTTGTTTACATAATCATTTTTCTGATGCTCTTTCAGTGTGTCACAGGCTGTGCACTTATTGAGGATATACCTGTGAGAGGAAGAAAAAAAATGTTCTACCTAATGGAACTTCTAGGCTGCTCTTAAGAACAGATATTAATTAAATAATCAATACGAGTAGAAATGCATACTCTTAAAAAAACAGAGTAATATAGCTTATGAGAACACTTAATAGAGGGATCAAACATTGTCTGAGGGGCTTGAAAATCTTTTTGAAGAAAACTTTGAATAGTTATGATTAACAATAGACTTATTTAATATAGACTGATTGGACTCCAGACCTTCTTTCTAGCATTATGCACTTTAACTATTTAATTCAATTTATTTGATTTCACATATTATATCATGTAGTTGTTGCTTTATTTGGCTAATGTTTATTTAAAATCACTCACACAATTACTATTTTCTTTGCTCAACAAACCTCCTTACACTTTTTATAATACTTAGATAATAGATTTTCTTTTTTTCTTTATTTTTTTGAAAGATTTTTTTTTAATTTATTTTACTTTTGGTGTATACTATATCTGGCATTTCTCCCCAAGTTATCCCTCCCCACCCTTGCCTCCCTCCCCACCCCCCTGTTGTCCCCTGTGTGTGATGCTCCTCTCCCCTGAGTCCACGTGTTCTCGTTGTTCAGACACCCACCTATGAGTGAGAGCATACAGGGCTTGGCTTTCTGTTCTTGGGTCACTTTGCTGAGAATGATGGTTTCCAGATTCATCCAAGTCCCTACAAAGGACACAGAACTCATTGTTTTTTATGGCTGCGTAGTATTCCATGGTGTATATGTACCACATTTTCTTTGTCCAGTCTATCATTGATGGACATTTGGGTTGGTTCCAGGTCTTTGCTATTGTACACAGGGCTGCAATGAACATACGTGTGCATGTGTCTTTATGGTAGAACGATTTATAGTTCTTTGGGTATATACCCAATAGTGGGATTGCTGGGTCAAATGGGATTTCTATTTCTAGATCCTTGAGAAATCGCCACACTGTCTTCCACAATGGTTGAACTAATTTACACTCCCACCAACTGTGTAAGAGTGTTCCTATTTCTCCACATCCTCTCCAGCATCTGTTGTCTCCAGATTTTTTAATGCTCGCCATTCTAACTGGTGTGAGATGATATCTCAGTGTGGTTTTTTATAAAATAAGTTGAGTCATGGATCCCTTGGATTTGGTTGAATTAAAAATTAGACCTTCTTAATACAAAGCATTGTCTCTTATCTCAGGTTAATGTTTCTAATAATTTTTGCTACACTTAATGAAAAAAATAGACAACAAGGAAATAAGAAAGATAATATAACTTACCCAAAGTTGCACAACTTAAGGAAATAATTGTTAAAACTGAAAATCATACCATATATAATCTTCTTTTGCTTGTTTCATTTAAGCAAACACTAAGATTATATTGTAAAGCATTTGTGGGAATGTGTCTGTAAATATTTACAGAAGAAACATATCAGTTATCTTCTCACTCTGTAACTATAATAATCAATCTGTAAGATATTAATGAGCTAAGCAAAAGTGAATGTTTCCAAACTAAAATGAGGGACACTCATAAATCAGTAAAAAAGCCTCATGCTAGTGAAGAAATCACATCTTCTGGGTAACATGGGTACCCTGGGACGTAACCAGTAGAGAGATGATAAATAATTATTGAGTAATGTGCCAGGCATGGTTTAGGCTCTTCAAATATGCAGCATCACATAATCATCATGTAAGTCTTACAGGCCGGGTATGGTGGCTCACACCTGTAATCCTAGCACTTTGGGAGGCCAAGGCAGGTGGATCACCTGAGGTCAGGAGTTCGAAGCCAATCTGGTCAATGTGGTGAGACCCCATCTCTACTAAAAATACAAAAATTAGCTGGGCATGGTGGCAGGCATCTGTAATCCCAGCTACTCAGGAGGCTGAGGCAGGAGACTTGCCTGAATCTGGGTGGCAGAGGTTGCAGTGAGCCGAGATCATGCCATTGCACTCCAGCTGGGCAATAAGAACAAAACTCTGTAACAGCAACAACAAAAAAAAGGCTTAAGGAGGACAACTGTATGCAAATTATTGGATAATCATTGTGAGTCAGAGACTTAATATACATTTTTTTAATTTGAGTTAATTTAAAAATATTCACAACTGTTGTATTCATAGTAATGATAAAAAGCAAAAGTTTCTAATGAAAATTTACTTAAGTTGATCACAAAGGTAGTTTGCCTGAGGCTGGTGTTTGAAATCTAGTTAACTCCTGAATCTGGGCACTTTTTCCCAAATCACTGCTTTTCCATACCCTTTCAATCTCCTTGCTTAATACTACTCAAGCTGCATTTTTACACTGTGCACTGAAACTGTTTTTCCAACATAACATGTTTCCATCCTGCCCAAGAAATTTTGTGATGTTTCTTTCCTGTCATTATCATTTTCCAGAATTGCTGAACACTTCGTTTCAAAGTTGATGCTTCTGAAACTCATGGAAGGATGCCAAAGCAAGGATTTGTCTCAAAACAAGTTTGCAATCATACATTTTAACCCAAAAAGAACTGTCATCTAAGAAATTTCCCAATATTCTAAGAGCACAGGTGGAACATTTCTTCAGGTTTATTTACAAAAGCTATGTAGCCTCATAAAAATCCATATTCAGATGCAAAACAATTTGCCTGCACAGCTGCCTCAAACTCCAAGCCCACTAATCAGCTAAGGATTGTGTAAGGGCCTCAGAGAATACTTGCTCTTGTTCAGGTATGGGAGCTTTTCAAAATGCAGGAGTAGTGAAATTTTCATAGTTTCTTTAAGACAATTATATTCTGCTGCTAATTAAAGTGGAATGTTGTTGGATTTTCTCTCATAGCTCCACAGGTATAAGGCATGTGCCAAGAATGAATGAGGAATAATAGCTCTACCATCACTGGATACCAGTTGCTGAACATTTTTAAGGATGTAAACAATGCTATTTTTAACGATGTTGACATAGAAGTCTTATCCCTACAGAAGTGATGCTTTCTGCTTTTCCAAGAATCTTCTGAAACACTAAAACATTATTGTTGTGAATTTCATTTTTGTCTTTGAAACATTTTATAGTACATACATATTTTTTACTTTTAATTCATGTATTTATTGAAAAATCATTGAATAACGATTATGAACCATATATGATAATGGAATGAACAGACAGTTCCTGTACTCAAAGAGTTTGTGATTTTGGTAATGAGAAGAAAGTCCATATTCTTCAGAGGCATTGGAGAGTGGCAGATGATACTGCATAACAATATTTATTGTGTTCAGTTCAGTTAATATTTAATTACTTCTATTTGGTTTTCATATCCAACTCATGAACTGTGGCTGCATTGTCATAGTTTGGGAATTTATATTGATTTCAAGATAGTTTCTCTATTTTAGGTCCTCTTCATCTAACATTTACATTATTTCAAGGTCCTTGGTGATATCTTCCTGCTATTTACTTCCCCCTACCTAATTCTATCCTGATGAACTTTCCAAGAAAATGCTATCAAATTATTTAATGATTATGCTTCTCTAGCGTGTACAAATAAAACATGTTCCTTTTTTCCATAAAAAAATTAACAAACATTTTTATTGAGTATCTAGATTATGTCAAGAATTATGCTGTATAAGACAGTCCCAAAGATGAACAAGAGGCACGAATATGTCTCTGTGTACCTATCTTATAGTACACCACAACATAGCTTTTATAAATATGTTGGCACAATTTGCAAATATATTTTCTTATCCAGAGTTAAAATATGTCCAGAAGTCTCATCCATATCAAATAAAACCGTTTCTTTTGTATTCCAGTTCATGTTTGGAAGTGAGCAGTTTCTCTTTATTAGAACAAAATTGTGTTCTAACTTCAGGATGGCTTCAGTATGGCAGACATGTTGCATTTACTAGACATATATAATGAACTTCCAAAGCACACACAATAAACTTCTGCACAAACAAGTTTCCACCTAAAAAAAGATCTGATTTGTGATATGTTTGTCCTACTATTGAAATAATAATCCTAGAAACAAGAATTAGTTTTCCAACATGAAAATGTGAACAGTGCTAGGGATTTATTATAAATTGATATCAATTCAGATATGACCCCATGGAACACAGAATTTAAATTACAGAGGAAAAAAACATGAAATTCCACATGCTCATAATAAATTGCAATAACATTTCATATTACTTTATTAGGTCCAAAAAAAAAAAGAAAGTTTGAATGCAGGAACAGAAAACCGAACACCACATGTTCTCACTTATAAGTGTGAGCTAAATGATAAGAACACATGGACACATGGAGGGGGAGCAACACACATTGGGGTCTATCAGGGAGCCAGGGCAGAGAGAGCATCAGGAAGAATAGCTAATGTATGCCAAGCTTAATACCTAGGTGGTGGGATGATCTGTGCAGCGAACCACCATGGCACATGTTTATTTACGTAACAAACCTGCACATCCTGCACATGCCCGCCAGAACTTATAATAAAAGTTGAAGAAAATAGTAATAATGATAAAGAAAGTTTGGCAAATTCTATAATTTTAAAGAAACAAATTACCTTGATACATATCATAACATTAGTTATACACATGAGCACATAATTGCATACTCTGTCTTAACATTAGTTTAGGGCTATTTTGCTGGGGTTAGTCAAGAGAAGAGACCTGAATTCCTCTAATGTGAAAGGTATGCCAAGACTGGAGATCAGAATTAAAAAACAATCCCAAGATTTCAGTGCTGATGTCAAGGCTGTGATCTGAATAGGAATAGAAGAATTATGCCTATAGTATTAGAGATAATTCTCACAGGTGAAACATAAGTTTGTATATATGGTCTCTTCAGAATATCTCTTCTGTCTGTTAGTTCCTGAAAACCAGATTGTGGTATTGAAATTTTGAAAGTGATAGTTAAAGCCATCCCTGAGCCAGCCTGGGGATATCAATAAATTTCCCATCTCTTGAATGTTCTCTCTTTCATATTTTTCAGATTCTTCTCTTAACTCAGTTTTTTATAATCTATTAAGGAAATAAGATGGGTGATTTGAGGGCAGTTAGGGAGAGGTGGAAATTTCTTGAAGAAAAATAATCATAAGTAATACAAAATAAACAACAATTGTATGGTAACATAAACTTTCACATGTATTTCATGTTTTATGATAATCAGTTTCAATAAAGAGACTTATGAATTCAAAGTTTATCACTACAACATGGCCAATATCTAGTCCTAAACTATTTGCTTTGAACACATAGCTGACATCCAATAAGAGAAGAATTTATTGTTTTAAAGGAGGTTAGCAGAAAACTAATAATTTCTGAATGCCTTTCTATTTGGCAGTTTGTAAGTGGTTTTTAACATTTTCATATTTAAATGATCATGGACTTTAGTGGTTGTGAATGGGTTTTCTTCTTTGGGCACGTCAATAGTTCAAAGCTATAATGACGGAGAAAGAATAAGCAAATGCTGACATGTAGTAGAACAGCCTGGCATAGATCTTATTCTGGTAGTGGTTAGTTTTTCTTTCTGATCCATTTACCGGTTCACCAGCAACTAACTATATGTAAGTTTTCTATTGTGGATAAAACCATTTTTAACCAGGGAAAAACATTCCTTAACTTTGTGTTATTTCAGTGGCTAGGATGCTGGAAATTATTCGTATAGTTTATACTCCCCCACTCAACCTCAAGACTTACTATTGAGTACTAGTACCTGGGAGGTGACCGGATCATTTGTATCCCAAACCTCAGCATCATTCAATATACCCAGATAACAAACCTGCACATGTACCCCTGAATCTAAAATTAAAGTTGAAAAAGAAAAAAAGAAAACTCACCTCAAAATCTATGCTATCTGGCTATTCTATGACTTTTGAAGACTTTTTAAAATTCCAAATCAGGATAAATAAAACATTTAGAGCTGACACTACCCTCTCGGTTTAGAAAATGGTATCAGTAACAGACACCGGACAGTCTGACTTAAACCTGCTAGAGACTTTCAACATTTCTTTGCTCCCCAACTAGAACCAGAAGTTTCATAAGTCTAAGCAATTTCTTTGCTTAAAAAATAGTCTTCTGAAACTCCAAAACCAATAAGCCATCTTTCTCCATAATTTTTGTTTACTACTCACTAATTCTGTATGTGAATAAATCATATTTCTATCAATATTTTAGCTGATTAAAGAAGATTGAATTCCATGTAATTTGTAATGCAATTTATTTATTTCTTAAATTTCAATAATTATCTCTTGGGTATTATGATTAGATTTGGCAACATGCTGAATTTATTTATATTAGTCAGCACAGGGAAATATGTCAGCAAGGATTCCCTCAGTAATGTTGGGTGAATAAGCAAGAACTCAGCACTGAATCCCAGACCCTTAATGTACCACCAGAAATGTGAAGAACCACTCACCTGAGATGTTGGTGGAGGGGCCCAGCTTCTACTTATGGAGGTCCACACTTTGGTCCCTTTGAGGCCTGCAGAGCCCTCTGGCCTGCAAGGACAGGATCTGCCTAGGGTCATGTGTCTTAAGAATGCCACCCAAAGCAAGTGGTAAATGCCATCGACTCATATTAGAAAATGGTACACATTATGTGAACATAAGAAATGTGCAGTCCTTAAACAACCCTTTGTGTCTTGAAAAATCTCTTATAAGCTAATTATATGCGAGAATTCCTTCAATTCAACTAGAGATACACAAATAAATAAATGGCTTCCACCATAGCAAGAACTTCTAGAAATCTCGGCAGATAACTATGTTGCAATATTTATTTTTTGCACATATTTTCTGTCTGTTTTAAACTAGACATTATTTGTTACTTGATTTATCCTCCATTTGAAGACTAGGATACTCAGTGTTCACTTGTAAAAACCAATAGTTATTTATTTTTTATTCTTTTATGGAAAAATAATCCAAAGAACTCTACAAATAAAATCATAAATTTTTTTATAGACAAGATTTTGGCAAGAAATTAGTCTTACTTCTTTGTCAGTAACATTCAGTCCTATTTCATTCATTAGAAACATTAGCTGATTAAAAATTTGTCAGTCCTGGCAAACTAAGTCTCTGCTTGAGAAGTTTCTGAGCAAAAACTCCTCTTCTCTATGTCAGACATTTCCACATTCAGAAATGTTCTAAGTATAGGACCTATTTTATATATTGAAATGAAACTCTAATGACTTAATTTTATTAATAACGTGTAATCATCCTTTATGCAAATATAATTGAACCAATTTAGAATAATATATGCAAAAGTAGTGTTAAAGGTGGCTCGTGTCTGTAATCCTAGCACTTTGGGAGGCCAAACCAGGTGGACCACTTGAGATGAAGAGTTCGAGACCAGCCTGGCCAACGTGGCAAAACCCTGCCTTTACTAAAAATACAAAAATTAGCTGGGCAAGGTGGTGGGCACCTGTAATCTCAGCTACTCGGGAGGCTGAGGCAGAAGAATTGCTGGAACCTGGGAGATGGAGGTTGCAGTGAATCGAGATCACGCCATTGCACTCCAGCCCAGGAGACAATAGCAAGACTCTCTCAAAAAAAAAAAGAGAAAAAGAAACTATCACGAATAAATATAACACATTCCAGTACGCCAACCTATGCTCTTCACAAAACTTAGTTTTATATTTGTATTTTGGTGAATCACATACACTCATCATAAAAATGTCCATTCTAATCAAAAAGATAAATCAGAAGAGATATATAGCTATTTGCATCACTGAATCACGTGATAGAAGAAACTGTAAAACTGTAATGCAATAGGCAGAGACCATAAAGTCAGAGTGTAATAAGATATTAAAGACTTCTAATAAGAAGAGGTAGAATGACATTGTTAGATCTATTTGTAGTGCCTCTATTGTTTGTTAGAGGCACTACAAAGGAAGGCAGAAGCTAGCAACTTCTTGCTTGATTCTGACTAAAAGATTAGTCAGAAAAATTTAAAAAGATATATATGTAGTTATTAGAAGGCTATATCAACATTGCAAATGCAATTTGGAGTTTCAAGAGCAAAATATAAATGTCTTGTCAGTGTTTGATGAAAGTATGTGTGCATGTATGTATGGACACATATATACACATACACACATATACAAATATATATGTGTGTGTGTAAATATATGTATATATATATATACACACAAATACTATTTTCCTAATATGTCAATTAATTTTGGAGTAGTTTTTAATTGTTTAGTAGTATTTAGACATACACATACTTACCCACATTAAGAAACAACAATAAATCACCATACCTACAATGAAACAGCTTGGTTTAAGTCTAACCTCGGTAATTCACTAGTTAAAATATCTTGGGCAAGTCATTTATTTTCTCAAATAACAAATAAATAGTAAATATATTTTACTGAATTAAAAGATGAACTACATTTATATGGCTGACTTAAATACTTGAAACCTGAAAGTTGTTTGCTTTGTTAGAAAATCTTTTCTCCTCTGACAGATACTTTTGTATCAAGAAAAGCATTGAAAACAGGTATGTTTCTTCTTTAACATGTATCTTTATGCCTTTTGGTTGCAGTATGTCAAAACCTATTTAAGGCAGTTTATAAATTAAAATACGGCAAGATAAAAATAAATTTTAAATCAGTAAAAAAACTGAAACAAAAATATAGTACAAGTAGAAAAATTAGAAGAATGCCATAAGAAAATTTAGAAGGCAAAATACCCTGAAATCTTATATACCTGGAACAATTATTCAATATTTGATCCTGAGATTTCTAGAGGCCATCTAGAAAAAAAAATAAATATTTCTGTGACTATCACATCAATCAAAATTTACTATGAAATGTAGCAATTATCCTCTTTACAGATACCATATAAATAATTTCTCCTTCAGGCTATACCATAGAGACAACATACTCATTGTGTGATGACGAGGGTCATATCCCTTCAATGTGAACAAAGCTAAGTCCATAATTTTCACAGAGGCCAATATGATGTACTTCAGGTTCATATCTGAAGAATTACCCTTATTGTCCATACATAGATGCCAAAGCAACAGCTCTTAAACTTATTTTGACAGTGGTCAAAAATAATAAAAATATTTTACATAGTTGAAGCACAGAAAACAACATCCCTGACTTATCCAATAATTGTAAACTATTTTTATTTATAATTTATGTAGATACAGTTATTTGCAGATGTTCAATAAAAATTTGTTTTTCTTTTATAACCGGACACAATTGGGGACACTGATTATTTTACCTAGGATTTAAGTGGAATGACACGTTTTTATATATGCTCAGATTGCTTTGCAGAATTGAAGTTGACTTTACAGAACGAATAAAAAGCCACTTGGAAAGCCTGGCCTAATACCCTGTGTACATGGCTCCTGTGCAGGGTTCCTGACTTGTGGTAAGTAAAGAATGTCACTTGCTGACAGGACTAGGAATCTCGAGTCTCCAGTTTCTTTGGGACCTTGAGAAAGAGGAATCCAACCAATTCATACAGGTATTTATAGACAGACTGATGGCAAATCCTTGGCTTGGCTTCCCAGCCTCAAGAGACTTTTGAAAATCAAATTTGAAATTCCTTATGAAAAGTTCCAGCAAAGCCAATTTTAAAAGCTTATATGGCCAGTCACTATTCCTGCTACACTTTACGCAAATAATCAAGCCGAGGATTATAAGACTAAAATATACTTTGCAAATAAATTGATCCTAATATGATTCATCTTTGACAGAAACAAGAAACTGGAAAGAGAAAAATTGTGTCTCAGAATAAAACTATAGTACATCTTTTATTAGATTCTAGCCTTGTCCATTGGTTCTGAGTTTTTATCATTTGCCTGCAATTTGGACTGAATTCTGATTTCTTTTCTGGCTACAAGTCTCCAAGCTAATATTTCTATTTTCTCCCCATTTTTCTGAATTAAAATCACTTAAATTAAAACTACTTTTCTGCAGCCGGACAGGGCTGAATCTAGACAACTTGATACAAATTTTGGAAAAAAAAATCACTATAGCAACTTAATATATGAACATCCTTCATGGCTGTTGATGTCTAGAATACTCAGAAAGTTTACAGAAAGACCTGATGCAAACTGCCGACCAGGACAAATCTGTCAGATTGCCACTATCTGCTGTCACTTCATCTGAAGGTTCTTCAAGCCCAACACCTAAAAATCTTGATTGGGCTGCCTTCTGGACAAAAAAAAACCTGAATTTACAGCTTGTTCTACCCACTAAACTTTATTTTTATTTTGTTTCCATAGAAATCCTTCCTTATATATCTGATTGTTCAAAACACATAGAGGCCTGACTTTGCTGGAAACCCGTCTGCATCACTGCTGTCTGAAATGAGACACAACTAGTAACTGTTTAACTGGACTGGCCTATTCTTAAGACTGAAAGACTGGTTCCGTGGCTTATGACAATCTGCCAACCCATTTTCTGGACTGTAAAACTTTTTGGAGAAGTTTTATACCAGGGAATTTGGGGGCTGAGATAGTAATATCCCAAAATGAAGCCTTCAGAAGCTGGCTCAGAAGCAGAAGGTTTTCTCTGATCATCTGTTCTCCTGTCTCTGAGTTCCATTCTCTCCTGACGCTAGCCATAGAAACTAGAATCTCTCTTCCTCAAGGCAGGTCATAGAAACCGGAATGCACATTTCCCCCTCAGTCATAAAGCCAAAAGAATATTACTTCAATTTTCCCTCTACCTTTCTTCATAAAAACTGGTCATAAAGAAATTATCTGACCCACCTTGTTTGACTGTAGGTCATAAGGCCTCCATTCTAAAGACAGTCCTTCCCCACAACTAAGGAAGGAATGCATGCGGAGGTGTTGAGAAGAATTTAGACAGACAGGCCTTGCTGGCCAGGCTGTCATTTCTACATAGCTGTTCAAACTTTATTGAAGCTAAGCATAAACATGGGCAATTTACTCTGTATCTTTGCATCTTCATTCTGAAGCCTCCTGTGTACCCACATTAAATACATTTGTATGTTTTTTTATCCAATGTATCTTTCTTTTATAAGCTGAATTTTTGGCAAAACTTCAGAGAGCCAAGGAGAAGCTCTTGGCTCCTACAACATCATGATCTGGTAAAAACATATGTACATGTACATTTACACATATCCAGCCAACAGAAATTTTTAAAAACAATTATTATGTTTATGATATTTTATAATATTTTCTAGTTTACTAAATGTATAGTATCAAATTACATTGATTTTATGACCTACTGATGGGCCAATCACCATGGCATGAAAAATATTTTACAAGATGATATGTAAAAACAGATATAATAAATCCTACATAACTAGAATCATTGGCAGTTAAGCTAGTGAAATATCATAAGAAGGTTGCATTAGTCAAGGTTCTCCAAAGAAACAGAACCAGTAGATTTATTTATTAGGAGGCATTGGCTTACAAGATTGTGGAGCCTGAGAAATTTCACCATCTACTGTCTGCAGGCTGGGGACAAAGGTAGGGTGATGTAATTCAGAATGAGTACAAGGGCTGAAGAAGATAAAATGAATTGTCCCAGCTTAACTAGGCAGACAGGAAGTAAAAAGGGATCAATTTCTCCTTCAGCGCCTTTTTGTATTCGGGCCCTGGATGAACTGGGGAGGGAAAACTTACTTTACTGAGTTCACAGATTCAAATGCTAATCTCATCCAGAAACACTCCCATAGATACACAGAGAAAGAATGTTTAATCTGTGCACCGCAGCCAGTCAAGTTGATAAATAAAATTAGCCATTGCAAAAGTTATAACTATTCTCTTGAACTAGTAATTGAGCCACAGACTTTAGTGATCAGTTGGTGGTAGGACTTCGTACGTTTCTGCCAAACCACAACCTAATTGATTCTTGGGCCATTTTGCACTCTCTTACAACAAATCATTGCATCATTGCACATTCTATTCCCTTCTTTCTTCTACCTGCATGACACTTCCATTTTCTCTCTTCTGGCAGGCTTCTGTTCCTTCAGGTTTCACCTCAACTATTGCTATCTCAAAAACATTTTCTTTTTTTTTTTGGACAGCACTAGGTCCTGGTCTCTATCCCTTCTACCCCTGCTCTCCATTAATTTATATTTCATGTCAGCACAAATATATTTTTCTCACAGCGTATCAGTTGGGAGTTGCCTTATTTTCTAGTTTGCTAATTTTTACCCAGATGGAATTAAAATTGCTTATAGGCTGATTTAAATAGATTATCCTGGATTATCCAAATAGACCCAATGTAATCAAAAGGGGACTTTACATACAAAAGAGGAAGGAGGTGATGCCATATGAAAAAATACATGCGAGGCCATATGAAAAAAAATTGTGTCATATGAAAAAAGTGTTGTAATTTGTTACAGTAGTAACAGAAAATTAATATATATGTTTTGTAATGTATGACCATATAAAACACAAACCCAGATTATTAGTTCTATATTTCTAGCTCTCCTTATCCCTGAAACTAACTTAATATAGTCCTAATTAACAGTGCAATGGGTTTGTTACAATTCTATGAAATTGAATTTTCACAATTAATAGCCTAACACAGAGATATTTCAATACCGTATATGAGGGTTATTGCTGAGTTTAAGATGAAGAAACTGAGGCCAGTATAAGAAAATTAAATGCCAGTTTATTCAGCTCCCGGGCGAGGTTCTATGGTCCAGAGAAAGGGGGCCAGAGAAGTCGCGCTGACTTCCTGGGGCGTGGGGTTTTTATGGCTATGAGGAACGAGCAACAGTAGGGCGCTCTGATTGGCTCCAGGGGAGCAGGATTGAGATAGGGCGGGCCACTATTGATTGGCGGGTTATCGGGCGCGTTTTTTAGTGCAAGAGCTGACCAGGGTTGCATCAGCCGGAGCTTTTTTGGTTTCGGCTTCTTGGCCCTGGGCGCCGGTCTCCGGACATCACAAGGTACTCTGAAGAGGCGAGGCCGCCAGCCTTACACTGTAGACTTTATAACACCCCAAAGTGCATATTTATTCATATTTTAAGCTTCATTTTATATTGCATTTTACAATACATTTCAAAGGTAGACTTAATGAGAAAAAAACTATTAAAATTTTCATGGTTTTTGAAGTACATTGCCACAATACTTTCAAAAGAGGTACCAACTTTTCCTGCCACCAACACTCTGCCTCAGTTTTGCCACATACTTGACAGTATATCACCTTTGATTTTTAATGTAGCAAATTAATAGACAATAAAATGATACCTACATGAAGTTCTAATAATTTACTTTTCTGTAATAATAAGTGAAGACGTTCAAAGTTTTATATGGTGTTTTTGGACTTAATTACTTTCTGAGTTTCCTATGGATGTTCTTTACTCATTTTCAAACTGCTCATATTCTCCTTGAGGAATAACTTCAAGGATATTTGCATTATTAGCAATTCTGGTGAGTAATGGCCCATTTTTCATTCTTTGATTACAGAGTGGATATTAAAGGGAAAAATCCATTTGTTCCACACATTATGAAGATAGTTTATTCATCCATATTTAGCATTCAAAATAACTTAACAGATAGGCTTTGTGAATTGATTAACAATAAACATAATAAACTAAAAATTACCATTGTCAAAGAGAGCAGCTGAAAAATAAACAACTTTGCTTAGTTTATATATTTGTTTTATTTTGTTGATTTCTTTATCTCTTTTAACTAAAGCCACTGAAACAGAAAAAGCCCCCAGGATATGCATGGATAGCTATCATTTGTATATTTTCCCTTGTTAACTCATTGTGATTAATAATTAGAAATAAAGAGAATTATTCATTTTTTGGAACCATTTATTAAGCATTGCATATGTCAGACATTACAGTGAGTTCTGGAAAAGTCAGCAACAAATAATATAGTCGCTCAAATCATTCAGCTTAGAGTGAAAAACAAAATATAAATTTTAAATTGAGTCATATCGCAAGTTTTTGACTTAGAAATATGTGCATGATACCATTATTTTAAAGAGAAGGAGATGCTTGACTTGGGAATTAAAAAGGAAATTTTGGAATTAAGTTTTAAAGAAAAAGAAACAGGCCAGGCATGGTGGCTCACGCCTGTAATACCAGCACTTTGGGAGGCCGAGGCAGGCGGATCACCTGAGGTCAGGAGTTTGAGACCATCCTGGCCAACACGGTGAAACCCCATCTCTATTTAAAAAAACCACACAAAAATTAGCCAGGTGTGGTGGCTCACATCTGTAATCCCAGCTACTCAGGAGGCTAAGGCACCCGAATCGCTTAAACCCGGGAGGCAGAATTTGCAGTGAACCAAGATTGTGCCGCTACACTCCAGCCTGGGTGACAGAGTGAGACTCTGTTTCAAAACAAAAACAAAAAAAATAAGAATCAGAAAGAACTTAAAGAGACTGAAGGCAATTCCAGACAGTGAAATTGATTTCACTGTCAATTTCAGGAGACAAAAATGCAGTGGTATGGGAAAGAGTCATGGGTGACAAACCACAAGATTTTAGCATGTCCAGAGTTCAATGTGTGTGAGGGAAGTATAGGAATGGAGCAGGAAGTGTTTAGATGTTGTCAGATCATTTATATTCTCATATGCAAAGAACAAAATTAAACTTTTATTCTATGGGTTTTGTGGAAGGTTTTAATCTTTATAAGCAGGAGGATGTCATAATCAGGTTTTGATTAGGAAATACTAATTTGGTAACAATGCATAGACATGTTTTGGATAGAAATCTTTGGAGGTAGACTAGAAAAGATGTCTCTGGCTGCAGTGAGCTGAGATCATGGCACTGTACTCCAGCCTGGGTGACAAAGAGGACCCTGTCTCAAAGGAAAAAAACTGAGATACTTTGGAGCATAAAAAGGATATTATTAATAATTACAACAGATTGACAGGCATACACTCAAACTTTTCTGGGTAGGTTAAAATGCATGGTTATTTTATCTCCAATGACTTGATCTATCATTTAAGATCCAGCAGGAAATGTATCCACTTCCTGTTCATGCATAAAATATCTGGAGAGTTAAAGAACTAAAGACACGTGATAGGGGAGAGTCAAGTGAATAGCCTTTGGGTAGATTAATTTACATGATGCTTTGGGAAGACTTCTAAGCACAGCAAAGAATCTGAAAGCAGTAGCATTGGAAGCAGTGTTTCAGCTGCTCTGATCAGATAGTTGCAGAGCCTGAACATTCTGATAAATTCCTGTGTGAGACTCCATCTCATTCTTGTTGGAAATATCTGGGGCAGAGGGGTAATACTTATTTCTTACCTGAGCAGATGTTGCATATTCAAATAAATGGATATAAGTCATTTTCATTTGCAGCAGAAGGAAATTAGGGAAAGATGTTTCCCCAGGATTTTAACTTTTAAGAAACAAACTCAATTTAATACTTCTTGTGAGCCTGGCTTCCTAAGTTGAGCTCTCTCTCTCTGTCATTTAAATAACACATGGCCCTGTCACAGAGGAAAAGAGGGTATTTATTAATAACTAATCTGTCCTCTCTGGACATCTAGATCCTAACAGCAGAGTGTCGTTTGAATTCAACTTGGGATCTGTGATTAAGATAGCAATAACTGAAAGGATTATCTTATTTTATAGAAGCAACACAATGGTTAGTTGGGAATAACAAATTCACAATATTTAATGGATTAATGGTACACAACAAATAACATTGTATGCAATAAATAAAAGGTATATAATTTGCTAAAAATATTATCTTGAAAAAATGTATATCTTTATTCACAAAATTTATCATATATTTACCTCAAACAGCTAGATAGTTACAAATGGGTATATGGGTAAGTACAGATATACATATATAGACATGCATACATATAGAAATATACACAACAAATAAGTGTTTGTATAAAATATGCATTAATGTAATCTCTTTAATCCAACTATTCTTAAGGAATGACAAAAGATATAGGAAAATATTGTTAAGAGGAATCTCTATGCCTAATTTTATTTGTATTCCTTGATCAACTTCTGTATTCCAATACGCAGAAGAGAATGATACAAATAATGTACTCTCTTATCTTTTTGACTTTGCTTCCTTTATTTATGTGTCTTATCTTCCTAATCAGAAGAATTTTCAAAACATAGGTATTATTCAGCTTTGAAGATATTATTATTGGGAACTGCAGGAATCCTCAGTTCTTTGTCTTACTTGGAGAAAGCATTCCCCCCAAGGGACTGATGTAGCTAAAAAGAAAATTTACTAAAAGAAAATAGCGAGCCGAGACAGTACATTAAAGGGACAGTGGACTCTGCAAAGATGAAGCAGAGTGGGCTGCTGATGCAGTGAGCCAGCAACTTGAGGATTCTGCATTGGGATTTTATTACGTTGGACTTTTTAAAATTCTTGCCTCTGTCTTAAGCGTCCACCTTTTTCCTTTGTCTGGTTTACCCACTCCTGTCTTAGGTCTCTGCCTTGTTCCCGCCCACCTCCCACCCCTTGTGGGCCTGGCCCTTACTACCGCTGTGCATGTGCAGACCAGCGCTGGATTCAAATCCTTTCTAGGACGGTGTTACTCATTACCGCCACTCCAGGAAGAAGGTACAGTGGTTAAATTTTACTTATTAGGTCTGCCTATATCTTAGGCATTTCTTCTTTGCCCTCCTTATCAGCAAATAGCTGGATTTTGACGAGTTAACTCCAGAATGAGCAATTACTGGGTACCTTAATAGGCATTCTTTCCTGCAAAGGTATTTTCTCCTCCCTCCCCTCTGCTCACCTTAAGCATATCTGCTTCCTGCTGGTTGATGGGCTGTGAGATTCCCCAGACCTCCCGTTTCTCATGGGCTCCCCCCCCTCTCCCCGCTCGTGTCTGGATCTCTGCCTATCCTAACAAATATCACAGTACCAACATGGACAATCAATTCAGTTTCACAGAATTAAATTGAGTTGAAATAACAACAGCAATCAGATTGCTTTACCCCATGTTCTTACACATTGTAACCTTCTTTTTTTCTTTTCACTTGGGAAAGCATTCTCCGTCACGCATTGTTCCTCACATCCTTATAAAAATCCCTTCAACATAATATTTTTTCCTCTATCAGATTTCTTTTAAGAATGGAGTCATTTAATACAGGTGACCCATTTTCTATAAATTTCTTCTTTGATCACTCTGTAAATTCATCAATTTCCTTTTCTTTTGAGCAAACATTTATTGAATAACCGGCTATGTGCTAGATTAAGCAATGGAAATAAATAGACTGACATTAAGCTGTCACAGAGGAGCAGGGGAGAAAGACCTTTTAACAATGTGTAGTATAGGTAACGGGAAACAAGCATCCTCATACAAAATACAAAACGTAATTACCATTATCCAGGGACCGCTGTTTGCTAGACACTACACAAATCTCATTACAATCAAGGAGGTAAGTACAAAGCCTTTGGGGGAGTAAAGGAAGAAAATGATTAATTCATCTAATGGAGTTAGGAAAAGCTTCAGAGAAGAACTTTTATTTGAGAAGAGTCTTGAAGAAAAGCTTGAAATTCAGCAGACAGTCAATGAATAGAGAAACAATATAAAGAAAGCATACCGTGTGAAGACTCTGATATCTTTGTGAGAGTTTATAAAGCAAAGTCTTTGATTTCAGAAATAGCATTAAGAACCTAGGTGAGAAGAGATTCTGTATAAATTATCATTATATTGAATTATAAAACAGTATGTGTTTGGATACGAGTAATTATGAGAATTCTCTCTTTATAGTATGATGTATTATACAGGTGGCTTTTTCTCCCAATTCACAAATACATTAATAGGATGTCGTACCCTATTGTCTAAAACTAAAGTAATTTAAAATTAAAGACACAGACTGTTCTAATAAAAGCCTACCAATTTTGTGCAAATTATTCTATTCATGACTTATTTAAATATACACACATATGTGTATATGTGTGTATTAATATACATATATGTGCATGTATGCACATATTTTAAAAGTGAAAAAATGTCAATAAATACAGGAACATTAGCTAAGACATCTCCATATTATATACAGATAGACGAATAGACTTTTTTTTTAAAGAAAGGCAATACTCTACTTGCTACTTTTGATGTAAAAACTATTATTAAATATAATTGAATTTTACAGGTGGAAATAAGACAAGTGAAATAGGAGAATTTGTTCCATTTCAAAAAAGGGTTTTCTTCACAATTGGGGACATTAATTTAAAAATTTCCTTTAAGCTTAAGAAATTTAACTACAAGTATCTTGAGATATTGGTGTTTTTTATGAGTTTTCCTTTACTTGATGATTCATTTTTAGACTGTATTGATTGATCCTTTGTTACTTCAGATGCATACATTAGCACTAACACCTCATCATATCACACCACTGTGCTTTTTCACTTTTATTATACTCTTAGATGTTGTTTATTTACTAAATTTATTTATTAAAACATAAATTAAGCAGTTACATTCTGTCTTAGTTCAGCCTGCTTTAACAAAAATACCATAGACTAAGTGGTTCAAACAACAAACATTTATTTCTTGACAGTTCCAGAGACCAAAGTCTGAGGTCAGGATGTAGGTGTGTTTGAGTTCTTGATAAAGACCCTTGTTTTGGTTTACAGATGGTTGTCTTCTCATTGCATCTCTAAATGGCAGAGTAGAGAGAGGCATCAAGCTAGCTTTCACCTGTCTCCTCTTATAAGGGCACTAATTCAATTAAAGAGGGCTTTACCCTCATCATGTAATTGACACTGAATTTTCTCAGCCACTTTGTCTACCAGGGATCTCCACAGACAGCAGTGTGTGCCTGGGCTGTTGGCCACTGGAGACACCCCACCCTCTTGGATCGCCTGTGTTTGTAACTTGTTCCCATGTTCTGCAGCTCCTGAACTCTTGTCCCGGGTACAAAAGGAATGAGGATACATAGCCAGGCGAGGTGGCTCACGCCTGTAATCCCACCACTTTGGGAGGCCGAGGCAGGCGGATCACAAGGTCAGGAGTTCGAGACCAGCCTGACCAACATGTTGGAAACCACCCCTACACCATCTCTACTAAAAATACAAAAATTAGCTGGGCGTGGTGGCATGCACCTGTAATCCCAGTTACTCAGGAGGACAAGGCAGGAAAATCACTTGAATCCGAGGCGGAGATTGCAGTGAGTCGCACTCCAGCCTGGGTGACAGAGAGAGATTCTGTCTCAAAAAAAAAAAAAAAGGAAAGAAAGAAAAAGAAAAAAGAATGAGGATACACTGATAATTTGAAGGGTGAGGATGGGTGGAGATTTTTATTGAGCTAGGGAACAGCTGTCAGCAGAAAGAGGGGGTGTGATCCCCTACCCCCAAGTTGGGTGGTTTCTCTCTCCCAGTGTGGCTAGGTCCAGTGATTTTTATGGATTCAGAATGGATAGTGCATGCTGATTTGTTCTTAGTATGCAAAAAAGGTTAAAGCAAGACACCACTCAAAGGTGGGCACAACAGTGTAGAAAACCAATTAGGAAAGGGTCGGTATTTGTAATATAGGTGAAGGGTGGGGATCAATCAGAGAAAAGCACACCAAATGGGAAGACATGTTCGCAGTGTTGTCCATGGTTTTACCCAAAACTTGTAGCCAGGCTTTAAACCATCTTTACCTTGAAGGTCAGGTTTGACTGGGACCTGCCCTTATCTGCCTAGGCATTTGTTTGCCTCCTGCTGCTATCATAATGACCTCCCAAAGGTCCCATCTTCTGATACCATCACGTTGAAGATAGGATTTTGACATACGAATTTGGGGATGAATGGAAACATTCAGTCCGTAATGTCTTCTATAATATAATTCTAATCATTGTCTAATGGTGATTCTATATTTAAAAGGTTTCAATGTTGACCACTAGCAAACTTTTGATGTCGCTTCTCCATTGCAAATAAATTTAAATTTTTAAAGATTTATTTTTATTTAGGTATTATGTACATACAACAAAATGCAAAAATTCTAAATACACAACTGATGAATATTTACGAAGGGAATACATCAGTGTAATTAACACCTAGATAAAAAAATACAGCACCAGAGCTGTCTTTGTTTCCCTTCCAGTCAATACCATCTTTCCAAAGAAACTCAGTGTTCCAGTTTCTATTACCCAAAACTCACTTCTCCCGTACTTCTATTTTATACTAATGGATTCATACAATATCAGGCTTATTTTCATTCAACATTATGTCTATGAGATAGATCCATTTTACAGTGTGCAGTAGTATATATAATTGCATTTTCTGACAATTCCAGAGTTTATGTATACATTCAGTTTTTTATGGCCTATTTTAACTCTGAGACACTTGCGAATGATGTTCCTACAGTCAACATTTTACACGTATGTACACTTTCATTTTGTGTATATATCTGAGAATGGAATTGCTGGATCACAGATTTCACAAGTGTTCACCATTAGCAAGGTTTTTTTTTTTTTTTTTTTTTTTAAAGGTGAGCCATTACCTATCTAAATTCCTAATAATTCCATGTCAGAGTTCCAGGGGTGATATCAGCAAGGTGATGGAATAGGAAGCCCTAGACCTCACTTTCCTATGGCAACACTGACTAAATCATACATGGAGCAATCTCCTTTGTGAGAAATCTTGAAACCAGATGAGAAGCTCCTGTACTGGGCTGGTACAAATCTAGCTATGTGAAACACAGAAGGAAAACTCATGGCTCTCATTTGCCAGAGTCCCTCCCCTTACCACAGTATGATGTCATTCATGTCACACTTCCCACTTCCAAATTTCTCCATAGAGAGGGAAAGAGAAATCTAGAATATGTCTCTACTTAGGATTTTGTGGTTCTACTCAAAGTACTGTTTTCTGTTTCAACTGAATCTAAGCACTGACAAAAAATTTTACCATATTTCGGATCACTGGGAGTAAAACAAATGGTTTAAGCTATGAGGGAGGTGTTTACTCACCATTGTTTCCCTCCCTGGTTCAGAATGAAATGAGTTGGAGAAAAATGCCCAATTCCTGGCTTTACACTAGGGAGAGAGATAGTTGGAGCATGCATCGAAATGTATAGCTTTTGGGGGAGGCCCCCCCCCCAAGGGACTTGTTTCTGTGTTGCCTGACTTGGAGCATTTATAGGACCTGGCATACTCTAGATGCCTGGAGACTGCTGAGAACAAAAGAGATCTGGGGCTGGGCGTGGTGGCTCACGCCTGTAATCCCAGCACTTTGGGAGGCCAAGGTGGGTGGATCACTTGAGGTCGGAGTTCGAGACCAGCCAGACCAACATGGAGAAACTCTGTCTCAGCTAAAAATACAAAAATTAGCCAGGTGTGGTGGCACATGCTTGTAATCCCAGCTACTCAGGATGCTGAGGCAGGACAATCGCTTGAACCCGAGAGGTAGAGGTGTGGTGAACTAAGACCACACCACTGCACTCCAGCCTGGGCAACAAGAGCGAAACTCCATCTCAAAAAAAAAAAAAAAAAAAAAAAAAAGAGAGAGAGAGAGAAAGAGAGATCTGATGCTGCTTCTGAGAACACAGAATACAATAGAAAAAGGCTGATATCGCTTGGCAGTTTTTCCCTTAAGAAGAAAAGGGAAGCATAGAATGTGTATTCAGTGTTTTAGCTTTGTGAAGAGCTGAGTGAAGAATGGACTTCTGTCTTGCCTGTCTCAGAGCACTATTCAGCACAGTACTGAAATCCTATCCACAGCAATTAGGCAAGAAAAGGGAATAAAAGGCATTCAAATGGAAAGGGAAAGGGAGAAGAATTATCTCTGTTTGCAGATAATATGATCTTATATATAAAAACCTTTATCAATTCCACACACACACACAAGTTAGACTAATAAATGAGCTCAGCACAGTTTCAGCTTAAAATAATCAACATACAAAAGTTAGATGCATTTCTATATACCAACAATCATCCATCTATAAGGGAAATTAAGAAAATTCCATTTACGGTGTCATCAAAAAAATGATACACTTAGGAATCAACTTAACTAATTAAGTAAAAGATTTACGTGGAAAACTAGAAAACTTTGTGAAAGAAATTTTAAAATACACAAATAAATGAAAATAAATCTTATATTAATGGTTGGATGACCTAAGACTATTAAAAAGTCTATACTACTCAAAGCAATCTACAGATTCAGTGCAATCCCTGAAAAAAATCTCTTCATAAAGCTATTTGGCATTCAAATAGGAAATACATATTTTTGTACAGAAAACATAATTCTAAATAGAAAAAAAAATTGAAAATTCCTGTGAAACCATTAAAAAACCCAAAGAGACAAAACAAGAGGAACAAAACTGGAGGCATCATACTTCCTGACTTCAAAATTTATTACAAAGCTATCAAAATCAAAACAGCATGGTTCTGGCTTAAATATAGACATATATAACAAAGAAACAGAATCACGAGCTCACAGATAAACCCATGAGTATATGTTCAAATGATCTTTGACAAGGGTGCTGAGAATACACACAGGGAAAAGAGAGTCTGTTTACAAATGATGCTGAGGAAATCGGATAGCCACATGCATAAGAATGTAACTGGACCCTAATCTTAGATAACACACAAAATCAATTCAAAATGGCTTGAAGATTTAAATGTAAAATCTGAAGCTACAAAACTTCTGGAAGAAAACATAGGGTGAAAACTTCATAACATTGGTCTTGACAATGATATCCTGGATATGAAATCAAAGGCACAGGTAACAAAAGCCAAAATAGACAAATGGGAATATATTAACCTGAATATCTTCTGCACAGAGAAATAAATAATCCACACAGTATAAATGCAACCTACAGAATGAGAGAAAATATTTGTATATATCTCATATATCTGATAAGGAGCTATCCAAAACATATAGTGAACTCCTACAATTCAATGGCAAAACAGCAAATAACCCAGTTTTTTAAATGAGCTAAGGACTTGAATAGACATTTCTCTAACGAACACATACAAATGAACAACAGTATACGAAAAGATGTTCAACATCACCAATCACCAGAGAAACACAATTCAAAATCACAATATCACCTCATACCTGTTAAGATGTTCATTAAAAAAAAAAAAAGAAAGCATGCAAAAAGGGAAGGAAGGAGAGGGATGAAGGGATGAAGGAAAGAAGAAAGGAAGGGAGGAAAGAAAGAAAATCATTTTTGACAAGATGTGGAGAAATTGAGTCTCCTGATGGAATGTAAAATGTAAAATGTACACTGCTATGGAAATCAGTATGAAGTTTCCTTAAAAAGAATTAAAAATAGAACTACCACATGATTCTGTATCCTACTTCTGGGTATTTATCCAAAATAATTAGAAACAGGATTCCAAAAAGATATCTGCACTCCCATGTTCATTGAAACATTATTTATAGAAGCCAAGAAGTAGAGAAAACCTAGTATTCATTGGTAGATAAATTTATCTTTTTAAATATGCCATACATACAAAAGAGTATTATTCTATTCATCTTTTAAAAAAGAAAGGAAATTCTTTCATTTGCTACAAAGTGGAGGAATCTTTAGAAGATTATGTTAAGTGAAATAATTCACAGAAAGACAAATACTGCATGATTCTACTTCTACTTATATGAGGTGTCTAAGTAGACAAATTCACAGAAGCAGAAAGGAGAATGGTGGTTTTCAGGGGATAGAGGGAGGAGGAAATGGAGATTTCTGTTCAATAGGTACAGAGTTTCAGACATACAAGATGAAAACGTTCTAGAGATTCACTCTATGAAAGTAGACATATAGTTAGCAGCACTGTAATGCACACTTGAACAGGTGTTAGGATAGATTTCATGCTGTGTGTTTTTCACTACAATTTTAAAAAGTGTGTCCACTATCCCTCATCTTTGTCAATACTTAGCATTTATTTTTTTAAGTTACTTTTGCTGGTGTGTACTGTTAGTACTTTTTTACTTCAACTTTTTGGACTATCTTGTTTATCCCATGGCTAACTGAATTTTAGCTTAGTATGTTTTTATAGATCCTATATTTTTCTGTTTTACCTCAACCTCAACAATAAAATTGTCTTTTTTATTTTCATGATTATAATTCCTAATTTTTATTGTATGTAAGATATAAAATTTGAATAATAAAAATAATGAGAGTAAAATATTAACAACCCAGCTTTAAAAACTCAAGTTAAGCAATAACTTTTCAGTCACAATTTCCCCTAATTCCATCCCCCTTTTTTCTTTTACATAGGTAGGTATTTTGCTAAATTTTGTGCTTATTCTCTTGTCTGTAAGGTTTTATTACAATCTGCAAGAAACTTTGAATATTGTATTGTTTAGTTCTTTCTTTGAGATCACATTTACATAACTCTATATTTTGATACATTTAGCAACTGAATATTTTTCAAGTATCCAGTGCCAAAAACAAGGCATGGAACATTTTAATTGCCATAACATCTTCTTTTGCTCTTTTGAAGTTAACCCTCTCTTCTTTCCTTCAGAATCTGGCAACTATTGATCTGACTTCTGTCCCTATAGTTTGCCTTCTACAGAATGTAGTTTGTGTACAATATAGACACAGTCTTTTGTGTCCGGTTTCTTTTACTGAGCATAATGCTTCTGACATGCATCCATCTTCTTATATGTATTCTTAGTCTGTTCATTTTTGTTGCTGAACAATAATCTTTGTGCATGCGAGTTGCAATTTGTCTAGTATTGTTTAATAACTGCCACCCTCTCCAATTTATAGTTTTAAGCCATTATTATTTATGTTTTAAGTACATAGATCCACAATTCCTACCTATGCCTCAAAAGTTATTTCTTGCATCATTTTCATTATATATCCATAGATTCAGAATAATTTGATTATTTCCTAGATCCATTATCTCATTGGAGGTTTCACAATGGTTATTAAATTAGTCATCTATTGCTGCTTGACAAGAGATCCCAAAACCAAGAGGCTTAAAACAATAACCATTCATTATTGCTCATTAGCCTCTGGGCAGCTGTATGTTTCTACTGAGGTAGGAAAAACTGATTGCAGCTGAGCTTGCTCAGGTATTTGCGCTCAGCTGCCAGACTGGCTACGGCTGGCTGCTCTAGGAAGCGATCTTTCTTCTGACTGTAGGGGTTTGTTCACATGGTGGTGGTAGAATTCCAAAAGTGAAAAGAAAATATGCGAAGCCACATGAGCTTTAGGTTGAATTCAGAGTGGAGAAACAAACTGCACTTGTTCATGTGAAAATCTGTAAAGTATCATTACAAAGGGACCTGTTGGATAATTGTGATGATTTTTACAGTCAACCATGGTTATTATTATTATTCTGTCATTTTATCTGAATTTATAAATTGGAAGTTTTATATTCTTTCCCTTATCAATTAGTTGTGACCTTGGAATATAGATCATACTGAAAAGGCAGAATGAATGTCTAGTTTTGTGTTTGTATGACTGTCCTGGTGGGGGGATCTATGTGGGTGTGTGTATGTGTTTTTTGTGTGGGGGTTGTATTTTTTTAGTCAATTTCATAAACAAAGAACTGGTGCCATCACAACTTCCCATGTTGACAATGCTTTTGGAGTCTTCCCCTCAGATTAGCGGTCGTTGTCAGTTCCACTTCCAATGATTTGACTCAGTAGGATTTTTCTTTTAGGGTATATTTTATAGGTGATTTCTGAATTCCAGCATTCTTTCCTTTTCTATACCTTCCCTACAGCCTGTTCAGATATTTTATGTGTTAACCTACAAATGCTTGATTCAGTTCATCAGGGTGGATATCAGGCTTGTCTTTTTATGTGCTACAGTAATGATTCACTTAGTCAAGAAACACATCCTTGGGCCATTTCTGATAGTCACTTAAATAAGGTATTCAGACAACTGCATGTGAACTGTAACATTGATTATATACATAAAATGTATGCTTTATCCCTAGATTTTGCAGACTTTAAATATTTAGTTTTTTTTAATTTTGCTCTCCTATAAGTGTCACAAAATGAACCTCTAGAATGGAAAGAAATTGTGAGACAATATAGAATTACAATGTCAGATTTTTCACTAGCCACCTACCTCAACCCTCAGTCCCTGTAGAAAATATACGGAGTGCAAAATTTGCAAATAAGCAATAGATACACACACACACACACTTGCAAGTGGAATGTCATGTAAGCCAAACATGTAATTTTAATTTTCTAGAAATGTAGAAAAATTTTAAGTTTTCTAGAAACAGGTGAAACCCACTTTAATAACTTAATTTGCTTGACCCAAAATATATAGGATCAAGAATTAATCAACTTAGAAAATTATTTTTGAGATATTTTCAGTCTTCTTTTTTGTGTTCAGTATTTGAAATTGAATGTTGTTTTAAACTAGTGGCACTTCTCAACTTGAAGCCACATATTAGTGCTCCATTGGTCACATATAGCCAGTGGTAATTATATCACATAACGCAATGGAATCTAGAATAAGTATGCACTTTGTATTTCTACAATACCATTCCACCTTGGGAGTGAAGTTTTAACAGAGTCACTTTAAAAATAACAAAAACAGCCGGGCACGGTGGCTCATGTCTATAATCCCGGCACTTTGGGAGGCCAAGGCAGACAGATCACATGAGGTCAGGAGTTCAAAAGCAGCCTGACCAACATGGTGAAATCCCATATCTACTAAAAATACAAAAAAGTAGCCTGGAGTGGTGGTGCTTGCCTGTAATCCCAGCTACTCGGGAGGCTGAGGCAGGAGAATCGTGAACCTGGAAGGCGGAGGTTGCAGTGAGCCAAGATGGCACTATTGCACTCCAGCCTGGGCAAAAGGAGCGAAACTCCAGCTCAAAATAAATAAATAAATAATAAAAATTAAAAAAAAAAACCCATAACGAAAACAAAACAACCATATTTTATTGTCCAATATGGCTACTGGTCTTTTTATAGAACCTGATTGTATTATATGACAAATGTGGTAACCATGTAGGTAACACAGGTCCACACCTTTTACTTGTCTCTGAAGATTATACTCAATACTACAAATTCCAAGTTTTCCTGATCATCGAATAAACCTGTATCACTTCGTAAAACTGAATTCATTATTCCAAATAATACTGCATAGAAATAAATGAACATTACTTTCCATTCAAAGGATAGGATTTAGTTACAGACTTGGAAATATTTTAAAGCATACTTTTCTATAAAATAGTTCCATAGTATGGATCATTGAACATAACAATGAAGGAAAGGTACTGCTGTATCACTGTAAACATTTTAGATGCAGTATGAGTTTTGAAATGATATTTGTTCATCTTGTCTGCCCAATAAAATATAAGTTTTATTATGAAAGTCAAGAGCCTGTCTGTTGAACACTATAAATTTCTTTGCCCTGAATAGAATGTCATAAACCTGTTGATACAGTTGAGAGAAAAATGGGAATTTGAAAATATAGTTATGCTTTACACAGAAGAAATAACACTGTATACTGTTGCAGACTGGCTAATCGTATTCTCTAATTAAATTAATAAAATAGGAATAACACATGCAGTCCTCTAACATGGGACCCTTCACTTGACGAAATGCCTCTGTATATTATAAAGGATGAGAAACAGTAGAAAAACATTCTTGATTATTATGTGTAAAAACTATTCTAGGCACATTAAGTGTATCTGTACTAATTGTCACTACAATATATAAAGAAACTATCCATGTCCAATGTATATGTAGGGAAACATGCTTTAACTCCTCCAAGGCTACTAAGTAAAAATACAGTGGCTTTTCAGGAAGGATAAATCTGATTCTGGTGCCCAAACATTTCTATTACCTCTTAATAGATTTTCTTTTATAATTACCTGACCTTACATTACAAATAAATATTGGGGAAAAAACCTTGCAAATAGAAGGCACAGTTGGTGCTTTGGAATTGACAGTCAGCCATTTGCAGGCTAATAAATCTAAGAACCCAACTGTTAGTCTCATTGGCAGTAATGGAGCAGCCACTTTAGGCTCTGCATTTTTGGTTAATTAGAACACTTCTCAGGTGGTAAACTTGATAGCCTTCAGCTTGGTATGCTTTAAGGCCACCTGAGGCATGCTGTTATCATTCAGAAACCACTGCCTGCTACATACTACTGATTAATCTACATAATTAGCTTAGCACTATAATTATTGAATTGTTTTCCAAGTAGGATATAAAATAAAATTAAAAACTAAAATATATACTTTTTAAATGTTTAGTTTTAGAGTTTCCTTTATCTTGTCTATACTTTAGGCACAACAGAATTTACCGATTGCCTCTAAACTAAGAGTTAATAATGCAAATATAACATTAACAACAACCACAAAAATAAAGTAATAATGACTGATTTTCCAGTCATGCCAATTAGATATTTACATCAGATATCTTGGTTTATTCCTTGAGCCTACTTGATGTTGTGGTAACCATTGTCATTCCAGTTTTCCAGATGAGCAGACTAAAAGGTGTAATAGAACTACCCTAAATCACACAAATATTAAACGTTTGGCTGAGATTCCATACCATAGTCTCACTCTTGCAATTTATATATTGCAATTTATAAATATAAATATATATATATATATATATATATGCATTTTTATTAAGGCTGTTCTGGAACTCCTAACCTCAAGTGATCTGCCCGCCTCAGCCTCCCAAAGTGCTAGGACTACAGGCATGAGCCACAGCGCCCAGCCAATATGAATATACATTAATTTTGCAAAAAAAAAAAAAAGAAAACAGGGTTTTAGCTCATACTGATAATATATATTAAGTCATTTGTAGTGACATCTTACATTAAATGAGGGTGCTGAATGTTTTATTTCAAATAGCATCTTCTGTGATGTTCCACAACGTAGACCATCATTTTTGTCCACCTTGAGAAAGATAACTAAATTGAAAGCTTCTTATTGGAAGTAAGTCACTAAACATCTAAAACATACTTTATTGAATTTATAAATCACTTTTGAATACAGTTGCTACTTTTACTTATTAATGTTTGGGGGTTAACTAGAACTAAAATCCTGTTGGAGTTTCTTTGGCCTGAGAAGAGTAGATAAGCTTCAACATTTGCTATTTATAGGTTATATTACTTTTTTTAAAAAATAATTTTAAAGGAATATTTTAATCAGTTATTTATAAAACATCAGTTGTTTGAAAGTGTGCTTTCCAAAGCATACTCTGTCTCAAAAACTGTATGAAGCAGAAGGTATAGAAATATGAAGGCAGCAGGAATCATGGATCAAGGAGTTTATAATCCATAAGAAGTTTACAGACTTGACAACGTGTGAGTTCTTTTAAATAAATTCATTGAAAATTTCGGCCCTTTATTTCGCAAAATTATTTCCTAAGATCATTCTAAAGATATTTTAATTTCAGGAGCAAGGCATAGTGGTAGATTTAAATGGCCACAAGTACTTTGCCGTTCTTTTCATTAAATTTGGAAGTCTGTTTCCCAGTCTCTTAAATTTGACTGACCCAAACACTTGCTGTAACTAATAGAATCTAGCAGAAGTGATGTCGTGAGAGTTCTAGATCTTAACTCGCAAAACATCTTTCCGTTTTTGCCTTTGCTCTTTTGGATGCCACAATGAGGACACTATGTAAGGAAATTGATGGAGCCTAATGAACTATGACTGGCCATGTGGAAGATAACTGAGTGGTCCCAGATGGCAGCCAGGTACAACTGTCAGATTTTTGAGTAAGGTCATGTTTTTGTTTTTGTTTTTTGTAACTTTTCTTTTTCTTTTTTTTTGACGGGGTCCTGCTATGTTGCCCAGGCTGGTGTTGAACTATTCTTGGGCTCAAGGAATCCTCCTGCCTCAGCCTGCCAGGTAGGTTGGATTACAAGCATATGCCACTGCCCCTGCAAGCAAGATCATTTTTGACCTTCCAGTCCAGACAACCCTGCAGCCTAATTCAGCCAATAAATCAACTCAAGTCAACAGAAGATCCTCCTGCCCAGCTCACATAATCTTGGAAATGATAAATCATTATTGTTTTAAGACACTAAATTGTGGTATTATTACTTGATAATAGTTAATTATCTGGACATTTTAGAGTTTTAAGCAGTTTATGAGCTTCAGAGGTTAATCATAAAGCAGGCTTGGATTTTCATGCTCCATCAGAAGTCCTGAGTAGTGGCAATAGAGTGAATTTACAGTGTTAAGTGAAATGTCCAGAGTCCTGAGGGTATGGGAAAAATATATAGGTATAAACTTTGAAAGTTCTGGTTTTTTCTTTATTATTGAGACAGGGTCTATGTTATCCAGGCCAGAGTGCAATGGTGCAATCTGGGCTCACTGCAGCCTCTACCTCCCAGACTCACCTCAGCCTCCCAAGTACCTGGGACTACAGGCTCACACCACCATATCAGGCTAATTTTTTGTATTTTTGGTGGAGATGGGGTTTTGCTATGTTGCCCAGGCTGGTCTCCAACTCCCGAGCTCAAGTGATCAGCATGCCTTGGCCTCCCAAAGTGCTGGGATTACAGATATGAGCCCCCATGCCAGCCTGAAAGTCATTTTCCATGAATCAAAACTAAAACACTCTAATGGCAGATAGATGTTATTCAACATTTGTCAAAACCCATAGAATGTACAATACCAAAACCAAATCCTTATATAAACTATGGACTCTGGGTGATAATGAGGTAACACTGTAGGTTCATTCATTGTAACAAATGCATGACTGTGGTGCAGAATGTCAATAGTGGGGGAGGTTGCACATGTGTGAGAACAGGGGGTATATAGGAACTTTATTCTTTCCCCTTAATTTTGCTGTGAACCTAAAAATTCCCTAAAAATTAAAGCTTATTAATTAAAAAAAACTAAAATAGTAATGAGAATAAAAGTCACTTGTGTTTCATATTCCTCTTTTAATACATAGAGAGAAATTTACCTTTAAATATAACTAAATTTGTAGCCTTGTCAGAATTTAATCGTTTAACCATTATGTGGCACTTAAGGAATATTGCTAAATATGTTAATTGATCTTTCTTTTGTACTTCACACTATATAACACACAAAATAGAAAATGATACACAAAAGAGAGAAAAATGTTACGGACTTCCACTTATACGTGAACACACAGATATCTGCGGGGAAATAATTCATTAGTCAATGAACATCTCTATATATGCTAACAAACTAGAGTTCTGGGAAGAAAATAATGAATTAAAAGATCCCTTGACAAAAGCACTTAATTATTTCAGTGCTTAGTTCTCCTGATGATATTTAGAAGTGGGAAGAAAAAGACATGCATGAAATGTGTTTGTGTGTGTATAACAGAGAGGGAGAAATAAAGAGAGATTGTAACTGACTATAAGCAGAACTGTTTTGCTTAATTGTATTTCTAGCTACTGCTGTTAACTTTAAATTGCCTAGCTGGAGTTCTAGATCACGGAAATATTGAGAGGCTCTAGCTGCACAGTCAAAGCAATTTTTAAGTAAGATAAATTTCTAAACATGATCTAAATGTTGCTTTGTTTTGCTTTTGCTTCAAATGTGAAATGATTTTTTCATTATTTGTAAATGAAGGAAGGTGGAATATAAAAAATGAGAAACATTTTATAGCTACTGAGTAATATGGCAGCAATAATGATGAGGCATAATATTTTAAATAAAATTTAGGGAAATCTTAGCTGTGGAATTTAGTTAAGACTCAATATGTTAGGGTTCATTAAATTATATTACAATGCAAAGAGCTAATTTTGAAAAATATTTAATGTCATTCAAAAAACAATTTTGGGCTGGATGTGGTCACTCATACCTGTAATCCCAGCACTTTGGGAGGCCAAGGCGGGAGGATTGCTTGAGCTCAGTAGTTTGAGACCAGCCTGGCTGGGCAACATGGCAAAACCCTGTCTCTACAAAAAACACAAAAATCAGTCAGGTGTAGTGGTGTGTGCCTGAGGTTCCAGCTACTCTGGAGGCTGAGGTGAAAGAATGGTGCGAGCCAGAGGGACAGAGGTTGTAATGAGCGGAGATCATGCCACTGCACTCCAGCCTGGGCAATGGAGCCACACCTTGCCTTGAAGAAATAAACATTGTCATGTTGATTACTAAAATGATAATGATATTCAACACTTGTTGTCTACATATTTTGTGCCATGGACTGTTTGCATCTGTTCACATATGTCATTTAATCCTAATAATAATTGTTTGAAGTAGATACCCAATTTACAGATTGGGAAGAGAGGCATAGATAGAGTCATTTATTTAAGGTCACATAGCTACTATATGTTGGCATTGGAGTTGAAACACAGAAAAATTGACCCCATAACTCTTCATTACAAGGGCTCAAAAGAACATTGTAATATAACTAGCTGGAAACACCTCATATTTTCTATACTTTTTTACTCATAATGTTTTCTGTGAAGAAAACAGATATTCTGATCAGCATTAACAAATAATTTTGTCATGAATTAGGTAATAATGAACACTCTTCCTGCTAGACCTGTTTCTTAGAGGCTTTTTTCTACCATAGAAATATCTGTAGCTTAAATAAATAAAACAGTATGTTAACCTACTTCAGTAAATCAAGCAATGCTTATAGTTACATCATTACGGAATCTACGCATTACTACAAAGAAATCATAAAGGAACAAAAAAGTAGATTGAAAAACTAAAAGAACTTCTCTTTGCATTAAAAAGAAAAGAGTATGTCTCCAGAGAGATTGCATAAAAAGCATCAAATTTTAACTGCAGAAATGCATGTTCTTAATTAAGATTGATACAGTACTTAATAAACTAGAGATTTTAACCTGGACATGTCAATATTCTTTCCTCATGAAATAATTTTTGTGTTGTGATATATCTTCCTAAATTTCCACTACCAAGTTTAACTCCTGTTTTCACATGGGGCCATCTATCCCACGATGTCTATGACTTTTAGAATCTCCATTACCAAATACTACATTGGGCCTGGTTTATTGATTTATTAATAATTTTCTTCTTTTTTTGCTTTTTATTTTTTTTTTTTTACTTTGTAGGCTGGAATCTTCAAAATTTTTCATATAAGAAAACTTTAAATTATTTGCTTACTCTATGACTCTAGTAAGAATTAAGCTGTTCCTATTGGTTTTGGCTCGTATCACATCATTCTGATCATTCTATGATGGTTTTATTTGACTCAGAAGAAAGGCATCCTAAAAATTACTACTTGTGATCACTTCCCCCTTTTTTCCCTCTGCTTATCTTATATTTTCCTAAATTGGCTTTTTCCCTGGGGAAATCGATGTCAGAATATTAAAAAATCTTCTTAAAGAGCTTTTCCCAGTATTTTACACTAAACACTTTAAAGCATCATAATAATGACAATATTTACCAGGTACTATATGATCTCACATAATCCTTTCAAGGTAATTGTGAGACATTATTTTCTGCTTTTGAAGGTGTACCAAAAAAAAAGGAAAAACTGCACACAGAGAAATTAAGTAACATGCCCAAGGACACGCGGATAAAGATGAGCAAGCCTAACTTACTCCAGAGCTTCACAGAACACAAGTTTGGTAGTACATTCTTCAGAAGATTCCTGAAAAGACAGCCAGTTTTCAAAAGCATAGCTAACAACTAAATCAGTTCCACTTATATTCAGAACCCAAATTTTGACCTCCATGTCTTGTTGACCAAATTCTCATATCCTGATTACTAATCTCCCAATCCCAATCCCAGTTCATCTGTGGACCTTAATCTTCATGTCTGCCTCTTTAAACAACCCCTTTTGCTCATCCTATTGAGTCCTTGCTACTATAGTTTGAGGTCTTAACACCTACCTAAAATGGTCATCCGTAAAGACTATCCACCTGAAACGTCCATATTATGGTTGCTCTGCTTTATTTATGTTGTTTCTTGAGATTGTAATTTTCATCCTTTCTCCCTGGTTCTCTGATACATATTATCTTGATCTCGGCTCATTTTGTTCTGTCTTTTTGATCATATCCTTGAAGAGCCGTGTCACAGGTTGTAATTTCATTAAGTAGGAAACAATTTGTTTTTTCTGTGGCCATTTGAGTTCTTAATAATATTCTCATTGGGCATGTAAAAGTGCCATCATTAGCTGACTGATGCCTTTTTCCAAGTATATTTGAAATTCTCAGCTACTTCTCGGATCCTTGACTTTCTTATATCATGTCTAGAACATTTTTATCCTTTTTTATATGTAGTTATATATATCACTTTATATTTTATATAAATTGGTGCCTTTATTTTGACAGGATTCAGTGATACAATTTTCAATTACATTAGGCTTCAAGACAATATTTCAAAATATTCTTTATAGAACACAGCTACCTGAAACATCTGTAAGTTGATAATTTGAATTCACGTAATAAAAATGTCATTTTAACTTCATCAGTTTTGTAAAATATGACATAATGAGTTTAATACAATAATTAAATACATTTCTGAAATATAGGTTAAATAACCCATTCCTATGGAACCCAAAGTAAAATAACTTCAGGTACACTCAAAGTTTTCCCAAACACTACTTTCACTCTGAAAAGTGTAAAGCATCAAACGTAATTCTTTTAATGAGACTAACTATATATTTACTAAGGTACATTGATAGAATTAAACAGGCTTTGGAAATGCATTTATTGTTATCTGGCTGCTTTTGTTGGTTCCTCAGATTCTAATCAAACTTTTTGCAGGTATTTTCAATTACTATTTAATTATTTTACAGTATATTTGCTGTGGGCCTCTCATCAAATCAGCAGCCATTGATTTCATCTGTCCAAACACTTCAGATGAGTTTTTTGGCTCACTTCTGTCAACTCCTGGCAGCTCTGATATCCTCAGCATATCCTTTGAGATATGACAAAAAAAGAAGTTTCTACAGTGCTTCCTTCTCGAGTTCTCTCCTCTTTAAAAGAGACATTAACACCTGTATGCTTGATAAGAGTATGGTGGTCATAATGATGCAGCATCTGGATAAATGACTCCTAGCGGGTAGATATTTTAAAGATGTGAGTGGAGTTAACACGTAGAAGAGATAAGGTGTTGGACAATTGAGCTTGGGCTATCATAATAAATAATTTAATATTTTAGGGCTGCTTTATTATAAGAACACAGGCTTATTGTGTAAATCTTCAGAGAGGTGAACCAAGATCAATTTGTAAAGGAGTCAGATATGTAGACTTAGTAAAGAACAAAGTGAATAAAATATGAAATAATATACCATGTCACAGCTTTTAGTCACTGCATTTCAGTACAATTTAACAAACACTTATCCAGTCCCAACAACAGGCACTATGGCAACGTGCAAGGAACAAAGATACTATCAAGATTTAATACAGCACAATATCAAGTCAGGGCAGATCTCTGTGCAACTACCTCTGGTCTTAAGATGCTTTCTATTCTATCTATGGGTCCTGATTATGTAGCATCTCATTATCTCCTGCAGTTTTGGCAGTTAACACCGACTATTAAAGCTCCTGTTTCTTACCATCGTGGTTTCTAATAACATTTATCTCAATTTTGTCACTCTGACCCAAAGCAGTTGAATATGCATCGCTTAATTTTCTTCTGTCTTTATGAGACTAGGCCGAGATAATTTAATAGCACTTTACTAAAGATTCAAAGATAATAAAAGGGTATTATTAAATGGATTAGGCAAAGAGTTAAGATTAGCAAACAAATGTAACAGAAATTAAGATCTACAACTCTGACGCATCATGTTTGGGTTTTCACAGCAGGGTTCTCAGGCCTAAATGTTCATTATAAATCATTTTAGAATCCTACGAAAAATGAAGATTTTGTGGTCTGAGGTAGGGTACGATCTCTCAGGTTATGCGGCTTCTGGTACTAATGTTCTGTTGACTAGTGAGTAGTGATGGCTTCTTAGATGCCTTAACAGTCTAAGGGCTTTCTTGCCTCCTGGCACTCTTTCTGTGTCAAAATTCAGTTTCACATTAGGGTACCCTTAAGCACACATGATCTGCTCAGACTCTAGTTCAGAGTCAATGAGGAACTAGGAAGAAAATAAAGTGCCCTCTCACCCTCAAATACTATCCAACTTCCCAGATCATATTATTTGAGTAGTTAGGGCTACGGGCACATGCCACCACCATGTCTGGTTAATTTTAAAAAATTTTTGTAGAGACAGGGATCCTGCTTTGTGGCCCAGACTAGTCTTCTACTCCTGGCCTCCAGCAATCCTATTGTCTTGGCCTCCCAAAGTTCTGGGATTAAAAAATGAGCCACTGTGTTTGACCTTCCTTTTCTAATAAAATGTTTTTTTTTCCCCCAGTATCTTAGAACTAGAGAATCCTCTGTTCAAATAAAATCTTTAACATAAGTGTAAAGAAAGCCAAGCAATATAATTAGGGCTCCTCTTTATAAAGGAATAAAGTGAATAGCTGTGCAGCAAAGGAGTCACAGACACTTATCAAAATACCACATAGCACAGATACAAAAAAGATGTTTGAGAGGAGGTAGAGGCCTCTTAGATAGGCCTCATCCCAAGTAGAAGAACACATGCAATTCCCAAACTTTACTAACCCACAGGTGAGGCCAGGCATAGATGTGTTTAGGCACTGTGGCCATCTTTCCAGAAGACTGAAGTCCCACACTCATGTCAAGCACAGAACATCTAAGAGACTATGGATCAATGGAGGTCCTGTGGTTGAAGAAGTACTTTTATTAGAATGGGGCCTCTGAGCCCAATGACTTCTACCAACTTATTCTGTTGAGCCCACCACTCAGAGCTGCTAAGCCAACTGTCTGCTATATTCCAGAAGACAGAATAAATTCGTGTACAGTGCCATGTATTTGTATCTTTTCAGCACGTCTTCCTTCCTTATCGGTATATAAAGAAAATTTTTAAACAACTTACCTCTACAAAGTCCCTTTGTCACTTAATGTAACATAGACATATACTGAACACTATGGGGTGAAGGTCATTGTGGGTGTTATGAAGGGTAGCCAAATTCCATCTATAACATTACACAAACATCAACCAAAAAAACTTTGTGTGGCTATAATAGTGTCAGGCACAGTAGACTCTACTATAGAGATAAAGGTGACAATTCATAATGTTTAAAGGGTCAGTTAAATGGACAGAATCGCAATCACAGCTTTGCTTACAAGGTGATGGTAGGCATGAATCAACATATAAAGAAAACACATAGTACTTAAAGCCTTATAATTCAAAATAAATCCAGTTACAGTTATTTTTTAATCAAAAAGTAGGAGAGATTTTAGAAAAAAATCTTAGCAGACAGAGGAAAAGATAGCTCATATGCAGGGAACAATAGTCGACTATAATACATTAACTAAAATTAAAAAAGTAAAATAATATCCTCAAAATTCTATAATATAATATTTATCAATAAATAAGCAGGAACCCAGCAAAAATAATCTTACAAAAGAGAAAAATTAAAAATATTTTGGATAAACAAAATTAGATAACTATATAAGTATCCTCATTATTTTAAAAAATATACTTCAGTAATATGGAAAAAAAAGATACTAAAATAAATATCAGAGAAATAAAAGTTGTCATGTGTTTAAATTTTACCACTGAATGTATACAAGCTATAATGTAGTCTTATATATGTTGCTAAAATATTCAAATAAAAAGTATTAAAATGCTCATATGTCACAAGGAGGAAGTGTTTTAGCTCCTTTATTGTTCTGGAAGAAGTTAAAGTCTTGATTAATTCAGGTACTGCTTATTCATAGATTAATGAGAACATTTCAAGAAGAATAAATTCAATCAATCAGAATAAAAGGCAAAAAAGAGAAAAGCATGGAAGTTATGGTGAGACATATAAGGGGAAATACAAGTTAAAAATCAGAAACAATTCTCCCTGTTGAAAATAGAAGAGACTTTCCACATTCTCTTTTCTTAGAGCAAGTACTCAGTATTGCTTACATGGAAAACATGTATATAATGGGTTGTATGTGTTTCACTATAGAAAAGGGTGAAAATCCTTTATATCTTTACAATCTTTTGGGAAATTGGTCACAGTGCATAGTATGTTCTGGATTTACGCTTATTTAATAACAACATTATCTTCTATTTTCCTAACTTTGTAGCGGGGTTTTCTGGGTTAGGAGGAAATTTTGGTTTTAATTTCATTTCCCCAACAATTCTGACAATGATGTCTGAAAGACCCTAAACAAAAGGACAGCTGAAGGTCTGTGGCCACACAAGTCAGTTCTTTTTATGTCGATACATTAACGTGTTTACTTGAGACTCTTACATAGGCCTCATCCCAAGCAAATGAATTACTGGTATTTATGCAACGAATTGAATTCTAACGAAAAAAAAAACTGATTCAGAATCCCAGAAGAAAAGATTGAAAAAATTGGAGAGGAAATTGGAGAACTAAAGATACTTTCCCTTTTACAGAAACCTCCTGCTTCTTTGGGGGGGTGTCCTTGCTCCCTCTGCTTCTCCTGCTTGTCTCCCCTCACCCCTATCGCCTCCAATTCTAGCCACGGCCACTGTCTCAAGCTAACTCCCAGGAGGAGGGTGGTGATGGACTGTTCCCCTTATTGGTAGATTTCTCTGTAAAGAGAGATGAGGGCACAGCCTCTTTTACCGAAATGAATTACCTGCTGTGTTTGAGGACATGGTTTTGTGTGCCTTGTGGCCTTCTCCTGAGCCACTTCATGTCTTAGCCCAGAGTCCATTCAGGAGTCCCTTGATATCTGCACATCGTGTAGCTAGGAAAGCAGATATGATAAAGATACCGAAGGAATAATGAAGAACTTGCGTAGAGACTGTGATCTTGTCTGAAAACAAGAAGGAGAGTAGCTGCACTGTTTACTTAGAAAAAGCCAAGCTGACAAGGTGTTAAACTGATGAATGTCACCACAGGAAGGGAAACCAAAATGCCATGTATTTTACTTTTTTTTTTAATTTGAGGAAACCCAGTCCTTTTCATTCAGATCCCATCAAGCTAACGTGATGGGGTCCAGAAGATCACCACATCAAGAAATCTGGTGGCCAAGGAAAACCAGCTATCCACTATCCCCACAACTGTGGAAGAACTAAGGGTGTTAGCAATGCTTCAAGAGCAGTGGCCAGAAGCCATACTTAAACCCTTCCTGGCAAAGAAGGGCTGGGAGAGGTTGCAGCTGTGTACCTAGAAGACAGATGAGTCCTTCATTGATTTCCATAAGCAGTTTGTTGAGATTTTCTCAAAATTCACTCGTCCACATTAGGGCTATCCAAACCCAAGTTAAAGAAAAGGTGGTAGGAACTGCAGAGTCAAGAGTCTAAAATAGGGAATACTGGCACATGGCTCAAAATTGGAAAAATATTGGAGGTAGAAGAGAAACTAGTGAACCATATATGTCAATACTTTCCCTCAGTATAATCTAACTTTGCCTTTTCAGATAGATAGATAGATAGATAGACAGATAGATAGATATTCTATAATTTCCTTGGAAATTTCTCATTTTCTATTTGATTGTAATAGATCAACACAAATGGTTGGCATTTTGGGTCAGCTTTCTACTTTTTCTTCCTCCCTAGTTCTCATATAGATAGGTTCTCTTATTAAGTGACATGTGTTTTTACTTTCCCTTGATTCTTCAGTAAATCTATTGGAGAGAAACCTGTTGTGAACATAAAGCTGTTGTATTCTTTACTCCAAATGGAGTGTCTGTGGAAGAAACCCATTGGGGAAAATGTCCCAGATTTGGTTGCTATGTGCCTTCTGAAAGCAAAAAGGTATGGCAGAGAACAGCAGTCTCGCACTATGCTAGAAAAGCATACTGATGTAAAACGAATCATTGCATCACCTTGGGCCCTAGGAAATAGTGATACTGCTGTTATATGAAATATAGAATCAATAAAAATAGTTTACCAAAAGCATAAGCTATGGCCATGTGCAAAACAATATCCTTTGTCAAGAGCTTAATTAAAAAATAATGAAACCAGTTATAAAAAATTAAACAAGGAATGATATTTAAAAGAAGCACTCACCCTGTAATAACTCCATACTTCTAATAAAGGAAGAAGATTAATTTAACGAAGATGGCTGACCACTGCATATATTTGGACAAGATTCTACCCACTAATCTTTGTAATTCCTAACCCTTAAACTATCCTGACTTAGGACTTCATTACCATTGTCTGCAAAGTATTTTTCTGTAATAGATGTGTTCTGCAATTTATTGTCCTTCCTTCTTTCCTTCCTTGGTTCCTTCCTTCCTTTTTTTTGTTCCTCTAGTGGGTGAGTCTAAATTATTATTTGCATTTGCTTATGAAAGAGTCCAGTATTTGTGGTAAAAAAAAAAAAAGACCGGAAGTGTTTGAGGAATCTTTTGCTATTTCCTCTAGTAATTCACAAAATATAAAATACAATAAAATTTAAAAAATCTGCCCCACCAGAAGAATCTACAATTATTCAAAATGTGGATGAGTTTTGGTAGCTTCAGAAACTAGAGAGTAATACAAAATTGATCATTATGGCTTTGTTACAATTCTTTGCTTCAAATGGGTACCAAACTGAAGTAAAATCTTTGGGAAATCAGTTATCAGCTGTAGGCCATAGAGTGTTAGGTCCAAAAATTAGCTCATTTTGCAGGTAAAATGTCCCACTACAAAAACAAACAAACAAAAAACTTAGGCACTTTATGGGACTTGTGTAATATTGTAGACAGTAAATTTTAGCTTTTGCAGAGCGGTAAAACCTACTATGGAGCAATTGAATGATAATCCTCCAGATCCTCTGGTTTGGTCTAAGAATTTGAAGAGGCTTTTGAACAACTGAAATAGGCTATAGCCTCTCCCTCAGGTTACAAGTTTTGAAAAACCCAATCTGATTTATTTGATATTTATATTCATATTGCATATTTGATAATAGTTATTGATGATAATACACTCAGGAAAAACAACATAGCCTAGTTAAGACTTCCTCACTGTGACTTATAAAACCTAAAAACCTTATGTCTTGTCTGGAATTAAGTCTGCACAAGCAGATGAGTTAATAGCAGTTAGTAGAACTATAATTTTTAAAATCTGGACTTAAATATATATTCTAATAATGAATATACGCTTGGTGTCAATAACAAGCAATAGAGGAATTTTTTTAAGGGAATTTCTTTTTACTTCAATGAGAACTAGAATATCTCTTGAAAAATTGGTAGGTTATTTGTTGGAGGCTTTGCAACTGCCTGCTTGGGTATCAGTAGTTCATTTTATACCTCACGCATTACAGGATGAAATTTCTAATGGCAATAATTTTGCTACAGAATTGCAAAAGCTGATAAACTTGGCAAATATCAAGCTTGGAAATTCATCTTTTAATAAAATAAAAAACATTTATTCATTTTGAAAAATATTTTTTACAAAAGAAATGGACAAATGGATGATAAAAGAAGCTAAAAGATATTTATCTGGACTATGGAATTTACTAAACAAAATAATTTCTATACCATAGTTTCTAATTAGCTTGGTTAGTATGTTGGGTCACCAGCAAAATTATCTGACTATAGGAGAATTTTGAAGGTAGTAGACGATCACTAAGCCTAACAAAAAGATAAAGTTATTGAAAACATTTAAGAAATGTGTTATGTGTTTACAGAATTCTTACAGGGTATTCCCAAAATAAATGCAGAAACTTTTTCCTGACCAACTTTACTAGTAATCTGGTGTCACTTGGATTTCATAAAACTAATCCTCACAAAAAGTAAGAGCTTGCATTAAGTTCTGGTTGTATAATGTCTGGATGGTCTAAAGTCTTTCCCTCTTTATAAGCCAATAATCAGACAGTGATAGAATACATGTAACTCCTGCTTTTAAGATACCAGAGCACATTGAATAAGACAACAGAAGTCATTTCATTTCTATTGTAAATATTATGTAAATATTGGCAGATTCCTATGATATTCAGTCCTTTGGACAAGTAGAGCAAATGAATCAAACTAAAAATCAAAATAAGCAAATTCATTGGCTAAGATTTTGCAACCTGGTGTGTTAAAATGGCCCAGAGATTTACTATTAGCCTTGTTAAAAATTACACTGACACTAAGAAGCATACATGGAATCTTTCTTTTTAAATTTATGTGTGACAGTCCCATGAATTCTGGACAGAGACCATACACTATACGTGATTTAATGGAATTCTCTCCATCATGTTCAAGGGCTTTTCCCTTCCCTAGAATCCGGAGGCACAAAGTGGTAAGGACCTGGAAGAAACAGCTGGGAAAAGTCTGCCAGCTCAATTGAACAGAAGATTTTGTCTACACAAAACTAAAACTAAAACAGGCTATCATTGAACAGGGCTGGGAGAGATCCTTTCAAGTGTTGTTAAGTACCCACGTTAACTATCAACGTGGCTCTACTACCTTCACAATTCTCCTGTAGTCAGATCATTTTGTTGATAACACAGCAATACTAAGCAAGCAAATAGAAACTACAGTATAGAAACTATTTTGTTTAGTAAATTCCATAGTCCAATTAAATTTATTTTAGCTTCTTTTATCATCCAATTGTCCATTTTCTTTTGTAAAAAACATTTTTGAAAATGAATAAATGTTTTTTATGTGGGAGAAGGAGGGAAACCAGTGGATTCCCGCTTTCCATGAGAGGCTAGCACCTCTGGATGCCTGGACTATGATTCTCACAAGAGACTTGAAATCTAAATTTTCTACAGGAGCAGATATTGGTAGTAAACTAAACAAAAGGAGATGTTTAAGGAAAGATATTGCAAATCTTATAGATATCTTGCTGTCCTATTCACAGTTGGATTTTTTCTAAGTACTTTAAAAATCACATTTTACTGGAAAACAAACGGAATTTATTACAGAATATTTTTGATCTATATTCAAAGTAATGATTCCTAAAACTTCGTTTCTGATTAGCTCTAAACTCTAATCCGAATATAAACAGGATCTGGATTTGTAAATTCAAAAACCTGGTTATCGACAGAAAAAAATGTGAGAAGCACCTTCATGAATATTTTTGTAAATAACAAAGTAAAAGTAAATGATAGGCATTTCAATACAACTGAAGCCCTAAATTTGACTAAAAAATGTTTTGTTAACTGGTTTGATTGGGTGATGATAAACTAAACAAGAAGAAATCTGTCCAGGTTTTGACTTATCCTGTAATCCCAGCATTTTGGGAGGCCGAACCTGGCAGATAGCTTGAGCTCAGGAGATTGAAATCAGCCTGGGCAACATGGTGAAACTCCATCTTTACCAAAAATTCAAAAGTTAGCCGGGAGGGGTGGTATGTGCTGTTGTCCCAGCTACTTGGGAGGCTGAGGTGTGAGGATCACTTGAACCTGGGAGCTGAAGGCTGCAGTGAGCCGTGATCCTGCCACTGCACTCCAGCCTTGGCAGCAGAGTGAGAATCTCTTAAAAAAAAAAAGTCTATCTAATAGAGAAACAGAAGCCTGGCATTTACATTCAGAGACTGCCCAAACCAGGTCTAATATCACTAGATTCCCTTTGGAATGAAGGTTCTCTCCAGTCCCAATAGATCAATAAAGATGATTTTGTGTTATTTATGGAGATTTGGTTGACTGTTTTAATCCTATACATAAGGTCTCCAGTTCTTGTATCTTCTTTCTGTGTTGTCTTGACTGAAAATCACAGAGTGCTTTCATCACTCTGACCCAGTGAGCTACAGGTTTTTCCTGAAGACTTGAATACAAAAAAGGGTCTTGACAATTCATTCCCAGGCACTGATAAAGGTATCTAGGTTGTTGCACAAACATCATCCTAGACTCAGCCAAACTTCTTAAACCTTCATATAAACTCCCTACCCTGATGCCCTCACCATGGACATAGCTAGGTAGAGCACCCCTTTTCTCTTGCTGTCCACGGTAAGATTCCCTAACAAAGGCTTTGAACTGATCACCCTGGCATTTAGTGCCTCTTTCTTTGGAATGTCAATGGGCTCCTGGGCATGGTTTGGGGCACTCCCTTGTGGAAACCCCTGCTGCCACTTTTAAAGGGACACCAGCCATGTGATAGGCAGGATGAAACAGTTTAATTATTAATTTAGACTCATTGTAAAAAATCAAATTAAAAAAAAAGAAGCTCATATAGTGGAATAGTTCTAAAGGCTTGAAACAATTAGAGCCATATACATTAAACACTGAAATTTCAGTCTGTACATTTCAATGGGTTCCTTATAAGACTGGTGGTAGATGGTGGCTATGGATGTCTTTGCATATTATATCAGAGGAAACTATTTAAAAAGATAGAACAATGACTAAAGGGCCTAAATTGTTATATGAATCTAATGATACTCATGTGTTTACTTCATTTTAGTCTCGTTTCCAAAGCATTTTGGTTGCAATGCAAATATTACTTTTATAATTTATTTTCATTTTTTTTCCCCAGTAGGAGCATTGACTTACCCCAACCTACCATTACATCTGGAAGCACAATTTTACAAAATTTACATATCCATAATAATTGTCTCATTTATGCCATCTTTACTTGTGACACCCTACTTTTATTGCTTTAAAAAAACAATTTTTAGAACAGCTTTTAGATTACAGAAAATTGGGAAGAAAATACAAGGTTTTTACATACCCATTTTGCTCCTACAGTTTGCCTCACTTTTATATCACTTTTAAAAAGTGATATAAAAATAGTGCAATGTGTATTTCATTTGTTACAATAGAAGAATCAATATTGTTACGCTATTATTAACTAAATTACAGAGTTTGTGTTCACATTTGCCCTTTGTGCAGTAAATTCTATGGATGTTATGTTGACAAATACATAATGTCATGTATCCACCATTATGGTATACAGAATAATTTCATTATCCTAAATATTTCATGTGTTCCACCTGCCTGTCCTTCCTTTCTTCCCACAAAGCCCTGGCAATAACTGACCTTTAGTTTGGTTCTCTCTAGTTTTCCTTTCCAGATTGTTATGTATTTGGAATCACATAGGATTAAGCATGTTGAAACTGACTTCTTTCAGTTAGCAAGATGCATTTAAGTTTCTTCCATGCCTTTTCGTGACTTGATAGCTTATTTCTTTATAATGCTGAATATTTTTTTTGTATGGATATGCCACAGGTTGTTTATTCACTCAGTTATTGATGGTCATTTGGTTATTTTTAGTTTTTGGCAATTATGAGTAAAGCTGCTATAAACATTTATTGGAAGGATAAATTTTAAAAAACTCTATGAGTAGGCATGACATATTCAAACTGTAGAAAATCAAATACAAAAAAAATGTTGAAAGAAGGCAGTGAAAATATTTCTAATTTCTTTCTTCTGTTTCTTATTTCTGTAATTCATTTCACTTATTGATGTTACAAAAAGCAAATACATTATTGCTAATATTATTTTGAACAAACTTATCCATTAGATAAATTAATAAGAAAAATGTATTTTACTTTCATATATTTCTTCTTTAACACTCTTCATTTTTTTATCTAGACAGGAGTTTCTAACCTTTATCATTTTTCTTTTCTTGGGGGAACCTCCTTTAATATTTCTTGCAAGGCAGTTCTGCTGAAAGCAAATTCCCTCAAGTTTTCTTTTTTTGAGAAGGTTTATTTTTCTTTCACTTTTGAAGGATAATTTCACTAGACAGAAAACTCTAGGTTACTGGTGAATATTTCATTCCATTCTTTTCTTGCTTGCCTAGTTTCTAAGGTGAAATTCATTATAACTCTTACCCTTCTTCCACTGTAGGGAAGGTGTTTCCTCCCGTTGCCTTCTTTCAACATTTTATTTGTCTTTGATTTTATACATTTTGAATATTATATACCTAGTTGCAGATTTTTTAAAATTATTTTATGCTGCTTTGGGTTTTTAAATGTCCTTTCTATGTGGTTTGTTGTATGACATATATTTTAGGAAATTTTCAGCGATTATAACTGGAAATACATTCTCTTTTTCTCGTTTCTCCTTTTGTAATTCTAATTATACTTATTTATACATATTGTTTCCCACAGTTCTTTATAAACCGAGTTTTAAAAAAATAATTTTTCTTCTTTGTTTTTGAGTTGGGAAATTACTACCGACATATCTTCATGCTCACTCATCCCTCCTTGGCTCCGCCCAGTCTACTTACAAAACCACCAAAGGCATTCATTATTTTTATTACCGCTTTAAAAAAAACAATCCTAACTTTCCTCTTTGACTCTTTCTTAGAATTTTCCTCTTCCTGCATCCATTATACATCTTCTTTCACATGTTGTCCACTTTTTTCATTAGAGCCCTCTGCAGTTGAATCATAGACATTTACAATTCCTCTTCTGTTAATTTCTATCTCCGACATCCGTGTGTCCAGTTCTGTTGCTTGCTTTGTTTCCACAGACTGTATTTCTGCTTCTTTATGTCTTGTCATTTTCATTGAAAGCTGGACATGATGCAGCACGTAAAAAATAGAAACTGAGGTAAATAGGTCCTTAGTGTGAGGTTTTACGTTTATCTGGAGAGGTATTAGGCCGTGTTTATCGTGTTTAGTGTTTTCTGTAGCTGTAGTCATCAGAGGCTAATTTTTTTCTAGTGTCCTTGTTTCTGCCTTTTATGTGATCTTTAGTTTGCTTACAGATTCATTGTTAAACAAAAACTAAACTGTGCAGTTATTTCAGCTGTAATTTTGTCATTATAAAAAAGCCCTATTGATGTCGTGGTAAGCTGGAAGAGAGGTGAAAAATTATAATTCAATGACTAAATCTTAGTCTATTAAGACTTTGTCTTTTGGGCTGTGACCTTCACAAGTGCTTGTCAGTTCCCCCTTCCCGACTGCCGACACTTAGTTGAGAAAGGCTTGACCATACAGCTGAAGTTGATTTTTTCCTTGATCCATGCTGATGATTAGGGTATTTCTCTTCTTCCAGGTCAACCCTCGTCAAATGCTCTCTTTGGATGACAGTCTATTTTTAAGGAGAACAGAATGAGCTGGCCATATTTTAAAAGGTTACTTTTCCTTTACTCAGAGGCTGGAGGGGATTTTTCTCTCATTGCCGACCTGAGAAACTGGTGACTTTCTTGGAAGGAAAATTCATAAAAGTATGGAGCCTCTCTAACCCAGAGTCCCTCAAAGTTTTTCTCTTTCTAACTAGCCCCTGCTCAGTCTTCGGCACTTAGTAATTACCCTTTAAGTGTTTCCACCAGTCGTTGGCTCCAGCAGTGGCTTCTGCTTGAGTTAAACTGTGTTTCTCTGTATTTTCCTACCTAGTTTTGGTGGGAGTAATTTGCCCTGAGACCTCAATTCCCTGGTCGAGCTAAGGAGAGTTGTTGATTTTTGTTTGGTTATTGGTTGTGAAAAAGGAAACTTACCAAACCGGAACTAAAAGTCTAATTACCATTAGAATGTGAACTACTCAAATTATTCATCAAGCCCATTGGTAAAAATACAAGTAAGTGCTCCACTTGTAAATTTGGTTTTAGTCTGTACCTGGGTGCACACTACAACTCTGTTTTTCTGGCCCTCTTCACATCTCTCTCTCTCTCTCTCTCTCTCTCACCAGAGTGCAAAGAAATGTCTGGATCTCTTAAACACCAAACAGCCGTATCTATATCCAACCTTCCATCCTCTGCTCTTGCCCTCTTGAGACCGCTCACCATTATTGTGAATATATGGGGCTCCCTTAAGCAATGGTATCCTTCTCAATGTTCCAAAGTCTCCCTCCTTTCAGCTTTCCCTACAGTGTTTCTGTTTCTTGTGCCAGACTTTGTCTCAAATATGTTGTCATATCCCTGCCCTACTATTGTTGTCCCAGCTGTTTTCTTTCTTTCTTTTCTACTCTTATGGGAATAGGAAAAAAATATGGACTTCCTCCTGTATATTTTGGGTTGAATGGGACATCTCATAACATTGATTTTTCTACATCCTAAAGTTTGTAAAGACAGTGATTTTTCAACTCTGCAAGAATGAGAAGATTCACTCATGCTCAAGTGTGCTAAATAATTTTAAAACCTAATTTCAAAAAAGGATGTTTATTTTCTACTTGAAACTTAAAAAACTAAGATTTTACATGGCAGTTGAGGTTAAATTGTTATACTTTTGTTCTAGCGTATATCAACCTTCCTCCTACAGAATTAAACCCATTAGTCTTACAGGTAAAAGACAGAAGAAAAAATATTACAGAGTATAAAAATAAAATAAGATTTATTTCAAAAAATATTGTCTATATATATGCTCAGTATTTCTATTATATAGCACTTTTCCACTAATTTTCTTCTCAGTTTTTCAATTTTTATCTTATGAATAAAGTTATAAAGCCTCAAATATATCAAAAATAAAGTCATATTTCTCATGTTGGAAATAGAGCTTATTTAGACTCAACAGGTATGAAAATAAAATGAACTAGACTTTAACTTCAAGTTTTAGCATTCTACTCTAGGCCATATTTTAAGAGATGTGAAAAATATTCTTTCAAAAATGAATAACACTGAGCGATGCAATCAATGGCAGCAATAAAACATAATTGGCTGATTTTCAAAGTTGAAAAACTTTTGATTGCATATATGCAAGATCAGATGTAGCAAATCCATATGCCTGCAAACCAAGCAACAATTTCAAAAAATATGTTGTCTCAGTTCAAAATGAATGAGATGTGGCTGAGTGCTCCATCAATGTAAAAGTTTGTAGCAGGAGTAAGTTATGGCAGACTGCTTCTAGAGGCAATGGTAGAAAAGCAAGTGTAATCAGTGGTGTGATAGAGATTTGACAAGTCAAAAAGTGAAGGATTTTTAAAAAAAGGGATAGTATACCTGAGAGCTGAAGAGCAACAGAGAGTTAACTAAAAAAGCAGAAACTGGATGTGTGTGCCAGTCGGAAGAACATGGGTACAGTTCCAGTGCCAGGCACATATCCCAAGGTGAAGGACATAGACAGCTAAATTGAAGCAGAGGGTATCAGGGAGCATCAATGAGACAAGCCCAATTATAAAAGGCTTTTGAAGTATTGTCTATTTTATTGAAAGCAAAGAATGGCAATTACAGAATGTAAGTATCAAGGATTATTGGAGGCAAATGAAAGTATTTTGATCAAAGTCGTATATCTAAAGGATAACTCTGGAAGTCATGATGAGACGAGACATAAAGAGAAAAGAATAGATAAAGGTATAGTCATTAGGAAATTATTGTAGTACTTAGATAAGAGAGAAAAGTAGCTTTGAGTAGGATGGAAGGAAGAGATGAAGAAAAGTAAGTCAATTCAAGAGATATGTAGGAGTAAAATATATAGTACTGATTTTTTTAATCATCAGGTTCTGTGGCACATCAAAAAATTTGAAAATCCTTCTGGCTTACAACAACAAACATGTATTTTCATGCTCATAGGTCTACAAGTTATCTGTCACTTATGTGGTTTAGACTGGACTTGCCTGAACTTTACTGGACTCTAGGCTGCTACTGATTGGGTTCAGGGTTGCTCTATGTGCCTTCATTCTGAAGCTTAGGATAGAGTGTGCTGCTGCATCAGACATGCTGTTTTTAAGGTGGCTCAGAAAAGTTCAAAAGGGCAAGCTAAACTGCACACAGGGTGTTGGCAAGTATGAACAAAACACTAACATGGGAAATGGTGTGGATATATAATCGTATTACAGGTGAATGTACAATTTGATCCATTATTCAATCTACCAAAGTGTTGCATATAGCGCAGTGATTATGGTTGAAGCAGGAGTTCAGAATGATGTCTATCTTTGCATAACTTATATGCGTCATTAGATGAATGCTAGTACCATTGATTTCTATAGAAAGCAATGAAAAGAACCTAATCGTGTAAGTGGAGTAAAAGAACAGTTTGATATGTCAAATTTTAGTTGTCTTTTGAAGATCTAGAAGAATTCAAGTAGATAATTAAATGTAAGCCTCAAGCTCAGCAAAGAGATAGATGTGGGGGAATAAAAATCTGGATATCTTTAGATAAGTGGTAATTTCCATTTATATATGAACATTTCCCAGGGATACCACAACATGAGCAAAGGGTAGACCACAGGACGTATAGTGAGAAACTCAACTATTTTATACTTGGAGAGAGAAAAATACAACTGTAACCAGAGCACAAATGATTAAACAGGGAAGAGAAAAAGTGGGGGATTACTTTGATATATAAACCAAGGAACAGAGAGTTTCATATCTGAGACAGTATCAAGATTAGGAATAAAGCTTACCCATTGAGTTTAGTTACATGAAGGTTTATTTCTGACCTGGAGTGAACAATCTTGGTGAGTGACAGGGTTTGAAATTAGCATTACAGTAGTTTTAGACTGAGTGAGAAGTGGAGAAGTAAAGCCAACACTTTGGGTATTTTTTAGAAGTTTCACTTAAAAAGAAATAAAATGAGGTAGTTGCTTGAGGGATAAGAGGATGGTAGAAAATATTTTTTTAAGTCTTTTTTTTTGTTTCAAAGTACAGAGAGCTAAATATACTCAAATCCGAGGAAAAATATGCATTTCAGAAACAGTAATTGAATACTCAGAAGGCTTGAGGGAGTAACTTCCATGCAGGAGGGGGAAGTATTCCAAACCACATGATATGATGTAGACTTTGATGAGAGAAGCAGAAAAAATAAAGCTAAGGTAGGCAGTAGATGAGACAGAAAAATAAGGGCATAAAGAAATCCTTAGCTTAAAGAAAAGGGACAAGATAAACAATTTAGAGTGACAATGAAGAAAATGTAGTCTTGAACAGATGGTGATGAACTTGGTGGATCATACAATATATATTGACTATCCAAAGATAATTTTTTTTCTCACAGGCAACACAGATGTAGAAAATTCAAGGTAATCTGTAAGATAACCTGCCAAAACTAACAATTGAACCAGAAAGGTTGTGAGTTACCAGGCCATTTTTTTTTTCTCATGCTTTTAAAGCCACCCTAGTAAGCAGGTTTACATGATATTCCAGGGTTCTTTCAGAAAATTAAATCTTGTATTCTAGAAGATAGTTACAAATTGATAATCCCTAATTTATCCAACCACCTATTCGTGACCCTTGATCAAGTACACTTGAAATTATATCCCATACATTCTCTTCCAGCTTCTGATCCTATGCACTAGGTGAGTCATGCTAACTTTTTGGGTTATAGTTTCTTTCATTTCTTATCTGACTCTCCTTATATTTAGATAGAACATGTTGTAACTTAACTCCGTTTATTGGGGGTCAGGCAAGGAATAGAACTGAGGTCTATTCTGATGGGCTCACATGTTGTCTTAGGGAGAGGTCTCTGCATCCCACTCAACCAAAATGTAGAGATGGCATTAAATAGGGAATGTTGGTCCTTTTTTGCAGGCTCACAAGGTCCTGAAGAATATAGACTTTCAAGTCTTTTCAGTGCATTAACCCAACTTTTTCCTTTTATAGGTCAAGTTCTCATTCATTACCAACCAGGAGCCTGACTTTAGCATGCCAGAATTACCTGCCATATGAGACTTACCTCCTTGGGAGCTCAGCCAATCTGATAGTTTATTCTAGGCTCAGGACCTCAGTTTTCTCTGTTCTCCCTTGGTAGGGATAAGAATCCGTCTATATGCAACCAAGTAAATTCTCTTGATATTGAACTTAAATTTACTTGCCAAGTAATTGCTCTCAGCATTTTTTCTTTGTCCAGAGCATCAAGAGTGCTTAAAAATAGCTACCCAAATCCATTGTCCTAATAGTTCCTATGTTCCCCATATTTCGCAAATGCTGTATACTTTGCACCAATGAATATATCGCCTTCCAGCAGTATACTATACCAATTCATCAAAAGTGAAGATTTTAACAATTGAACAACTATCTTGTACTAAGAATTCTCTGTATTCTACCAGTGACAATTGTCAGTGAGGAATCGTTATGTGGCAGTGAGTAACCCAGCCACAAAACATCACCCTATTATCTGCTTTCTTAGTTCACTTGTGTCATCAATTGTCAGAAGCTGAGTTTCCAGATACTGTACAAGAGGTTCACTTTCATAAGGCTTATTAGGTCATGCCCTAATAAGTAATTTAGCAAAACACAGTAGCAGAGTATTTTCTAGTCATTTCTGTTTTCACTGCTAAACTAACTTTGGGGGGAAAAAATCCACTAATGCCTAGTTTTTGTTTCCCAAACTTTCATCTCATGTAAGGTGATTTTGAATCATAAAGTCAAAGTGTGAAGTGTGAAATAGTCCTTAATGACTCTGTTAGATTTCCCCTCTTATTCCTTTCATCCACACACATCTGACGTGGCACACAAACACCACTTACTATACAGGTTCAAAATAAATGTCTAAAAATTTAACTCTTATAGAAAGGTAGAAGGTTTAACATCCAATTCAAGCATTTGATTATGACAGACAGCAGGCGATAGTTTAACATGACAATGTCACATTTTAAGAAGCCAAAGGCTTGACTCAACAAAGGATGTTGCTGGTTTAAAACTGATTTTCCAGTAACTTATTTTTCAACATTTTTTATTTCCTAACCAGAACCAAACAAAAATCACTCAGTACTCAACAAATGGTTAAATAATCCATTTCTAAATAATCCACATACTTGAAGAATCAAATGTTAACATTTAAGTATTCCTTAAGACATCCTACTATGTGCTCCAACTTTCATGTTAACTTTAAACAGGTTATTGCAAGATCAAAACTAATCTTAGATATTGTAATCATTCCCCTCTCCTGGTGGAAAAATAACTGTTTCCTCTGATGTTCCTTAACAAATAAATAGGGCCCGAGTGTGGTGGCTCACACCTGTAATCCCAGCACTTTAGGAGTCCCAGGCAGGTGGAACATCTGAGGCCAGAAGTTCGAGACCAGCCTGGTCAACATGGTAAAACACCTTCTCTACTAAAAATACAAAAATTAGCTGGATATGGTGGTGAGTGCCTGTAATTCCAGTTACTCAAGTGGCTGAGGCAAGAGAATTGCTTGAACCTAGGAGGCAGAGGTTGCAGTGAGCCAAGATCGCACCATTGCACTCTAGCCTGGGTGACAAGAGCAAAACTCTGTCTCAAAAAATAAATAAATAATATAGTAGAATTTTTATTTGATGATTTATGTTATTAAATTATTTAAATACATTTCTTAAGCACTTACTTGCTACCACTAGGGGAAGAAAATTAACAGTAAGACAGGCATTAGCCCTCACAAATACTACAAATTTCAGAATTACTATTAAAGAAAGGACATAATTACAGTAAAGCATCATTAGGTTAAAACAGAAAGTTCATGTTGTCATGGGAATATAATAAAATGAAATTTATTATGATTTGAGATTCAGGCAGGCCTCATTGGAGAAGATAAAGGATTAGAAGGAGTAGCTATAAAGCAGAGGATGGAATCAGGAAGGGAGATAGGGTCTCCTGGTAAACAGGCCATGCAAAGAAGTCTAAATTGCAGAGAGGATTGCCTCCTCCAAAGCCACAGAAACTACACCTGGAGCATAGATTTCAGCTCAGGTACACAGACACCAAACTCCCTTTTCTATCCATACACTTTATGTTTTTGTTATATAATTGTTTCCCAGATTATATTTACTCCTCCTATTCATCTTTCTCACTGTGTCCTGAATTTTTGTCCATAGTATAAACAGACAAAAAGATTGTAAGAGCTTTATGTCTAATGATTTCCTCTCAAAAATTTTCTGCTGCTTGTGCCTAGATCTCTCTTTTGAACTTTTTGAATTTTTGTCCGGACAAAAAGATTGTAAGAGCTTCACGTCTAATGATTTCCTTGCAAAAATCTTCTGCTGCTTGTGCCTAGATCTCTCTTTGAACTTCCTTGTTTCAATTGACATGTGCTGAGAGGCACTCCATAACTGAAATACTGTAGGCACCTACTATCAAACAGTAATTAATAAGGCATATGAAATTGGTTTAAGGAAAAATAAAATTTGGAGACAACATTTAAATGTGAGATGATATACTGAAGCTGAAGATACCTACAAATCCAATCAGTCATGTAAATATCTGACTTTTTATTTATAATCTCTGAGTTGGGGACAGAAAACCTCCTGGAGCTTTTGGGAGTGGCCAGCTATATGACTCCTGTGACCCATACTCTCATCTCTCCAACATATTAAATATTCCCTCATTTGGAGCGTATCTTCACTGTGTGTCCTTTTTCCTCCATTAACATAGTCAATAATTTTCTTAAAGCATACCTCAGTCAAAGAATACTCATAGAGGTATTAAATTACTATGTTCTCTCTCCTCTTTCCCTATCATCCTCCTTCTTCTTTTCTTTTTTTTTTTTGTAGAAAGTGATTTATTTAAAGAGAGAGAAACAGGAGAAGGAGAGAGAAAGAAACAGCTAACTCTCACACTGAGTGAGAGAATTCAAGAAAGATGGAATCCAGGAGAGGAAAGCAGCTTCCACACTGAATGGAAGGTAATAGAGTGAGATGGAGTTTAGGAGGAGGAGACAGGTTTCCATGACAGTAGGTGGGAGGGGACTCCAGAGGGAAAATCCAGGAAAGAGAAAAACAACTTCCACAAGAGTGTTCATGGAAGGGGACCCAAACATGGAGTCCCCACCCTCCTTCTTGAAGTCTCTGTAACACCTCTTTTCTGATAACACAGGTACAAATTAATGTTTTCTCTTCCTCTAGGATACAGGTCAATGACTGTCCTCAATTGTCAAAGGTTACATAAGATTGAGTGGATGTCTGTATTTGATTAATTCCTATTCTTTCCTGTTAAATTTATATATTATTTTATTTAAATTGTAAGTAAATTTTTAGGATCCAACTGATAAATATGATCAATGTAAAGGGACTCAAAGATCATTCTAACATCATGCACATTAGTATGGTGACATTATGTATACCAGCTTCAAAATTTTGTTCATAGAAAAGGCTTGAGTGATCTGCTCATATAATTATACTCACAGGAAAATAAATTCCTTTTAAAGTGTCATGAATAAAAGAAAATGTTCTTTGGGAAATGTTTCACACTCCTAAAATTGTAGCTAAAGAAAAGAAATCAGAGGTGATTGTCTGTGACTATGATTTTAAATATATCAAGTATTTTTGCTGGCAAAGTTTCGTTAAGTTGAGGGTTATAATGGCTACAACAGCCAAATGTAGATCCCTATGCACTCTCAAAATGTTCAGAACGATTCATTTCAGTACTTTAGTTTACTCTTTATACATGAAAAATTCATGTCAGCTTAAACTTTTTTTTGTCTTGAATGGTTTCTTTGTAGTTTTGTTGATTTTGATTATCTGTATTTTCATAATTTTTTTGATTGTTCAAAAGCCATTTCTTTTCTGAAAGCAAACCTTGAAAGCTTCAGATTTAAGAAGGATCACAAAAAAGAAACTTCTGCTTTTTAATTATGTAAACAATTTTTATTGTCGCCACCCTCAAATCTAATAAAACTACTCGCATCATAGTCCTGATTTTCAACAATATTTATCACTTTTATTCTTTTTCTTTCTCGACTTCTAAGTAGTATTTGATCACTTTTTAAAAAACTCTCCTTTCTTCTGTTTGATGACTCCAATCTGCTTAAGCTCATTTTCTAATATCTCTGTGGATATGCCTTCATCTCTCTTCCCTGTGAAGGCCGATGTTACCCCAGAGGTCTGTACTTGACCCTTGCATCCTCTCTATAATCTGTCCTTGAAATTCTTAAAATTCTCATGGGTTGAACATCAATTAATCTGCTGGCAATACTTAATTCTGTATGTCTAAAATCTTAACATTTATTTCAAATGCCCCATTAGATACATAAAATTCAAATTCTTTGAAGTATAGTGTGTATGTTCTCTTACCAAATTTATTCCTTCTCCTACATTATATATCCTAGATAATAGCATCATTACCCACCTTACTATGGTTACATAGGTTATATATCCCTTTCCCACAACCCTCACATTGATGTATGCATTGTGTTGTTTCTATTTTCCAAAATGCTTTCAAACCCTGTATTCTTACACCATCTTTCTCTAATCTAGGCTCTTGTCATTTTTTTTAACTTGGTTCTATGATTTCAATATTTGTCCCCTCCAAAACTCATGCTGAAATTCGGTTTCTTTTATGGCAGTGTTAGGAGGCGGGAGTTGGTTAGGTGATAGGGACAAATCCTCCTGGATGGGATTAATGCTGTTACAAAAGGGCAAGTTTGGCCTTTTCTTCCCTCTTTGTCAGTCTGTCTTTTGGCATGTGATAATGAATCATTCTTCTCCTTGGAAGGACACAATGTTCAAGGCAACATCTTGGAATCAGAATCACCAAACCTAATAGTGCCTTGATAGTAGGCTTCCCAGCCTCCAGATCTGTTAGCCAATACATTTCTGTTCATTATAAATTACTCAGTCTCGGATATTCTGTTATGGGAGCAGTGCACAAACTAAGACACCTGTGTACCTGCAAAGACCTAATTATCTCCCTTCTTTTTCTTCTACTTATTCTCAATACGCTCTTCAGAGAGGTGCTTCTAAAATTAAAATTTGATATATTCATTTTATATTACTAATATGTCTAGTACAACAATTATATGTTGAAATAATTCAGGCTACTTGCTGTCTCTCCTAGAATATCTATATCAGAGTACCTTGGAAGGCTAGATGATAATGGTAATAAAATTGTTGCTCAGTGTTGCCAGGAAACTTTGTCTTTCAGGGAGAGCAGAGATCACCTTGAATCAGATTGTAGGTGTTTTGCAAGTATCCACCTGAATGACCCCCCCTTAATTATGTAAATGCTGAGTGAGTCAGCATTCATTGACCTCCAGAGAAAGCTGCGGAAGACCTTTGGTGACTTCATTAAGGACATTACTTGAGATGCAAAAATATTCCCTAGTCATCAAAGCTGGCTATGGGAACTGGGAAGGTGGAGCGGGGGAGTGTAACATCTGCAACACCATTCATAGATATAATCCTGAGAGGAGAGGAACAAAAACTCCAGAGTTGGCTTTCCAGATTTAAAGCTATGGAGGCCTATCAGGGTGGACTAACGTGTCCCTGACAAGAACACGGAAGTACAGATGAGCATCAAGTTGCCTGAAATAGTTACCCCAAAAAACTGAGTCTGGACTCCTGACAGAGGTTCAAAATTTAGTTCTTGAAAATTGATAAGGCCATTTTGTCCTTCTTTTTATAACTCTTGCTCAAAATGTCCATTTGTATCTTAGCTACAAGGTACGAGATTAAATGTCACATTACCAATAAAATATCCAAAATTCTGAGAGCTTAAGTTCTTTTTAAGTTACTCCAGGTTCTCAAGGAGAATTACTTCTTAAAACAAGGTCTTGGACATACATGCAATAACTTGCCAGTTTTTATGGAATTGGAGCCAATTACATCAAGTGAGGCAGTGGGGAGAAAGCGTGATGGAACTCTACTGCCCCCAAATGTTCTCTTTGAAGCAGTTTAATAACTTTTTGATTTTGGATGTTGAGGATTGAAAACCGAATTTATGAACTTATGGTGTAAAAACTAACCAAGACTGCAAATTATGTAAGAACTGGCTTCTTAACCAAAACCAAAAAAAGAGATCTAAAACCAAAAAAAAAAGAAATTACAGGTTTTGGTAAACAACTTTATTTGAAACCTGTACTCTGTACCCTTAACTAACTAAAAGTGAATACCTATTTCCCACTTAAATGAATCCCTAGTCTTTTCCAGTGTTTGATTTCCTCCCTAGAAATCAACTTTGAAGTATAATCTTAATAATGGGCTTATAAAGATCACTTTGCATTTCCTTTTAGGGAAACAGTTTAGCTATTGTTCTAAAACATGTTCTCCCTTAATGATAGGGTAATTAATAAAATCAGTAGCCTTTAATATTTTAACACACGTTTACATGATGCTTTTTGTGAGAACTCCAAAGGGATGCTCACTTTGTCCTCTATATGTGTATGGGTTATTTTCCTGAAGAGTTGCTCTTATTAGTAAAGATAGGAAGAATGAAATAATAAATAGTGGTAGTGAGAAAATGGCAATTTAGGGCTCCAAGGACCCTTGGATAAGCTTGAAAAATCTGTAGGTATAAGTTCAAAAAATTTAATTTAATATTTATTATTAAGAAAATATATTTTGTCCCCTTTGTTTGATTATATTCTGAAATTGGGTGGAAGGCAGAGATCTCCATTGGCACAACTGTAATTGTTTTAATAGTAGATGGTAATAAGGGTTATACATAATTCTGTTTCAGTTACACGGAACTAATAATGTCATTGTAACATTTTGATAGAGAGAATTTACTCTTGAGAGTGAGGAGGAAAGGAAGGGAGGAAATATCTGATCAACTGAAAGCTGATTTTTTGGAGAAGGTTTTGGAAAATGAGAGTTCTGTGAAACCATCTCTAAATTACAGAATAATGAGGAATTTCAACATATAAAACAATTTTTTCTCAATGTTTATTTCAAAATTGGGAACTAAAATATGCTTGCAGACCCATTGGCATTATTTTCATGTAGGAACTGCATAATCTGAGGAAATAGTTGGCTAAGAAGTTTAGTTTCTGAAGCAAGAAAGTTGGTTGAATGAAAAGGTAAATTGCATATCTTTCTTAGTGATGTGTTTGTAAATTGTCAGATGATTCAAGATTTAGTGGTGGTGCATTTCCTTTACAGAGAAAGGAGAAAAATTCAGGCTAAGAGACAAATATGAGCTTATTACTGTGCAAAAACAAGCTGAACACTTGGCCTATTGACCCAGAGAAATGAACAGATATATCACATCAATGAGGCTTCATGGAAAACAGACAATAAGAGTAAGCAACTGAATGGTTTTTTTCTATATATTAGGTGGTCTTATATGGTATTTCCCTACCAGTGGTCTAATATGGTGTTTGAAATTCTACAGCCATTAGGGAGATTCAAAGGAGGGGATGCTGGAAGGAATAATTGGAAAATAATTATATGAACTGAGAAGATCTTAAGTCAGTATAAAAAAAAATACATGGTAAAATGAAGGTTATACTAAAACCAAGAGCTAAATCAGGACTAGAGGTGCCTGTCATAATTATTTTGTAAAAAATATAAATATTAAATACTAGAAAATGTGGCTCAAACTGTTTATATTTTGTTATGGACTAAATATTGAGTGCCTCCAAAATTTATAGGTTGAAACCCTAACCCCCAGTATGGCTGGCTGTATTTGGAGATGGAGCATTTAAATAAGTAACTAAGGCTAAGTAAGCTTGTACACATGGGGTCTTGACCCAATAGGATTAGTATTGCGAGAAACCAGAGAGCTCACTCACTCTCACTCTGCCTCTACCCGTGGACATGCACTGAGAAAAGGTCACGTGAAGACATAGCAAGAAGGCACTTCTACAAGCCGGAAAGAGAGTCTTCATGAGAAATATAATCAGTTAGCTAGAACTTTGACCTGGACTTCTCATCTCCAGAATTGTGTAAAAATAAACTTTTGTTGTTCAAGACACCAAGTCTATGGTACTTTGCTATGGCAGCCCAAGTACACTAATACACTGTCACGAGTAAAACAAAAATACTCTGAAGGGTAGAAAATCATGATTCTTAGTGTAGAAAAAGCAAGATGATCCAAGATATCTTCAGGCAAAAGATTAATGATTTCTGGGTTGTCTGTGTCAATTTAGGGCTAGTGGACCACCCTGAAAACGACTGCCAATGGTAGGACTGAATAAACACTGCTAATTGGAGTATAAACAGCAATAGTAGTCAAAGGAAAGAAATTTAGTCTCTAAAAGAGCATTGAATCTAAGACAGATCTATTAAAATTTGGAGACTGACATGACATATGCTAAAAGTAGAATAATGGGAGTCCCACTTCCAGAACTGCAGCCACGGGGTTTCTACAGACCTGTAACTCAGTGAAACATGCATAACTAGTGAAAATTATACCAAAAAACCCCCGACTATTTAAAAACTCTGGATAACGTCCTAAAAGTATACAGCAAAAGAGAAAACAAGATACAAGAAAACTATAAAAACTTAGCAAGAAGAGTGAAAGTTTGTGGCATCTCAATCATGACCCACCTCCTTCCTCCATTCCTCCCTATTCCCAACTCAGTGTGATATAAACTCCGTTTCAGATTAAATATCTTACAGTAAATGAAATCAATTCTTGGAAAGACACAAACTATTGAGATTGACTTAAGAAGAATGAGCAAATCTGAAACTCTAGAGACTGAATTAGAAAGTAAAAAGCCACCTAGAAATAAACTCCCAGGTACAGATTATTTCAATGTTGAATTCTACCATATGCTTAAAGAACTAATATAGATTTTTCATAAACTTATACCAAGTACAAAAGGGAAAGGAACTCTTTCCAACTCATTCTACCTTTATTTAAAAACTAAATAAAACCATCTTAGGAAAATAAATCTACAGACCAGTATCTTTTATGAATATAGACCAAAAATTATCAATAATTCTAGCTAACTGAATTCATCAGCATATAAAAAGGATTATATATGATTACCAATCAGGATGTATCTCAAAAATGTAAGGTTAGTTTAATGTGGAAATCAATTTATGCATTTCACAACATTAATAACAACAGCAAAGAATGCAACAACCAAGTTCATCTCAGCAGGTGCAGCAAAAGCATTTGATAAAATTCAAAACCCATTCATGCTAAAAATGCTCAAAATATTAGGAATAAAGGGAATTATCTCAATCTAATAAGAGGAATTCACACGTACACACCCCCTGCGTGCGCGCGTGCACACACACACACACACACACACACACACACACACACACACACACAGAACCCAACAAATAACATTATACTTAATGGTGAAAAACTGAATACTTTCTTTAAGTTTGGGAACAAAATAAGGATGTTTGCTCTATTTCTATTTAACATTTTACTGCAGTTTCTAGACAGGATAGTTAGGTAAGAAAAAAGTAAAAGGCATCCTGGTAGTAAAGGAAGTAGTAAAATTGTCTCTACCACAGATTCCATTATATAGTATCAAGAAAGTCCCAAGAATTCTGCTAAAAAATTCACAATCAATAAGCTAGTTAAGCAAGGTTCCACAAGACAAGATCAATAGACAGAAAGCAGCCCTATTTCTATGTGCTTACAATGAAAAATCAGAGAAAAAAATTTAAAATTTTCATTTAAAACCACAGAAAAAAATAAAATTTAAATTTACATCAAAAAGTATAAAAGTTACACTATGACTGATTATTACAGACAGAAATTAAGGAAGATCTAAAAACTAGAAGTAAATTCCATCTTGACTGATTGAAAAACATAATATTAAGGTGGCAATACTCTCCAAATTGATGTACAGACTCAATCTTTGCAAAAATCGATAATTTAATAATCCATATGAAAGTTGAGGGCACTCTGAATAGCCACATATCTTGAAAAAGAACTAAGTTGGAAGTCATGCTTTCTAATTTCTAAACATATTACAAAGCTGCAGTAATCAGGTTTTGTACTGGCATGACGGTAGAGATTAGATGTTATACTACTTGATTTTACAATGGTGTCTTACATATGACACCAAAGCACAGCAACTAAAGAAAATAGATAAATTGGACTTCATCATAATTTCAAACCTTTGTGCTTCAAAGAACATCAAGAAAGTGAAAAGAAAAGCTACAATATAGGAGAAAATCTTTGCAAAACCTATCTATTTTATGATGGACTTGTATCTAGAATGTACCAAGAATTTCTACAAATCAGTCATAACAGACAAATTACTTAATTACCATGAGTAAAAGATCTTAATAGCCATTTCATCAAAGAAGATATGCAAATGCTCTACATGCACATAAAAAGTTGGTCAACATCATTAGTCATCAGGTAAAAGCGAATCAAAACCACATTGAGTTTATCACTTCTTCAGCACCACAGGATGGCTATCATCAGAAAGATAGATAATAGCAAGTATTGGCAGGCTATGAAGATATTGAAATCCTCCCAAACTGCTGTTGAGAAAGTAAAATTGGGCAATTCTTTGGCAAATGACCTGGCCATTCCTCAAAAGGTTAAGCATGAAATTACATAAAATTACAACATGACCTAGCGATTTCACTCCTAAGTATACATCCAAGTGAATTGGACACATATGTCCATACGAAGACATGTATTTGAATGTTCATAACAATGTTATTCTTAACAGACAAGAAGTGAAAGTAGGTTAAATATCCACCAATTGATGAATGGGTATCTAAAATGGGATACATTTATAAAAATAAAATATTATTCAGGAATAAAAGGGAATTAAATACCAATACATGCTACAACATGAATGAATGTTGAAAACACTGTGGTATGTTACAGAAGGTTCCATATTGAATAAGTCCATTTGTATAACACATCCAGAACAATTTCCCCAGCTCTGGGTGATGGGAAAGAGGATTAGAAGATGATGGCTAAGGGATATGGGAGTGTCTTCGTGCTGAAATGTTCTAAAGTTGATTTGATGGTTTCAAAACTCTGAGTATACTACAGCCATTGAATTGGACACATTAAAATTAGTGAAATGTATGGTATGTCAGTTATATCTCAACTAAGTTATTTTTAAAAAGTAGCTTAATGTATGTAGCACATGATTTCAATATCATTTGCAAATTTTGATATTGGTGCATATTCATCAAATTATGCTTTAAAAGTTCAACATTTGAATTTTGGTCAACACCAAAATTACAAATTATCTATTTCATCCTATATAAAAGATAACACTGTTTATCTGCCCCAAATCTATCCTTTCCTCTTTTCTCCCAGTGGAACTCAGCTTTTGTTAAATATCTACCCTCCTCTCACAGCCATGCACCCCCGGTGAAGGTGACACTCTCTCCAGTACTGGGAATAGATTTAATTGCTCAAATGTTATTTCCATTATCCTCACTGAGAATGGAATCTGGATATAGAAAATGAAAAAAGAGGAGAAATCTGCTCCAGAGCAACTGAAAAACTTTCTCAAATCTTCACAGCAAGCCACAGTAAATATTGTTCCTCTAGATGTTGCCTGGATGATGTAATTGAAGACTTCAAATTTCTCAGCACCAGCCTCAGCATGAAGCAACCACTGAAATGGCAGTGCACTGGGACATAAAGAACCCAGGTCCTCATGAATACACTGCCAAATCAAGCAATCCTGGCACTAACTCTATCTTTGGACTTTCATGTGTGGTAGAAATTTTCCTTTAATATTTTTCCAGTTTTAATCTGGAATTCCTTTGCTTGCGCTTATAAATGGAGCACTACATAAACTTTTGATTTATTTAAATTACTAGATTAAACCATAAATGTGAGTGAATATATATCCATATAGATAATAACTTTGTTTTGCATATGTTATTAAAATAGCACAAAAGATAGGATTATCAAATCAGACTCAAAAGACTCAGAAATCTTATCCATTATCAATCCCTGGTAATAATTTCAAAGATAGAAGTAATCAGAAGGCATTAGCAAGACAGGAGAATTTGGGGACCACCAATATTGTTCACAAGGTTCTTTTTGCTACATACACTACACCCTGTTTCAGATATAACATATGAATTATCTAAGCGATGCAATCAGGCAGTCACTTATTTAAAAAGGCAGTTTTTTTATTCATGAAATTTCTCCTTTTGAAATCTGAAAACTAGTTTGTATGACATTTTCCACAAAACTATACCACATAAATTATTAGTTTTATTAATGATAAACAATCTAGAGAAACCAAATACATGTGGCTGAAAGAATTCTATAGATAAGAATTTGGTTGCTAATAATTATTATTACTTTGCTTCTTAGCATACCTATAAATACCATATTTCAGAGAGAATTTGACTGAATTATTCTTTTTTTTCTAAGAGTTTCCACAAGAGGGGGTGAAATGGAGGGTAGGCTTACCTCTTTTCTTCACAGTCCAGTCCCAGACCTTTATCAATATTTCCTTGTCATTTAATTCTCACATATTTCATAGGTGTTTTGCAATACTTTTCACAATTTTATGCAAATAATGAACCTATCAAGAGATGTATACCAGTAGAATTGGAATAGGAAAGTGAAAATCCATCAAATAGGAAGTGAGAATCAAATAGGAAGTGAAATTCCTGCCATAATGCCTGAAAATTGTCACAAATTCTATGCAGAATATTTGATATTCTCTTAGATGGTTCTTCCATAATTTTTACTCATGTAAACCTTGAACATATATTTTAAAATATTTTTATTGAACTATAATTTACACACAGCAAAATTAAAATTTTAAAGGTATAATTTTATGACAAATACATAAAGTTGTATAACCATATCCATAATCAAGTTCAAAATGGTTCTGTAAGCCTCCCAAATTTCTCCATGTGCGTTTATAGGTAAACATTCCTCACACATTCAGTTTTAACCACTGATATCTTTTGTGTGCCAATTGTTGTTTGCTTTGTAGAATTTCACATAAATGGAAAACTAGAGTGATGATCCTTTGAGTCTCACTCTTTAACATATTTGTAATTTATTCATTTTGTTGTATGTATTATTACATTGTTGTATTTTACTGCTGAGTAGTATTCTATTGAATAAATTCTACAAAATGTGTTTAGCCATCCTGAAGCTATAGGGTATTTAGATAAATTCTAGGCCTAGTGATTATAAACAAAGGCACCACAACTGTTGTGTAATGATGTTTATGTAAATGTATGTTTTTAACTTCGAGAAATATCTAGAAATGGGATTGCTATGTCATGTGGTAAGTTACTTTTTTTAACTTCATAAGAAACTGCCTAACTGTATTCTAAAGTAGCTGTACAAAGTTCACATTCTCATCACCAAAAAAATATGACTTTCAGGTATTTTACTCTTGGAATTTTCACCCGTTGTTGATTTAATCTATTGTAATAGATGTGTAGTGTTAGCAATTTTTAAAATTTAAATTTTGATAGTTAATAAAAATGTTGAGCATCTTTTCTGTGCTTACTTGCCACTTGTATGTCTTCTTTGATATAATGCCCTTTCAGATTTTTTGGAAATTTTTAAAAATTAAGTTGCTTATTTTCTAATTTATGAGTATTGAGGATTCTTAATTGGAATCTAAGCACTTGGATACGTGTTTTGCAAGTATTATCTCTCAGTTTGTGGATTTTTAAAAAGGTTTTCTTAATAGTGTCTTTTGTAGAACAAAAGTTTTGAATTTTGATGATGCCTATGTTATTTTTTGGGGGTAGTGTTGCTTTTGGCATTGTATCTAAGAAATATTTGCCTTATTGAAGATCACAATTATTTTCTCCTTTTTTTTTTGGAGGTTTTATAGCTGTTGGCTTCATATTTTGATATGGCTTGGCTCTGTGTGCCCACCCAAACCTCACCTTGAATTGCAGTTCCCATAATCCCCATGTATCATGGGAGGGACCCAGTGGTAGGTAATCAAATCATGGGGGCAGTTACCTCTATGTTGTTCTTGTGATAGTGAGAGAGTTCTCCCAAGATCTGATGGTTTTATAAAGAGCTTTTCCCCTTATTCTCAGCACTGCTTGCTGCCACCATATGGAGAAGGATGTGTTTGCTTCTGTTTCCACCATGATTCTAAGTTTCCTGAGGCCTCCCCGGCCCTGCAGAACTGTGAGTAAATTAAGCCACTTTTCTTTAGAAATTACCCAGTCTCAGGTATGTCTTTATTAGCAGATGAAAAAGGACTAATACAGTAAATTGGTACTGGGTAATGGGACACTGCTGTAAAGATACCCAACAGTGTGAAAGCGACTTTAGAACCAGGTAACAGGCAGAGGTTGGAACAGTTTATAGGGCTCAGAAGAAGACAGAAAAATGTAGGAAAGTTTGAAACTTCGTGGAAACTTGTTGAGTGACTTTGACCAAAATGCTGATAGTGATATGAACTATAAAGTCCAGGCTGAGGTGGACTCAGATGGGGATGAGCAACTTGTTCGAAACTGGAGTAAAGGTCACTCTTGATATGCAAAGAGACTGGTGCCATTTTGCCCCTGCCATAGAGATCTGTGGAAATTTGAACTTGAAAGATGATTTAGGGATCTCGCAAAATAAATTTCTGAGAGGAAAGCATTCAACAGGAAGCAGAGCATAAAATTTGAAAAATTTGCAGCCTAATGATGCAGTAGAAAAGAAAAACCCATTTTATGGAAAGAAATTTAAGCTTGCAGCAGAAATTTCATAAGTCATGATGAGCCAAATGTTAATTGCCAAGACGATGGGGAAAATAGCTCCTGAGTATGTCAGAGACCTTCATGGCATCTCCTCCCATCACAGGCCCTGAGGCCTAGGATGGAAAAATGGTTTTGTGGGCCAGGCCCGGGACTCCTCCGCTGTATGCAGCCTAGAGACTTGGTGCCCTGCATCCCAGCCATGCCAGTGATGGCTAAAAGGGACCAATGTGTAGCTCAAGTCATGGCTTCAGAGGGTGCAAGTCCCAATCCTTTGCAGCTTCCACATGCTGCTGAGCCTGCACGTGTGCAGAAGACAAGAATTGAGGTTTGGTAACCTCTACCTATATTTCAGAGGATGTAAGGAAATGCCTATATGTCCAGACAGAAGTCTGCAGCAGGGATGAAGCCCTGATGGAAAACCTTTGCTAGGGCAGTGCAAAAGGGAAATATGTGTTTGGAAGCCCCACACAGAGTCACTGGAGCACTGGAGCACTGCCCAGTGGAGCTTTGAGAAGAAAGCTACCATATTCCAGGACCCCACAATGTAGATCCACCAACAGCTTGCACCATGCATGTGGAAAAGCTGCAATCACTCAATGCCAGCCCATGAAAGGAGCCAGGAGGAGGGTTGTAGCCCGCAAAGCCACAGGGACAGATCTGCCCAAGGCTGTGGAAGCCTACCTCTTACATCAGCATGACCTAGATGTGAGACATGAAGTCAAAGGAGATCATTTTGGAACTGTAAGATTTATTGACTGCCCAGTTGAATTTTGGACTTGCATGGGGCCTGTGGCCCCTTGGCTTTGGCCAATTTTTCCCATTTGGAATGGATGTATTTGCCTAATGCCACCCCCGTTGTATCTTAGAAATAACTAAATTGCTTTTGGTTTTAACGTCTCATAGGTGGAAGGACTTGCCTTGTCTCAGATGAGACTTTGGAATTGGAGTTTTGGATTAATGCTGGAATGAGTTAAGACTTTGGGGGACTATTGGCAGAGCCATGACTGTTTTGAAATATGAGGACATGAGATTTGGGAGGAGCAAGGGGTGGAATGATATGATTTGGCTCTGTTTCTCCACCCAAATCTCACCTTGAATTGTAGTTCTCATAATCCCCCACATGTGGTGGGAGGGACCTGGTGGGAAGTAATTGAATCACAGGAGAAGTTACCTCCATGCTGTTCTCATGAGACTGAGGTATCATGAGATTTCATTGTTTTAGAAGGGGCTTACCCCCTCTTTTTCTTTGCAGTTCTCATTGCTGCCATCATGCCAAATGTACTTGTTTGTTTCCCTTTCTGCCACGATTGTAAGTTTCCCAAGGCCTCCTCAGCCCTATGGAACTATGAGTCATTTAAACCTCTTTCCTTTATAAATTACCCAATCTTGGATATGTCCTTATTAGCAGTGTGAGAATGTACTAATAGATATTTAATGCTTAAATGTAATATGACAATATACAGCCATAATATAATAATTACATATTTTGATGAAGCATTTTTGCATATCTATGAGCATGGGCCAAGTTTTATTTATTTATTCCATGAATGTCTAATTTTTCATTATCATTTGTGGAAAATATTGTTCATTTTTAACTCTTACCTTCTCAGCTTTGTTGAAAATTAATAGTCAAATAGATATAAGTCAATTTCTGGATTCAATCTCTACTCCGGTCCATAAATCCATAACTATTCTTTTACCAATACCTTACTGCCTTGATTACTATACTTTACAGTAAAACTTGAAATCAGAAAGTATGATTAATCTGGATTTCTTCTTTTAAAAATTATTTTTTGTGGCTTTAGTTTGCCTTTCAGTATCTGTTTTAGACATAGGTTGTCAATTTCTATAAAACATCTGCTAGATATTGACTGAAATTAATTGAATCTATGGATCAATTTAAGGAGAACTGCCAACTTAACAATATTGTTTCAATCCATGAATGAGAGCTATCTTTTCACTTATTATGGCTTTTGCTGATTTATTACTACTTTGTTTGTACACTTCTGCATGGAGATCATATTAGCTTCCTATTGCTGCTGTAATAAATAACTAAAAACTCAGTCACTTAAAACAACACAAATTAATTAACTTTCTGTTCTGCATGCTAGACCTCTAAAAAGGGATTTAGGGACTAAAATTATGGTGTTTTCGGGGCTAACAACTTCTGGATGTTCTATAGGAGATTGTTTTCATGCTTTTTAAAAAATCTCCTTGAGGCTGTTCTAATACCTTTTTCCTCTGCTTCCATGGTTACATTTTCTATTGACTGTGGTTTCCTGCCTCCCTCTTATAAGAACACTTGCAAGTCCATGACAATCTCCCATCTTAAGATCATTAATTTAACCAAATATTCAGGATATGGACATCTATGAGGGTCATTATTTGCCACAAAACAGAGAGCTTGCATATGTTGTGTTAAGTTGATATCTAAGCATTTCTTATGATTTGGTGCTAAATAAAGGATATTTTATTTTCAATATCCGTTTTTTCATTGCTGGTATATAAAAATGCAACTGAATTTTGCACATTGACTTTGTATACTGCAGCTTTACTAACCATACTTATTAATCCTGATGTTTTTGTAGATTCTTTTGGATTTTTTACACAGATAATTCTGTAATCTATGAATGGAAACTCTTTAATATCTTTCTGTCTTATCCATACACGTATTTTTTCCTAGTTTATATCTCTAGTTTGGAATCCTAGTACAATTTTGAATCTTCCTGCCTTATTCCAATATTAGGGAGAAAGCATTCAGTCTTTCTCCATTATATAGGATATTAATTTCAATTTTGTTTTTGTTGTTGTTTATTGTATAGATGCTCTTTCCCTTCTATTACTGGTTTTCAGAGTTTTCATGATTACTTGGTGTGAACTTTGTCAAGTGACTTTTCAGCATCTATTGCTATGACATATGATTTTTAATTTAGTTTATATATGGTAAATTACATTAATTTATTTTCAAGTAATAAATTAGCTTTGCATTTCTGGAATAAATGGCACATGGAAATAATGATTAACTTTTTTACATTTTGCTAGATTAAATTTTTATAAATTTATTGAGCATCCATTTATATATGTTCTTAAAGTTACTGGCTTTCTTCTAATTTCTTCCTCAGTTTTGATATTAATGATTACATTAATTTTGTATAATTAATATCAACTCAAAATTTCATTTTTTTCTTTTCTTCTATTTTCTAAAAGTGTTCCTCAATCTCAGTCCTAACTTTTCTGTTAATGATTTTTTGCTCTGGAAGGCTATCTTACTTTCTTTTGACTTTTTAATTAATTATTGGGTTATTCAGAAATGTGCACATTTATTTCCAAATAATTGAGAATTTTCCATATAGTTTTGATTTTAGTTTTCAGCATAATTCTAATCAGTCCAAAAACATTTTTCATGTAAATTATCTTATATTTTAACTTTTCTGATATTCCAAAATTTGATTTACATCGATATTTGCTATGCATTTGAGATGAATGTACATTCTGTGATTTTGCAGTGAGATGTTCTATAAATTTCTATTACATTGTTTGATTGCATTGTCTAGATTTACTATATTGTTAGTGATATTCTATTGACTTTTGCTATAGAGGAATATTGAAATCTCCAAAAATAATGAAATTCCCACATCTATTTTCAGTTCTATCAGTTTTTGTTTTATGTATTTTGAAACTTTATTGTGGATATGTACATATTTATTATTTTTATGTCTTCTTTATAGTTACTAAATGTCTCTGTATATCCCTAGTGATATTTCTGTTTTGGAAGTGTAACATTAATATAGCTATTCTAGCTTTCATTTGATTGATGTTTATGTAATATATCTTTGTCCATTCTTTTACTTTAATGTATATACGTGTTTATATTAAAAGTAGGTTAAATTTGGACAGCATATAGTTGTGGTTTTTCTCATTTTCTTTTTTTTTTTTTTTTTGAGACTGAATTTTACCCTTGTTGTCCAGGCTAGAGTGCTGTGGCACAATCTTGGCTCGCTGCAATCTCCACTTCCCGGGTTCAAGTGATTCTCCTTCCTCGGCCTCCTGAGTAGCTGGGATTACAGACACGCACTGCCATGCCTGGCTAATTTTGTATTTTAGTAGAAACTGGGTTTCACTACCTTGGCCAAGCTCATCTTGAACACCTGACCTCAGATAATCCACCTACCTCAGCCTCCCAATGTGCTGGGATTACAGGAGTGAGCCACCGTGCCCAGCCTATAGTTGTGGTTTTTTTTAACAAACATTCTGGCTATCACTATTGTTATTTGATACATATAGGCCACTTATATATAATACAACAATATATCATAAATGTATGTAATTTTTCAGTTTTCTACTTGTTCTATTTATCATTTATTTCTTAATATTTCCTCTTTTTGCCTGTCCTTTGGTTAGTTTGAATTGTGTAATTCAATCTTATGTTCACTATTGGTTCAGTATGTAGACATCTGTTTTAAAAAGTGGTTACCTTAGGGTTTAAAATAGATATTTTAATTAGTTTTTTTTTACATAATATTATATTGTTTACATAGAGTTACGAAAACTGCTTATCAGATGTTTTCTATTCCTTTATCCTATTTTCTGTGCTAACAGTGTCATACATTTTCTTTTACATATGCTGTAAATCAAAAATACATTGAAACTAGTTTTAGAGAAGAAGTTAACAAATTATGGCCTGTGGGTCAAATCTGGGCTGTCACGTGTCATAAATCAAGTTTTGTTAGAATAGAGCCATATCCATTTGTTTACCTATTGTCTGTGGCTGGTCCCATGCTGAAACAGCAGACCTGAGTAGTAGCAACAGAAACCATGTGGTCCACAACAGCTATAAAATGTACTGGCTCTCCCTTAACAGAAAAAGTTTGTAATCCCTGCTTTAAACAATGTAATAATCTTTTAAAGTGATTAAAGATAATCCCTCAAACTTACTTTTAATTTAGCCCTTTCAATACATCATTTTTTGTGCAAATTCAAGTTTTATCAAAAAAATGATTCCTCTGGCTGAAATACTTTTCAAAATATTTCTGGCAATGTTCATCTGCTCTTAATAAATTATCTCCACTTTGTTTCGATTCTATTGAAAATATATCATTTTATTTTTAATTTTAAAAGATATTTTAACTATATCATTGTGGGTTGATGGCTTTTGTTTGTAGGACTTCAAAAGTGTCACTCTCTGGTCATTCAGTTTGCATAGATTCTGAAAATAAGTCTGTTTTATATTTTATGTTTCTTCTTTGTGTGCACTGTCTCATGTTCTCAGAATGCCTTCGAGATTGTTTGCTTTGCTCTTCAGTCATTTGAATATGATGTGTCTTGTGCTCACTAAAAATAAATTATCTTACTTGAGTTTCTCTAAAATCATTAGATCTATGGTTCAGTATGTTTTACTGATTTTGCAAAAGCTGAGCCTTTTTAAATATTTTTCTCTCATTGTCTCTCCTCCTCCTCCTGATATTTGATGCCATACATATATATTATATATATATATATATATATATATGTCATTAAATAATTTTACATTGGCTAGGAATGGTGACTCATGCCTGTAATCCCAGCACTTTGGGAGGTCGAGGCGGGTGGATCACTTGAGGCCAGGAGTTTGTGACCAGCCGGGCCAACATGGCCAAACCTCGCCTTTACTAAAAATACAAAAATTAGCTGCACGTGGTGGCGGGCGCCTATAATCCGAACTATTTGGGTGGCTGAGGCACAAAAAGTACTTAAACCTGGGAGGCAGAGTTTGCAGGAGCCAAGATTGCACTACTGCACTCCAGGCTGGGCGACAATATGGGACTCTGTCTCAAACAAATCCAAAACAAAACAACAACAAAAAGAGTTTGACGTTTTCTCAGAATTCTTGAATTCTCTGTTCTTTCTTCCCACTGTTTTCTATTTGTATTTAACTTTGGATAATTGCTATTGATCTACTCTGAGTTCATTGATTCTTTACTGATTGATTCTTTACTCAGAGTTTAGTCTGCTGATGAATTCATCAAACACATTCTTCATCTTTGTTACTTTGCTCTTCATTTTCAGCATTTCTAATTGAATTTTTTTGTATAATCTTCATCTCTCTGATGACGTTTCTCATTTACTAAAGCATGCAGTTTATATTCACAGATATTTAGCATTCCCTGCCTGATAGCATTAATATGAGTTTTCTGATTCATTCTATTTATTGCTTTGTGTATCGACAGTGAATTGAGTTTTGTTGCTTCATTTTGTCTCTTGATTTTTTTAAAATTAGAGTCTAGACATCAAGATTAGTACAGAAAAAAATGTTGTAAATAATAATTATCACTGAAAATGAGCATTTCTTTTCTTATGCTAGGCTATTGGTTGGTGGGCTGAGCCAAACAGAGTTGGGCTGCACTCGGATTTTGTTATTGTTGTGGTCACCTTTATTTATTGCCTTTTTTTTTTTTTTTTTTGAGACAGAGTCTCACTTTGTCACCAGGCGCCAGACTGGAGTGCAATGGCACAATCTCGGCTCGCTGCAACCTCCGCCTCCCGAGTTCAAGCAATTCTCCTGCCTCAGCCTCCCGAGTAGCTGGGACTACAGGTGCACGCCACCACTCCCAGCTAATTTTTGTATTTTTAGTAGAGATGGGGTTTCACCATGTTGGCCAGGATGGTCTCGATCTCTTGACCTCGTGATCCACCTGCCTTGGCCTCCCAAAGTGCTGGGATTACAGGCTTGAGCCACAATGCCCAGCCAATTGCCATTTTTAAAGGGAGTTTCAGTTAAGGATTCAGCCCCACTATGGCCAACTAGGATCTTAAACAAAGCTGCATTCCTAACTCAGATGCCAACCATTAGAAATCTTTTTATCGGGGCTTTCAACAAAGGACTTCCCCAGGTGTGTCTGCCAAGAACTTGTTATTAGAGAGATGGAGAGTATCAGTCTGTTCTCACAGATACATAAAGAACTACCTGAGACTAGGTAATTATGCAGAAAAGAGGTTTCATTGACTCACTGTTCCACAGACTGTACAGGAAGCATGGCCAGGAGGCCAGGAAACTTACAATCATAGCAGGAGGGGGAAGCAACCATATCTTACCACGGTAGAGCAGGAGAGAAAGAGAGAAGGGGGAAGTGCCACTTTCTAATCATCAGATCTCGTGAGAACTCACTATCAAGAGAACAGCGGTGGGCGGGGGAGGGGGAGAATCCTCCACCATGATCCAATCACCTCCTCCTAGGCCCCTCCTGCAGTTTAACCTGACAGTGGGTGGAGAAACAAATCCAACCATATTATGGAGGACTGGGCAGAACTTAGAATATGCTTCCCTCCACTCTAACTCCGGACTCAGTACTTTCCCACTCTTAGGCCTTTTCCCGTGCTCCTACCCACTTCTGGGTCCATATAGCTGTAGGAGCCTTTTATTAGGCGCTCTCTCGACAGTGAGAAGATCCCGTGTCTATGCTGATTTGCCTGATCAATTGGCAAGCCATTCCATGGGAGAAAATGGAAGAGGGAGGATTTGTTGCTTTCTCCAGTTTAGCCTCTTGTCTCTACTATCGCAGTAAGTAAAGGCTTCACTGCTATTTCATTCTGCTTTGCTGACTTAATTGGCCATTCTGACACCTGAGGGGTCAGCTCCCCCAGGCTCAGCTGAGCTCTTAGTATTTGCTTCACATTTGCTAAGCTGGTGGTGGAAAATATGGTTTAAAAATCATCTTTCTAGATTCCAAACGTTGGGCTTTCTCAGAGATCCTAATGTTACTCTGGTAGTAGGAAATGTCTAATGAATGAAACAGGCATGGTTTTCTTTCTCTCTCCAACAACTAAAGAAATTTTAAAAAATTCTTCCTATAGGAGCAGTGTGTCTTCACCTGTGTGCTTAGCTTTATGGGTCTTGCTACTCCTCTCCCAGTGGCTTAAGGCTTTTGTTTTATAGCAGAATCATGGTGGGGCTCTGTATCTTTCTTTAACATCAGTGTTTCCTTCTTTCAGGCATGCATGATTAATAGATGATTTATCCACTTCTCCTTCATGTCCCCCAATCATTGTCCTGCATGACCTGTTGAGGTCTATGAAGAGCTTGCCTGTGGGCTCAAGCTACCTGTGTTTCCTTGATTCTCATGGATTCTAAGTCCGTACATTAGACCGACTCAACTTTCAGTAACTCATTAAAACTTTTATGTATTTTTCTTTCCCAGTTGTGTCATCCCCAGCATCTCTTCCTAAACTTATCTAGAGATGAGTCAGTATTTTGATCTTGTTTCTTCATGGGTCTCAACTACATACTTGTTTTCCTTGTGACTTCAGCTAACTAGTGGGTTTAAGATAGGTTATCATTTTATACATCACCGATACCTCCATGCTGTTAGTTTGGAAAGTAATGTTTTGTCATAGGTTTCTACATTCTAGGGAGAAACAGGACCTCTTACATTATTTTTATTTGTTTACTTATGTTTACTTTTTAATTGACAGATATTTATAATATATAACATGATGCGAAGTGTATATGCATTGTAAAATGGTTAAATCTAGGTAATTAACAAATACATTATCTCACATGGTTATCATTTTTGTGGTAAAACACTTCATCTGCTCTTTTTGCGCTTTTCAAGACTACTTTTCATAGATTAACTGTGGTCACCATGCTTTAATGTAGATTTCTTGAACTTATTCCTTCTATCTACCTGCAGCTATGTATCCTTTGGCCAATATTCTCACATCCCTTTCTATCTCCTAATGACTTCAGTCTCTGGTAGCCACCATTATATTCTCTAATTCTATGAGATTAACTTTTTAAGATATTTTGGAGAAAACATTTACTTCGGTGTCTTTCTCGATTTTCAAAAGACTGAAGTCACCTTTTTTCTGACCAGTGCATAGCTGTTTCATCAGTATTGTGATTCAAACCTATATCCTGAAATATGTTATCACTCTTATAGCCATTGTCTGCATAAATTTCATTTTCATTTTGTTCTGTCAATGAATTTACCAACCCTTTTGTTATACCATACATCTTTGGCAGGGAGATAAAAGTAACATTTAACGTATAATACAACAGAAAAAACAGAGCATGTTACTTCCTTTCCAGCAGAAATTACCTTCTTATATGTACTGCAAGTTCTCATTGAATGGTGTGTTGACAAGAGGCCCTATTTCAGTAAATTCTGGGCTCCATATGCTTCGTGATCATAATCATGTTTTAGATATCCTAACGTAGGTTTACTTGTCCTGGCTTCCAGGTACCATTATGTAATACTGCAATAGTGAAAACAGTATTATTTGATCTATCCAATCCTAACCAGCTGCATTGTAGAGAAGAAAGGTTCCATTTTATCCAATGTACAAAAGCTACTGGAGAACAACTGTAACATCCCCAATATCCAATTACAATCTGTGTTAATTTATCTGTAGAACAAATCCCAGCTCCCTGTCCTGATTTTCTAGGACTATTAATCTCTGACCTTTAAATATTTTACATTTCATAAATGATAGAATACTCACTATTCTTTTCTATGTGTGAGTAAAGTGGTTTTCCCAGTATGGTTAATGGTAATGTATGGTTTTCCAGGAGAATTATTGTTCAGCTAGTTCATTTGCTTATGTCTTTGTTAAAACTTCCAGGCTGATTCCAGCCACGGTCATTCTGAAATAGGAAGTCCCTCTAGTGTTCCTGTTTAGGTTAGCAAGTTAAAGATTCTTGGTAAGTATTCCAAGACCAACTTCTTAAATTGTCACAGAATATCTTATGCTGTATGGCTAGTTCTGATCAAGCCACTGAATATATTAATGCTGTTGAATATGTATTGTTTTGTACAACTTTGGAAAATATACGCACCTAAAAATCTATGTACCCAATGAGACTGTTATTTAGCCGTATTTGATCCTTTAGTACATCCTCATCTGGGTTATGATTCAGTATCACATAATTGTCCTTTGCATATCTCCAGAGAAATATTATTGGTAATATCAGGAAACCAAATGAAATCCAAACTGACCCCCTTGAAGATCTTCATGTTTAATTCACACTTTCTTTAAATACATTCAGTTGACATTCGTGTTCCATATATTCAAAGTAGCAAATAAACTTCTGACAGGCAGACACAGCAGTTTGCTTTCTGTCATACCCAAGCAGCTGCCTTGGCAATGCATCATCTTGATTAATAGCCACAACAGAGTAACAGAAGTATTGCTGTTTAGCATTCTCCACTTTTTGTGATTCATTGGTAGTATTCTTCTCAGGTCACAGGAAAAAACCAGAATTGTATATATAGACTATAAACTGTGAATCAAATGGTAGTAGCTGGTTATTGATAAGGAGTTATCAGGGGTAATGCATCATTGCTTTTTGCCAAATTATCCAGGTGGAGTTTCAGGGCAGAGCTCATAAATTAGCAAGAATCCAATTCTTCTTTTCTAAAGGGAAGAGATCCAGAGGTTTCTCCCAGCATCTGCCACTAGTGAATGCCAGATTTGAGAGAGATGGCTAACAGTCTTATTCTCTTGTTCTGAGGCACTCTTGCAGAAATAGTGTAGATGGCATTCTTTACTGAGATCAAAACTCACTTATGAGCATCTGTTTGTTTTCTATAATTTACTCCATTTACAATTATTGCTTCTTTTGAGCCATACATTTTTGGGTTTGGTAGGCTCAGATGTATGGGTCTCCCATAGGGTGAGCGATAACAGCATATTTGCTAATTATTCTACTTTTCACTAGCCTAGAAAGATTTCAAAGTTTTGGCAGGTAACAGATAAAACGTCTGTGTCTTCCACTTGCTCATTTTTAGCATCAGAAGTCTAAAAATGAGTATAACTGGAATTGATGCTGATGTAGGCAGAATAATCACCCCACACCCTCTGAGATGTCTATATCTCAACCCTAACATCTGTTAATATGTTAAATTTCGTGACAAAAGAGACTTGGTAGATGTGATTAAGGTCATGAACTTTAAAATAGGAAAATTTTTCCTGGATTATCCGGGTGAGCTAAATATAGTCACATGAGCCTCTAAATGCAGAGAATTTACTTTGGTGGAAATAGGAGAGCTGAGGCAGAAATGGAAGTCGGGTATATTCAAATGTGAGGAGCACCTTCCCTCTGCGGTCAGCTTTGAAGATGGAAGAAGTGGGACATGAGGTAAGGACTGTGGGAGGTCTCTAAAAATAAAAATTGACCCTTGGCTGACAACCAGTAAGGAAATCAGGATTTTAGTCCTGTATCCAAATGGTGCTGAATTCTGCCAAGAAACTGAATGAATTTAGAAGTGCAGATCCCAGTGCTTTCACAAAGAAATATAGCCCAGCAACGCTTTGATTCTGATCTTATAAGTCTCTAATCAGAGGACCCCAGTAAGCTTTGCCTCACTGGGATTTTTTTAAATCTGTAAAACAGATGTTTGAAAACGAGTGTTGTTTCATGCCTCGACGTTTGTGGTAATTTGCTTTGGCAGCAATAGAAAACTAAAAAAGGCACTGATCCTACAGTGATTGACACTCTTTCTATTCTTTTCATCTTCTACTCTTTCTTACTCAGATGATCCCGGATAATATCTCTCATATAAAGTATGAAACTTTAATCACATCACAAAATCTCTTTTGCTATGTAATATGGCATATACACATATTCCAGGAATTAAGTCATGGGCATCTTTGAGAGGTACACTTTTACTCATTTGGCCCACCTTGATATTTATTTTGATTAACACAATACTACTAACCACATGAAAATTAGGGAAAAAACCATAATATTATATCAATATATAATATTTCTATTAAATTTAAATGGATAGGGATGCTACTCTTAAAATCTAGAATTGTTTGAACAGATTATTCACCCAGAATATCCCCAATCATGAATTCAGTGATGTAACCACAGAATAATTTGTCCGATCATACCTTGCAATTCATAATGTAACCCTCAGCTTGTCCCTGGCAATGGGCATCTCTGTACCCTTCCAGATTTACCTTCTGCTCTTTCATAGCAGCCTCTCTGTTCTCTTTACAGATCACTGATAATTAAGTGCTCTGATCTAATAATAATAACTTGCTTATCTCCTGTCTTAGCTCTGGCTACTATAGCAAAATACAATAGAACAGGTCCACAAAATGATAGAAATTTATTCTCTTATAGTTCTGCAGGCTGGCAGTCCAAGATGAGGATGCCAGCAAGAACGGTCGGGTCCCGAGAAGGAGGCTTCTCCTGGCATGTGTTCTCACATGATAGAGAGAGACAGAGAGAGAGAGGGAGAGAGGGAGAGAGAAAATTCTTTACTAGGGTTTAGGTCAGCAAATATTGACCTCTCAGTCAAGCTCTTCCAGAATTCTATGGCTTCAAGTGAAGAGATAAATTCAGTCCCATTTTAAAATAGTTAGCATTCTAGATCATGGTCCTCAGTGTTGGATTTTAATTTCTCCAGGCCTTATTTATATGTAACAAAGTAGGATTTTAAGAGGAGGGATGAAGCCAGAGAGTGTCCCCACCTTCTAAATATTGGTAATGAGCTACCAACTCAATAAAAATGTGTTAGTTTTCTTATTTTTTATTAATCATTCAAAGTCCTTTTAAAACATTTTATTTATTTATTTGTTCTTCACCAAAAGAAGATAATTGATCAAAGGCTTTTTAAACATTACCGAATTCAGCTGTTATCTGTTCCTTCTCCCACACCATCTTTCATTTCCTTCTCTGATACATACCTTTGATATGTTGGCATGAATCATGGTAACTGAGCCAGCAAGTTTCTTCCTGCTGAATATGTGCTTGGCTTCCTAGGAGCTAGGTTACATAAGGTTCCCAAGATTGGAGAGCCACATTTTTTATAGCCTCTCTCAGCATCACTACCTTGGTCAGGGCAGCTAAAGAAACAAAGGAGGGCATTCTTGTGGTGAGAGAAAGAAAAACACACATACTTAAAAAAAATCAATGGTGATATGTCAACCTTTTGGTTTTAAATATAGTCTTTATTAAAGCCAAAACAATAGATAGAATATTTTGCAATTGTTTAAATTTATCTTCTGATTCCTTATAATCCACTTAGTTCCCTTTGGTCTAATTCCTCCAGATTCCACTGGTAAAAATATTTTTCTGTAATATTCCGAAAGGTGTTTGTCATTCAATAACAAGGAGAGGGGGAAGCCACCTTAATATTTGATTTTTATCATGTTTGTCTCTCGCCTCCTTTTTTTTAATCTTCTCAAAATGGCTTTATCATTATGATTTGTGAGTCAGAAAGACAATCTCATTAATGACTCGAATTTGAAATAACACAGAGTCTGATAGTCGAATCTTACTTACAAATTTGACATCATATCTAGTACTATACACATAAAATACACGTGCCCTCTAATGACTAATACGATTTTCCAGCAATCAGTGTGAAGTAATAATTAGAACTGGCTTCCAATGCAGCTGAGTGTTTAATAAAGACTTATAAGGAAAATACCCATTCAATAAATAAACATGGTATTTACCCTGTTGAATTGTACCTTATATATTTCTATATAATAAATATTTACATATAATTTAAAGAAATACATATTTATATGTGTGTATATTTGCCCTGATGATTGCTTTTTAATGATGCTTTCTGTATTTTCTATGGCTGAAATTGACTGTGAAATGAATGCAAGGCACATTGATAGCTGTAAAGATCTATTTGAAAATGTGGCACACTTCTTAAATAATAAATTAACCAATTGGAAAAATATGAAAAACTGACACTAAAACAGAAGAGGTATCACAGGGAGATATTCAGTATCACTCATTGCTAAGGGAATCATGAGTTGCTAAATGTTTGCAAAGTCATTTGTTAATGGAGAAGAACCAAAAAAAATATTTCCCTTTGAGTATATATCAAAGGATATAATGCATAGTAGAGAAAAATACTTTGGAAATATTAATGGAATTATTGAATAAAAAACCTGTGTTTCCTTGAATCATCTTAAATCTTCCTTTTTCAATATATATTTTTCAGGCCATATTTACCTCAGCTGGAAATTTCTACTTGGCCATGAGTTAAAGAAACAGCCATGCAGAACTTTCTCAAGGGAAACTGCAGGATTTTTTTTCTTGTTCATTCCAACTAATATTATGTTCTTAATATCTATCAAAGTTTTCTTAAAGATTTCCAGTCCTCTAGCCTACAAAGTCAACATCAGAGTTCAGATTATGGCAAGGTAGACAAATTTCTCTTTAATAAAATGATCAACTTTGGAAGAGAAAGATTAAGCACTAGATATAAACCTAGACAATGTGGTCACTCCAAGAGAATACGGTGGTGCTGTTCTCTGCTCTGCTACTGTCTCTCTTTTAGCAATAAGGAGAATGCAAAAGTACATAAAGTTTTGTATGCTGTAATTACATTATTTGCCAAAACCCTGGATAATATTACTAAAACAATTGATATGCTCAGTAAAGAAGTATTCAAAATTGAAAGACAATTCTTAAAATCTAGAAGCACAGGATAATTTCTTGGATTCAAGAGGTGGCACATGTGTAGATCTTTGAGAAAATGATTATACTTATGTCCCTCAGGTCTCTCTGAAACACTTAGGGGAAAAATCTGAAAAAAAAAATTTACTCTTAAACAACCCTTATCTGGAACCAAATTGTTTTTCTGGGCAGTCACGGCTAAGAGCTCTTCATGTGCATTCTCTCTCTCTCTCTCTCTCTCTCTCTCTCTCTCTCTCTCTCTCTCTCTAAGGAATTCATGTAGTTTTTGAGGCCAATTTGTAGCTACAGCTGAAAAAAGAAAAAAAGAGCCACAGCTGTAATTATGGCTGTGTTCTAACTGCAAGAAATGCAGTCTATAATCCCCGTATGCATTTTCAAGTTCAACTATCTGTGCTGATCTTTTAACTATTTTATTAACTTGAGAGCCATTTATAGGAGTTGCTGTTTCTGTATGTACCTCATAATGAGAATGTGAACCAGTGTTGAGGACTGGTCACCATTTCCCTATCAACATTTGCTCGTTGAGTGGAATTTTGAGAGGAAAATCTTTAGTACTTATTAGGTAATCGTTCTTATATAAATTCTAAATCTAGATTTTGTTCCATTTTTCAGACATCTATAAACATGAAATCTATATTTTCTGATTTTGATTTTATGGCACAAAGAGGAAGCCTAGATTAAATCCTTCTTTATAACATTTTTCTTTCCCCTTTTTTTCTGGAACCAAAATTTTCGTTCACTTCCTTTAATATTTCATCATTTATTCTTGTCTTCAAAGACCACATAAACATAATGTCAACTTTTATTCCTGATCCAAGTACTGACTCCATTCTTTAAAAGTGTGTTAAATTGGATAATAATCTCTAACTTCTGTATGGAGCTTACCACGTGTCAGACACGGTGTTAAGTTTTTATATGCATTGACTTATAGAATTTGTATAGCAAATATCTGAAATTGATCCAATTATGTACATTTAATGGATGGGGAAAAGAAGACACTGAGCTGTTAAGTAACATGTTCAAGGTCACATAGTAAGTGACAAACTAGAAGCAGTGTGACTTTTTGTAAATAATTACACATTTACAAGTAAGAAGTTGATATAATTCTTGGTGATTTCAGAACATTCAGAAATGCAACCCTAGATATATTTCTTAAGCACAGCGCTGAAAAATTTGTCTTCTAAAATAAAACTTCTTCCTAGTAACAAAGAAAAGTATGTTTTACTAGAAAAGTCAGCATGCATATTATTTTATAACACACGGCAAATTTTATTCATAGCCCACTAGCATTTTGGTTCTATGTAGATCTATGTAGATCTATGTAGATAGTAAGGGACTACTCTGTAAGTTATACTTTACTTATGTGAAAATAATATTTCTCAAAAGTCTCTCATGGATCCGAAAGAGATGATACATTTTAAAAGACTAAATTCTCGAACGATGATATAATAATGAGCTTTATTAACAAAATAACAAAATTCTAAAGCAGTATTTAAATTTTTAACTGTGAAAGTAACATTGACTCTATTTGAAAATATTTTTTAGAAATTAACAAACCCTCTGTGCATAGTTAAATACAATTTCCATGCTAAGGCAATATTGAGAATGAGACTATTTCTTACCTAAACTATGGGTACCTAAATCTACCCACTTATTAAAATATGGAGATAAACCATTAGCTTAACTTTTATTCGACCAATAAATGCAACTGTTTACTAGCTGAAATTGATGTATGCTCCACAACATGATGATATTGATTAGTTAAATACTTATTGCCTGCCAATACTCTAATTTATTGTGAGTAAAACAAAACAGAAAATAATTTTTTAAACTCATATAAATATTATTTTTAAAAAGTCTAAAACTATTTGTCAGTCCTTACCCAAATCCTGGGTATTTTTTTAAGTAATTAGAAACCAGCTGTGCTTAACTGGGAAGTACCAGTGGTGAATAGTAATGACATATATTTAACCACTGGAAGAAAAATAAGTTGAAAACCCCTAAAGAGAGCAAGAAAATATATTAACATTTTCTTTCCATTTACCTCCCTTATTCACTGCCTCTTCCCTGATTTAGATGCTTTAGGGACTGAACCAAACAAGAAACTGAGCAGCCTTTTTCCCTTTATGTATCTAATGTAATCAAAAGCATGTTATTCTACCCACCACCACCCCATGAAATTCCACTAACTCTGCTTCCATTCAAAGCTGCCATTGGGGAAAAAAAAGAATGAAAAAATAATGTTGGAGCATACCTGAAAAAGAAAGTAATTCTAATAATAAAAAGGCAAAAGAAGAAAATACAAGAGAAAGTAAAAGAGTGAAAGAAAGAAAATAAAATAAAAGAGTACATACTGGAAAACAGGTGAACTATGGGAAAAGTGTATCATAGATTACTAGGTTTTGCCATAAGTCAACTTTAAGCAAACAAGATATTTGATGAAAATATTTATTCTGCTTTTCATGTGGCTCCTCTAAGGGCTTCTTGATGATTCCATCATGATTTAGGATGATTGATAGGTAAGGCTGTGATATAATTGATCTATCTATATCTATCTATCTATATTTATAGAGAACTACAAAGGTAAAATGATGACATTGACTTTAAGCTATTTAGTCTCCTTGGCTTCCCCACATGATTCACAACTTCTAAGGAGGGGAATAGTGATGGTCACTGGCGCTGTTGACTACCTAATTTGAGATTTTAGCCACTTTAGATGTTAGGGCTGCTGCTCTTCTAGTTTCACCTCTGAGGTGAATTGAATCTGAAAATTCTTCAGAACTTTCCTGTATTAATGTTATTCATCTATATTCTTTCTCTAATTGCCTTCCTCCTAGAGAGAAAGAATGATAGTTCTTTACTCATATTGAACTCGGACTTGGCCACTCAATTTGCTTTTTGCCAGTGGAGCCTAGGTGGGTGAAGGTGCATCAATTCCAGATCAAGGGCCTAAAGAGGTATCAGATGTTACGCTTGGGCTTCTGAAATGTACCGAGAGGAGAACTTGTCCTGGGTTGCTGGTTGGCCAAAGAGAGCGCAGGGTCATATCAAGTATCCCTGAGCCCAAGCTATAGCTGGAGCTAAGCCAAGGTCACAGGGAGTCTGAAAATGTTTTTCTGCCTGGATCAGGCAAAACATAGGTTACTTGTGAATCTGTGAGCACAAGGGAAAAGCTTGCTATCATAAAGTACAAAGACATGTTTTCTGTTTGACCTCAGTACAGCCTATTAGATGATTAATTATAGCATATGATTGTAATAATCTAATCATTTGACTTGATATTGAACGCTATTATAAGACAAATATTTTTAGGATACATATGAGCATTAGGATTTAAGTCTTATTTCTCTCTTCCATGGATTTTTCTATGTAGTCGTAATTCTCCAGGATGTAAATTAATTACTTAGAAATAAGAAGAAAATAACAGCCTTTCATTCTGAGATAAATATTCCTTTATATATTGAACATTTTAATTATATATACTTAGAGCAATAATTTATATAGATACATATATATATAGTTTACAGTGCTGTAGGTAATTTTAGTATAAAATATCTTGAATATTTTATAAGTATTTATTATACCCCACTCACCCTTCACTCTCTTCTCTGGTCACACAGGTCTTTTTCCAGATCTTCAAAAGTGTCATGCTCATTCTCACATCTGAACTTCCAGTGAGGCATTCTTGTACCTTGAATATCTTCTACTGACTCATTCACCCAGACAAGATCTGGTTATCTTTGAAATCTCAGTTCAAACACATTCTTGAGTAAGCTTTCTCTACTGCATCCAGACTGCAACAGACCTCCCTATATTTACATACCCAGCACACACATGCACACATATATTTTGAAAGTAGGAAGGAAAGAAGAGATTAAAGAAATAAAATTGCAGAATGTAGCACTTTGAAAGACCTTTCAATCTACACATAAAAAATAATTACACGTCTGAGAATTTTGACTTGTTCTGCCTGATGTTTGTTTGGCATTTTTGTTCCTGAACTCAAATTTTGTATAAATATTAATGAGACTATGACATTAGTAAATAACATACATAGATAAGGTTTTTTTTTTTTAAATAATGGCAATATTTTGGTGAAGAAAACCATATGCATTCTTTCTTTTGTATGCTGCAACTTCAAGCAGCAAATCTTAGGTAATTTATATAATAGCAGTCCTGCTTACTGTGCATATGTCACAATATAATTCTCTACAAGACAAATATGTGTGATTACATTCACTAAGTAACACTGAAGATCTCCAAATCATTCACTGGGAAAGCTGTGGTTGCTTAAGTAAACTTAGTTTGGCTTTTCATTTAGTTCTATTTCCTTTCATTCAGAGATTTAGCTTTTAATGCTTGGAAATGAAAAAAGGAAGTTCTGCCATATTCAAGTTTAGAGAGTGAAGAGATCAGGAAACACATGAATGCCAAGCTAAATAATTGATTTCTGATGGGTTTGCCTGAAATTAGAAATATTAATTTATAAAGAGGTTGAAACATGAATAACTTTATTTAAAATTTTGAATATCCTTTGAAGGAAATAAAATCATTGTAACATTGTGTTTACTTATCTGTGCCTTAGCAGATTCTTGAAAATAAAATATATTGCATAAATGTAAATATAAGAATATAAGGTGAATAATAGGTGGCTGAATAAATGACAATATGAATAATAAAATAATTATTTATTGAGTATTTTCTTGACACTTTGCCACATCCTCTGCATGCATTATATATTTTGACCCTCACAAAATCTCTTAAGGTAGAGATCCCTTTATACCCAATTTTATCATATGGGAAATTCAGGCCTAGGTAGTTGAAGTAACTGACATTTACACAGATGCTAAATAGCAGAGTTGAGTTTGAGCACAGTCTGCATTAATTAAAATCTCAACACCATGAGAGATTAGCAGATGAAGCCAGGAACAGGGCTATAGACATAGCCATCCCATAATATTCTGCATATTTGCCAGACTTGGATGACAGATTTAAGTTAGATTATATAAGAAGGAAGTATGGGAAGCACATTGTTCACAGCACATTTTTCTCTTATTGATAGAGTCCCATCTCCACAAATACAAATTAATTGAACTCTTAACATCTGCTTTTTAAAATGCTTCAAAAAGGGGCAAATAATTGGTCGTCAATTATGTCTGAACACTTACTTTTTTAAACATGCATAAGAGCTTACATTTTCCTCTGTGGATTTGGCCTTGCCTTATAACTGAAGCATTAGCAATGCTAATTCATTCTCCCAAGCACTTTATTTTTAATATGTTTTAACATAATGCTGTATTCAGATAGATACTCTTCACAAGTAAGAAAGCTGAAGGTCATAAAAGTAAATTAAGCATTTGAACCCAGGTTTGCCTAACATCTAACATCCATTCTTTGTACATACATCTCTAGTGAAAATACAGAAGCAGTTCTGTATATCATGGGTATATTGTTTTTTTCTTATGAAATCATAGTCAGCATACATATTTTATCTGACCTATTTGGCTTTGTTACCAGCAGTGGAGAATCCATATGGGTCTGCAGCAACCTCAGTGCTTGCCTCCTCAGAAGAAAGAATTTGACCTAGGGGCATAAGGTGGAGGGAGAGACCGAGGTACGTTTTAGAATGGGAATGAAAGTTTATTAAAATGTTTAGAGCAGGAATAAAGGGAAGGGAAGTAAAGTACACTTGGAAGAGAGCCAGGTGGGCGACTTGAGCTATCAAGAGCACTGTTTGACCTTTGACTTGGGGTTTTATACATTTTGCTTGCTTCTGGGCTCTTGAGTCCTTTTTTCCCTGATTATTCTATTGGGGTGGGCTGTCTGCATGCACACTGGCTTGGCAGCACTTGGGAGTGGCTGCATGTATAGTGTGTTTACAGAAAGTGTGAGCATGCTCACTTGAGGTGTTGTTCCCTTACCAGTCAAATGTTCCTAAAAGATCATAAACCAGTTACCATTAAACTCTACCATTTTGCCTCTTAGTTTGCATACATGAGCCCACTTGCCTACCTCCTAAGATCTTATCCAGAAGCTGCTGATCACCAACTTTAGGTGTTTTCTATATATTGAGAGATTGCTTTTCCCTGGCACCAGGTATCACCAATTATTTTAGAGAAACAGCTTAAAAACCACCTATCACCTATCACCTGACATTCCTGATAGTGGGGGACCCTCTCCTGCCCTGCTCATGTCTTCCTGACTGCCTACTGTAACAGATTGATTTATTAGGGATAAACAGAATATCTTATCTTATTCATCATACAACAGTGTGATTTCAGACAAGCTTGATAAATACCTGATAAATGATTATATTAATGAGGAAATATAGAAATAAATGCAAAAATTTTGCTCTAGATTCTAAGTTATGACTATAATCCAAAAACAAAATTCTAAGGCCCTCTATACCTTCCCCTACCCATCTGAATAGACCGCTCCTCTTGGCCAAGGGCATTCCAAAGTTAACCTGAAAAACTCGTTCAGCCCATGACCAGAAGCGGGGCTCAAACATGCCTCTTTATACCCTCCTTGGAATTTTGGAAAAGCTGGCTAGCTTTAGAATCTACAAGAATCTTAAGTCTCATAGGAAGCATTTACAACGTATTCTCTCTAAAACCGGCTACCTGGAGACTTCATCTGCATGATGAAACCTTGGTCTCTACAACCCCTTATCATAACCGAGACATTTCTTTCTATGGATAATAAGTCTTTCAACAAATTGCCAGTCAGAAAGTTTTTTTAATCTATGACCCAGAAGCCCCTCCTTCTAGTTGTCCTGCTCTTCCAGATCAAATCAATGTATATCTTATATGTATTGATTGATATATTGATATATTGATTGATTGATGTATTGATTGATGTCTCCCTAAAACATGTGAAAGCAAGCTGTACCCTGACAACCTCAGGCACATATCATCAGGACCTCTTGAGGCTGTGCCACGGACATGTCTTTAATCTTGGCAAAATAAGCTTTCTTTTTTAAAAAAAGAAAAAAATCAGAGAATAGTATTTTTAATGCTAGTAGTAAAATTTATTTATTCCTTTTTTTATTATTATTATACTTTAAGTTCTAGGATACATGTGCAGAACGTGTGGGTTTGTTACATAGGTATACACGTGCCATGATGGTTTTGCTGCATCCATCACCCCGTCATCTACATTAGGTATTTCTCCTAATGTTATCCCTCCCATAGACCCCCACCCCCTGACAGGCCCCAGTGTGTGATATTCCCCTTCCTGTGTCCATGTGTTCTCACTGTTCAACACTCATTTATGAGTGAGAGCATGCAGTGTTTGGTTTTCTGTTCTTATGTCCGTTTGCTGAGACTGATGGTTTCCAGCTTCATCCATGTCCCTGCAAAGGACATGAACTCATCTTTTTTATGGCTGCATAGTATTCCATGGTGTATACATGCTACATTTTCTTTATCCAGTCTATCATTGATGGGCATTTGGGTTGGTTCCAAGTCTTTGCTATTGTGAACAGTGCTGCAATAAACATGTGTGCATGTGACTTTATAATAGAATGATTTATAACCTTGGCAAAATAAGCTTTCTAAATTGAGTGAGTCCTGTCTCAGATATTTTTGGGTTCACTATGCCATCAATAAAATGACACTTCTGCTCACATATGATCAATAGCATTTTGTAAGAGTGAGATGACTACAATGGAAACCTTAAAAAAAAATGAAAAAGAAATCCTCTTTTTCTTTCCTCCTTTTATGTCAGCATTCATTTTCAAGGAAAAAAGTTAAAATGTAGATTTGTTATATTACGGCCTTAAGGAAACATTTATTTTAGTTTTTAAAAAATTAATTAACAGGTAAATAATTTTTCTTTATCCTCAACCAGCACTACAGATAACTTAGATTTTAGAAATTAATTCATTAATCGAGGCATACTAAGGAACTATTTCTAGTAGGTTCTGTAGCAGAGAAATGGATTCTATGGAATTCCTCCTATGGATCTCTTAAATCTCTATGGAGCTTGAAACTCAACTAATGTCTTTCAATGTCACAGTTCTTGGTATATTCAAAAATATTTTAGATTTCCAATTATTTTAGATTAGAAGGATGTATGGATGCATATGTATCCAGATAAATTAATTATATAAGCGTAATGTTCTAGAGATATTTTAAATGATTTGGTATAATTCCTGATTATCAAAGACTTCTATTTACAGCAAAGAATGAGGAATGTATGTGCTAACTGCAAGCAGTTCAATTTCAGAGAGGTTTCATTTACTTAATTTAATCAGCATGTGCTATATGCCTCCATTAGTGTGCATAGATGACAACAGAATTCTCAAGACACATGGTGAGATGAGACTGGCCTGGGCTTGACAAGCAAAATTTCAGTTTTAAATAGGCTGAGATCAATGGGTAAAGACACATACACAGGAAAGCAGAGAGGAATATAAGTGTTGCTATTTACCAAATAGTTATAAAACTCAATTTTGTGTTGGTGGACCTTTTGTTTAATGGGACCATCTTATGGCAGACATTTTTTGCAAAATGAAAAAAAAATGTCCACTTGCACTGAGCCCCAACTGAAACTAGTCCTGAAATTTGTGAAGGTTTAACACAAGTAGTAGAATTTTATGGGGGAGTGCGGGCAAGCAAATGCAGGCAAACAAAGAAAAACGAAAAAGCGTGAATAACCAATGATAACACTAATAATCCTGTAATGACAAGTTATATTTCAAAAATAGAACTGCTGTTAAACTGGCCCTAGACTTTGCCTCTGCAACATTAAATTCAACAGTAAATTTTTAAAAATAAGGTAATTGTGAACAAATTTTGAAATAAAAATACTATGAGCCAATAACTTAAATTTAGCTAATTTTCCACCATGAAGAACACAGAAAATTTCTTAGACATGAAAAAGATTAGAAATAATTTAACCTACAAATTTTATATATAAAATTACTTTAAAATGATAGCCATCTGACAAAATGTAAATAAAAATTAAGAACTCATCATGGTAGGTTCCAGTTTAACATCCTAAGGAAGGACCTCTGAGCCTAAAACTGCAAATGCTTTATAAGGGAATGGAAAGAAGACAGAGGTTGAAAGCTCTAAATATGAAACCTAGATAACTGTGTGATCACAGAAAAATCTATTTCTTTTGTAAAAAATATATTTTAATTGACAATAAAGATTGTTTATATTTATGATGTGCAATTAATTATCTTAGATTGTATAAATGCATATGCACATATCAAATATGAAAGTTTATTATTATCCCTCAGTGATTTATTTAAAAACTATCTAGCAACAGTAGCAGTGGTTTGTATTTCTCCTTCCTACGGATCCCTATTAAAATACAAGTAAGCTTTCTTATTGTTACATGAGTAATTGTATTTAGACTTACATTTTCCATTAATTAGAAAATTCTTTCTTCCTTACTGCAAAATTTAATCTTAAATTTTTCAAAAAAATTTTTTAAATTTTTTTTCTGAAGAAAGTAGCTCTTATATTTGAACACAGTGTCAAGAATCTGGCCCTTTTTCCATTCAACCTTTTTTTCTCTGTCTCTCATTGTGAACCATTTAGGCTACCCCCCTTTACACATCATCATGCCCTCCTTGTGTTTACTCCCCAGAAAATATTCAGCTTTGTCTCATGTTTTCCGCTCTTGTCACGTTCCCTGTTCCCAGTGTGATCTTCTCTGTACTCCACTTAACTTCAAATTACCTGTCCTGCACAATTCTTCTGATGACTTTAGCCATTACTTGTGCTCCATAACTCACCATTTAGCTTATCCTGTGAATGGCCAGTCATATTTTATTATATTCATGTTTCAAGATTTACTTATTATGCATTTCAGTAATATACTATTTTAGACTTTATGGGTCTTTTAATGTATTTTTTAAATGAGCTTGAATGTCTTCGAGCTCAGGAGCAAAGGAGGAGATGGTGAATTTAACTAACAACACTAAATATTATCTCAACTAGTTGGTCACATTCACTAACATAAAAGTTCTTTAGGAAGCTCAAGCTTGCTATTCAATGTGCAGAAAGAATCTTTCTTTAAGAGCCTAATCTAACTAATATAATCCTAACTAAAATATATATATACAATATAAGAGCAGACAGCAGGAAATCTAATTTATTAATTTACACTGAGCTATTAAACTGTTACAAAAACAAAAATACTTAAGAGAACTGCTGTATTATTGAAAGAGATAGTGCACATGAAGCCTGAAATATGGTGAGCACTTATACATCAGTTATCATGCTATTTGTTCTAGCTCTTTATTGTCCAGTTACGTAAAAATCCAGATGATAACATATAGCTTCTTTGCATTTATGATTGTACTGGAGGTGCTCTAACTAGACTCCTCGTTTTCCTTTGGGCTATTGTCTTTCCTCTGGGTGTCATTAATTTTACCCTGTGAGTATTAATATGAAAATGTAGCCTAGGTATTTCTTGCTTCTACAGTCAACTTTGCCTTCATCTATACTCCGGTAACCTGATTAGAAGAAATTCATGAGCTTTCATTATAACTTACTATAAAAGCTCATGATTTTAGAATTTACCGAATTCTGCTGTTAAATGTCTGTTTCTTGGTTTAATAGTCAGAGATCAGGGAATCTCATTTCTCTTATGTTTAATTTTAGAGGGTTGTTTCCCTTTATCATCTAATAATTGTTTCTAGAATATTAAGTGCCCTATAAGCATGTTAGGGTCTAAACTAGTATTCTTAAAATAATAGTAATGACTTATTTTTTTTTCATAACATACTCATGGTAGTAAATTTAGTAAAATGTATTTGGTTTACTTACCTTGAATTGATCAATTTCAAGTATTTAATTGAGGCATATATGTGCTTAAATTTGTGCTATTAAATGGATCACCATGGGAACTGACACACGTATTACACTTTTCCTCATAAACAAGTTGACAGTCTCCTTTATCTGACAATAGCAAGCATATGACATTTCTGACAAAGAATGAAATGGCAATATAAAAATTACATACAGCTTTAACATTCTCCTTGGATACTATAAAAGCATTTTTGAATTTTCTGTTGATGATTCTACAACAGATATAAATTAAACCAGCCTATTGTTTCTAAATATATGGAGGACACATGGTCTCTTAACACCTCTGCAGAGCTTAAGAAAAGTTTGAGAATTATGTAATGTAACATTATGTCATTTTAATAAATCGAACCATATATGACCTTTTTTTTGAGATAGAGTTTCACTCTGTTGCCCTGGCTGGAGTGCAGTGGCATAATCACCATTCACTGCAGGCTTGACCACCTCTCCGGCTTCAGGTCAAGTGACACTCCCACCTCAGCCTCCCGAGTAGCTGGGACCACAGGCTCATGCCACCATGACCAGCAAATGTTTTGATTTTTTTTGCAGAGATGGGGTTTCACTATTTTGCCCAGGCTGATCTTGAACTCCTCACATCAAATGATCCTCCTTAGCCTCCCAAAGTGCTGAAATTATAAGTGTGAGCCACTGCATTTGGCTTATGTATGTACAGAAATAAAATTATATGTAACAGAAATAAAATATAAGAGCAAGGACATGAGTGATTTGAACCTTGCTATTTCATGAGCATTTGAATATGTTCAAGTTATAACCTGTCTATGAAGGGTTTGAGCAGAAGGCAAGGTTTTAAGGATATAAACTTATAAAGAGATGTTCTAAGATACAATTTAGAACTCTTTTCCCACATATATATAAACTATGCAAATTATGAAATCTTATATGCAAATATATGTTAGTATTGCCTAAAATTGAGTACACATGTATTCCACCGGGAGCCGGAGACCCAAGCGAATCCCAGCCCTGCTGCTGGCTTCTCTTCTACCTCCCTGCACAGAGTTATGCAAGGAGAGAGAATAAAAAATGAGGACAGGAGTTATCACTCCTATAGCCAAGCATCTCCTACTGGTTACCCAACCGTCCTGTACGTAGTAACTAAAACATGCAGACAAACTACAAACACATCATTGACAATGGAGGGGGGATCAAATGCAAGTAGATTCTAGAGCCGAGTTGACACTTAAAAAAATGTTACTGTGAGAGTGATGTGTTTTTACTTAACTTTTAGTTTGAAGGTAGGCCAACATTTTCAATGTGTGATTGTGGTTAGATGTCTTGTAGAAAAGTCTGTTGATTTTCTGGCCTGAAAAATGGCAGCCATATTTTAAGACAACTATACTTCTGAAAACTGAAGGGATAATCCTGGAAAGAGACAGCCACAGATGAGGTGCTACAAATTCTGAGTATAAGCCCTACCCTTGGCTGATTCCTGAACCATGCTTGTATGGTGCAGACTGAAAGTAAACTAAACTGAAATTTAAGCTGCCACTCATGAGATGTAACAAAATGTCTGTAATTTGAATCTAACCAAATTATTGCCTATTAAAAATATCAGCATTCATAAGAAGAATACAACCAAATGCATATTTTATGTTGCATTCACAGTAAGAAGGATAGAATAAAAATAATTGTGTATGAGAAACCATAAAAATGTTACTAGTTTTTTCAATTTTTTATTGATACATAATAAGTATGTATATTTATAGGGCACATGTGAGTTTTGTTACATGCATGGAATGTATGATGATCAAGTCAGGATATAAGGGTATCCATCACCTGAAGTATTTATCATTTCTACAAGTTGCAGACATTTCAAATTCTTTCTTCTAGATATTTTGAAATATAAAATGAATTTCTGTTCATTATAGTCACTCTGCTATCAGACATAGAGCTTATTCCTTCTTTCTTTTCTTTTTTTAAGTTGGAGTCTTGCTCTGTCACTCAGGCTGGAGTGCAGTGGCCTGACCTTGGCTTACTGCAGCCTCCACCTCCCAGGTTCAAGCGATTCTCCTGTCTCAGCCTCCCAGTAGCTGGGATTACAGGCACCCGCCTGCATGCCCAGCTAATTTTTGTATTTTTAGTAGAGATGGGTTTTCACCATGTTGGCCAGGCTGATCTTTAACTCCGGACTTCAGGTGATCCGCCCACCTCAGCCTCCCAAAGTGCTGGGATTGCAGGCTTGAGCCACTGCCACCAGCCCTTATTCCTTCTTTCTAACTGTATGTTTACACTCATTTACTACCATCTTTTTATCCCCCCACATCACACCATTTCCAGACTCTGGTAACTTTTACTCAATTCTCTACCTCCATGAGATTAACTTTTTTAGCTCCCACATTTGAGTGATAACACATGCTATTTATCTTTCTGCTCCTAGCTTATTTCACTGCACATTATGACCTCCAGTTCCATCCATGTTGCTGCAAATGACAGGATTTCATTCTCTTAGGGTAAATAGCATTCCATTATGTGTATATAACATGTTTTCTTTAACCATTCGTCTGCTGCTGGACACTTAAGTTGATTCCATTATCTTTGTTATTATAAATAGTGCTGCAATAAATATGTGGTGAAGGTATCCCTTTGATATACTGATTTCCTTTTCTTTAGATAAATATCCAGTAATGAGACTGCTGGATTGTATGATTACATAGTAGTTCTGGTTTTAGTTTTAGTTTTGTTTTTTTATAGTTTTTATGATGGCTGTACTAATTTAAATTCCCATCAATGATATATAAGAGTTTTCTGTTCATCACCTACTCACCAGCATCTGTTATTGTTTCGTCTTTTTAATAATTGCATTCTACTACTCTTTCTTAAAGGTAAAGCTATCAACAAATTTTAACCTTGAAATTATTCAAATGTTGAAATTTTCATACAAAGACTTTAAAGAAGAAAAAGAAACTTTCTCGATTTGGAAAAAGACATCTAAGAGAAACATAAAGCTAATATCACAATTAATGTTAAAATATTTGTTTTTTTTTCTCTGTAATCAGTAACAAGGCGACGATGCCTGCTTTTACATTTATTTGATAATGTACTGAAGTATTTATACTTGATCTGTGTGCATAAAATCTATATAATGTTATCACCTGTGTATGTTCACGTATCTACCACCAAGAGTCAAGATACAAAAATCATCCTACAGTCCCAGCAACAGTCCCTCGTTGATCCTGTGGGATGAATTTTGGAACTTGACTCTGGTGGTAGATGCATGAACATGCACAGGTGATAAACCTTCTTTAGCATGGATATTTCACATTTCATTTATCAGTTCACCAGCTGATGAACATTTGTGCTGTTTCTGCTTTTTACTAGTGTAAATAAAGTTACTATGGATATTCTTATACAGTTCTATGTGCAGACATATGTTTTTATTTGTTTTGGGTAAACACCTAGCAATGGGGTGGCTGGGTTTCATAACAGGTGAATATTTAGCTTTTAAAGAAACTTTTAGCTTCTTTAGCTAACTGCTGTGGCCCTTTTATAACCACAGGCAGCTCCCTTTCCACCCCATCTAATCCCTGGAAACCACTAATCTCTCTTCTGTTTCTAAAGTTAGGATGCTCAGACTGGGACATCTGCTGTGACTGCTTCACTGTTTCTTGTGCTGCATGCATCCCCAAGCAGGGAAAGGGAGTCTCACATGAGATAAGTTTTCCAAGATTGGGAAAACTGCTCTAATGAGTATAACTGCTCTCTTGCAATTTCAGATCTCTCTTCCTTTATTTTTTCAGAGTGAAGGTGTATTTCAGGCCCAGTGGGATAGGTAGTGTTTCCCCTGACCACTTATTTTTGGTGGGCCCCTGAATGATTCCCCTTGCCAGTGGGGTCAAGCTTGTCTCATGCTGCCACATGGACTCCTCTTTGTGCAGAGATATGAGCCTACCTGGGCTGTCTTCTGTTCCTAGTTTGGGATGGTAAAAAATGAACCTATGTGAGCTTCCTCTTATTGATTGGGAGAACACAAGCTACTTGCCATTATTTTATTCCTCCATTTCTGTAATCACAGACTAACTTCTCACTTTTCTCTTAATCCTTTGGAATTTCCTTTGGCTGTCTTTGTGACATGTTCAAGGTCTACAGTTGGGAGCCATGAGGGGGGCAGAAAAATAATATGGGTCTATATCATATTTCCCAAACTAGAAGCCTCCCGAATTTTTTAAAAGAAGAAAAATTTGGTAAACTTCTATTATCTGATTTAAATTCCTCTTATAAATCTGCAGTGATTAAGAGAATATGGTATGAGCAAGAGTATAGAGGCTAGATCAAGGGAACAGAATAGGAAGCACAGAAATAGAATCACTATATATGTTTAAGTGATTATCCCTAAAGGTTCCATGACAATTAAATGGAGAAGCAAAATATGAGAATAACTGAGTACCCATATAAATAAAAATGAACTTCAAACTTCTCCTCACATATGCACAAAAATAATGCAAAATGGATCATGAATCCGAATATAAAAGCTAAAATTATAAAACTTCTACAAAGATGTTATGGTTATGACATTGCCAAACATTTCTCAGATGATGATATAAAGCATGAACCATAAAATTAAGACAATCGATGAATTGGAGTTTATTATGGTTAAAATAAATTTGGTTTTTGCAGGACACCATAGAGAAAATAAATAGCATGACAATGAATATAAAAAAAAATTCTTTTAAATCTGACAGATTATTTGTATCTAGAACATGTAAAGAACACATAAAAGTCAATAGGAAGAAAAGAACAAACACAGTAGAAAAAACGATACATGATTTTATCAGGTTATTAGCAAAATAGCATGTAAAAATGTCTTAAAAGCATACATTTTCAAAATTATTAGTCATGAGGGAATTACAGATTAGAACCACAGTGTGATATTAATACAGAACTCCTGGAATTGCCTAAATTAAAAAAACATAAATTCATAATTGATGACAAAAATGTAGAATAACTTGAACTCATACCGTTTTGGTATGAATATGAAATGGTGTAACCACTCTAGAAAGCTAACAGTCTCTTTGAAAGCTAAATATTCACCTGTTATGAAACCCAGCCACTGCATTGCTAGGTATTTGCCCAAATTAAATGAAAACATATGTCCACATATAAAACTGTATAAGAATATCCACAGTAACTTTATATTAGTAAAAAATGGCAAACAACACAAATGTTCATCAGCTGATGAACTGATAAATGAAATGTAGAATATGCGTGCTAAAAAATGTTACTCAGAAATGAAATGAACAAGCCACAGATATCAAAATCTAAAAAAAAAATCTTAAAATCATTATGGTGAGTAAAAGAAGTTACAAATAAATATGACCTAATGGATGACTTTATTTATATATATGAACATATGTCGTATATATTTATGTATAAATATATTAATTTATACATAATTAATTTCTTTTTCTAACATATATTTATGTATAAATATACATGTTAGAATATATATATTCTAAAATATATAACATATAAATATATGTTTTATATATATTACATATAATATATATTACATATATAAATTATATATATTTATATATGTAATACATATATAAATTATATATATTACATATATAAATAACATATAACATCTAAAATATATAACATACATAAATATATATGTTAGAAAAAGAAATTAATCTATAATGAGATAGTAAATAACATGAGGTGACTTGGGGAGGTGGTAGAAATATTCTTTGTCTTAAGTGCAGCAATGATTTTACAGTGTATACATATGTCAAAATGCATAAGATTAAATACCTTAAATAACAGTTTTTTGCTTTCTTCCTTCCTCATTGTGGGGATTCACTCAGGGTGGCGGCAAAAATATTAAGGGAAAAATATTAGAGAAAGTTATAGAATAGTCTCAAACCCTTTTAGAAGACCTAAGTGTTTTTCTATAGTTCTTGGCTGAATGCAGCCAGAGTCTTTTTACAGGAGAGATTAGGTCACAAATACAAAGGAATGTGAGTTGTTTACCTAGCTAGCTTGTTTACTCATGTGGTCTTAAAACTAACCTTTGAGCCAGATGTCTCTCTCACAGGGGGTGGTCGACCAGGAGTATTACCCACTAATGATGTTTGCTTTGGGCATTGGAACCTGTTCCTTAATCTTCATCTAGTGGTGTTGACTCAAGCCTTTGTCAATTAAACTTTACTAAATAAATGCAAGTCTCACTGGCTGGTGAGAGCCAGCAGTTGCAACTGTTTACAGCACTCTCCAGGGAGTATGTAAGTAACCATGTGAACACCCAGCCAGCTCATTCACTGTATTCTGTCTGTGAGTGAATTTATTCATCCATTGTTGAGTCAGGGTCTGCAGGAAAGACCCCCCACAGGTGGTGACCCCAACACCTCATAGGACCTATTTAAATTTTAAAAAGACACCTATTATAAATCAAATATGTCAAGATACTATAGTTTGTACCTCTACATCTTAACGTACAGACTACTTGTTCTTCTTCCCCATACAGTTATGCATGTAAAGGCAAGAAAGAATCGAACTTGTCAAAAGTGTAGCTTTGATCAGTGAGAAGAACTTTCTTGAGATTGATTGCAGAGTTCAAAATATTAGTTTAAATGTTCTCAATTTTTACACTATGCATTCTATATTGTTTAAATTATTTTCATCAAACGTATTCAAATTATAATTTAAAATTGCAATAATGAAAATAGATAGCAACACTAATTTTCACATCAATCAAAGATAATCACTGTCAATATTTTAGTATATGTTTTCTCACAATTACCTTCTATTTTTTCAGAAGGAAAACATCTTTACTTTGAATATGAGATGATATATAATTTACTGTAAAGAATTTGAACTGTATATACTATTGTTAGGACGGAAATAAAAATCACCTGATATTTCATTACACTGATAATCATCATTAACATTTAATGACCATTTAGATAACTCTTATATGCCTGTGTATGTACACCCTCATATATAATTCTTCCTAAATTTATAAATTATATATGATAATTTTATCACAGATATCTTTTAAAAATACTTATGTTGTAGTTCTCATTTTATACACTAAAATACAACATAATAAAAATATCTATATTATTAAAACATTAGACAAACATCAGCCTTACCCAGATAGCAAATCAAGAGTAGTTAACAATACCAGTCATACAAAATAGAAATGTTCTAATTTTTTCAATAGAGAAAAGTAGGTAGATCTCAAAATTTGTGAAGAAAACAAGATTTAGTATCTCATAAAATTGAGAGATAGTGGTTTTATTATTAGGTTGTAGCAAAAGTAATGGAAGGTCCTGCCATTACTTTTAATGTTTAACTTGGATGTAGTAGTTTAATGGGTAAAGAAAGGTTTAACTTAGATATAGTAGTTTCATGGGTAAAGAAAGGCTTATACTATGTCAACTACAAATACTTTCTAAAGGGCCAGGCGCAGTGGCTCACTACTGTAATCTCAGCACTTTGGGAGGCTGAGTTGGGCAGATCACGAGGTCAAGAGATCAAGACCATCCTGGCCAACATGGTGAAACCCCATCTCTACTAAAAATACAAAAATTAGCTGGGTGTGGTAGCGTGTGCCTGTAGTCCCAGCCACTCGGGGAGGCTGAGGCAAGAGAATTGCTTGAACCCGGGAGATGGAGGTTGCAGTGAGCCAAGATTGCACCACTACAGTCCAGCCTGGCACCTGGCGACAGAGTGAGACTGTGTCTCAAAAAAAAAAAAAAAAAAATACTTGCTAAAGATCATAAATGTGTGAAATCTGTTTTAAAAAACTGCTTAAAGATGGAGAGTGAGAGAAGGATGAGGACTGAAAAACTACCTATAGGTACTATGCCTGTTACCTGGGTAACAAAATTATCTGTACACTAAACCACCACAACAGGCAATTTATCTATAGAACAAGCCTGCACCTGTATCCTAAAACTAAAAGTTTAAAATTTTTCTTTTTCTACTTTATAATTTTTAAATTTTTAAATCATTATTATGAATCCATTAATGGATGTTGGGTCAATATCCAGATTTCATATCCAGAATGCCTGTGCCTGAATACTGCCTCTGTCATTTTCATGCCTCATGAACTTAGGCAAAATATTTAATCATTCTTTACCAGAGTTTCATTATCTGAAAAATAGTCAATAGTAACGCTATCTGTCTTACAGTACTGTTGCTGTAAATAAATCAATTCTATAAATTAAACAGTAGCTGCTATTTCTTAGGTGACCTTGAAGTACTTGCATTATTAGGTATTCTAGAATTCTAAAAGTCCCTTTCACATGCAAATGAGGCTTAGAAGAAGGTGGTTCAGATATTCTTACTGATTGCTTATATTATGAAATTAAGTGAAGGAATTTCTTCAAAATCAGAGTTGAAATTCAGTTCCTAGACTCGTGTATTCATGATTTACTGTTTCTACCTGGCAGCATTTGATGATGCTTTAACAAAATACCAGATATGTTATATTATAACTTTCATAGGCTCAATTTTCTCTTTCAATTAGTCACTCATTCCGCTGAATGACAACTATTTAAGAAGGAAAATAAGCCAATTTATATACAGGACTATCAATCTACTGCTCTTATACAGAACAGACAATTGGCTGATATAAAACTCTAGGTGTGCAATAATATTTCTTCTTCCTAATTTGTTGTAAATGTCTTCTTTTCTGTCATTTAGAATCATAAGAGAATTCTGAGCCTAGCTTTTGTTTATAAAGCCCTGCAGCCCCAGTTCTTACATTTCTAGTTTGACTTTTGTCCACATGTGATTTTTATTCCATCATTTTTTTCTGGTATGGTAAGTACACATATACTTCTTTTTTACCTCATGTCTTCACTGATAACTTGATATTGTTGCAGAACAAGCCGCAGACAAAACCCCCTCAGACACCGTAGTGAGGAAGGAAGTGACTTTATTTGGCCGTGGAGCCTTGGGAGACTTGTGTCTCAAGAACGCAACTCCCCAAAGAGCAGTTCTTTTCCCCTTTTAAGGGCTTGCATTTCTAAAGGGGGAGCAGAGGTGAAACTGTGTCATAGCCCATTGGCTGGGCATCTGACCTTACATTCTTTTCTTTCATTGATTCACTAATTCATATTTGGTGTGTGCAGGAAGTGGGAAAGGGGAAGGGTTACGGCAAACTTGGAGAAGTTGAACAAAGGCAGTTAATCATTTGGTGGCAGATGCAACTTTAGGCGGGCGTGGATTGGGCAAGTGTGGAGTACGTGACTAGGAGCAGGGTCCTGGGCAACAGGAGGAATATTCCTTTGCTACATTCTCGAGGTTTATAGATAACACAGGCACCAGTTTCAAAAGGGAGAGTTATTTTCCCAGCCCTCGGGCCTCTCTGCGGCAGGGCCGGTGGTGCCAGCTAGTCACCTGACAGCTGACTTCAGCTTTTTACTATTTTATCTTTTACTTCCTTCTGTAGCAAGCAACAGTGGGGGAGAAATGGCTTCTCTCCACAGTACAGATTTCTTAGAGGCAGATTTTTGGTTACAAGCCAGTTGCACCCTTAAATTAAAAAGCCCTTATTTATCTTCATCAATATGATTCATTACTATGAATTCATAAATTTTTCATTTTGACAATTTTTAAAATATGAAAATATTTAAAACTTAAGATAAAATAAATATTGGACTTTGTAATGACTCACGTCACAATCCATGTGTAGTAAGAAATGAAAGACTTATTTAGCAGAAATGGTAACATATCAAACAGTAAATAATATAGGGAGTACTTTTAATTCTCTGTCATTGAAAATTAGTGAAACTCTCTTTTACATATGACCAAAAATGTTTGGTCTAGCTCAAAACTAATCTTATTTTGTGTACTTTATATTATTATATATTTTGTAGGTTGTACTGCAAGCTCCATCTGGCTTAGATCTCTTAGATATGAATTGGAATGGCTGTTCTTTGTGTGTGAAGTTTGGCACCAGGCTGTCTAGTTGTAATTGCTCAAATGTAAGACTTTAAATACGGCACCTGCATTTATTGTATTTCTCTGTCTTGGCTATATATACCTACCATTGCTGGCTTTTAATCTTAGTTCATCTTTTCACTTGCTTTATCCCGACCAAGATCACACAATGAAGTAAAAACAGTGTTTCCTGATCTAAGCAATTGTTTTGACCCCTCCATATTTAATTAGCTTTCCTTAATACTGCCATTGATTTTGAACTATCAATGGAAGTTGGAATAGGTAGTTTTTTTAAATAAACTGGGCCACCAATGAATGATGCTTGTCTTCCTTGCAGGTAGATGTTCAATAAATATTTATGGGCTAGAAAACTAGAAAACATAAAGTTATTTTCTTAGAAGAATTTACTTCATTTGAACCCCAATAATGAAAGGCAGCAATATATATTTTTCTAAGCTTTCACTTTGATCTGATGTCTCATTAAAACTATCAGTCACAAAGAATTGCTTAATTGTGTAGTAGGGCTATATTCAACATATCCAATTACATTTCCTTCAATTAACTTTTGCTAGCTGATGTTTACAAGTAATTTAGTGAAATTAGGTGAAGGTTAAATTACTGTAGCAATCAGAGGTGTATTTAAGTGGTAAAATATAGAGCAAGAACGGCTTGTGCTTATAAATATGCATATTAACACACTGCCCTCAGGATATAACATCAACACTCCCCATTTAATGCTAGTAATAAATCTCCATGTGCCACTGCTTCAGGATGCAGAACTCCATGATGTATACTCAGCCATTTAAACAAATTAGCTTTCCATAAACAGATTTTTAAACTATGCCCGTTAAAGCCACACTCTATTAATCTGCTGATATTCCCCAATCTGTATTTCTAGCTCTAACATTTTTGAAACTCATACCTAAACTTCCAACTTCCAACTAATTATTACTAACTGGAAGCTTCTCAGTAAGAAGTGTTCCTCACTATTTTGTAAATTGAGCTTATTTATGTCTCCAATTTAACTTGCTCCTCTCATGAATTTTTTATTTATATGTAGAGTGTTGGCATCTTCCAAAATACAAATTTTACCCATCCCCATCTCCATCGCTACAACTGCACTAGATATTTCCCAAAACCTATTTTATTCAACCACACAAAAATCTTTTTCTCTTCATTTTATCTCCCAATGCCTTACAGAAACCTTTGCTATTTTTGTTTCTAAATTAGCCCTTGTTAGAGATTATTTTAGAAATAATTAAATAAATGCTGACTTAAAAAAATATGAAAAATGCCAGCAGGTCCCAGGGAAATTAAAATGCTCTCCAAACACATAACTTGGAATTTCTCATTATTAAAATGTTTATGTATAAATTGTATTCTTACATGAATCTTAAGCACATTTAACAACATATTTTTCAACATGCTGAGATTGTCCCAGTTTAGGGATTTTATGTTCATTATTTTCTCTTCCTAGATATTTATGTTTATCTATTTACACTATTTACATTATTATATTTGAAGTGAGTTCTTTTTGTAGATAGTATATATGTAGAGTATACTTTTTCTGTTCTGGCAATTTTCTGTCCCTTAATCAGTATGTTTAAACTATTGTGATTTAAGGTAATTATTAATATGTATGAATTTCCATGAATCATATTATTTTTCATTTTTGTCCTCATGTTTATTTTCTTCTTCCTTTGAAGAATGTTTTTGTTTAGTATTCTATCTTAATTTTTGTATTGTGATTTTGACTACATCTAGTTGAAATTTTTTTTGTACTGTTGCTCTAAATTTTATACAATATATACTGAATATTTCTATTTACTAAGTATTGATATTTACCTGTTGAATTATAATGTAGAAACCTTACCATAATATAGGTCCTCTGATCCTCTAGTTGTCTTATGTATTACATCTATACACATTGAAAATTCCAGCAAAAGTTTTAGTTTTTGCTTTCAACTATTAAATAGATTTTAAATAACTCAAGAAGAGCTGATAGTCTATTATATTTACCGTTAACTTTTACCAGTTTTTTTTTTCTTTCTTCTTTCTTGGTGTCATTGCCATTTAGCCCAAATAATTTCTATTAGCAATTTTTTTTTAGAGTAAATCTGTTGTCTGTGAATTGTTTTAGTTTTCCTTTATCTGAGAAAGTCATTATTTTACTTTCATTTCTAAACAGTATTATTACTGAATATGGAATTATGGGTTTACAATTCTTTCTTTGTGTCCTTCAAATGTTATGCCGCATCCCTCTAGACTCTACAGTTTATGATGAGACATATGCAATCAGGCCAGGAGTGGTAACTCATGCTTGTAATCCCAGCACTTTGGGAGGCAGAGAACTGTGGATCTCTGGAGGGCAGGAATTTGAGACCAGCCTTGCCAACATGGTGAGATCCCATCTCCACTAAGAAAAATTATACCTGTAATCCCAGCTATTTGGGAGGCTGAGGTGGGAGGATCACTTAAAACCTGGGAGGCAGAGGCTGCAGTGAGTGGAGATCACTCCACTGCACTCAAGCCTGGGTAACAGAGCAAGACTCTGTCTCAAAAAAAAGAAAAAGAAAAAATAATAATCCAAATTATTGTTTCCTATAGGGAATGCATTGGTTTTTTCCTTGGGCTGCTTTTAAGATATTATCTTTGTCTTTAGTTTTCTCAACTTTGACTGTGATGTGTCTAGCCCTGAATTTCGTAAGATTTATTCTCTTTGGGATTCACTCAGCCTCTTGAATCTCAGTGTTTGAATCTTTTACCAAACTTGAAATTTTAGGGGCATTATTTCTTTATATCATTTTTTAAGGACTGCTTCCTTTCTCTTTGACTCCTGGAATTCTAATTTTAAAATGTTACAGCTTTTGTTATTGTCTCACAGATACGAGATTTTTTTTCTTTATTCTTTTTTAATTCTTATTTTTTCTCTCTGAATTTCAGATTGGATAATCTACTGCAATTTTCTAGTAATTGACTATTACGCCATGTCTATTCTGCTCTTCCGTCTATCCAGTGATTTCTTTATTTTGGTTATTATATTGTTCAGTTCTCAATTTTTATCCGATTCTTGTCTTTTATTTCTTTCCTAAAACATTTAGTTTAACATTTGTTGTAGGAGTGTTTCTGTTAGATCCATGTTGATCTATGTTAATTATCTTTTTCTATCGAGCAGAAATGTAGGTAGCGCTTCATGTGCCAAGCAATTTTGTGTTGTATCCTGAATATTTAAAATATAATACTCTGAGTTATGTTTCTATACTAGAAAAATGTTATTTTTATTAATGCAGGCAATGAAATAGGATTAGATTGTACCAACCAACCTTCTGTGGTCTGTGGCTTCAATGTCAGTTCAGTTTTTGAATCATCTGTGGAGTTCTTCAAGTCTGTCTTCAGTGTGTTCTACCTAGCAGTCAATCTGAGACCTCAAGATAATTCATCTCTTTTTTTTTTTTTCATATCTTAGTTTACTTATTCTTTTTTATTTATTTATTTATTTATTTATTTATTTTTTATTGCATTTTAGGTTTGGGGGTACATGTGAAGAACATGGAAGATTTGTTGCATAGGTACACACATGGCAGTGTGATTTGCTGCCTTCCTCCCCCATCACCTATATCTGGCATTTCTCCCCATGCTATCCCTCCCCCAACTCTTAATTCAGATTCTCAAAATCTGTGATGTGCTTATTAGGATCACATTCATGTATGCATGCCCTGGAGATGAGACCCAGAGTTTATAAACTTTATAGTCTGGATTTTTGGGCTCTTTCCTCTCTGTGATCTCTAAGGTACTTCTGGTTTTATAAAACTGTAGTCCAATTCATTAGAAAGAAAGTTTCCTTTTCTTCAGAGTTGAACTCTCTTGGGTTCTCCCTCCTGGATACTGCCCATATACCATGAGGCGGCTTAGGGCTAGGGCATGAAAGAACAGAAAATTAATAAGAACAAAAAAGAAAGGAAGAGAGGGAGGGAGGGAGGGAACAGAAGATTTCTGCATTCTCTCCTTAGTTGGGAGTTCTCTTTCCAGCAACTCAGGAGAAGCTAGTTGGCTTTGATTAGAGGTTTCTGTGTCTGTTCTCCTGGTTTCTTGATTTTAGGCTGGTGTGGGATAGGGGTACAGGCAAGGAAAAAGAAAGGTTAAACTCATAGCCAGTTTGGTGGTACTTCAAAACCTGTCATTTTTCCCTCAATCTGCCTGCTGCTATTTACTTTTTAAGTCAGATTTTCTATTCATGGAAGTGTGAATTATGCTTTCTCTATGTTATTAGAAGGCAGTTCTCTCAGGATTATTCTCCCTAACAGTTTAACATAAACAACTTGTCTTTAACTTCTCTGCCCAAAGTCAGCTGCTTCAAAATAACTTTTGGACCACCACCACAAGTAGGCCGCCATCTTCCAACTAGCCACCTTTTCAGAATATTTTATTGTCCGTTCATTTTGATTTTTAAATATTCTTTAATCATTATAATTTACCAATTTATTGTCTACCTTGTCTCACCAGAATATTAATGTCCTACAATCAGTGTATAAGACAACACCTATATACTCATCTACATTGTTCTTTTCATTCACCACATGTTTTCAACCCAGGGCATATAACTGGTACTTAATAAAGTTTTGTTCAATTAAAGAATGAATGTAGTTAGATACTTTCTTAACACATTATTTAATTTTGGGCATAATATTTTGCTATAGGAAAGTATGAGAAATTGATTAAATGACTATGCCTGTCTTACCTATTTTTATTTTTTTCTGTTTAAATTTTTACATTTTTTTTTATGGATTCAGAGGGTGCATGTGCAGGTTTGTTACATTTATAGTTTGTGTAATAGTGAGGTTTGACCTTTTAGTGTATCTGTCACCTGAATAATGAACATTATACTGAATAGGTAATTTTCAACCTTGACCCCCACTTTACTCTTCCTCACTTTTCAAATCCTCAGTGTATTTCCTTGTGTATGTTCATGTGTACCCATTATTTAGTACCCAATTTTAAGTGAAAACATGCACTATTTTATTTTTTGTTTGTGACTTGTTTTACTTAGGATAATGGCTTCCAGCTCTATGTGTATTGCTGCAAAAGACATGATTTTTTTCTTTTTATGGCTGCATAGTATACCATGGTATGCATGCCACATTTTCTTTACCAAGTTATCTATTAATTGACAGGTTGATTTCATGACTTTGCTATTTAATGTAGTGCTGCAGTAAATATACAAGTGCAATTGTCTTTTTATACATATATATTTTCCTTTGGGTGGATACCCAATAGTGGGATTGCTGGATCAAATTGTAGTTCCACTTTTAGTACTTTGAGAAATCTCCATACTGTTATCTATAGAGTTTGATATAGTTTGGCTGTGTCCCCACCCAATTCTCATCTTGAATTGTAGCTCCCATAATCCCCACATGTGGTAGAGATATGGCATGGCGGGAGGCAGTTGAATCATGGAGGCAGGTTTTCCCATGCTATTCTCATGATAGTGAATAAGTCTCAGGAAATCTGATGGTTTTATAAAGGACAGTTTCCCTACACATGCTCTCTTGCCTGACACCATGTAAGAAGTGCCTTTACTACTCCTTCACATTCTACAATTATTGTGAGGCCTCCCTAGCCATGTGGAACTATGAGTTCAGTAAACCTCTTTTACTTTATAAATTACCCAGTCTTGGGTATGTCTTTATCAGCAGTGTGAGGACAGACTAATACAGAGGTTGTACTAATTTACATTATCACCAGCAGTACATGAGCATTTCCTTCTCTCTGCATATTCGCCAACATCTTATTTTTTTCTTTAACTTTTTAATAATAGTTGTTCTAAATGGTATAAGATTGTATCTCACTGAAGTTTGAATTTTTCTTATTATTAGTGATGTTGAGCACTTTTTCATGTTTGTTTGGCCATTTGTATATCTTATTTTGAAAAATGTATCTTTTGCCCACTTTTTAATGGGCTTAATAGTTTTGTTTTTTTCTTTTTCTGTTGAGATGCTTCAGTTCTATGTAGATTCTGGATGTTAAATTTTTCCTAGATGTATAGCTTGCAAATATTATCTCCCATTCTGTAGGTTGTCTGTTCATTCTGCTGATTATTTCTTCTGCTGTGCAGATGGTTTTTATTTTAATTTAGTCCCATTTGCCTATTTTGGCTTCTGTTGCCTTTGCTATTGAGGTCTTAAGCATAAATTATTTGCCTAGAAAAATGTCCAGAAGAGTGTTTCCTAGGATTTCTTCTAGAATTTTTATAGTTTCAAGTTCTACATTTAAGTATTTAATCAATCTTAATCAATTTTTTGTATGTGGTGAGAAATAGAGGTCTATTTTTATTTCTTCTGCTGTCTAATTTTCCCAGCACCATATATTGACTAGAATAACCTTTCCACATCATATATTTTTGTTGACTTTCTGAAAGGTAAATTGGGTGGAGGTATGTGATTTTATTCCTGGGTACTCTAATATGTTCCATTATCTATGATTCTATGTTTGTACTAGTAACATGCTGTTTTGGTTATTGCAGAGTATTAGTCAGGGTTCTCTAGAGGAACACGACTAATAGGGTAGATGTATATATGAAAGGGAGCATATTAAGTAGTACTGACTCACATGAACACAAGGTGAAGTCACACAACAGGCCATCTGAAAGCTGAGGAGCAAGGAAGCCAGTCCGAGTCCCAAAATCTCAAAAGTAGGGAAGCCAACAGTGCAGTCTTCATTATGTGGCTGAAGGCCAGAGATCCACTGGCAAACCACTGGTGTACGTCCAGAGTACAAAAGCTAAAGAACATGGAGTTTGATGTTTGAGGACAAGAAGCATTCAGCACAGGAGAAAGACGAAGCCCAGAAGGATTAGCCCCTCTAGTCCTTTAATGTTCCTCTGCCTGCTTTTATTCTAGCCATGCTGGCAGCTGATTAGATGGTGCCTACCTAGATTGAGTGTGAGTCTGCCTCTCCTAGTCCACTGACTCAAATGTTAATCTCCTTTGGCAACACCCTCACAGACACATCCAGGAGCAATACTTTGCATCCTTTAATTCAATCAGGTTGACACTAAATACTAACCATCACATACAGCCTTGTAGTATAGTTTGTAGTCTAACAATATGATGTGTTCAGCTTTGTTCATTTGCTTACAATTGCTTTGGCTATTTGTGTTCTTTTTTTGTTTCCATATGACTTTTAGGATAGTGTTTTTCCTAATTCTGTGAAGAATGACATTGGTAATTTAATCAGATTTGTGTTGAATCTGTAGATTGCTTTTATCAGTAAGGTCATTTTAATGATTTTGATTCTTCCAATCCATGAGCATGCGATGTTTTTCATTTGCTCATGTCATCTATATCTTTCTATCATCAGTGATTTGTAGTTCTCCTTATGGAGATCTTTTACCTCCTCAATTAAATGCATTCCTAGCTTTTTTTTTTTTTTTTTTTTAACTTGTGGCTATTGTAAATGAAATTGAGTTGTTGATTTGGTTCTCAGCTTGAATATTATTGGTGTATATGGAAACTAGTGATTTTTGTATGTCGATATTGTAGTCTGAAATTTTACTGAAGTCATTTATCAAGTCTAGGAGTCTTTCGCAGCATTCTTCAGAGATTTCTAAATTTAAGGTCATGTTATCAGAGAACAGATAATTTGACTTCAATTTTTCCAATTTGGATGCCTTTTATTTTTTTCTCTTGCCTGATTGCTCTAGCTAGGACTTCCAACAGGATGTTGAATAGAAGTGGTAAGAGTAAGATATCCTCATCTTGTTCCAGTTCTTGGGGGTGAGGTGCATTCAACTTTTCTCCATTTGGTATGATGTTGGCTGTGGATTATCATATAAGGCTTTTGTTATTTTGAGTTATGTTCCTTCGATACCTCATTTGTTGAGAGTTTTTACAATGAAGAAATGTTGGATTTTATTGAATGCTTTTTCTGCATTTATTGAAATGATCGTATGTTTTTTGCTGTTAATTCTCTTTATCTAGTAAATTTCACAATATCCTATTTGCATATGCTGGGCCATCTTTGCATCTCTGGAATAAAAACCACTTGATTGTGATGAATTATCTTTCTGACATGGTTGAATTCAGTTTGCTAGTATTTGGTTGTGAAAAACTGGGCTGTAGTTTTCTTTTTCTGGTGTCTCTTGGCCTGGTTTTGGTATCAGGGTGTTATTAGTTTCATAGAATCAGTTAGGGAGGAATGCCTGCTTCTCAGTTTTTTGGAATCATTTCAGCAGAATAGGTATCAGCTCTTCTTTGTATGTTGGATAAAATTTGGCTATAAATCCATCCGGCCCTGAGCTTTTTTTGTTGGGAGATCATTTATTACAGATTCATTTTCATTATTCATTATTGGCTTGCTCAGAATTTCTGTTTTTTCCTGCTTCAATCTTGGCAAGTTGTATGTTTCTAGAAATTTATTTCCTCTTGCTCTTCTAGTTAGTGTACTCTGATGATCTTTAGTATTTTCTTTTAATGTTGCCTTTGTAATTACCTACTGTGCTTATTTAAATATTCTATCTTTTTTGCTTGGTTAATCTAGCTAGCCGACTATCAATTTTCTTTATCATTTCAGGGAACCAATTTTTCATTTAGTTATTTTGTATTATTTTTGGAGTCTCAATCTCATTTAGTTTGGCACTGATTTTTTTTTTTTTTTAATTCTGCTAGCTTTGTGTTTGGTTCATTCTTGTTTCTCTAGTTCCTTGAGGTGCAAAGTTAGATTGTCAGTTTTAGAACTTTCTCTTTTTGATGTAGACATTTAGCAGTATTAATTTTCAATTTAACACTGCTTGTGGTGTATTTCACCACAAGCAGTGTTTTGGTATGTTGTGTCTCTATTTTTATTTGTTTCCAAAAATATTATTTCTGCCTTAATTTTGCCTTCTTACCCAAACGTCATTCAAGAGCAGGATTTTTAGTTTCCATGTACTTGTGTAGTTTTGAGAATTCCTCTTTGCATTTATTTTTAATTTTATTCCACTGTGGTCAAAGCAGATACTTGATATTATTTCAGTTTTTAAAAAAATTTATTGAGACTTGCTTTATGTCCAAGAATATGGTCTATTTTGGAGAATGTCCCATGCACAGATAAGAAAAATGACTATTCTTTGATTGTTTGGTAGAATGTTCTGTAGGTATCTATTAGGTCCATTTGTTCTAGAGTCCAATTTAAGTACAGAGTTTATTGACTTTCTGCCTCAATGATCTGTTTAGTGCTGTCAGTTGGGTCTTGAAGTCCCCCATTATTATTGTACTGTTGTCTATCTGTTTTCTTAGGTCTGGTAGTTTGTATTTTATGAATCTGCGTGCTCTGGTATTGGGTGCATATATGTCTAGGATAGTTAAATCATCTTGTTAAATTTAGCCCTTTGTGGATTATATAACGACATTCTTTGTATTTTTTCACTATGATTGATTTAAATTCTGTTCCATATAATGTAAGTATAGTTATGTATGCTTATTATTGTTTTTCATTTGTATGATATATTTTTTTCACCTCTTTACTTAAATCTGTGTGTGTCTCTACCTCTTAAGTAGGTCTATTGTAGACAGCAGATGGTTGGATTCTTTTAAAAATCCAATTTCCTGGTCTATATCTTTTAAGGGGAACATTCAGTCCATGTATGTTCAAAGTTAACATTGATATGTAGGATTTTTTCCCAGTCATAGTGTTTTAAGTTAGATACTTTGTAGTCTCAATTATGTAACTGCTTTTTAAGGTTTTGAGCTTTGTACTTATGTGTGCGTTTATAACGGAAATTATTGTCCTTTCATTTCCATGTTTAAAACTCTTAGAGCATTTGTAGGACTGGTCTAGTGGTGATGAATTCCCTTGGCATTTGCTTGTTTGACATAAATGTTATTTTTCCTTCATTTATGAAGCTTAATTTGTCAGGATGTAAAGTTCTTGGCTGGATGTTTTTCTTTAAGGAATCTAAAGAAAATAGAACCCCAATCTCTTCTGGCTTATAAGGTTTCTACTGAGAAGTCCACTGCTATCTGATGGTATTTCCTTTGTAGGTGATTCAGTGCTTCTCTTAGCTGTTTTTAAGAATTTTTCTTTGACCTTCCACATTGACATTGGATAGTCTGATAATTACATGCTTTGGTTATTTTCCTCTTGTATAGTGTCTTCCAGGTGTTCTCTGAATTTCTTGTATCTGGATGTCTATATCTCTAGCAAGAAAAGGAAAGTTGTTCTTAATTATTCCCTCAAATATGTTTCCTGAACTTCTTACTTTTACTCCTCCTTCAGGAATACCTATAAATCATAGGTTTTGTCACTTTATATAATCCCGTAATCCCATATCTCTCCACGGCTTTCTTAGTGTTTTAAAATTATTTTTTCTTTATTTTTGGCCGCATTATTTCAAAAGACTTGTATTCAAGCTCTGCAACTTTTTCTTCTTCTTGATCTAGTCTATTGCTAAAGGATTGAAATGCATTTTGACATTTCTTCAGTAAATATTTCATTTTCAGAAGTTCTTTTTTTTCCTAATATATCTATCTTGTCCTTCATCTCCTGAATTTTTTTTCCTATTTCTTTTTGTTGTTTTTAAATGTTCTCTTTCATCTCATTGATCTTCCTTCTAATCCATGTTTTGAATTCCTTATCTGCCATTTCATAATTTTCATTTTGTTTAAGCTCCATCATTTGAGAGCTTGTGTGGTCCTTTGTAAGCATCACAACATAGTTTCTTCATGGTGCTGGAGTTCTTATACTAGTTTATTCTCATCTGGAGAAGCTATAGATTTCGGTTTTGTATTTACTTTCATTTGGATGGGTTTTATCTCCCTTTGGTGGCATGTCTGTTTTGTATTGTGGATAGGGTCCTTCTTTGCTTCTTTCTGCTTTAGCAGGCCAAGGTTCTATATGAGTTCCTGGGTATAAATAAGCTTAGTGTAATAGTTTTCTCAAATGCTAGTTGTTTGCACGTTGTAGTAGTGTTTTTATTACGGGTGTCAGCAGGCTCCCTGTCTCCTGCAGAGATAGGGAGGTGGAGGTCATAGGAGAATTATGTCATTCCCCAGTGCTGTGTACTTCTGCCAGCAGAAATTATATTGGGACTTGCAGCTCACCCTAGAGGACAGTAGGTGTCACTTGCATGTAATTTCCAACCAAACACTGAACAGTAGTGTCAGCAGAAATTGTGATGAACTGTGCATGTTGACCTCCTGGTCAGTAGATAGTGCTTTCAGGCAAGAGGCAGTTTCAGTGGTAGTAGTAAAATTTTTACTTGGCTTTTTGTTGATCAGAGGAAGCTCTGGTGTGTCCCAGGTAATGTGTGAGTCCATGGGGTTTTCAGGGGTCCACATCCAGGGCTCTGACACAAACGGAGTTAGAGAGGACAATGTGAGGCAGGGCTGGATGATACAAGTTCATGACCAGGCTCTCCAAGATGGGCTTAAGCAGTGGTTTTGGCTGGAGTCCGGGGGACACCTCTCAGGCCGTCGGAGCAGCCCTTCAAGGGGGCAGAATTGCTTCTTTCACATCACAGAGCCTTCTCGGAAGGAAACCAGACAGGGTTTTGGCCCAGCAAGTAGCTAGTGGAATTTGCCTAGCTCCCCACAGCCCTAACCCAGTAGGTCTTCAGTGTCTGACAGCCAGCAGAAGGACAGAATGGTTAGGCTAGTCTAAAGCTGTCTCGTTCAAATCACAAAGCCATTCCAGGATTTCTAGGGTTCTAGACTCTGTGGGGCAGAAACCATGGTTACCAGGCCATGCCTTTCCCAGTCCAGTCTTATAAAGGGAGGGATACCCAGCTCCTAGGCCACTATACAATCTGGTGCCGCGCTCTTCTCTGTGTTTTGACAGTGGGGCTGCTTCCCCACTTGAGATTAGGTCACAAATCTCATCTCCATTTTCTTGGATGGTGTATTCAAGTCCTAGGGAACTGGGACCACACCAGAGGATTTGCCAGGAACTCAAGCACCAACCTCGATAGGGAGGGACAAACTGCTCCAAGGCTTCCAACAGCTCAACTGGGGCAATGGCGGCCAGGTTGTGGGCCCACCCTCTGTGGGTCTGGCCAAGCAGGCATGCTTGGGAGGGACTGGCAGGCATGGGACACATGGTTCACATAGAGTCTGTCTTTGGGGCTCATAAAAGTGACTAGTCCCTGCTCACTCCCTGGCCCAGCAGACAGCAGCAGCTGCAGAAGCTTAGGTAGGATACAGAGCCATGTGAGATAGGCACCCAGAGTCATGCTTTGCTGAAATACTCAGCTCATGGAAGGTTTTGAGGCTCCATGTGAATTCAAGTAGTGACTTTTCATGGTCACCAGGCAGCTCCATCTACCACTCCAAAGATTCTTTAGGTGTCAGAAACCTCCATAGTTAGAATCTCAGAGGTCCACAGTGGGAATATGATACCCAGTGTTCCTTCACTGACTCCTTTCTCAGGTCTGGATCTGGGTCTCGGGGCCAGTCCTAGTACCTGGCAATGCTGGGCAGGAAGCTCTACTTCTTTCCTTTCAACCGCAGTTTCTTCCATCACCTCTCTTTTGAATTTTAGTTCATAACCTCTCTTTCAAAAGATGTGTTCAAAGTTTGAAGATTGTGATATTTTGTTTCCTCACCATGGAAGAGGTGCATTCTTGCTGTATCTCACCAGTCACCTTGAACTAAAACCGCTGTCTTACCTATTTCCAAATAAAAGCCTGTATGTAGGCAACAGAAGAAACCTGATAAATACTTGATCTGTAAGTGATTTAAAATACTTTCCAATATTAAATTATAAATAAATTTTAATATTAAGATATTCAATATAAAATATATTAAATAAAATGTGAAGTTAATTCCACAATCAATTTGATTGTCAGTTAATTATGAGTACTTATTTCATTTCACCATGCATTACTCAATATTGCCTGCTTTCTTTTAATAATGACATTTTCATCCTTTACCTGCCTACTCTGTTCTCTTTGCTAAGATCAGCATTCTCTTTGCCATCAATGTTCTCTATAAGATACTGTGATACAGGGGAATATTTTATTCAGCTACCTTTAATAGAAAGAGTCACTTTGTTGAGTCTTAAATATATTCTCAAGTATCTCTTTTATTACACAGTACATATTGCTGTTGTATAAATATTGCATCAAGCCTTCTTTCATAACTGAATACTTTTTATTTGTTCATTAAAAGTATTTCTCAACTTTTTATGTTAATATAACTTATTTTTTCAGTTTTCCCTCGCTCTTGCAAATAGGCATTTAAAGACTTCACACAGCAAGACCTGCTAGTAAGTCTAAAAACCCTCAGAGTAAATTAACATCATACCTCTCATCCCTTTCTTCTTCTAGTTCATTTACTCTGAAACACATCAATATGATGATAATAATCAATGGTTTGTTAATCCAATGAAATTATCATCCAAATATTCAACATGAAATTCAGACATTAGGAAAAAAAATATGTTTTGTTACATTTTGGCTAACATCTTGATTTTTTCATCTTAACTAATTTCAGGCTTTGGAATTAACTAGAGAAAATATATTAGCAATTAAGTGCTTTATATATTTTTAATTTTATATATTAGAATAAATTCCTTAGCCAATTATTCTGAGAGAAATAAACTTCACTTAATTTTCTGAAACACATCTTATGGGGAAATTTTTGGAAATTTCAGGGATCACATGGATACAGTGAACCATTAGTTTTACAAATTGATACATGTTTTTCTGGCACTGAATTCAGTCAGAAAACCATACAAAGAACATTATGGCTATAATAGAAGTCTTAAGTAAAATAAGATATTACAGGAATAAAATCTGGACTTGAAAATTATATAACGAATTAATGCTGGTGCTCTCTAAAGAATCAAGAAGAAGGCTCTGAAAAAATCAAATAATCTAGCAAAATTACTTTTTGAAAACATAAACCAAGAAGGATTTTTAAAATCTCTAGCTCATTAAACAAAAAGTCAATTTGGGGTATAATCATAAGGGGAGCTTAAAAAGGGAATGATTGACATAAAACAATAAGAGAACCTAAGAATGTTATAGGAATAATAAATCTTATCAAGCTACATTTATTTCCTTTATTAATGATGCTATGAGATACTGCTTGGAAATACGCAAAACAAATATTTTACCACAACTATAGCAAAGAATTTGACAAGCTTTCTCATATTTGTTTTTAAAAAATGGAGTTTTAGCTAGGCATGGCGGCACATACCTGTCATCTCAGCTACTTGAGATGCTGAGGCTAGAAGACTGTCAGCCTTAGGAGTTCAAGTACAGCCTGGGAAACAGTGAGTCTTCATCTCTAAAATAATTATTCAAAAATTTGAAGTTTTACAAACCATATTTCAGGATTTTTTTCAGTCTATTGCTATCTCCAAATGGAAAACAATTGCAAATACAAAAAAATCAATCTGCCCCTCCCCATCTACTTTCTTCTGTTTGTTTTCTATTTTTAGGCTTCCTCTCATTAGTAGGTACAACACAATGATGTGGACATTTCACTCTTTCTTCAAGGGTTTTTTTTTTCTCTCTCTCAAGCTGCATTTAGCTCCTGAATTCATAAAACCTCTATAGAGAGTTTATATAACTTAGACCCTTTAAATGTTGAACTTGTTACTTCCTCACTTCCTGAAAAAAAAAAATCTCACAGGTTTTTTTATTCCCCAAGTGAGCTAAGCCCAATCAACAGCTTACAACAAGAATAGGTAAACTTCACCCAAGATAAAATAGCTGGAAATCATGAAATCATTTCTAATGGCAGTTTTCCACTGTGAAATTTTAGTCCATTTACTTCTTGCTGTTATCACAGCTCTCTTAAGCCTTTAAAATATTATCTTGCACAGACTCTTCATTCCTTAATGTATGTTCTTGGTGTCTTTGTTGAAAATGAGTTGGCTGTAAATGTGTGAATTTACTTCAGAATTCTCAATTCTATTCCATCAGGCGATGTGTCTGTTTTTATGCTAGTATCATGCTACTTTGGTTAGCATAGCTTTGCAGTAAATTTTGAATTCAGGTAGTGTGATGCTTCCAGCTTTGTTCCTTTTACTCAGGATTGCTTTGGCTATTCAGGGTCTTTCACAGTTCCATATAAATTTTAGGATTGTTTCTTCTATGAAGAAGGTTGTTGGTATTTCAATAGGAATTTCATTGAGTCTGTAGAACACTTTGGGCAGTATAATTCTTCCAATAAATAAGCATGGGATACCTTTCCATTATTTTCTATCCTCTTCAATTTCTTTCATCAGTGTTTTATAGTTTCATTATAGACATCTTTCACTTCTTTGGCTAGACATTTTATGTTTTTTATTGCTCCTGTAAAGAAGATTGCTTTCTTGGTTTCCTTTTCAGATTGTTTGCTGTTGATGTGTAGAAATGCTATTGATTTTTGTATGTTGATTTTGTAGCCATATGCAGAAGAAAACAAGACCCCTATCTCTCATCATACACAAAAAAGTTTTACAAACATGGATTAAAGAGTTAAATATAAAACCTGAAACTATATAATCAGTAGAAGAAAACATTGGGGGAATCATGTTAAGATACTAGTCTAGGCAAAGATTTTTTTGGTAAGACCTTAGAAACACAAGAAACAAAATCAAAAATAGATAAATGGGTTCACATCAAGCTAGAAAGCTTCTGCACTGTAGAGGAAACAATCAACAGAGTCAAGAGACAAACTCCAGAATGGAAGAAAACATTTGCAACCTATTCATGTGACAAGGAACTAATAACTAGAATATATAAGTAACTCAAACAACCATACTGCAGAAAAACAAAGAAAATTGGATTGAAAATGGGCAAAGGATCTAAATAGATATTTCTCAAAAGACAACATACAAATGGCCAAGAGATATATGAAAAAATGATCATTATCACTAATCACCAGGGAAATACAAATCAAAACCATAATGAGATATTATTATACCCCAGTTAAAATGACTATTACCAAAAATCCCCCCAAAATAGCAAATGTTAGCAAGGATATGAGGGGGATCTCTCTATACTGTGGATGAGAATATAAAGTATTGTAGCCATTATAGGAAACAGTGTGGAGATTCCTCAAAAACCTGAAAACAGAAATGTATTCTCCAGTAATCCCATTGATGCATATATATCCAAAAGAAGGAAAATCAGTATTTGAAAACACATGTCCATGTTTAAAGCAGCATAGTTGACAATAGGCAAAATATGGAATCAGCCTAAATGTCTGTCAACAGAAAATAGATAAATATTGTGTATATACAATGAATTATTATTCATCCTTAAAGAATAATGAAATCCTGTTATTTGCAGCAACAAAAATCAAACTGGAGGTGATAATTTTAAGTGAAATAAGTCAGGCTCAGAAAGACAAACATCACATGTTCTCACTCATATAGGAGATAAAAAAATTAATCTCATGGAGGTAGAGAGTAGAATGGTGGTTTCCAGAGCTTTAATGGGCAGTAGGGAGCGGAAGTGAATATGGATTGGTTAATGGGTACGTAACTACAATTAAGAAGAAGGAATAAGCTCTCGTGTTTGATAGCAGAATGAATATAGTTATTAATAATTATATATTTCAAATCACTAGAAGAGAAAATTTGGAATGTTCTCAACACAAAGAAATGATAATTGATAAATATTTAAGGTGAAGGAGATCCTCATTTACCTGATTTGTTCATTACACATTGTATTTGTGTTTGTGTGTGTTTCACATTTGGTTTGTGTTTGTGTTGTGTTTCACATTTGGTGAAAAAGCAAAGGAATAAATAATTGTATGAAGAAAGAAAATATATTGTATTTATTATTTACTGTATAATTTAGAATGTTCTAGGACCTTAAACATTCTGTTTAGACTTATTTTATTTTCACATGTGTCCTGAGGCAGTATTTTCTCTGTAATATAGATAAAGAGACAGGTTCAAAGAGATTAAATTATTTTTCCATCATAGGGCGGCTGGTATATAGTTTGGAAGAATTCTTGGCTGATCAGACAATGCAATATGGGATTTTTGTTTGTTTATTTGTTTTGTAGAACATATATATTTCTGGAAAACAGTGCTAATTCCCTTATCCTAGTTTTAGTTATTTAATCTTTTGAATACCTACAAGGCTTTATGTTTACCTTTCTTATTTTTTCCATAATAGAAAATTCATACATTCATTCAAATTATTTTTGTGTAGTATTTCCATATAGAACAATATCAACTATATGAGAAGGAGAAGAGAATGAATGATTAATCTTTTTTCACCATTGCACCTATCACACTGTAATAAGTGATAATAGAGGGATGAGAAAACTAGCATTTCTTGAGTATTCTTTTTCACTTGCTGGACATTATATATAAAATGCCACTTCTTATAATGTTTCTGAAATACAGTTATTATTTATATTTTATACATTTGGAAACTAATGATCAGAGAATTTATATATTTATGCACAGGAACACAGCTGCCAAAGATACAATCTATTTAAAACTAGGTATTATTGGCTCTAAATATTTTCTTTACCCAGTTCTATACTATTCAAACACTGGACACTCTATATACATTTGGTGAAAAACAAAAGGAATAAATAATTGTATAAAGAAAGAAAATAAAATCTATTTATTATCCATTATATAATTTTAAATGTCCTAGGCCCAGAAGCATTCTGTTTAGACTTATTTTATTCTCACATATGTCCTGAGGCAGTACTTTTCTGTAGTATAAATAAAGACACAGGTTCAAAAAGATTAAATTATTTTCCAACATAGGACAGCGGGTAGTTTGGAAGAATTTTTGGCTGATCAGACAATGCAAATCACCTTTGGAAACAATGTAATGTCTCGCTAGTTTGGAGCCAATTTTAGGGAGGCTAGTCTTAAATACTGAAATGTCACTTTTTTGTTACTGAATCATTTCATTTATTAAACCACTTTTCTAAGTAGTGTGAAGTCTCATAAGTTATATTTCTCCTTTACTAATTTGCTTAGCAAGTCTCTCTTTCACAGAATACAAATGTAATTGGATAATTTCTTGAAGTTATCACACATTCCAAATTAGCAGTGCTGTTTTAAAAAAATTATCAAATTCCTTTATCAAAATATGTAAGGAATTGTAGAGAGAGATTTGTTATCTGTTAGCAAAATAGCAAAGTTGGAAGGTCTGCTACGTCTTATCTTTCAGCCTTTCTAATTTTCTCTTATCGTTTGGGTCTCAATTTAAATATAATTTCTTCAGTAAACTGTTCCCTGGTACTGCTCTTAATATCAGGATGAATCTCATGTTATTCATGTAGCTCTTTACTAAAAATACTTATAATCACTTGGTTGATGTCTTTCATCTCTATTGGGTCACGGAATCTGTGAGGGCAGAGACTCTATCTGCTTTGCTTACTGCACTATCTCATGTATTTCATTCAATTTCTGGTATATAATTTTTTAAATGGTTGACTTACTAAATAAAGATTACAGTCTTTAGCATGGGTCTCTTTACGTTTAAAGCATTTAACCCAAATATACCCTTTTGTAATAATGTTCTTGAATTTTTTCCTCATAAGACCAGGCTATAATATCCCTCTTTATTTTATAGTCAGCAACAAGTAGTAGAAAATTAAATAAATGCAAATTAACATTCATCTAATTTTGTCTAGGCACATCACAGCACCTATGTTTATTTACAAAAGCATTCCACCCTCAAGGTTTTTCTTTGCTGTTCTTTGTGTCTGAAATAAGCATTCGTGATGGCAAAATAGACATCATAAGCATGGTAAATTGCCAAATGGCTTAAATATTATAGTCCATAAAATAATTCATTGTTGTGCTTTATTTAATCATTAATATCCATTTATAGATAAATCTATACATATCTATTTCTTTGCTGAATGCATCTTTCTTCCAAGTTGTTAGTATATGGCTGCTTAGGGCAATTCAAAACCCTTTATTGATAAAACAAATGAAACTCACTTCTTTAATCACACTATCAAATCAAAAAGCAGACGCACAGCTTGGCTTTTTTTTTTCCTAAAACATGGCGGAAACAAAATATTTTGCAAAAATATTTAAACCCTATCCTTTGAAAAGAATCAGGAAATCAAGTTAATTGTATTAGTTTTGGGAAAATGTGATTTCAGTTGTACACAGCTTTTACAAATATTTATTCTATATCATGATGAACAAGTCAAATGTTTTCTGCAAATATTCCTTAATCACAGAGATTGCCATTCACGTGTACCTACATAGGTAAGGCGATGAATTTTATTATGCATTAATTATTAATTTATTTAAGAGATATATATTGAGTTCTGAATATGTAATAGGTACAATTCCATGCGTTGCAGTCATAGAGATGGATAGGACAGTCTCAAACTTATGGTGCTTATAATCCCAAATAGTCAGAGATGGACTATATAATATGCAAGGCACAGGGCACAAGAACAAGGGAACTTGTTCAGAAAACAAGAAAAAAAAAACTGTCATTCAAGGTAATACAACACAAAACTGTTACATTCTTCTGCAGTCTATTTTTGACTTGTGATTTTATTATTATTTTTTAAATTTGCTACTCACTGTGGCGCTGTCTTGAGGATAGTTATAGGTACTGCCTTCCTACCAGCTCACAGATTGAATCCCTAAAGGATAGACTACACCCAAGAGATTTCAAACTCTAGTCCATTTCTTTTGGATTCCTGGACCCGAGTTGAGTAACAAGTCCAAAAGTCTGAATTCACAATGAATCACTGAATGCACAGTGACATGCTGGAACAGGATGGAGACAGCCACCACACCCCGCACTGAGACTCCATGGGCCACTTACCTGACTCTGACTTTTCTTGCACCAATGGCCAGCTGGAGTCTGGTTGCAGTGGGTGGAGATGGCAAAGGGGAAGTGAAGTGGGCCCCAGGGCCCCAGGGCCCCAGACAGCAAGAGGAATTGAGGATCCATCCATGGGAACTGATAGGCAATTGGAGGGAGACTGCCTGTTAGGAAAGGTTTTAAGCCCTCTCCCCATCTCTCTCTCTCTCTTTCTCTCTCTCTCTCTCACCCCCCCTCCTCCCTGCCCCCACACTTGGGCACACACACACCCCTTATATTGTCCCACCAGGCTTTATTTAGAAAGCACAAATTCAAGATAAAATTCTTTAAAATTTCAAGACAATGACTACAAATCATCGAAACCCCAGTGTGGAGCCCTTCTGAGAGTGAGGCCCTATGTGACTGTAATAATCATAGTCCCCTTAAGTTGCCCAGCAAGCAGGAGAGAGTAAACAGATAATTAGAAAGTGCTGTGAAGATTCAGTAACAGGGTACTGTGGAGACCCAGAAAAGGAACAGCTGTCTCAATGTGGGTGTGCCTCTTATGTTTGCTTTCAGCCTGGCCGTCAGGGAGAGTTTCCTAAGGGGTGAGACTTTTGAACTGCATCATAAAAAGTATGTAAGAATGGTCCAATCCAAAGGCAATAGAAAGGTATTCCTAGTAGAAAGGGAAAAGTCTGGAAAGATACTGAAAGTATGCTGTCGGCTTAGAAGCATTTAGTGGTCTGGAATCTAGAATTTAATATAGGTAGATATAAAATATAGAAAATGAACAGTTAGAGGAAAGCAAGTCAAACTGGGCCTAGCATATTTTACTGAAGAGCTTAATCCTGTATTGTAATAATCCCCTTTAATTCCTTACTAAAGGCATAATCCTGTAGAAAATTGAGAGTTACTAGGGTTCTTAATATGGGAATGTCATGGCCCCAAAGAGTAAGCTACAGTTCATCCAAAGCCAGCTTGGTGGAATACGACAAACTCGGACCAGTCTGTCTTTTCCTGAATCTGAAAGATTAACGGTATGAGTTTGTGTGCTGTCAGTTTGTCCAAGTTTGGAAGTGAGTCAAACATACGTAAGTTTTGGCCAGGCGTGGTGGCTCACACCTGTAATCCCAGCACTTTGGGAGACCAAGGCAGGCAGATCGCCTGAGTTCAGGAGTTCGAGACCAGCTTGGCCAAAATGGTGAAATACCCTCTCTACTAAAAATACAAAAAGTTTAGCCAGGAGTGGTGGTGGGCACCTGTAGTCCCAGTTACTTTGGAGGCTGAGGCAGGAGAATCACTTGAACCCTGGAGGCGGAGGTTGCAGTGAGCTGAGATTGCGCCATTGCACTCCAGCCTGGACAACAAGAACAAAACGCCATCTCAAAACCACAACAACAACAAAAACACACAAATAAGTTTCAAAAATATATTTCAAGCCAATTTGTACATACAAATGCATTCAGAAAGAAAATCTGAAGCATGTTTTTATCCACAATTTTTGAATTTGTGTTTAATAATATTATGACTGCTACTTAATTTTTTTAGCAAGCATTCCAGGTGATTGAGGCTGGACCATACTTGAGCAAGCCTATTCTGCCAGGTGAGTTTAAAGATGTCCCCACTATGTGTAGCTGGTGTGCTGAGACTATCTGGGGCTTTTTCTAGGTGGGTAGACCTGGCATAGAAATGGCCAAAGGTTTATTTCATCTGTGCCTAAGTCTGAATCAGGCTTTGGTCTTCTTTTTTGGGTTTGTCTTTGTATTCCTCTACTCTACTATCCAAATACTAAGACTCATGAACTTAAGAATAAAAATGACAACAATGATTATTTAATGTTCATTATGTATGATGTACTATGGTAGACACTTCTCAAGGCTTATTTCCTTAAACCTTCACATCAAATCTTTGAGTTATGTACAGAAAATTGAGATTCAGAGTCTTAAGTAATAGACCCAAGGGCATAGAACTAGGAAGTTCCTGAGGTGGGATTTGAACATACACATCTGTCTTCAAAATACCTATCCTTAAATTCTCTATTACGGTTTCAGGGGAGAGGAACGTACTGTTTAACCTACCTTTGTCAAGATAAATCTTAAAATCAATTATTGTGCTCATATGTGGTTCAGCCCAGTGTATCATGTTTACAAGTTCTGAAAAGCACCTACCCACTTCCCTAAAATAAAATCACTCTCTTTTCCCTAAATGTTTCTCCTTCATGTTTCCCCTCAGGAAAATGGGAAGCTGGACAAACTGGTCGGGATTTGATGATATATTCACAAGAATCACTCTCTTTGAATAGAAAAGCAAGAACAGAAATCTCTGTGGCCGTAAAACTGCATAACTGAACAATTTCTTAGTGTAAACTAAGTAGCAATGAATTAGGACAGAATGAAGGCTTCCAGTGGCAATGCATGGTGACGTTTTAATATATATATATATGATATATATATCATAATAAAGATCAAATGAGTTATTACTCATTAATATGCTTTTTAAAAATTAAGTGTTCTTGGACCAGGTGCAGTGGCTCATGCCTGTAGTCCCAGCACTTTGGGAGGCCAAGGCGGATGGATCACCTGAAGTCAGGGGTTTGGGACTAGCATGGCCAACGTGGTGAAACCCCATCTATACTAAAAATAGAAAAATTAGCCAGGCGTGGTGGCGCATGCCTGTAGTGCCAGCTACTCAAGAGGCTGAGGCAGGAGAATCGCTTGAACCCAGGAGGCGGAGGTTGCAGTGAGCCGAGATTGCACCACTTCACTCCAGCCTAGGCAACAGAGTGACAGAGTGAGACTCTGTTTCAAAAAAAAAAAAAAAAAAAAAAAAACCCAAAAACTTAAGTATTCTGAGTTTAAATTATTTCTTTACAGAAGAAATGTGAAACTCGGGATAGTCAGAATTACAAAAAATGTACAATCTTAAAACAGACAGGAAGTATGAAGAAAAAGCTTGGCCTCATTAGGAAAGAAACAATTAGAAGAGCTAATTAAGTAATGTGGTTTTTATCTCTGAGAATATAGTTTCTAGTAAACATATCCAAAATATTGAGCATCTCTAAATATCTGAATTTAGTATTTTCAGTTTCAGATATAGATACAGTTATACCCACTACTCTTAAAATTATATTTTACTTTTTCAGTGTATCAGAAAATGCTCAAATGGATTATATAATAATTTCAGAAACTGGTAGCATATTTTTCATCTCCATGGAATAATTCTTAACATTTTGTAATATTAATGAAGATTAAAAGAAACAGAAATAAAGATACACTGTAAACTGCATAACTGAACACTTTCTTAGTGTAAACAGACCATTAGGAGAGAATGAAGGCCTCCAGTGGCAACGCATGGTGGTGTTTTTACTTGAAACATACATTTTGTGTCTGTGAAACTCATAACCAGAAAGGATTGTACATGTCAAGGATGTTGCAGCTAGTTAATTTGACATGCATTATTTATAGGAACCTGGTCCATTTTTATTCGTGGAAAACGCTATTATTGCTATTCTTATCATCCCTGATTCTACTTCGTGGAAAAAGAAGGGAAGCAGACAATATAAATGAGTAATTCGGAAAGAATCAAACATAGTCCTATCTGTATTTCAGCATTTCCAATAATAGAACCTGCGCTGTAGTTCCCTTTCTCCAGCTACTAATTACTCTCTTGCCTAAGGATAGCAGTAAGTGAAACCTTTGGAAGCAGTATATTAGAAGAGTTATTTTGGTTTTCTATGTTTTATTTAACAACATAGGTAAAAAATATCCACTAATATTGAGAGTTCCAGGGAAGAACATCTCTATCCAAGTTGATATGCTAATCAAGCATGTATTACGTAAGATAGATACACAGAGAAAACACTGTCCTCTGAGCCATGATTTTTGAAATATGATCTCTTTATATCCATTTATACATTCAAATGCATTCAGATAGAAAATCTCAAGAATATTTCTTATCTAAAGCAGATTCAGGGTGTGTAAGCTTATTAAACCGGAGGGGATATGAATCACAGAATATTATGAAGAGCTGTGTTCCTGTCAAATGCTACAAAGCAGAGGTGTTGCCACCTTCTAGCTGATGTCTTTAATCATTTCACTTTCATCTCTTTTTGCTTCTTTTTCCTGTGTCTAAAATGAGGGAATGGTCTCTATGATTTCGCTGGTCTATTCAATGCTGTAAATATTTATCAGTTCATTCATTGCAACTCACGTGTAACTTAGGTCCAAGAACCTTCTTTCCACTTGAGACATAGATATGATTGACTTAATAGAAAATTTCACTCTGGACTTCCAGAATTGTCCCCAGGTGTCTTTAAGTGTCCTAGAGAATCATGCAAATGATTCATATTCTCATAGTTGAGACATTTACTTCCTTGTTTAATGGACTTTTTTGCCATCCTAGATATGCAATCTTTGCCCTGAATTATGTCGGTATGGACTTGAAAATAAGCCCAGTTCTTGCTTTTGAGGAAAAATAATGCAAAACAAAACAACACCATGTGCACGTGTGCACGCACTCGCGCACAACACACACACACACACACACACACCTTTCAGCCCAAGAGATTGATTTGTTTATTAGATGTTATTGAAGAAGATGAAAAGGTGAGTGTGGTATCATAGCAATAGAAACAGTTTCAAATTAAATATTAGCAAACCAGTTTCATGAAGAGATTTTGGTTGCTGAGGGCTTTTAATAGCAACTTTGATTTCTTCGGCCTAAAATTTTCTGGATTCTCTGTGGCTTTTCTTCTCTCTTCTTTTCAGCTATTCTTTATCCTTCCCAGGAGGAAACTCAATATCTTATTTTGTCTTGTTGTTTGTCTTTGGCTTCCTGCCCACTCATCCCAATAATAACTTTTTTTTAATCTTCACTTCATGAAGGAACTTTGTTGCCAATGTTAAATGCTCATGTTTATCCCCCTACCAGCTAAGTGTTAAGCACCATGCTGGGATATGGGGCATATCATTATTTTCAAGGTAGAAATAATTTTTCTGTATATCAATTATTTGGAAGCAGTATATATGTGATATCCACACTTTACCCTGTATTGCTGGGAGAGAATGTAATTTTTTTTTAAGTTTTTTAAAATTTCTAGAGTTTCTAAGAGTTTGTAAAAGGTTTTCTCTGTTGAGAACCAGCACCTTGAGATATGTCTTATTGGAAAGTCTGTACCATTTAAAGATAATTAGGAAAATGAATAAATATTCTTTATAGTGTGGCTGAGAGTTGAAAATGCTTAATCTGAATTCAAGGTTACAATACTATTCATAATTTCAATGCTTCCTAAATGATATACTTGTTAAAACGACACATCACTGTACATTAACCACTTAGGGTTCACTTTGCTCCCTTCGGTTCTTTCATTCACTTCCTACCCAGTTGTTTTCTAAGTATTTCAGGCAGCAAAATGATGTGGGAAGAGAGGAACTTGTTAAGGTGGAGGCACAACGCTTTAGTCTTCAAAAGAATCAATACTTGTGAAGTCGCTGGCTGACTGCCCAGTTATCTCCTTGACACAGACTCTGAGTGCGTGAAGCAGATATCAGGAAGAGGCAGAAAGATGAAGCAGCCCCCTTTGTTCTTTCACTCTAGCAGACTTTTTAAGGTGGTATAACTTGTGTTAACCACTGAGAATAATTCTGATTTCAATATTGTTGTCTTATAGTCACTGAAAATAGCACTCATATTCAGGCATTACATAGGTTTTCAGACTTCTTTTTTGAGTTATCCATTTTAATTTGTTTCTTATTTTTAAATAGTTTAATGGGAATTTGAGAGACAACGCCAGGACTTTCTAGTAAGATGATGTTTTTGACTAGAAATAACTTGGAACAATTAAAAAGTTTATGTGTTCTATAATCCCAGCACTTTGGAAAGCCAAGGTGGGAAAATCACTTGAGGTCAGGAGTTCGAGACCAGCCTGGCCCACATGGTAAAACCCCATCTCTACTAAAAATACAAAAATTAGCCGGGCACGGTGGCACCTGTCTATAATGCCAGCTACATGGGAAGCTGAGGCAGGAGCATTGCCTCAACAAGGGAGGCAAAGGTTGCAGTGAGCAGAGAGGTCATGCTACTGCACTCCAGCCTGGGCAACAGAGCGAGACTCCATCTCAAAAAAAAAAAAAAAGTTTATGTGTTATGTAAATGGTTACATCATTATTGCCATCATTGAAGAGACAGAGATGGGTTATGAAATAAAATGGCAATAATAACAATGATACTATAAGAGACCTTTAAAATCTGGGAGGTATTTTTGAGATGCATTCCCAAGACTATTTTCTCAACAGAAAAAGGATCATGATTCTTCTTTATTAGATTTACTGGTGGATAGTATATGCTATAGGACAAGAGAAAAGGTTTCTTCCTTTAAGTGTTATTCTCCTGTTAGTGATTCATTCAGTCATTCATTCAGTTCACTCATTTAACTGGGGCCCATCATTTGCTTCTGAGTGCAAATGTTGGAAAAATTAAGTCATATATAATAGCATGTCAATATTATAATTTGAAAAAAGCCACAAGAAAGACCATCTAAGAATTAATTGAAGATCAAATGACTGATCCCATTTCTTGGCCTCTGTGATGGTATAGGGCTACTTTTTATGATTACGAAATTAATGTTACTATCTAGTGACCGCTATAGATAGGAATCTGAGTGCTTTTGTGTAAATTTATAGTATAACTCTCTTTCTACATGATTCTTTACTAAATTAGGCTCTGATTTAGTAAGTGAAGATGACTTCATAGATGAGGGGCCTCTACGGTTGTCAAATGACTATTAAGCAGAATGTATTTAATTGGAAGGCAATATTTCACTGGAATTAATACATATTAATACCTATTTTGCTTAATATTTTTCTAATACTGATTTTTTGCCCTTATTTCTAGAATGACAATTTTCATTTTCACAATAATTTTCTAGTCCTAAAGTTCCTTCACCTTTTTTTAATTTAAGTCTATAAATAAACTACTTAGGATGTTTACTCCTGGCTTCAAAATTTTCAATAATTTTCCAAATAGATGGAAGCAGTGCTCTGAAAAAGCACCAAGTGACTCAAAATTTGCATACTTATAATGTGAGGAAATATGCCAGCATGATAGGCAGCTCTCAAACAGCTTAAAAGACTGGAAGGTATGTCTAAGTCAGGTCTTGGTAAGTTAGAATATTAGAATATTACATAAGCCAAATATTATACTGCAATATTCTAAATGTCTAACTTCCCCTTGATATCATCCTTCATAGGTTTCTTTTATTTTTTTTCACCTGAACCAAATAGTTTGTTTCTCAGTGGTCTAATTTAGTTAGCCATAGGGTTCTTTGTAAGAAATAGAAATACTCTTGCATACAATACCCATTTTTTATAGGAACTAATGTTGGCCTCCATAATAAATGAAAAGAAACATACTAAAAGACGAATAGAGTATTTCTGAAGAATCTCTTGGAAAGGAAATGGCTTCATGGCCCATAGGCATATACAAGAATGTGTGTATACACACACACACATTTATATAGATATATTAATATAGAATTCATGGCTATTTAAATTTTAAAAGTAGTATTGAGTCAGAATTCTGGCCATCTTAAAGCTGTTTTACATGTATTCACCTTTCCCTCAAATATATCATTTATTATTATAATAAATAATATAAGGAGACCTATTTTGATTTCTTCTTCTGACCCATTTTCTGTGATATATATTTTCCAGTATGATAATCATAAAACTTAGGTGTATCTTTTAACTTTGCTTAAATTATTAAGCTAAGCAAAAATGTTTTGATTGTAAACATTTTTATATGTCTTCTGGCTAGGCAGATAATAGGATTTGTACCTATTGAAAATATACTTAAGCATTACTGACTTGTTTCATTTATTCATATGAAATGTATTTATTAATTAAACAAGAACTTATTGAAAGTCTAGTATAAGTCAGGCATGCTCTCTTCTTTGCATTTACAACACTGAAACACCAGGTGAAAAAATCCTGCCATCAGGAACATTTTATTCCTATGGAAGAGGCAAAAAATAAACACAATGCATAAATGAAGGTGAAAAGAATGTGGGATAGGGTATTGACAGTATAGTTGTACTTTTCCATGGATTAGTCAAGGAAGGTTACATAGGGAAACTGATTTACGAGTTAATAACTAATGTAAGTGAATGAACCAGCCACTCAGATAGATATCTGATGTTCCAGGCTGAAGGAACAGCAAATGGAAAGGCCTGCATTGCAAAGTGCAATGGGTTAGAAGTTTCAAAGTAGACAGAGTAGTGTGAAGGAGGCATGACTGATAGGAGTCAGTTGCACACTAAGAAGGTTGTAGCAAATATCCAATCCTGTATGAAGGCAGAAAGAGGTGTGTTTTTCTGTAGAAAATTCATAAGCTATAATAAAGCCAACTAAAAATGTTTTATGTAATGCTGTTCTTTGTCTCTTTTGATCTTTGTTGGTTTAAAGTTCATTTTATCAGAGACTAGGATTGCAACTCCTGCTTTTCTTTGCTCTCCATTTGCTTGGTAAATCTTCCTCCATTCCTTTATTTTGAGTCTGCATGTGTCTTTGCACATGAGATGAGTCTTCTGAATACAGCACACAGATGGGTCTTGACTTTTTATCCAGTTTGCCAGTCTGTGTCTTTTGATTGGGGCATTTTGCCCATTTACATTTAAGGTTAATATTGTTATGTGTGAATTTGATCCTGCCATTTTGATACTAGTTGGTTGTTTTGCCCATTAGTTGACACAGTTTCTTCATTGTGTCAATGGTCTTTACCATTTGGTACGTTTTTGGAGTGGCTGGTACTGGTCGTTTCCTTCCAAGTTTAATGCTTACTTCAAGAGCTCTTGTAAGGCAGGCCTGGTGGTGATGAAATCTCTCAGCAATTGCTTGTCCATGAAGGATTTTATTTCTCCTTCACTTGTTAAGCTTAGTTTGGCTGGATATGAAATTCTCACTTGAAAGTTCTTTCCTTTAAGGATGCTGAATGTTGGCCCCCCACTCTCTTCTGGCTTATAGGGTTTCTGCCAAGAGACCCGCAGTGAGTCTGATGGGCTTCCCTTTGTGGGTAATTCAACCTTGCTCTCTGGCTGCTGTTAGCATTTTTTCCTTCATTTCAGCCCTGGTGAATCTGACTATTATGTGCCTTGGGAGTTGCTCTTCTTGAGGAATATCTTTGTGATGTTCTTTATGTTTCCTGGATTTCAATGTTGGCCCACCTTGCTAGCTTGGGAAAAGTTCTCCTGGATAATATCCTGAAGAGTGTTTTCCAGCTTGGATTCATTCTCCCCATCACATTCAGGTACACCGATCAAACATAGATTAGGTCTTTTCACATAATCCTGTATTTCTTGGAGTCTTTGTTCATTTATTTTCACACTTTATTCTCTAATCTTGCTTTCTCATTTTATTTAATTGAATTGATCTTTAGTCTCTGATATCCTTTCTTCTGCTTGGTTGATTTGGCTATTGAAACTTGTATATGCTTCGCAAAGTTTTCATGCTGTGTTTTTCAGCTCCATCAAGTCGTTTATATTCTTCTCTAAGCTGTTTATTCTTGTTAGCATTTCATCTAACCTTTTTTAGGGTTCTTAGTTTCTTTGCACTGGGTTAGCACATGTTCTTTTAGCTCAGAGAAGTGTGTGATTACCTATCTTCTGAAGCCTGCTTCTGTCAAATAGTCAAATTCATTCTCCATCCCATTTTGTTCCCTTGATGGTGAGGTGTTGTAGTCCTTTGGAGGAGGAGAGGCATTCTGGTTTTTGGTGATTTCATCCTTTTGTGCTGGTTTATCCCCCTTCTTAGTGGATTTATCTATCTTTGGTCTTTGAAGTTGGTGACTTTCAGATGGGGTCTCTGAGTGGATGTCCTTTCTGTTGATGTTGAAGGTATTTCTTTCTGTTTTTCATTTTTCTTCTAACAGTCAGGCTCCTCTGCTGAAGGAGTGCTGGAGGTCCACTCCAGACTCTGCTTGTCTGGGAATCACCCACTGGGGCTGCAGAACAGTAAGGATTACTTTCTGTTTCTTCTTCTGGTAGCTTTGTCCCAGATGGGTACCCGCCAGACATCAGCCAGTGCTTTCCTATATGAGGTATCTTTTTGGAAATACGGGGGGGGGGGGGGGGGGGGGGGGTCAAGGAGCCACTTGAGGAGTCAGTCTGTTCCATATCAGAGCTCAGGTGCTGTGCTGGGGAGCTCCATTGCTCCCTTCAGGGCTGCTGGGCAGGGATGTTTAACTCTATTCCAGCAGAACTCACAACTGCCCCCTTTTCCCAGGTGCTCTGTCCTGGGAAGGTGGGGCTTTATTTATAAGTCCCTGATGGACTGCTGCCTTTTTTCAAAGATGCCCTGCCCAGCAAGGAGGGGAGTCTAGTCACAGTTTGCCTGCAGAGGTGTTGCTGAGCTCCCGTGGGCTCTGCCCTGCTGCTTTGTAAACTTCCTTGCGATTTTGTTTACACAGGTAAGGTTAGAACTGCCTTGGTAATGGCAGATTGCCTCGATAATGGTGGACTGCCTTGGTAATGGTGGACCCCCCTCCCTCCCCACCGAGCTCCACCATCTGGTTTGAGCTCAAACTGCTGTGCTGACTGAAAATCTCAAGCCAGTAGTTTTCAGTTTGCTGGTCTTTGTGGGGGTGGGACCTTCAGAGCCAGATCACTTGGCTCCCTGACTGCAGCCCCCTTTTTTCAGGGGAATGGGCAGCTCTGTCTCACAGGTGTTTCAGGCACCAGCTAAAACGGCTACCTAGATTTGTGCTGGAAACCTGCAGTGCTTGTGACCCCAGTGGGAATCTCTTGGTCTATGGGCTGTAAAGACTGTGGGGAGAACCACAGTATCTGAACCAGAGTGCCAGAGTGGCCGGAAAAGTCCCCGATGGCCTCTGTTGGGTAGGAGGGGGGTCCTCCAGGCCATTGCACTTCCCAGGTGAGGCAGTGCCCCACCCTTCCTCGGTTTGCCCACCTTGGGCTACACCCACTGTCCAACCAGTCCCATTGAGATGAACCTGGTACCTCAGTTGAAAATGCAGAGATCACTCACCTTCCACATCGCTCTCACTGTGAATTGCGCTCCGGAGCTGTTCCTATTTGGCCATCTTGGCGGAAGTCCCAGTAAGAATGGTATTATTAAGAATAATAAAAATTGAAACCTTCTCAAAAGAGGAGGATGAAATAGGAGAAGAAGAAACAATAGAAAGGAGAATCAAGATAAAGAAGAAAAAGCAAAATAGAGGAAGAGAAGGAGGAGGAGAGAAAAAACCATGTCCACAATTACTATTCACAAGTACTAAAGTCGAACTGACAGAATGTTGGCTGAGTAGTTGGCTGAGGAATGGTAGAGAGAAAAGTGTCCAAATAAGCCAAAATACAGAGAAGTAGCAGCTGAGAAATAGATCTACTGGCCTTTGGGAATTGTGGTTGAGTATAGTATATGTCTTCGGGATGAACATGGACCTATAACTTGAATAGGATAAGAATGCTTTGGGGAGAAGAGATGCCACAACCGGCAAACCTGTTGCTTTAGCAACATTTTTGCAGAGATTAAAAGGGTGTTGTGAATTCAGAGCCCTGTAGAACATACAAGATGATTGCTGCTAAAATAAGTGTATATACCCAGTCATGGGAAGTATTAGATTAGAGCAGAAAGGAATAGTTTCTGATTGCAAACAACTTGGTTGTGGTTAGAGTGTTGTGGTCAACAACAAAGCTTTGTCTTAGAGCTACAGAGCTTTAAATGAATTCTGGAGAGGAAACTAATCATTTTTCTTCTGTGAATACTTTCAAAAGTAATTTTTACTTTTTGAACAGGTGTCTTGCTACTACAACTTATAAGAATGGCACAAAGTAAAAAGAGAAGAAAAATAAAATTGAGCCATCGAATCAATCAACATTAAAGTTCCTTAAATTGTGAATAATCTGAAAACATAAGCCAATACACAAATGTCTTTATGGTTTGAAAGGTTGAAAAGGCTTTTCTATGACATGCAATTTGTCCTAATATGAGTCTTCATCCTTGTAATACAAATAATTTAGCACATTCATGTTTTTCTTTCTAACACTTTGGCTTATTTCGTCATCTTGTTTTATATTCCGTCTTTTTCATATGTCCTAGCTATATATTTCATTTTATCTATACATTTCTTAGAAATGACAAGGTATCTGTTAGGACTTCATATTTTACAAGAATGAAGTTCTAAAGCATTTATTTTACTGTCTTCCACTATGCAAAAACATACAATTACTTGGGTCATAGATATTCCACTTAAATATTTCTATATTTTAATCTATTTCATTGTGCTGTTTTATATAGCAGAAGTGTGAGGCACTATGCAAATACTGCTACCTTTAGTTTCTCATGCTGCATAGTTATAAAACAATGTCTGTATAGTATGTTTTCATAAACCTTGTGAATGAACTTATTTTTAATGACATTTATATAATGTCCTGTGCTGTTAATATTTTTCTGAATTGGATGCAGGAAATTTCTCATCAACTTTTCAACTTTAACTATAGTTGAAGAAATTCCTGATAGATGGGGTAAACATACTACTTTTCTGCTATTTTAAGATAGAACATACCCTGTTTGTCTTGAGATAGTTTTTCTTTCTTTTATAGACATTAATCATTTAAAAGAGATTTGATGGAAAGAATAGAGTGGTTACGCACATTAAATTGATTTTGTCCGTCTGATGAGAGACTCAATGTGATTTACATTAATTATGAATGGTATCTGGTGTTATTAGACAACCAGTGAAATGTACAGTATATTTTTCTGAAAATTGTTCTTATCTAACAATTATTGGCTTTATTTGCTTATTTATTTTTTTAAAGTGCAGACTTTTGAATGAAGTTTATTATATTGTAGGTAAACATAGGATTCTTAATAAACATTATTTGACTTCAGTGCACATCACAGATACATGTGATGGTATTATCAAAGCAGATTATTTTCTATTTCTGCTATAGTATGGTAACATCTTATCTCTCACTCTCTCAATCAGGAAGTAGGATAAGGTAAAACTGAGAATTGTGAAAATGGATGTGAAACATCCATACCAATTCTTTCATTAAAAAAAAAAAGATTTTAAAAAAGACCTTTCAGAGGCTCACTCAGAACCTTATTACGCTTATTATGAAAACAGTTCAAACAACTTATATACTTGATTTTTCTAGTCAGTGATTGGCTTTAGATTAGCCTCTTTAAAATCATCTAAGGCCTATTTTCTTGTTGTTTGTCTTCTTATGAAGAGTGTATTAAAATCTAAGTTTATCCAATAAACCTAGATTTATGATGACGTTTCCATTATGAAATGAGTATTTGTTATTAACAAATTTCAGACATAAATTCTTTAAATATCAAGTTCACTTGTGTTTGAAATATAATTTATTTTTCTGGATCTGTAAGTGAATGATGAAGAACATACTAAGTAGCATAAACATAAAAATAGCAGGTCTACCATCTTCCTCAAAATTAAATACTTTGTTTTCTCTGTTTTATGCCTTTTACGAATGCTCTAATGTAAATTAAAGTATTCGTAATTTTTTCTAAAGGCTAATGCTATATTTTACAATGGACGTTTAACTACAAATATCTGTATCTGTGGAATTATGCATGAATTAAAAGACACAAATTAGAAATATTTTGTTTTGAATTTTAAAATATTATCAATTATGAAAGACAGTAAAATTTTAGAATAACCATGTTAATCTTCTGAGATATAGAGAAATCTTATACCCTTCAACATTTAATTTATTGTTTCTCAATTTAAAAACTATATAGGTATGTATGTGCTATTATTAGAATACCTAAAGAATTTTGCTTGATAACATCAATATTGGTTTTGTATAAATTTGAAAATAAAGGTAGATAACTTCATGCTTTGCTTTTAGTTATTTTTCTAGAACTAAGGCCCAATATTTAAAGGAAAGTCAGCAAAATATAGCTAATAAGATAATATTTTATTAAATTATAAAAATTACATTATCATATCACAACTAATTCAGCAACGAAGCTGATTAAGTGCTAAAGAGATAATGTTTTCAAGCTAAGTCTTTCCTACTTCCTAACTTTGAAGCTTGTGTCTGAAACCTATAACTCTATGACCTTTAGCAGTGAATGTTATTAACCTCTCTCAGAGCCTTATTGTTCTTATCTCAGAAAAGGAGATAATACTAGTTGTTTTGAAGGCTAAATGAGTTAATGTAGGATCCTTGGAATAGTGACAGGTACACATACATAATAAATAGTCACTATTTTCTTACTGATGCTGATGTGGCATATTCTCCACTTTTACAAATAAAGGTCCATGGAATTATTTGTTGAAGGTTTCACATCTAACATGACATATTTAGCATTTTCAGCAAGATCTGTTTGAAACACAGAATCTTTGTTTGGTTTGTGCTGCATTTAAAGGGCAATTGCATGCTATTTGTGAGTCTGAAAGACAAGAATAGCTGTAAGAAAGGGAAGTCAAACACCTGAAAACCCCACAAATTTAGTAATCCTTTTCCAAAGAATCAGAGTGGCTATGAGTTGTAGTTGAGAAAAGACTTCTAGGCTGTGGATCCAGTGTGGCAGCCATGAAAAACATTTTTTGTAAGAAGCTCATGTTGGGCTTATCCAATTGAATTGTGGCACTTTGCTGTTAGAATTTTGTACAAGAGAAATAAATACAGCTTCAAAAAAGTATTATTGATGGTAGCATAATGACAAGAAGGATTTAAGCATCTTTGCTCTAAACTACAAATACCAATAGCTATTCCATTTATCAGAAAATAAATAATTGTGTGTGTGTGTGGGTGTGTGTGTCTGTGTGTGTGTATGTGTGGCTAATCAGCCAGTTCTTTCCCACAAATTTAAATACAATACCTGGCACATAGCATTTAAGGCAACTGTAGAAGTACTCTAATCTATTCTTCTGTTTTCCTTGTTGATTCCCCTGTAGAACAGCCTACTTAGCTTTTTTCCACTGTATCTGTTTGAAGATTAACATACAGTATGAGAAAAGGCGGCTTTCAAATTTCAGGCTCTGTTTTTTGTTCCCAAAGGATAATTGTTAACCTTGTTGCATTTGTGTTTTAATTTTGTTTGTATGGTTAACACCAAATAAGGAATAAAAGATTTCAAAATACTTTTATGCTCTTGCAATTAAAATTAATAAATTTTATTTTCCTCTATACTTACAGTTACTGTCCAAAAGTTACTATTAAAAAATGAAGCATATCTGGATTCTCCAAGTGAAACTTTAAAAACTTAACATAGAAACTTTTAATTTTATTTCTTTCCCCTATTTAAAATATATAACATCATAAATATGATACGTATATACATATAAACACACACACAAAATATGGCACATATTAAATTGCGACATATGCACATAAACATACATAAAAATATGGTACAACGTTTTATTTAATGGCATGATCACTTTGTCATTTTAATGTCATAAGTCAGTAAACACTTCAAATCTTGTATTACATAATTTTTTAAACCAATAATGGCATGAACATTTTGATTTAGCTTATACTTTGTTACTAAAAATAATGTTGCAATGAGTTTTGTGATATTATGAAAAAAATTCATATATATTAATAGTAATGATTTCAATGTATTTAATTATTGATGTGATTGCACAGATTTTTACATGTTATCCTTTGAACTTTCCATTCATATTTTCAACACTGGAGCACTAGTTTTGTTTTTTGTTATAAGCTGCTTATATATTAAGGCAATCACACTCTATTTTGAGAACTAAATATGGCGTACAATAAAACACAATACAAATAAAAACTGAAATTCATTTCTTGTTCCCATGTTTTCAAGACATCTTTTATCTCTGGTCTGCTATTGGCCTACAGTTGTGTTTGTTATGTTAATTGGCATAAAGTTCCTTTTTTTCATAGTTATGACTGACATGCTTTCTTATCGCTTTTTTTTTAGATTTCATATTTGGAAGGTTATATTCTAAATCAATGCTAAAGAAAAAAATACTTTCCTTATGATTAGATTTCATTTTCATATAGTTCTTACAGCTTCATGAACTTGTAGAAATGTTCATTGGCTTAGTAATAGTAACAGTAGACTCATTTTTTAAATGCTACTTTTATAAGATCATAAGGAGATAACAGTGGATGGGTGATTATTTGAAAAAGATTTTGAAGAAGGTCATTAATTAAATATTAATTCATTAATTAAAGAACCAATGTATGTCAATAGTACTTTGGACACTTTAGATCACTCTTTAAATGTTAGTTGCCATTATTACTAGCAATACTAAATGTTCTTTCTTCTTTTTCTTCTCATATCACTAGCAACGAATGCCTGTAGCACTAAATTATAATTCCCTCTCTGAAATCTGATTGAAGGGAAAAGTTGTAGAGGAGCAGTGGAAGGGAGTATCAGGTATTTGTGGCAGGACTTATTTTACTTACTCCTTTGGAATATACAAGTGTATATGTAATCTCTGTTAACTATTTTACTTTATTAAATATTTTCATCTGTTATTTTTCTTTTCTACATGTAATGCTTTCTTTTATTGAATTTTAGGTTTGGGGGTACATGTGAAGAACATGGAAGATTGTTGCATAGGTACCCACATGGCAGTGTGATTTGCTGCCTTCCTCCTCATCACCTATATCTGGCATTTCTCCCCATGCTATCTCTCCCCAACACCCCACCCCCCCGCTGTCCCTCCCCTATTTCCCCCTCGACAGATCCCAGTGTGTGATGCTCCCCTCCCTGTGTCCATGTGTTCTCATTGTTCACACCCACCTATGAGTGAGAACATGCGGTGTTTGATTTTCGGTTCTTGTGTCAGTTTGCTGAGAATGATGGTTTCCCAGGTTCATCCATCTCCCTACAAAGGACATGAACTCATCATTTTTTATGGCTGCATAGTATTCCATGGTGTATATGTGCCACATTTTCCCTGTCCAGTCTATCATTGATGGGCATTTGGGTTGGTTCCGGGTCTTTGCTATTGTAAACAGTGCTGCAATGAACATTCATGTGCATGTGTCTTTATAACAGAAAGATTTATAATCCTCTGGATATATACCCAGTAATGGGATTGCTGGGTCAAATGGAATTTCTATTTCTAGATCCTTGAGGAATTGCCATACTGTCTTCCACAATGGTTGAACTAATTTACACTCCCACCAACAGTGTAAAAGTGTTCCTGTTTCTCCATATCCTCTCCAGCATCTGTTGTCTCCCGATTTTTAATGATCGCCATTCTAACTGGCGTGAGATGGTATCTCAATGTAGTTTTGATTTGCATTTCTCTAATGATCAGTGATGATGAGCATTTTTTCATATGTTTGTTGGCCTCATGTATGTCTTCTTTTGTAAAGTGTCTGTTCATATCCTTTGCCCACTTTTGAATGGGCTTGTTTGTTTTTTCTTGTAAACCAGTTTCAGTTCTTTGTAGATTCTGGATATCAACTCTTTGTCAGATGGGTAGATTGCAAAAATTTTTTTCCCATTCTGTTGGTTGCCGATTCACTCTAATGACTGTTTCTTTTCCGTGCAGAAGCTGTGGAGTTTGCTTAGGTCCCATTTGTCTATTTTGGCTTTTGTTGCCAATGCTTTTGGCATTTTAGTCATGAAGTCCTTGCCTATGCCTATGTCCTGAATGGTTTTGCCTAGGTTTTCTCTCTAGGGTTTTTATGGTGTTAGGTCTTATGTTTAAGTCTTTAATCCATCTGGAGTTAATTTTAGTGTAAGGTGTCAGGAAGGGGTCCAGTTTCTGCTTTCTGCACATGGCTAGCCAGTTGTAATGCTTTTTTTGAAGGTGAAAACTCAAGGAAGTATGTATCCGATTTAGCATTCAAAATGCTTGTCTGTTGCTGTCTTAGCATGTGTTTATCACCTTTATTATTGACAGGCAAAATACAAGCTACTAGTGGATGTAGATCAAATTTAATTAAAAATAAATAATGTATTTTACATATTAAATAACCCAAATATGTTAACAAAAAATTTCCCACAATGATAACAATATTTTAAAATAAACAGTATTTATACTGAAAATTATAGTTAGCTGATTTTACAATCTTCAAATAACTTTTACATATTTAATCTCAAAATGAATAATTTCAGGCTTTTTCTGATATTAATATATGAGTTAAAGTAAGTCTTTTGAAACTCTACTAACTGCTAACTGTAAAAATTAACCAATCATTAAATAAAGGTTCAGTTTGCATTAATATAACTTTGACATAATGAAGAGGCAATTTTTTTAACTCCCTAGAAAACGAATAAAAAAAAAAATATATATATATATATATATATATGTCTATATGTCCTATATTGCAGCTCAGCAACAAGGATATAAAACCTATTTGGCAAAGTTTAATGTGAGAAGTTACTGTTTCCATCTTTACATTTTTCTCCTGTTCCAAAGACTCAGCCTCCCCCTATGAATCTAAGAATGTAATGTCCAATGTCTCTTTAGCTGGCAAAAGCCTTTCTCCTAAGAAAATACCTAAGGTGTAATTAAAAACAAAACAACATAAAGCATACCAACGGTAACCCCTCACCTTTAAGTGGTAAATGTGTGTTATCATTTCAATTATTATTCATGAAGCAATTATTTTTCCTACAGCACTCTGTGAAATCAGGAACATTTGCAATCCAAACAGTAGTTTGCAAAATGCTGTTTCTAGTCTAGGTAGGCAGATATGATAAATGGTGTGCCAGAAGTTTTTCTCCTAACGCAGCAACTTCAGATAATTTGGATTTTCTAAACTTGGTATTACCATATAGTAATGTATAATATACAATGACATTGATTATTTAATGTTATACATATTACAGTGTCTGCCTCATGCTTTCTCTGACTAATATTCTTGTCCCAAGGACCTGAGTCCTTGGTAAACAGGGAAGCATTCAGTATACAGTTTTTGACTGAAATACTAGATAACTGGAAAGTTTAGAAAAATGGTATTATCATATTTATAATAATACCAGTCTTTTATTCAGCACATCCATGCTTTTCAGTTAGACTTTTTAAGAGACCCAGAGCATATACTGGTTATAATTCTCAGTCACACACAAAAAACTTTCCTCCAATATAAGTAATCCACCAGTAATTAAACATCTTCTTATCTCCTTGACCCACCTCTCTTGAGGAGGAAAGAAAAAGATCATGAGTATGCCAAGACATACCCTGCCACGAGTGCATTAATTACTTTAGGCTGGCACTCACTCAGATCTAGGTCTTCTTCACTAAGTCACAGGACTTCAACTTGCCAGCATCCTGATGCTGATGTCATAGAAAGTAGAGCTAGAGCTAGAAAAGCTATGGAACTTTTCTATATATATAAACCATGACTAAAAATTTGATGCTTATTTTGTAGGTGAATAGATATTTTAAAGGAAACTTAAGAGAATAAAAAAGGCTGGACTGGTGTTTTAGAGAAGTCCATCGTTGTGGCTGTATTGTGGAAAATGAATTTGAATGATGTAAGAGACCAAATAATGAGGCCGATCATTGGGAGGAAAAAAAGAAAGAAAATGAGGACTGGACTGAAGCAGAAGCATTAGAAATGAATGGGCTGAGTTTGTCTAGGTAGGAACAGGAGAGAAAGCCCATAGCAAGCCCCAGGTGCCTGCTGTGCTTATTATTTGCAGGTAAACAAGGGCACACAGCATGGTAAGAGGGTCAATGGGGTAGAGCGAGTTTCATTTTACAGTTTTTAGAGTTTCCTGCATTGTAGACACTGTGGACAATAATGAATGTAAAAATAAAAAAAGATAAGATCACACGTAATCTCACTATCCAGAGAAAAGTCAGCTCTACTTGCCATAAGAAAGTACCAGAAACTGAGAGACATGAACAACAGAAATTTGTTTTCTCACAGTTCTGGGGATGTAGATATCCAAGATCAAAGAGCCAACATGAACATAATCAAGTTCTGGTGATGGCTGTCTTCCTGCTTGGCAGATGAATCCCTTTTTTCTATGTCCTCACGTGACAGAGACAAGCGGGAAGAGGGAGATGAGGAAGAGGGGAGAGTTCAGAAAGGGAGCTGGGGGCGCAAGATAGGGAGGGAAAGAAAGGAAGAGAGAGAATAGAAGCCCTTATATCTTCTCCAAATACCATCATATTAGGGGTTAGGACTTCAACAAATAAATTTGGGGGGTGGGGGGGGACACAAACATCCAGTTTATAACAAACATTGTTTTTTTTTTGTTTTTAAAATTATTTTACTTTAACTTCTGGGTACATGTGCAGATCTTGCAGGATTGTTACATTGGTATACACATGCCATGGTGGTTTGATGCCTCCATCCCCCCATCACCTACATTAGTTATTTCTCCTAATGCTATCTCTCCCCAATCTCCCCCACCCACTGGTATCCCTCTCCTAGCCTGCTCCATGAGGCCAGGGAAAAAACTAGACAGAAAGCACAGGCTGAGAAATTTCTGAACTCACATAAAACAGGATCTGTGGCCCCACAGCTAGAATGGACATAACTTTGTAATTCCTCAGAAGTTTTGCAACTAAATAATGAGGCTAAATTAGTGGGAGAACAAAGGCTCTCTGAATCTACTATGACAGCTTTCATAGGGTCACATAAATCCACAGGTAACATCAGTGTGCCGAAACAAAGTCTAACACATTGAAGAAATACAACAAAATCTAACACTCAAGAATATAAAATTCAATATTTAATCCAATTAAAACTTGTCCGGCATGCAAAAAAGCAGGGAAAATAAGACTCGTTACAAGAATAAAAAGTAGACAAGAACTTTAAAAATTGTAAAACATAAGTATTTTGCATATTCATATTGTATTATATGTTTACATCAAAAATATGTATAATAATACAAAAGAAGCTATGGACAAAACAGGAGAGAAGGGGTTAAAAAATGGAATGACAACAATAGCAACAATGAAACTTCTAGAGATAAAAAATACAATATCTGAAATGAAAAATATATAAGAAAAAAAATAAGATGAGAGACTCTAGGGTAAAAAATCAAGACATCGAAGATAGAAATGGAATCTAACCAACATAATGCACAGAGAGAAAATGGAACACAGCTTCAGTGACCTGTGGGGGAAAAATATATTAATGCATATAAATTTTATATTAAAATATAAAATATAGTTGTCAACTATGTCTATAGCTATAATTTGAGTACAGAATAAAGAGGGATAATCAAGACAAAACAAAGAATGACTAAAAGTGCTCTAACATATTTTTAAAATTTAAATGTAATAATCATACATATTTATGGTGTACATGTAATATTTTGATACATGCATACAATGTGTGAGGGAGAGGGGGAAATGAAGTTAGGGCAGTTAATGGGTAAAAAATTACAGTTAGTTAGAAGGAATTTTTGTGAAAAGGGTAACTCAGAGATCAAAGACACTCAACAAACCCCTATGGGATTGTATTAGTTCATTTTCACATTGGTATAAAGGCTGCAAAGTTTTCAAACTTTTATGCTCTGCTTACCTTATAAACATAAGTCCTAATTTCAGATATCTTTGTGAATACATATGACTGTATCCTGTTAGGAGCAGACAGGCTAAATCTTGAATACTTTGCTGCTTAGAAATTTCTTCCACCAGATACACTAAATCATCTTTCTCAAGTTCAAAGTTCCACAGATCTCTAGGGAACGGGCAAAATGTCACCAGTCTCTTTGCTGAAGAATAGCAAGAGTGACGTTTGCTCCGGTTCCCAGTAAGTTCCTCATCTCCATTTGAGACCACCTCAGTCTGGACTGCATTGTCCATATCACCATCAGCATTTTGGTAACAACCATCCAACAAGTTTCTAGGGAGTTCCAAACTTTCCCATGTGTTTCTGTCGTCTTCCGAACTCTCCAAACTGTTCCAACCTCTGCCCATTACCCAGTTCCAAAGTCATTTCCATGTTGTCAGTATCTTTATAGCAGTGTTTCACTCCCAGTACCAATTTTCTGTATTAGTCTGTTTCACACTGCTATAAAGAACTACATTAGACTGCAGAATTTATAAAGGAGAGAGGTTTAATTGACTCACAGTTCTGCATAGCTGGGAGGTCTCAGTAAACTTATAATCAAGGTGGAAGGTGAAGGGGAAGCAAGGCACATCTTACATGACAGTAGGAGAGAGAGAGAGCAAGGGGGAAAGTGTCATTCCTTTAAATTATCTGATCTCCTGAGAACTCACTCACTATCATGAGAACAGCAAGAGGGAAATCTGCGCCCATAATCCTATTACCTTCCACTATGTACCTCCCCTGACATGTGGGGATTTCAATTCTAGATGAGATTCGGGTGGAGACACAGAGCCAAACCATACCATGGATACACAAAACAACATAAACATAAGATATTCTAGATACAACATAATCAAATCGTAAGTAAGTGATAATAAAGAGAAATAACATAAAATCAGCCTATGAAAGACACAAAATAGAAAAATAAAACCATTTGTAGACTTTCTGTGAAAATTTATACAAAGCAAGAAGACAAATAGTACCTTTAAAATGATAAAGTAAATCAAAAATTAATAACTGTCAACATTAAATTCTATAGCTACAGAAATTTCTTTCCAAATTTAAAGGAAAATAAAACCTTTCAAGACACACAAAATCTTGAGAGAAGGCACTGCCAGCAGAATATTCCTTAACGTTAAAAGAAGTTCTTCAGACATAAGAAAAAGATACCTGATGAAAATTTGGATCACAAAAGAAAGAAAATCATCATAAATGATAAATATGTGAAGAGTATTGACATTTCTTCTACTTTTTAATCTTCTTCAAAGAGAGTTGTCTATAAAAATGTAACTGAGTATTTTGGGTTTTACACATGTAGAAATAAAATATATGACACTAGTAGTACAAAGGATAGAAAAGGGAAATGGAACATTAGGTAATTAGGTTATTACCCTATATGCAAATTGGTTTTGTTATTTGCAAACAAGTAAGATAAATATGTATATTGTAAACTTATTTCTATGAAAATATAAAAACATAAATTATCTAATCACTGGTGATAACAGAAGGGAATCACATGAATGACGTGTGTGTGTGTGTGTGTGTGTGTGTGTGTATATATATATATATATATATATATATATATATATATATAAAGGTAGACTGGAAAATAGAAAAAAATAAAGGAAACAAATGAAATAAATATGGTAACTGGATGGTAGATTTAAATACAACTATATGGATAATTACAATAAATATAACTAGCCTAAGTAATGCATTTAAAAGTGAGAATGGGAAAAAGCAAAACAAAAATACTGAAAAATATTTTAAGAAACTAATTTTAAATATGAGAAAACAATTTAAAAGCATAAAATGCACAACAAAAATAATACCAATTCTACATTATTTTTTTCAAAATACAGAAGAATACCACATAACCTATTTTAGGATATCAGAATTAACTTATCACAAAAACTGAAGTGGCTACATCAATATCAGATATTTCTGAGCACAGCAATTGCAGGGATAAAGAGGACATTTTATGAATATGAAAAGATCAATTAAGAATTTAAAAAATCTTGAGTTTAAATCTACCAACTAACAGAGCTTCTAAAATACATAATGGTAAAACTGTTAAGACTTAAAAACATTTACAAATTCACAAATATAGTTGGAAATTTTAGTATGCTTCTCAATAATTGATAAAGATTGAAAACAAGTCAGTATAGATACAGAAGACTTGAATTACACTATTCAACAAATTGACCCACTTGACATTATAGAACTCTCCACTCAACAGCAACAGAATACACATTCTTTGCAAATCACTTTGGTCATTCATGAAGACATACAGTATTTTGGTCTTTAAGGCAAGTCTAAACAAGTTTAAAATTAGTAAAATTATACAAAGTATATTCTCTGATTAAATGGAATTAAATAAGAAAATGATAACAAAGATATCTAGAAAATATCTATATAATTTTTTAACATATACATATATTGTACTTTAGGTTCTGGGGTACATGTGCAGATCATGCAGGATTGTTGCATAGGTACATAGATGGCAATGTGGTTTGCTGCTTCCATCCCCCTGTCACCTATATCTGGCATTTCTCCCCATGTTATCCCTCCCCAACCACCTCACCCCCCCACTTTCCTTCCCCTACTTCCCTCCAACAGATCCCAGTATGTGATACTCCCCCTCCCCTGTGTCCATGTGTTCTCATTGTTTAATACCCACCTATGAGTGAGAACATGTGGTGTTTGATTTTCTGTTCTTGTGTCAGTTTGCTGAGAATGATGGTTTCCAGATTCATCCATGTCCCTACAAAGGACATGAACTCATCACTTTTTATGGCTGCATAGTATTCCATGGTGTATATGTGCCACATTTTCTTTGTCTAGTCTATCCTGGATGGGCATTTGGGTTGGTTTCAGGTCTTTGCTATTGTAAACAGTGCCGCAATGAACATACGTGTGCATGTGTCTTTTTATGGTGGAACAATTTATAGTTCTTTGGGTATATACCCAGTAATGGGATTGCTGGGTCAAATGGTCCTTAAGGAATCACCACACTGTCTTCCACGATGGTTGAACTAATTTACACTCCCACCAACAGTGTAAAATAGTTCCTATTTCTCCATATGTTCTCCAGCATCTGTTGTCTCCAGATTTTTTAATGATCGCCATTCTAACTGGTGTGAGATGGTTTCTCAGTGTAGTTTTGATTTGCATTTCTCTAATGACTAGTGATGATGAGCATTTTTTTCATATGTTTGTTGGCCTCATATATCTCTCCTTTTGAAGAGTGTCTGTTCATATCCTTTGCCCACTTTTTTCTTGTAAATCTGCTTTAGTTCTTTGTAGAGTCTGGACTTTAGCCCTTTGTCAGATGGGTAGATTGCAAAAATTTTTTCCTATATAATTTAAAATGTAGAGACATTCTCTAAATGACACCTGAGTCAAATTAGAATCAAAGGAAAGTTTGAATTATTTTTAATGAAAAACAGAGGATAGTAAAATATGTGGACAGGAGTTAAAGCAGTGCACAAAGGGACATTTATAGTGTTGAATGCTTGTATCAAGTAAAGAAGAAGAGTCCAAAGTCATTGAAAATCTCAGGAAAGAAGACCAAAGTAAACTTTAGCATTAGGATTCCTTTAGCATTAGGAAATCAAGCATATAATTCATCAGGTTAAGAAAGCAGAAGGGTAAACCACAGGATCATCTCAATCAATGCATATGAAATATTTTACAATATCCAATAGCCATTTAGCACAAAAACTGTCAGCAAACGAAAATAAGAACAACCTTTGTCAATCTGAAAAAAGTTCATTTATGAACAACCTATAGCTAACATCTAAATTAACATAGTGAAAAATTAAACAAGTCCTCCCAAAGGTTAGCACAAGGCAAATATGCCTTCTCTAGTCTCTTCTGTTTTATGTAGTATTGTAGATCTAACCAGTAAAATGAGCAATGCAAAGGAATAAAATGAATTCGAAAGGAAGAAGCAAAACATGTGACAGATGACATGATCATCTATCTAGACATTTTAATGGAATCTTCAAAAACACTGTTAGATCTAACAAGCGCATTTAGCAAGGTACAGAGTACATGGCTAATATAAAAAAATAAAGTGTGGGAGTGTGTACTTTCAGATTTCTTGGAAGCCCACATTTCCCTGATTCTAGCATTGTTAAATACTAAATAAATAAATAAAAATAAAATAAAGACAGAGCATTCCATATACTAGTAGCAACCAACTGGAAATTGAAGTTTAAAAATATTTAATAACAGCAAAAGACATGAAACATTTAGGAATAAAATTATTCAATTATGTATAAGAATTTTCTATGGAAATCTTTAAAACCATAATGAGAGAAATAAAAGAAAACAGAAATAAATAGAAAGGAGCATCATTTTCATGAATCAAAAAATGATATGATGTAATTTTTTTCCAAATTTATCTATAGATTTGATGCCAACCCTGGCATGCTTTCATAGATAAGCTGACAAGCTTATTCCAACATCTATGTGGAAATACATAAGTACTTCAACAGCAGAAAAATTTGAAAAACAATATTGGATGACTTATACTATCTGATTTCAGCACTTACCATAAAGCTATAGTAAACATGAAAATAAGGGGTTATGGTGAGGACAGAGATGTAGATCAATGAAATGAAGTAGAAAGTCTAAAATGTGACCACTACCTGGTGAATGAATAAATAAATTGTAGTACACCCTTGCAATAGAATACTACTCAACAATTAAAAGAAAGTGAGAGAAAAATTCTAAACATAAGAGCAGGAGTTAATTTCAAAAGCTTTATGCCATGTAAAAGAAGCCAGATACAGAAACTAACCTTCTCTGTGACACCATTTACTTGATAGTCCCTAAAAGGCAAAACTATGGTGATAGAAAGCAGATTGGTTATTGCTGTGGGCTAGGTAGGGGTGTTCAATGGGGGATTGCCATCAAAGGAACCAGAAGAAACTTTCTGAGGTGGTGGGAGGATTCAGAATTCTAATTGTGATGATGGTTACATAATTGTGTGTATTTGTCAAAACTCACTGAGTTGTACAATTAATGTTGGTGGAATTTATTGAATGTAACTTAATTCCATATAAACATTAAAAACAAAAGATAAAGCGCAGGGCCATATTTTTATAAAGCCAAATCCTGAGTATCATTATGAAACACAAGTGAAGGAAAGTAAACTAAGGATATTAGTCTTGGGGCACTATGCCATACTGACAGAAACAAATAAAAGAAACAATGACTAACCTATCACTGTTCTATATTTACATTTCATAGATATTTTCTGTTTCTCTTCTTTCTTCTAATCCTCATCTTTCTCTTTTCCCTCTTTTACTTATTTCAGACATCATGATTTCAGTAATATTCATATTAATTTCTTTTTTTTCTTTTTTGTTATTGTACCTTAGGTTCTGGGGTACATGTACAGATCATGCAGGATTGTTTCATAGGTACACACATGGCAATGTGGTTTGCTGCCTCCATCCCCCACCCCGTCACCTACATCTGGCATTTCTCCCCATGTTATCCCTCCCCAACCTCCCCACCTTCCACTCTCCCTCCCTTGGCCCCCACCAACAGACCCCAATGTGTGATGCTCCCCTCCCTGTGACCCTGTGTTCTCATTGTTCAACACCCACCTATGAGTGAGAACATGCGGTGTTTGATTTTCTGTTCTTGTGTCAGTTAGCTGAGAATGATGGTTTCCAGATTCAACCATGTCCCTACAAAGGACACAGACTCATCATTTTTTTATGGGTGCATAGTATTTCCATGGTGTATATGTGCCATATTTTCCCTGTGTAGTCTATCATCGATGGGCATTTGGGTTGGTTCCAAGTCTTTGCTATTGTAATCACTGCCGCAATGAACATACGTGTGCATGTGTCCTTGTAATAGAACAATTTATAATCCTCTGGATACATACCCAGTAATGGGATTGCCAGGTCAAATAGAATTTCTATTTTTAGGTCCTTGAGGAATTGCCACACTGTCTTCCACAATAGTTGAACTAATTTACACTCCCACCAACAGTGTAAAAGTGTTCCTGTTTCTCCACATCCTCTCCAGAATCTGTTGTCTCCAGATTTTTTAATGATTGCCATTCTAACTGGTGTGAGGTGTTATTTCAATGTGGTTTTGATTTGCATTTCTCTAATAATCAGTGATGATGAGCATTTTTTCATGTTTGTTGGCCTTATATATGTCTTCTTTTGAAAAGTGTCTGTTCATATCCTTCACCCACTTTTGAGTGGGTTTGTTTGTTTTTTTCTTGTAAATCTCTTTTAGTTCTTTGTAGATTCTGGATATTAGTCCTTTGTCAGATGGGTAGATTGCAAAAGTTTTTTCCCATTCTGTTGGTTGCTGGTTCACTCTAAATGATTGTTTCTTTTGCTGTACAAAAGCTCTGGAGTTTAATTAGGTCCCATTTGTCTATTTTGGCTTTCATTGCCAATGCTTTTGGTGTTTCGGTCATGAAGTCCTTGCCTATGCCTATGTCCTGAATGGTTTTGCCTAGATTTTCTTCTAGGGTTTTTATGGTGTTAGGTTTTATGTTTAAGTCTTTAATTCATATGGAGTTAATTTTATTGTAAGGTGTCAGGAAGGGGTCCAGTTTCAGCTTTCTGCACATGGCTAGCCAGTTTTCCCAACACCATTTATTAAACAGGGAATCCTTTCCCCATTGCTTATTTTTGTCAAGTTTGTCAAAGATCAGATGGTTGTAGGTGTGTGGCATTACTTCTGAGGCCTCTGTTCTGTTCCATTGGTCTATATCTCTGTTTTAGTACCAGTACCAGTACTGTGCTGTTTTGATTACTGTAGCCTTGTAGTATAGTTTGAAGTCAGGTAGCATGATGCCTCTGGCTTTGTTCTTTTGCTTAGGGTTGTCTTGGCTATGTGGGCTCTCTTTTGTTCCATATGAAGTTTAAGGTGGTTTTTTACAGTTCTGTGAAGAAGGTAATTGGTAGCTTGAAGGGGATAGCATTGAATCTATAAATTACTTTGAACTGTATGGCCATTTTCACAATATTGATTCTTCCTAACCATGAGCATGGAATGTTATTGAAGTGCAGTCTACATGAAGCAATAGTAAATGTTGCATATAGCTCACTAAATTTTCACAAAATGAACACACATGTGTAACTGAGACCCAGATTATAAACTGTGACTCACCAGCACATGAGAATCGTCATTGTGTTGATGTTTCCAGTTTTTGGTGACTATGAATAAAGAACTTTTCATCATTTTTGCAAGAGATCGTCTATATTGTAAATGTATCTGATATTTTAAAAGTGTAGAATATATAAAGAATTATTCTCCTCAGTATGTATTGGGAGCAGAAGTACTCCGCAGGAAGAACTCTGTATGTTGGAGTAAGGGAGCCACTTACAATATACTTGATTCAGACCACTGAACAATGAAATATATTGAAGTAATTTCATTTTCTGCCTAAGGGTAGAAAGAAATCAACTGACAATGATTGGATACAGTGGAATGAAATGTATCATTACGGCTGCAATTTAAAAAATAGTCTCAGAAGAGAAATGGTTGTTCACAAGAGATACCGTTTACCAAGGGGTAATATGTACAAAAAAATGGACACAAAGCACAATGATTCCACTCATTAGCTGTGAAAGAAAGCAGTTTGTATTTATATCTTACAAACAAGAAAATACAAATTTAGAAACTTTAAATAACTTGTCCACATTTCCTCAGCTAATTATTAGCAGAGACAGAAAGTTTCTCCAATATTCTTAATTCCAAAGTTAGACATTTTAAGGTTTATAATATACAATGTAATAAGATAACATTTTTATCAAGGTGCTAGCAAACAAACTCAATATAAGATGCCAACATTCCATATGAGCAGCATTTGTAAAATTTGTATATACTTACAATAAAATGATGACCAGCTTAATTTAAAAATAAAAAAATTGTTTGGTTTATAAAACTTTAAAATCACTGATTTCATAATGAGAATGCATGTTGACGTCTATATGTCAAAATAAGAAATATTTAGGGAAATTGGGTAATATAAAATTAAATTATGATTCTGTATTTTTCTTTTACAAAACTGTAATGAGAGCAACATGCAGAATAGATATTATTTCTAGAGGTGGGTAGAGAAGATATGTGATCTTACATTACTGAGTGCAGTGAATAGCTTACAATGACTAATGATTTTTATAAAACCACCTGAAAGCACTAAAGTATGAATTAAAATGTCTAATGTTTGATTCAATGTCACATTTCAGAGCTGAATGCATGACTTTAATTGGATTGTGCTTAGTTATGGAAACCATAATCTACATCACTTAGAACAAGCAGAGTTAACATAACACATCGTTTTATTTCTTAAAATCAGTTGCAAAATGTGAGTGAAAGAATGACAACCTTAAATCTGCAAACCTTTTAGTTCTCAAAAATATTGTGTGTATGAAAGCAAATGATTATTTGGAATGGCAGCATGGGAGGTACATTGTAATTGGAATCTCTTTCCTTCAATAATCCTTGGGGTTTTCATAGAATTTGTAGGAAATATCTCATCTTACAGAACTGTAACATATAAGTGTCAGAAGATCATCTAGTATAGCATTTTACTCACCTATATCAATCTGAGAATGTCATCCAGATGACACATTTTTAAGCCATCCCCAAACTCAGCATTCCTCCAACTGGAAAAATGATGTTTTGAACAGACCTAGTTGGTACACTGCCTTACTTTGTAACCTTCTTGCTAGGGACCATGACCTTGGCAAAAGATCATTTGATTGTTGGGCAAGACTAATAAAAAGTAGATACAAACCAAATCATTCTTTAAATTACTGTAGCCTAAGGCTATTTGGTTTGTTATTAATTGTCAAAGACACCTGAGAAAGAAATTTCAGCAGTAGTTATACTATAATAAAGAAGTCCTCAACTGGGACAACAGCACTCTCTTGAATTACTTTGGAAATCTTTAGACTTGTTATTTGTCACAATGACTGTGGTGCATTAACGACATTTTTGTGATCAGAGGCTGAGGATGTCAGACAGATGCAAAAGGCAGAATGTTTCTGTACATGGAATAATTGACCCATGCCCCACAGTATTTTTCATTGTCCTATTGTACATTTATTTACATAAACAAAACAATAATTATATGAGCCCTAATTCTAACATTTATGATCACAAAATAATTTCCCATGGCTTAATATACACAGATTTCTCCAGGCAATATAATAAATGACTAAGCAGTTGTAAAAATACGAAGAAAAATCTATGTGGGCATATAGTCAATATTTATTTTATATGTAAAAAAGCTAGTTGTAGAATAGTATAAATATTAGACTCCATTTTATGTGAAAAGATGGTTAAATAAGAATATGTATTTATTTTCATATATATACACATATAAATATGTATATGTATATAAATACTGGAAGGATATACAAAAAACTAACAAGTATTACCTGTGGATAAGCATGAAGGGTGACTGGGCAAATAAATGACAGTGGCAATGAGAGAAAATCGTAAGTAAATAAATAAATAAGTGTGTAGTTTTATGAAACACATGAGTGCATTGCCTGATAAGTATTAAATAAAAGTAATATGCGTCAACAACCTATCTCTATGTTTGTTTCATTTCAATATCTCACTGGGTTTTCTAAAAATAATAATAAATATGAGGCTTATATCAGACTTCTCAGTAATTCTGAATTCCGTAAGAGTAATTTCTGTAGCGTTTTGATGAAAAGTAGTTAACCCCAAAATGTTTGCTGATTCCAGCTTCTCTTACATGTGAAAACAATAAAAATAAAATATTCATTGATATTCAAAGGCTTAAAAATATGATTTCTAAAAAAACAAAAATCATTTTAACTATTTTGAAGAGACAAAGCAAAATAAGAATTCAAAAAAGGGAGAAGACATAATTTATATGGCATTATTTTTTATTACACCATCAATTTATGCCAAGTTAATGGTAGATGATAAAATTAGAAATCCACATTATCCATATTTGACTCTTCATGTACTTTTTACAGAGTGATCTAGCAAAACTCATTCAATTTTGGGGGGGGCCTCAATTAATGTTATTAATGTCATTAAGATGACAGTTATTTTGTAGTTATGTTTTTAGAATATAATAAAATATTTGTTAAAGCATTTAAAAATCTGTTGGGTAATGTCTTTATAGCATTTTTATACCATCCTCTACATCTCTGTTCCCAATATATTTCTAACTCATTCTCTCTGCCTATGATACAGAGTTTTAGTCTTCCTAGTTAGCGGTATTTTCCATACCTTGGAAAGCTCATCTCAGATTCTGCCTACACAATTAATCTTTCCTGATGAAATTAGGCATCATTAATAATTTGTAACTGACTTTCAAAAATTATCTGAAATCGTGCCATCACATTATTATATATTAGTTTATTATGAATGTATTAATATATGTGATCCATTTATTACTTCCCTGTAATTATATCATATGGAAAAGTAATGCCTGTAAAATGCGTTGTTGATGTGGGGAGAAAAATGTATGACATAATATGTAGAGAAAATAAAGTGTTAAAATAGTTTAACTAGAATATTTTCAATTACGTTAAAATACATCACTGTGATATTCTTTTCAATAATTCATAGCCTCAATCTTATTATGACAAAACTCTAGGTAAAACCAAATTGAGAGTCATTCATTATAGTACTTAACCAATAATCTTCAAAAGTGTCAAGGTTGTGAATGACAAGAAAAGACTGAGGAAACTTACAGGCTGGAGGAGATTAAGAAAAAAATAATGATTAAATAGTCCTGGAACCAAAATAAAACATTAATGAAAAAATACTGATGCCATATGAATAATAGATGTAGCTTCATTAATGACATCACAGCATTAATTCATATTTTTGATCATTGTACACCAGTTATATAAGATGTTAATGTTAGGGGGAATCTGAGTGATGTGTGTAAAGAAATTTTCTGCACTATATTTGAAACTCTTCCTTAATTCTAAATAGATTTCATATTAATAATTAGAACAAATAATAGTTCTAATTATTTGTTCTAAATTTAAAACTATTTAAAACTTAAATTTAGTTCTAAAACTATTAGAAATACTGCAGGTAAATGCTTAATGTTAGTTTTAATTTAATGAATAGTAAGAATTGGTGGTGATTCTCCTTACAACATTATAGATACTATATTTTAAAATATTAATTCACATTAATTAAATTATCAAGATAGATAAATAGTTGAAAAAATAAAAATACAAAGTGTCCCGTGCAAAATAACACTGCAGTTACCACCCTCATGTACTCATGTCTATATGAAAAGATTGCAAGAAACAATTCTAGTATCTTATACAACATACATTGTATTTAGTTGTTATGATCCTTGACTTTTATTTTTTTTAATGCTTGCAGCATGCTTTTTTTGACAGTAAACTTAACCAGTTGTCCTAAAAGCCTCTTTTTCAATTGAGAACAGGAGAAATACTGAACTAACATCACTGTAACCTTGGGGATATACTGCTGATATCATAACAAGTAGATTGCATGCAGGAAATATCTTGATTCTCTTGCCTTCCATGCTCTGATCTTTGCTTGTAATTCCCATTGGCTGAACCCAATCCAAATACTGTAAAGTTAATATGAATAAAGTTATATTCCATAGAGTCTGGCCTTATTTTTACAAAGCTGGAAAGAGAAAATAAATAATGAAGTTGGGGGAAGGAGGCAAATAAGAAAAATAACCAGTAGCATACTACTCCAATTTTTATCCTATTATTTTCCTCTTCCTCCAAAATAGTTGAGTATTCTGCGTTAAATAGGGAATATATTGAATTTAAGTAGATTGAGGCTTGTTTATAAGGCAGAGAAGTACAGGATTTTTTTGTAAATGGAGTCACTAGTAAGAAGGAATATATTTGGCTGGGCAAGGTGGCTCACACCTGTAATCCCAATGTTTTGGGAGGCCGAGGCAGGCAGATCCTCTGGGGTCAGGAGTTGGAGACCAGCCTGGCCAACATAGTGAGACTACTCTCTAATAAAAATCCAAATAATAATAATAATAAATAATAAATAATAATAACCAGGCTTGGTGGCATGCACCTGTAATCCCAGCTACTCAGGAGGCTTGGGCAGGAGAATCGCTTGAACCCAGGAGGCAGAGATTGCAGTTAACTGGGATCACACCACTGCACTTAAGCCTGAGGGACAGAGTGAGACTCTGTCTCAAAAAAAAAAAAAAAAAGAAAGAAAGAAAAAAAGAAGTAATATTTTTAATATATTTTTACTAGATTTGTGGAAATACTCAGGGTCTCCACATGAACAGTAAGGGTCAGAAGCCATTTGATACATAATTAGGTATTGTTTAATTTTCAGCTGGAATTTCCTTACCAACAGAACCAAGTTACTTAGAAAAACCTCTGATTTATCAATTTCCACAGGTTATGTGCTTGATACATGCAATCTCTGTATTTTTCTCCTAAACTAATGATGCTGATGGGGTAGAAAGCTCCCAAAATCCAAGATATGTAATAGAGCCCAGACTTTTAAGGATTTGCGAATGGATGCCAAGGAAGATAAAATGCTTAGAATTTTCAAGGAGATTTTTGAGAGACTGTTCTCAGCAAAAAAAAAGAGAGAGTTTCAGCAGTTGATTTATTTTTCCTTTGCTGATAACATTCTCTCCATATACCTCCCACGACAAATCCACCTCCCAAGTCTTATAATTTATATTAGGTGGTGGTGGAATGACAGAGTATTGGAGAAGTAAGACAAGCTTACAAACTTTTGTACAAGAATAACTGAGTCAAGCATGAGGTTGAAAACTGTCAATATTAACAGTCAGTAGGAAAAAAATAAAGTCAATAAAATCAGTAAATTTCTGCCCACCATCAGTGTCTATTTTTGTGATCTCAGGTTCCTAGGGGGCATACTATATAAGAGTCTGTTCTTTATAACGTAGCATTGATCATCCTCAAAGCTAATCAAAATAAATAGAATTGAGCATATTAAAATAGTAAGTTTCAAAGATTCAGAAAGATTAGCTTTGAAAAACAATGTGCAGTTTAGCGAAACAACGAAACAGCTCATTAGCTCATACATGGCAAATTTAACCAAGCACGATGATTTTCTGTGAGAATACAAATATTTATTACTGAAGTATTATATTCAGACATATTGTACTCTCACCTCAGATTAATCTTGCTGTTAGAATCCTACTGCACTGGCAATTTTCATATGCTTTTAAATATTTAATAGCTATCTCTAAAAGAATGGCTCCATGCAGTATCATGTTCCTTTCAGAACTTAACTCCAACTGACTTTTGACAAGTAAATGAATGAAACCTATTATAAAAAGAATTCAACACTTCAGAACTCAGAGACATAAAGTGTTTTTCCTCTGAGGTCACACTTCCTTTGATGTGCTGACATTGTCAAAAATGTTTTCTGTTATCAGGAAGAAATATTACTTTAAAATAACATTTATATTTAAAATAGCACGAGTATTATTAAAAATTAAAATGAAACCAAAAGGAGTAAAGAATCATTATTCAAATTACTACTACTTCATATTTTATTGTGTAGCATTTCCAAAGTTCTCTATGCATTTTAAAATTTATTAATACTTTAAATTTTCAATTTACTTTTTTAAATTGTTGAGGGCTATTTACATTACATTATTGAGGGCTATTTAAACCACATTCCTCCCCATCACATTCATCCCGATGTCTCTGAGGCTCACATAAATGTACATCCTATGAACAGAAAACAGAAATGTCAGTAGACAATTTCCTTTGTCTAGTACAGGAGACGGAATTATCAGTGATGACAGCCCACAAGCACATGCTCAGTAAATATCTCAAACTCACATGATAAGAATAGAAGTTTCTTAATAGGTTGACAATATCCTCTTGTTGTTCACATAGCACCCCAACACACACATAAGTTGCAACATTCACCATATAGTTTTTTACATAAGGCTAAATGAGGCAGATTTTTCAATTGGCCTCCATTTTATTCTGAATGTACATATGCATTTGTGTGTGTGTGTGTGTGTGTTGAGATACACATAGTTTAACTTGTTATATTTAAACGAGAAAGAAAGCATATCTTATAAACCAATCATGTAGTTGGGTCCAAGGATATTTTGTGTTGGTGGTCCCAGGAAACAAGCAAAACAAAACTTGAAGAGGCAAATTTATTTTGGTTCTTTATATTGAAAGATGCATTTGAGTAGAGCCTGGAGGATCTCAGAGAGCTGAGCTCCTAGAGCTTTCCCTGGTCAATAGAGAAGGGAGAGATGGAAGATCATTCAGATGGATTCCAAAAACCAGCCTCTATTACAAATGCAGATTGTGCCTGTGGATAAAGGAATACTACTTATGTAATTTTTCAATGGTACCATAATTGGTAGACGAGAGTCCAGGAATATTAAAAAATTAACACATCGCTCTCATCTAAACAACAGATTTCTCAGGCTTCACTTCTTAAATAGCTCTGAAGCTGCCCTATAACTTGATGTCTTGATGGTTAATTACTGAGTTGATGCATCAACATGTTTGTTTTTCTTTTTCAAGCTGTTCCTCACTTGAATGCTGTTTTTCAATAATCTTGCTTCCACAGCCTACTTAAGCGACATGACTCACATCCATGATTCACGACAACAGTGACTTGATCATGCTAATTGGGAGAGCAGCCTATATAAGAACATGTTGAATGTCAGTGTGTGATGAGGAGGGACATGGGGTTCAGTTTTGCCCTGAAACATATGAACAAATACACACTTACATTCACACATCTGCATATACACAGAAAACACTGGCTTTGCTCTCCAAGACTCCAGTAAAAAAGGATTAATTTTTAGAAGGCACCCTGGAGGTACTTGTTACATTCATCATCAGTTAACTGTTTTTTAGTGGCCCCATTTTTTATTGATATGTAATAATTGTATATATTTATGGGGTACACGAGATATTTTGATATATGCATACTACAGGTAATGATCAAAACAGAGTAGTGAGTAGAATGATGGTTACCAGAGATTGGGAAGGCTATGGAGAAGAGGGGCATACAAAGAGGCTGATTAATAGATACAAAAATACAGTAAGATGAAAGGAATCCGTTCTGGTGTTCAATAGCACAGTAGGGCTACAATAGTAAAAAATTGTCTTTTGTGTATTTGAAAATAGCTAGAAGAAAAGATTTGAAATGTTGTCAGCGGTTAGCTATTATTAAGTTGTTTTCCTTAGTTTTAGAAACAAAGATGACAATTGCTAAATGTATAGCAGAATCATATCCTCAAAAACAACTGAGAAAATGTGCCATTCTCTAGTTTTTTACACTGAAAATGATATTTTTGAGTGCCTTGAAAATGGACAGAATTATTTGGAAGTTTCTTAATTATTTTTACCACCAACAATCTAGAGAAAAAAATGGAAATATAATAGGAAAATCTGCTTGGTATACCATGATGCTGTTGCCCCTGAGACAAGCCATACATTTTAATTAATTTTGAAGTTTTACTCTGAGCTTATTTATTGTTTCCCAACAGAAGCTTCCAACAGGAAACAAATTCCATCCATCAGATGCACGTGGAAAGAGAGATTCAAATATAATTCTGAGTTAATTAATCACAAGGGAATACAGGCTTGATAAAAATCCAGGCAACATAATGAAAAGATGAAAACTCAGGCCCTATTTGAAATCTAATCAATATAAAGAATAGAAATATGATGATTTTTGTGACATATGGATGAACAGGAAGAAACTTGATAGGCAAAACATTTTAAAAATTCAAGACACATTTTCAAGTGCAAGTTAGATTTCTCATTTTGGAAAATCTATTCTTTCAAAGGAAATTTGAAAACTAAGAGTTTGAAGAAAATATAACCTCTCAGATAAGCTAAATTTAAACCTCATATAAGGAGTTTCAAGATAAAAATTAGATAATCTTTAGAGGATATTTAATATGTTAAACCCATTATAAGCTAGGTCTATGTGGAAAATAAATGGTTAGAATCTTCAAGTGCAATTAAAAAATTAGTTGTCATTGTAATTTTGTTTTGAGCAACTTCACATTTAGCCAGATTTTCAGATATTGTCATGTGCACTTCCTTTTCCAACAGGATTTTTGCCTTATGAAAATTCCACTGACAGACACTAAAATCAAAAGAGACACATCTAGAGGAGTATTTCAGTTTTGAATCAGTTGTGAGCTGCTGATGAGATGAGATAGAAATAGCTGGAAAAAATTACCATAGGTGAAGAAAAATATTACATTTAAAGTTTGAAATTACCTGGAGAACTTTAAATTTAACGTTTGAAGAATTTGACATAATACCTTAGGGAAAGTGATGATGTGTTTGCTCTTTATTGACCTTCCTTTTCTAAATTGAGGTGATGAATTTTCTAATACTAGAAAAATATCTTAGTTTTCTCTCTCTCTAGGATTCTCTGCTCTTTTAGTTTATGATTACACCTTCTTTGTGACAGGATATTTTAATAGAGGAAGCAAAAATAAAAATTGGGACTTTGTAGCTCTATATTTTAGTCTGTGGATGAATTTCCTAAATATCTTAGTTACATAGCAGATGGGCTAATTGGGTTTTCTCTGAAGCTATTATAAGTATAAAGCTATTTATTAATTGTGAATTATCGTAAGCCTTACCCCAAGAAAATAAGCCTGTGTTTAAGGTGAGGACATTGAAGAAAAGAAATAAAGAAAAAGAAAGAAAGAAAGAAAAGAGAGAGAGAGAGAGGAAGGAAGGAAGGAAGGAAGAAAGGAAGGAAGGAAATTGAATACTTGCATACATCTTTTGTATAATCAGTGACGAGTATTAACAGTGGATTGTCAAATTGAGAGTTGGTATTAACAGGAGATAGTTCCTCATTGAGCTTAAGCATGGGACAGGAAAAATATTGGGTACCATTAAGTAGTCAAGGTAATTAATCTGAATATCCTCCTAGGATTCTCATACTCTATTTTGATAAAATGGATAGAAATGTTAATTTAATATATGAAAGAAATATTGCTTGGGGCTTGGTATGGCTTACAAATCATAAATTCCATTATTACAGTTTTGGAACATTTAAATACTTTTTATTTCTACATTGCTTTGTTGGATATGACACATTACCATACCTTAAAGAGACAGAGAGAGAAAGAGAGACCCTTAAAGAGAGAGAGAGAGTCAAAGAGAGAGAGGTAAGAGAGATAAGATTATATAATTAGCAAGTCAATCAAACTATATGCTAATGTTAGACACAATTTAACTTCTATAGAAATGTGTACTTATTTAGTTAAAGTTGTCAAAAATGTTAATACTATTTTATTATTGAAAGTAAAGTTTTAGAAAAGCTGCCTCTTTAGAAATATAAACATGACATAAAAAGACCTACTCTAATATGCATGAGATGTCTAAAAAGATACTACAGCTTACCTCCAGATGTTCCAGAGAAGCCCAGGAAGTTTAGTTTGAGGGGGATATGGTCTGCCATTGAGCTTGAAGGACATAGGGCATTCCAAACAAATAGAACAAAAATTTAACAAACATTTTATATACACACACACATACACACACACACACGCACATACTCACACACATATATATACACATATATACACATATATGTATGTGAATATATATATATATTATATATACACGCTAAAGATAAAAATCAGATCACCTACAAAGAAGTATACAGATGGTATTTGGCTTCTCAAAATCAATAGTGAGATAAAACTACAATCAATCAATGGCTCCAGTGTTATGGGAAAAAAGTCTTCAGCCTAGAATTCTGTACAAGCTAACTTTGCAACCAAGTGTGTGGGTAAAACAATATTTCAAAATAGAAAGTGACTCAGAAAGTTTACCTATGGCATACCCATTTTTTTGGAAAAGTTGTTTGAAGATAAATTACTCTAAGTTAAAACTATAGAACAACAGTAGAAATGCGGGATACAGAAAAACAATGTAAAGAATTCTGGGAAGCACAACATGGAAGGGTCAACGTGACAGCTGTCTGGCAGATTTAAGAACAATTGATCCCATATTGAAAATGCAGAAGAGCAGGTGATTGGGGGAGGTCTTGAAACATAAATCTTACAGAATATTTAATTAAATTAAAAACTTGGACAAAAAGCCATAAGTTTCAATAGTTTCAGAAGAATATTGATTTGAAAGTTCCCAGAAAAGGAAAACAAAAATCAGTACAAGAAAGGAGAGATAAATATGCTTATTGGAATTTGCAGTAAATAATATTGGCCAGTTCAAAACAATTTCAGAAGAAATTATTACTGTTACAAACCTTGTGAACATATAAAAATCATAGTAAAGAAAGATATAAGAAAAGACAGGAGAGTGAATACCATCCAACAGTTTCTCTTTCTAGTTGTTGAAATAAGTACATAAGTAATTGGCACACCATTTTAAAGTTAAGAAGATCATTGAGAAAGAAACTTATTTGAAAAAGTGATTGTGATTGAATGGGGGATGATTATATAAGCTAAACCATAATACAGCATAGTGGTAAAAATTGTATCTAAAATTGATAAACCAGAAGAACACTTAATGCAGATTATATAGATCTGTGTTATCCAACACAATAGCCACTAATCCTGTGTGGCAATTTAAATTTAAATATGATCTTAAGTCACACTACACACATTTGGGGTGTTGGAGAGCCATGTGTGACAAGTGCTTATCGTATCAGACCATGCCAATATAGAATATGTCTATTACCGCAAAATCACAGAATCACACATGCTAGAAAATGGATGAAACTTGAGGACATCATGTTAAGTGAAATAATCCAGTCACAAAAGAACAAACACTGTATGGTTCCACTTACATGAGGTACTGAGAGCAGTCAAATTCATAGAGGCAGGAAATAGGATGATTGTTTGCAGGAGCTGTGAGAAGTAGGGATGGGGAGTTATTGTTTAAAAGTACAGAGTTTGAGTTTTGCAAGATAAAAATAATTCTAGGAAATTCTAGATGGTGGTGATGGTTGTACAACAAGGTGAATCCACTTAATGCTTTGAAAATGTGCACTCAAAAATGGTTAATATGGTATATTTACTGTCATGTGTATTTAATATAATTTTAAAAATAAAATACAATATGAAACACATAAGAAAAGCTAACAACAGATATCATTCCATAGTGATTTTAACTATTCACATTCCAAAAAAGAGTATTAGTTCTTGAGAGGTAAATTTCAGAAAACTCTTTACCTACTAAGCACTCCAATTATTGACCTCTAAATACAGTTTAGGGTAAAGGAAAACAGAATACATGCTCAGAAGTTATGTTGATGATTCACCTTAAATCTAGAAAAATGAGCGTACCTGAGTCAATATATATCTTTAATGCAATTAGAATCTTGTTTTTCTGCAATACATAATTATGTAGGGATATAGTAAAATGAGTGTAGAAGACTTTCAAGACATCAAGTAGGAAATGTGGATTTGCTCATGGAAGATAAACGGGGATGGCTTGAAAGTCCCTGCCTTCAATAGGAGAAGTACAAAGGTTCCCTAACATTATGGACATGTATAAGGTATAATTAGCCACACTGGGCAGTGAGAGAGCAAACTAAGAAATGTATTTTGTGAAGATCTTTAAGATAGAATGGATATTTATCTTTTCAGCTAGATTTAGACCTAACTCATTGTCAGTTAAGTAATTTTTTTCAAGTAGTTTTCTTTTTTTTTTTTAACCATTAGAGGAATTACCTGCATTTGGCTCTGAAAATAGTCATATGATTAGCCATTTTATAAAAGTGTATGCTTTATAACAAAAATATATTCAGGAATATCAATTGAATTTTCTAAGGATCACCATAGTATTAATCCTCAATCTGAAAACAAATTGTGTTTTAAACAACTCAAATTATATGTGTGACAGAACATTCATAATTTCTCCAAATAGAGACCATCATACTGATTTTCTAAATGGAATATAATATGTCCTTTGCTTTTAGAGAAATGCAAAATGTGCAATAGCTTGAATTGCTATGGCAGTGATATTCAGTCAAATTACTTCCTCATTTACCATTAAATGTTATGGATTTCATGAAATGAAGCTTGAAATGTAGGGTCAGAGACCATGCTCTTCTTTCTGCATCTCATTAATTCCAGTATAGTTTCAAGATAAATATTAGATACAGGGCAGAATTACAATATTAAATGCATTAGAGAAAATAATGTTGATTTGCAAAAAATAGAAATATTAAAATAAGCCATTATTCATCAGAATATAGCATACTAGTTCTCTGAGAAAAATGAACAATTCATAACTCTTTCCCCTCAGTGAGCTCACAGTCTAATGAGGGATATCATCAGTAGACAACACTTAAAGAACCTGTGTATGTTGCTTTAACACTTTATTATTACACATATAGTCAATGTATGAGAACTGAGGTATCCAAGGTTTTGATCAAGTAAAGTCAAAGACGACACAACACTGAAGATGAGTTATAGCAGTATATCAAATAATAACTAGGTAGAAAAATATAGGAAAGACATTCCAAAAGCAAAGAAAAGGCATGCAAAGTGTAAGGAACCAAAAAGAATACTGTATATATATAATAGAAAGCACATCCATGTTACTTGGGTGTAGTAGGGGGAAATAAAACAATAATAGCAATAATAATAATAGTTGTATAATTTAAACAGCAAATCTTTCAAGAATATCTGTTACATGCCATGCCTTGTTTAAGAGTAACATATAATTTATGGAATGCTTTTATGTACATGACACTATTTAAAGTCATGTATAATATATATATATGTTTCTATATCTGTATGTGTATATATGTGTAGTGTCATTTGTATAAAAAATTATAACATCAAATTTATTTTCATTATAAATGTGAAAAAATTAATGTTCAAAAAGTTAAGGAATTAGCTTAAGATGGCCCATTCCGTAGCTTACTGAGCTAGGATTCAAATCTGATATGTCTGACCTACAAAATGAGCATATATCCGCTAAGAAATGAGGTTAGAGAAGAAGATAATTATTAGATTAAGGCTTCTATGCTCCCATCAACCCAAGGCAAGTAAAAACATGAAATATTTATATCTGTAACTCTTCCTTTGAAACAATCTTTAAAAGTTTTATAAAATTATGTTAATATGCTATAGTTTTATTTTAGGTAAATGATAGGTGAGTTTTCATCATGAAGCCAGTAGCAATTTGTAATCAGTTGTCATTGTCATGTATAATCCTATAGTTTCTTTTAAATTAAAGCAAAGTGAGTGTGCCTTGCCATTATTATGGATGTCTTTATTTACTTCTTTAACAGGCCTGGCTTTAGTAGAAAGTGTCAAAGAAAAAATATGAATACTTTTTACAAAACTTTGGTTTTATTTTTATTACCAATGTTATTAGGTCACAAAAGTCACAGTGCTCCTTGTATTCAATTATTTTACCAATAAAAGCAAGAAGTCAACAAAGCTAAAGAATCACCTTAAAAGTGTCCCTCTTATAAAATTCTTTTTAGCTCCCTGCTGAGTGTTTAAGTGAGAAGGATGCTGAAATAGAAAAGGCAGGAACATCATGAAAGTTGAATTTGGTCAAGCAAAAACATAAAACTAAAATCCTTGCCTCCAAAGCCACTTTGAAAGTTTCTAATTGTATTCCATCAGACACAATAGGGAGCATCTTGATGCAACAAGTTTTCTGGGAATGACTAAGCTGTTTTATGACTTGAAGCAGTTGAAGATAGTTGAAACAGATTTTTAAAAATATGTGCCTACTCATTGCAGGAAAGAATTATGGAGTGCCCAGAGGGAATTCTTCATAAGGGTAGAAAAGTCTGAGCTGATGAGTTCTATTCAGCACCAACTCCTTAATAAAAATGTGTCTGCCATCCTGAGTAGTGTAGAGTACCTTGGGAGAATCAGTGAGCATGTGGGTGGTATGAATTGGCAAACGTCTTTCATTAAAGGTTCTAATACCTTGAGACCCAGTTTTCTTTACTATAGGGCTCCATCCCTTTCTGAAGTCACAGCATGGCAGAGAGCAGGCCAGCAGTTTCTAGAAGTGGCAATGACAACAGTGTGCTCACCTCCCTCACTGGTAATGGCAGAGGTCCTTGAGGTGATCAAGACCAGCTGTTTTGGTGACTCAGTCTTCAGAACATATAAAGCACCCTCCTGAATGCGAGTAGATTCAAAGATATCTGTAAATGCTGCACATTTCAATAGTTGACTTTAGAGAAGCACTTATAGCAAAGTCACTGCAAAAAATGAGTGACAATGTAAGAAAGAAAGGTGTCTGTTAATCTTTAAATACCTGCCATATATTCTAATACTTGGAAGCATCTCATAGAAAAGCAAAAGAAAAGTTCAACTCTGACCTCTACTCTCACCATCTGATTGTATAATTGTATTGACAGTTCTTCATTCAGCCAAAAACTGATTTTCAGCTGCTTTATATTCTTACTCATACCAGCCAAACAGAATTCCTAATTGATCCACTTTAAGAAATGCCAAAACTCAGTGTATTTTAAAGAGGTAAACGTGTATTTTTTCATATTATTTCTTAGCAAAACTAGTTGGCATGAAAATCTTGGTTCTCTGACCGCAGACAGGGCCCCAGAGATGCTTTTTAAACTGTGATTTTGGTGCTTTTATGCATAAATAAGCCCAGATGTCTCTGTAAGTTTTAGCCTTTGCTATTGGCAAGCATTGGATTCAGAATTCCTGAAACCAACTTATTTATTGAAATAAAGATTGATATCACACAGAGCCTGGGTATTTTCAAGAGGCTGTCAAGAACAAAAGAGAATATTCAGTTCTTCTCTACTAAACAAATATTTTCTTTCTTCCCACAAACTACATCTTTAAATACTTGATTCGATTTAGAGTAGCTGTGTTGTTTTATTGTAAATGAAAGAAAATAAGAACCAACTTTATGAAAAAGACGAGTTTTTGCATGGCTTGTCATATTTTACTCAAGGGAAAAATTATGCCTTTTTAGTCTTTTGTTGACATTATGGTTATTGTTGAAGTCTTTCTTTCTTACTTTTGTTTGTCAAGTTGATACTCAACAACAAGGAAATGAAGGTGGACAATTAGGCAAACTTCCCAGTGCTTGACAAAGCATTTCCACTGGCTACAGTTGACTGGCAAAGCCTTTTAAATGCGTAAACTGAAGTCTGCAAATAATTGGACACACTAGCTAAATCTTCGAACGTTTACTTATAAGGTAAATATTTAAATATGCATTTATGTCAGATGCTAGTCATCTAGTACATTAGATGCATGCTATGAAGTATGCATTAGTGTCTTCAATCTCTTACCTCTACCTGCACACATACCATTTATCACATAACTCTACAGTTCATCTCACTGGGCCTCTCCATGTCTTGCTTTAGCCAATGGGATATTGGCAGATATGCTACAAGGTAAGTTTGAAGATTAACAGCTGGTTTCTACCTGCCTTCTTGCCCATTTGTAATTTCTTTGGTGAGAAAACATGCATGCTGCTCATTAGCCTTAGAAGGAGGAAAGATATCATGTTGTAGCAACAAGTTTCATCAGTAGAGCCTCGTCTAGATTTGCAGGTACATGAGTGAGTTACTATTAATCATATGTTATCAAAGAACAATCAATATGAATTTCTATAATTCTTTGTTGATACACGCAGAGTGAAATGTTGGCTTTTCTAATATGGCTGCAATTATTTGTGGACAAAGGAACATGTGCAACATAAATTCAACAATATGACAGTTTAGATAATTCTGTGTACTGTGACGTAGGTCTATCTTTTATGATAAAGCACATTGTAAGAGTTTTTTTTTTAATTACACAGTTCTGAGAGATCAAGCTTAGCAGGAAAATACTACATGTCAATCAGGAAATGTCTTCTTTTCATAGCTAGAACCTGGTGCTCAATTAAAGGGGCAGGGCACAGGCTGAATCTGAGCCTCCATTCACTCCTTCAGTGCAGTACTACAAAATAGTTATTACATTGTGACTCAGGAAAAAGATGTCAAATTAAAAAGCAAAATGTCATGAATGAGATGAATAGGCAAAGTACAGAGGATTTTTAGGTCAGCTAAACTATGTTGTATAATGCTATAATGATAGACACGTCAGTGTACATTTGTCAAAATCTGTAGAATGTACAAGATCAAGAGTGAACTCTAATGTTAACTATGGACTTCTAGTGATAATAGCAATGTAGGTTCATCTGTTGTAATAATTTTGCCATTCTGGTGTGGAATATTGATACTGGGGGAGGCCATTCTCGTGTAGGGGCAGGAAGTACAGAAGAACTCTCTGATTTTCTGCTCAATTTTGCCATGAGCCTAAAATTTCTCTAAAAAATAAATCTATTTTCTAATACAACGAATGTGGAGAATACAATTGTATTGCAATATCAAACATGGCTCCATAGTTCAAACCACCTACTCAAGGCAAAGGATGAATTTCTTAATGATATTGACTCTTGAGTTGAAATAACATTTAATTTTTTAATTGTCACAACTTGGACATATTACTCCTTTTTAAATGAAATGGCTATTAATTTTTCATTAAAAGTTAATTGTAAGTTAGAAAGTATATGTAAATGAAATGATATTCAGTGTGTTATATTTAAATTTTTCTGGGTAGAGATTTATTTGCATTTTGAGGGGGAGAAAGTTCAAATTTTTATCAGCTTCTTGAAGAAGACTGAGACTTCAACATAGAAAAGGCTATAAACTAAAATACACAAAAAACAGTAAGGGAGTAAAATGATAATATTTCATTTATTACAAAATATAGCATTTCTAAGAATTGAGTGGGGAACGAATCAGGATGATTGTGAAAATAGAGGGTATCAGGAATACCGTCTAAGAAGTCTCCACCAGAAAGTGATAGAAAAGAAAGCCATTTTGATATAAAGAAAAATAGAAGGTAAAGGAAACAGCAACTGCCAAAATATTTGAGGTGCAAGTATGCCCAGTATGTTTGAGGACAGCAAGTGGATCAAGGTGGGTGGTGTGGAGTGAGAACAAAAGCAATGGATGATGTCAGAGAAACTAGGGGACTGGCGGTAGGAATGTGTGTCACCTTTAAGGATTATCTGGACAGAATACCAAGTCATTGTCAAGTCTAACAAACGTTTGAGTATGAATTATATGCCAGGAATAGTTGACTTGGAATACAAATATTGTTGCTTCGTAAGTGTGCACTGTCCTAAGTTTTGTGGCTGAAAGACACATTGTTTATGAACACAATAATCTCTGTGATATGGTTGGCTGTGTCCCTACCCAAATCTCATCTTGAATTGTAGTTTCTATAATCCCCATGTGTGGTGGGAGGAACCCAGTGGGAGGTAATTGAATCATGGGATCAGTTTCCCCCATGCTATTCTTGTAATGTTGAATAAGTTTTCACCAGATCTGATGATTTTACAAGGGGCCTCCCAGTTCACTCGGCTCTGATTCTCCTTCCTGCCACCATATGTTTGCTTCCCTTTCAGCCATGATTGTAAGTGTCCTGAGGCCTCCCCAGCCATGCTGAACTGTGAGTAAATTAAACCTCTTTCTTCATAAATTACTCAGTCTCATTTATGTCTTTATTAGCAGTGTGAGAATGAACTAATATGCCCTGCTTTCAGGGTCTTTAATATGTGTTTGGTTCAAGAACAACACATATGAAAAAAATGAACAAAAATTTATTTTGAAACTGCATGGTACTGTCAAAATATGCAATGCAAGTTGAAAGAAATGAAATAGTATAGAATATAGAAGACATGTAGTATTTTATAAAGAAGGAATCATTGATAATGGCTTTAGATAATGGCCAAAATTGGATAAGAGTTTCCAATTTTACAGCAGTTTTTTCCTTCCTTCCTTCCTTCCTCCTTCCTCTTTCCACCTTCCTCCTTCCTTATCTATTTCTTTTTCTCTCTATTTATCCTCTTTCCTTCCTTCTTCCTTCCTTTCCTTCCTTTTTTCTCTTTCTTTCTATTTCTTCTTCCTTTCCTTCCTTTTTTTTTTTTACATTTTCCTTCTCTTGAATAAGAAGTATACTGACAATCAGGAAGTCTGCCTAGAATAAATGAAAAAGTTATTAGCCAGGCAGCCAAAAAAAAAAAAAAAAGCATTTCAGAAATAGGGGCAGTGTCAACTCTGCAGATCGCAGATGAGAAAATGCCTTTAAAAAGAAACAAAATAAAAGTAGAGTAGCCAAAGGAATTATTATCTTCTCCCTGGTGACCTTGGGAAGACATTTTTATTGCTATTCTGAAGAGAGAATGCAATTAGAGTTGAAGAATGAATGAGAAACTCAGTTTCCATAGGGTCATAGATGAAACACTAAGAAATCTCCTGGAAAATATGAAGATTTTTACCCAAAAAAAGTTCAACATTGAAAATGTACTGGTAAACTAACAGAAAACTGAGAGAAATCCCTAAAGGATTCATCAAAATAAACTAACATCAAAAACAAGAATATAAACCAAACTCAAACACCAAAGGTACACTGGGAAAAAAAGGAGTCCTGGGAATGTAGATCTGTAGAGACATACAGCCTAAGTCAATAGCTGAACCTGAAAGGGGCTTTTTAAAGTGGCTATAATCTCAGTGCAAGTGAAGCCTAAAATAAAATAAAATCATAAACAAACTGTGTTATTTTGCTCTAAATAGAAAATGAAAATATAAGTCTTTCCCAAGCATAAGCAATGACTGCCTGCTTTCACATGGTTCAGGTGATAGAATATTTAGTTCCCCTTTAGGCCAGGATAAAACCTCAAGTCAAGATTATTCACTGGAAGCAGCTGCAGATTTTTAATGCCTAATGAAACCCAGGAGAATCAAAATTCAGATTTCCTCCAGAAAGAAGCAACTTTAACATCAGTACTGACATTAGCAATGGCAAACAATGTACTTAGACACTGAATTATCCAGATATTCAGTTATAAAATATAAAATAACTGTGTATAAAATGTTTAAAGACATTAAAAATTGGATGAATAAATAACTGAGGTAAAGAAATATCAAAAGTAACCTGGCAGGTTAAAAATCAAAGAAAAGATTTCTGATTTAAACTTGAAGTGTACAGAGTTTAGAAAATGTTACTCTCTTTCACATAGCAAGAAAAACCTGGACAAAATAAAAGTCAATGATCTTCCTTGGACCCATTAGAGAACTTACTTAGGTTTTATGGCAAACTCCCACCCTGAATCCAGACAGCCAAATGCATTCAAAGGAGGCGGGAACCAAGATCTGCTTACCTGAACAGGATTCACTGGAGCTATAAACTAGTAGGAACACTTAAATGGTAATTTTGACAAATTGCTAGAGACTAAATGTCGACTAACATGAATGTGTTTCTTTTTTATGGTACTTTAAGTTCTGGGGTACATGTGCAGATCATGCAGGATTATTGCATAGGTACATACATGGCAATGTAGTTTGCTGTCTCCATCCCCCTGTCACCTATATCTGGCATTTCTTCCCATGTTATCCCTCTCCAGCCCCCCACAGTAAGACCCCAGTGTGTGATGCTCCCCCTCCCTGTGTCCATGTGTTCTCATTGTTCAACACCTGCCTATGAATGAGAACATAATATTTTCTGTTCTTGTGTCAGTTTGCTGAGAATGGTGGTTTCCAGATTCATCCATGTCCCTACAAAGGACATGAACTCATCGTTTTTCATGGCTGCATAGTATTCCATGGTGTATATGTGCCACATTTTCCTTGTCCAGTCTGTCATCGATGGACGTTTGGCTTGGTTCCAAGTCTTTGCTATTGTAAACAGTGCTGCAGTGAACATACGGGTGCATGTATCTTTATAATAGAACGATTTATAATTCTTTGGGTATATACCCAGTAATGAGATTGCTGGGTCAAATGGAGTTTCTATTTGTAGATCCTTGAGGAATCACCACACTGTCCTCCACAATGGTTGAATTAATTTACACTCCAACCAACAGTGTAAAAGTGTTCCTATTTCTCCACATCCTCTCCAGAATCTGTTGTCTCCAGATTTTTTTAATGATCGCCATTCTAACTGGCATGAGATGGTATATCAATGTAGTTTTGATTTGCATTTCTCTAATGACTAGTGATGATGAGCATTTTTTCACATGTTTGTTGGCCTTATATATGTCTTCTTTTGAAAAGTGTCTTACAGGCTGAAATCTTAGGACTCCTCCACTTCAACATTCCTGTATTCTATTTTGGGGGTCTGGGGGACAGAGTTTCACTCTTGTTGCCCAGGCTGGAGTGCAAAGGCACAATCTCAGCTAACTGCAACCTCTGCCTCCTGGGTTCAAGTTATTCTCCTGCCTCAGTCTCCCAAGTAGCTTGGATTAAAGGTGCCCACCACGATACCCAGCTAATATTTTTGTATTTTTAGTAGAGACAGGGTTTCCCCATGTTGGCCAGGCTGGTCTCAAACTCCTGACCTCAGGTGATCTGCCCGGCTCAGCCTCCCAAAGTGGTGGGATTACAGGTGTGAACCACCACACCTGGCTCATTCTTGTGTTCTTTAACTCCAGGAATATGACCTGGTTCTCATGATAAAGACCCAAGACTGCACCCTTCTTTCTTGGGCAGGGAGAGGGGAAAGGGTAATCATTACGGAAGATTTTTTATAACAGAAACCTACTGGCCAGGGAAAAGATTTTTTTCCAGAGCCTTATCCCAGCAGAGGGCAGGGCATTTCCTTGACTCCAGCCCCCTCTCCTCTCCCTGTCTCACCTAATGAGGGAGGCAAGTTGAAGAAACTGTTATGAAGGCCACAGCCCAAGGACATAGACTAAAAGACTGAGATATATTCATAAGATTACAGAATTTGTCTCTCCCCCACAATTTATTACCATACCAATAGGGTTCCAATACAATAACAGCAGATGACAACAGAAAAAGTTTCAAGACACATACACTTTCTAAACAACAGTTTTTAGGGATGCTCGAAATCCATAGAGAAGAGACAGAAAACAATAACTCCAGAGAAATTTGAATCCACTGGTACTAACAGCTACAGGAAATTAAACACAGTGTAACTCTTAGCCAGGTAACAAAAATGCTCACACTAGGTCTATTTACCTTAGGTACTATGAAATTATACAATATGTTCAGTCTTTAAAACAAGTTACAAGACGTGACAAAAACGAAGAGAAAACAAAGTCTGAACAGTCAATCATTAGAACCAGAGTCATATATGACACAGATATTGGAGCTGTTGGGTAGGAAATTTAAAATTCTGATTACTATGTTAAGGACTGTACTTGAAAATGTAGACCCCATTCAAGAACAAATGGGTAATGTAAGTAGATAGAAACTACAAGAAAAAAATGAAAAAGAAATATAATATTCCCCCCCATGTGAAAAGACAAAATTATAACAAATGTAGTTACAGATTTTAATTGGCTTTCATTTGCAATTCTAGAATCGGACATCTCATTTCTAAAAATACAATGAGTATTCCAGTGAGCTGGGCAGAGGAGTTGGTTTTATAGACAGAGAATTGCTGAAGTAAGCAGAAACAAAGAACAAAGAGCAAATTGGTCATTTCAAAGTTACATTCTTTATAAAGGTTATAACAGAGGGGAACTCCCTTATTGAAGAAGCTAAAACAGCTTATTTGGGGGATTTTCCTGCTATCTCTCAGTCTGAGGATTTCTGAGACAGTCATAAAAGCAACTTAGCTTTTGCTTGATGATGTTAGCATGAATAAGTCCATTCTGGTTTGGCCAGTTGGGCATAATGCAGATGCTCAGTTCAAACCAAAGGCCAATAAATTGTATTTAATACCCTTATTCTCTGGAGATATGTTCTCAAGACTCCCAGTGGATGCCTGAAACAGCAGATAGCATCGAACCCTATATATATACTATGTCTTTTCATATACATACATACCTATAATAAAGTTTGACTTATAAATTAGGCACAGTAATAGATTAACAATGATAATAAAATTGCATAATTTTAATAATATACTCTAATAAAAATTACGTGAATGTGGTCTCTGTCTCACACACACATGAATTCTCTCTGTCTCAACATATTGTACCCTACTCACACTTCTTATGATGATAATGTGTGATGGTAAAATTCCTGTGTAATGAGATAAAGTGAGGTGAATGATGTAGGCACCGTGACATGGCATTAGCCTGCTATTGACCTTATGGAGATACATCAGAAGGTGAATCATCATCCGTTTCGCATGTCCCTAGACTTCTGCTTTATGATGAGCCATGGAGATTTTCTAGACCTCAATTGACTGAGGGTAACTGAAGCCATAGCGAGTGAAACTGAAGGTAAGCCGGTATTACTTTATTAGAGAACAAATGAACTTTAGCAGAAATGAAGAACATTTCTGATGGATGGGCTCAATACTAGACTAGGCTTGGCTGAAAAAAGAATTAGTGAACTTGGAAGCTTTGAAGATAAGTAAGTAGAAGCTTTACAAACTAACATGCAAAGAGAAAAAAGAATGCAAATTAAAAAAAAAAAACCAAGAACTGTGGGACAATTTCAAAATGTGTCACGTACACATAAGTGGAAGATCAGAAGAAGAATACAGACCAGAAGAAATATTTGAAGCAATATGGCCAAGAATGTTCCATAACTAATGACGGACACAAAACCACACAACTAGGATACTCAGAGAACACCAAGCAGTATAAATATTAAAATATTTATACCTTAGACATACATTTAAACTGTAGAGAACTAAAAGCAAAAAAACAATTTTGCAAAAAATCCATGTTGGGTGAGGTGGGAGCAAGGATAAGAATTGTAGTGAACTTCTTATCCAAAACCATGCACGTCAGAAAGAGAGGAGTGAAATATTTGAAGTGTAAATTAAAAAAAAAAAAAAAAAAAGCAAACACCAAATGACAATTGCATAGCCAGAAAAGGTATCCTTCAAAAGTGAGGGAGAAATGAAGACATTGTATTAGTCAATTTTCATACTGCTATGTAAAAATATCTGAGACTGGGTAATTTCCAAAAAAAGAGAGTTTAGTGGACTCACAGTTCCATATGTCTAGGGAGGCTTCACAATCACAGCAGAAGGTGAAGAAGGAGCAAAGACACGTCTTACATGGCAGCAGGCAAGAGAGTGTGTGCAGGGGGAACTGCCCTTTATACAACCATCATATATCATGAGACTTACTCACTATCATCAGAATAGCACAGGAAAACTTGCTCCCATGATTCAATTACCTCCCACCACATCCCTCCCATGACACGTGGGGATTACGCGAGTTACAATTCAAGATGAGATTTGGGTGAGGATACAGAGCCAAACCATATCATTCCCCTTCTGGCCCCTCCCAAATCTTATGTCCTCACATTTCAAAACGAATCATGCCTTCCCAACAGTCCCCCAAAGTCTTAACTCATTTCAGCATTAACTCAAAACTCTACAAACCAAAGTTTCATCTAAGACAAGGCAAGTTCCTTTCACCTATAAGCATGTAAAATCAAAATCAAGTTAGTTAATTCCTAGATACGCTGAAGGTACAGGCATTGGGTAAATACACCTGTTCCAAATGGGAGAAACTGACCAAAATAAAGGGGCTACAGGCCCCATGCAAGCCCAAAATCCTATAGGGCAGTCATTAAAGTTCCAAAATGCACTCTTTTGCGTTCATATCACACATCTAGGTCATGCTGACGTAAGAGGTGGGATTCCATGGTCTTAAGCAGGTGCGCCCCTGTGGCTTTACAGGGTAGAGCCCCCTTCCTGGCTGCTTTCATGGGCTGGTGTTGAGTGTGGCTTTTCCAGGTGCACAGTGCAAGCTGTTGGTGGATCTACCTTTCTGGGATCTGGAGGATGGTGGCCCTTTTCTCACAGTTCCACTAAGCAGTACCCCAGTGGGAACTCTGTGTGGGTGCACCCACCTGATATTGCCCTTCTGCACTGACCTAGCAGAGGTTCTCCATCAGGGCCCTGACCTTGCAGCCAATGTCTGCCTGGACATCCAGGCATTTCTATACATCCTCTGAAATCTAGGCAGAGGTTCCCTAACCTCAACTCTTGACTTCTGTGCACCCGCAGGTTCAACACCACATGGATTATTCTAATGTTTCGCGGGCTTTCACCCTCAGAAGCCACAGCCATCGCTCTACTTTGGCCCCTTTAGCCATGGCTGGAGTGGCTGGGATGCAAGGCACCAAGTTCCTAGGCTGTACACAGCAAGGGGGTGCTGGCCCTGGCCCACAAAATCATTTTTGCCATTCTAGGCCTGTGATAAGAGATAGGAAGGGATTCCATGAAGGACTGGAGACATTCCCCCCCACCCCCCACCCACCCCCACTTGTCTTGGTGATTAACATTTGGCTCGTCATTACTTATGCAAATTTCTGCAGCAGGCTTGAATTTCTCCCCAGAAAATGGGTTTTTCTTTTATACCACGTGTCAGGTTGCAAATGTTTCAAACTTTTATGCTCTGCTTCCTCTTGAAAACTTTGACATTTAGAAATTTCTTTCTCTAGATACCCTAAATCATCTCTGTCCAGTTTGTCATTCCACAGATCTCTAGGCCAGGGGCAAATGCCTCCAGTTTCTTTGCATAAGAAGAATGACCTTTACTCCAGTTCCCAACAAGTTCCTTCTCTCCATCTGAGACCACCTCAGCCTGGACTTTATTGTCCCTGTTACTATCAGCATTTTGGTGAAAGCCATTCAGCAAGTCTCTAGGAAGTTACATACTTTCCCAAATCTTCCTGTCTTCTGAGCCCTCCAAGTCTCTTTGAAGTTCCAAACTTTCCCACATTTTCCTGTCTTCTTCTGAGCCCTGCAAACTATTCCAACCTCTACTTGTTACCCAATTCTAAAGTCGCTTCCATATTTTCAGTTATCTTAATAGCAGTAGCCCGTTCTCCATACCAATTTACTGTATTGGTCCATTTTCATACTGCTATGAAGAAATACCTGAGACTGGGTAATTTATAAAGAAAAAGAAATTTAGTGGACTCAGTTCCACATGTCTAAGGATGCCTCACAATCATGGTGAAAGGCAAAGGAGGAACAAAGGCACATCTTACATGGTGCAGGCATGACAGCATGTGCAGGGGAACTGCCCTTTACAAAATCATCAGATCTCATGAGACTTACTCACTATCACAAGAACAGCACAGGAAAAAAACACAGTCATAATTCAGTTACTCCCACTGTGTCCCTTCCATGACATATGGGGATAATTGGAGCTACAATTCAAGATGAGATTTGGGTGGGGACACAGTCAAACCATATCAGACATTCTCTGATATTAAAAAAAAAAAAGCAAGGGAAATCATTGCCAACAGATCTTTGAAAGAAATGTTGAAGTAATTTGTTGAGACAGATGAAAAATTATATAGATCAAAACCTAGATCTACCTAATGAAAGAAAAGATGGCAGAGAATTAATAAATGAAGATAAAATATTTTTTCTTAATCATAATTGACCTATTTTACATTTTATGTAAAGCAATAATAAGAACAATGTTGTAATTATAGAACAATGGATAAGTACTAGAAATTGACAATAAACATTCTGTTATAGTATACCTGCATTTCATGTGAAGCTATGTAGTGATATTTGAAGGTGAACTTTAAGTAGGTATAATCGTGTCATGTAACCTCGAAAGTAACCACTACAAGATTTTATTTTATTTTATTTTATTTTATTTTATTTTTCCCTAAGTTATTGGGGTACTTGGTTACATGAGTAAGTTTTTTAGTGGAGATTTGTGAGGCCCTGGTGCACCCATCACCCAAGCAATGTATACTGCATCGTATTTGTTGTATTTTACCCCTTGCCTACCTCCCACTCATTACCCCAAGTCCCCAAAGTCCATTGTATCAATCTTATGCATTTGTGTCTGCATAGCTTAGCTCCCACATATCAGTGACAACATACAATGTTTGATTTTCCATTCCTGAGTTACTTCACTTAGAAAAATAGTCTCTAATCTCATCCATGTCATTGCAAATGCTGTTAATTCATTCCTTTTTATGACTGAGTAGTATTCCATCATATATATGTCCAAAGTTTCTTTATCCACTTGCTGATTGATGGGCATTAGGGTTGGTTCCACAATTTTGTTATTGTGAACTGTGCTGCTATTAACATGTGTGTGCAAGTATTATTTTTGAATAATGATTTATTTTCCTCTGGTAGATACCCAGTAGTGGGATTGCTGGATCAAATGGTAGTTCTACTTTTAGTTCTTGAAGGAATCTCCACACTGTTTTCCACAGTGGCATAAATGCTCCCTGATCACCACATCCATGCCAATATCTACTCTTTTTTGATATTTTTTTAAATTATGGTCCATTCTTGCAGGAGTAAGGTGGTATCACATTGTGGTTTTGATTTGCATTTCCCTGATTATTGGTGATGTTGAGCATTTTTTTCATATGGTTTTGGCCATTTGTATATCTTCTTTTGAGAATTGTTTATTCATGTCCTTAGCCTACTTTTTGATAGTTTTTTTTCTTACTGATTTGTTTGAGTTCATTGTAGATTCTGAATACTGGCCCTGTGTCAGATGTATAGATTGTGAAGATTTTCTCCCACTCTGCGGGTTGTCTGCTTACTCTGCTGTCTGTTCCTTTTGCCATGCAAAAGCTCTTTAGTTTAATTAGGTCCCAGCTATTTATCTTTGTTTTTATTGCAATTGCTTTGGGGTTTTTGGTCATGAAATCCTTGCCTATGCCAAGGTATAGAAGGGTTTTTCCAATGTTATCTTCTAGAATTTGTATAGTTTCAGGTCTTAGGTTTAAGTCTTTAATCCATCTTGAGTTGATTTTGTATAAGGTGAGAGATGAGGATGCAGTTCCATTCTCCCACATGTGGCTAGCCAATTATCCCACACCATTTGTTGGAAAGGGTGTCCTTTCCCCACTTTACATTTTTGTTTGCTTTGTCAAAGATCGGTTGGCTGTAAGTATTTGGGCTTATTTCTGAGTTCTCTATTCTGTTCCATTGGTCTATGTGCCTATTTTTATACCTGTACCACACTGTTAGGTGACTATGGCCTTATAGTATAGTTTGAAATCAGGTAGTGTGATGCCTCCAGATTCGTTCTTTTTGCTTAGTTTTGCTTTGGCTATGCAGGCTCTTATTTGGTTCCATATGAATTTTAGAATTGATTTTTCCAACTCTGTGAAGAATGATGGTGGTATTTTGATGGGGATTGCATTGAATTTATAGATTGCTTTTGACAATATGGTCATTTTCACAATATTGACTCTACCTATCCATGAGTGTGGAGTGTGTTTCCTGTTTGTGTCATCTATGATTCCTTTTAGCAGTGTTTTGCAGTTCTCCCTCTAAAGGTCTTTTGACGCCTTTGTTAGGTATATTCCTAAGTATTTTATTTTATTTTTTTGAGTTCTTAATTTGCTTCGTCACTTGGTCACTGTTGGTATATAGAAAAACTACTGATTTGTGAGCATTAATCTTGTATCTGGAGACTTTGCTGAATTCTTTTATCAGTAGTGGGAGCTTTCTGGAGGACTCCTTAGGGTTTTCAAGATAAACAGTCATATTGTCAGCAAAGAGAGACAGTTTGACTTTCTCTTTACTGATTTGAATATCTCTTATCTCTTTCTTTTGTCAGATTGCTCTGGCTAAGATTTCCAGTACTGTGTTGAAGAGGAGGTGAAAGTGGGCATCCTTGTCTTGTTCTCGTTCTCAGGGGAAATGCTTTCAACTTTTCCCCATTCAGTATTATTTTTGCTTTAAGTTGGTAATAGGTGGCTTTTATTACATTAAGATATATACCTTGTATGCCGATTTTGCTGAGGGTTTTAATCATAAATGGATGCTGGATTTCGTCGAATGCTTCTTCTGCATCTATTGAGATGATCATGTGGTTTTTGTTTTTAACTCTGTTGATATGGTGGTGAATCACATTTATTGACTTGTGCGTGTTAAACCATCCCTGCATCCCTGGTATGAAACCAACCTGATCATGGTAGATTATATTTTTGGTATGTTGTTGGATTCAGTTAGCTAGTATTTTGTTCAGGATTTTAGCATCTATGTTCATCAAGGATAACAGTCTGTAGTTTTCTTTTTTGGTTGTGTCCTTTCCTGGTTTGGGTAGTAGGGTGATGCTGGCTTCATGGAATAAATTAGGGAGAGTTTCTTCTTACTCTATCTTGTGGAATAATGTCAAAAAGATTGGTACCAATTCTTCTTTGAATGTCTGCTAGAATTCTGCTGTGAATCCATCCAGTCCTGGATTTTTTTGTTAGTAATTTTTTAATTACCATTTCAATCTTGCTGCTTCTTATTGGTCTGTTCAGTGTATTTCTTTTTTCCTGATTTAAGCTAGAAGGGTTGTATTTTTCCAGGAATTTATCCATCTCTTCTAGGTTTTCCAGTTTATGTGCATAAAGGTATCCATAGTAGCCTTGAATGATCTTTCATATTTCAGTGGTGTCAGTTGTAATATCTCCTTTTTCATTTCTCAGTAAAATTATTTGGATTTTCTCTCTTCTTTTCTTGGTTAATCTTGCTAATGGTTTATCAATCTTTTTTTATTTTATATATATATATTTTTTATTTTTAAAGTTTGTATTTTATATATATATATATTTTTTTAATTGCATTTTAGGTTTGGGGGTACATGTGAAGAACATGCAAGATTGTTGCAAAGGTACATACATGGCAATGTGGTTTGCTGCCTTCTTCCCCATCACCTATATCTGGCATTTCTCCCCATGTTATCAATCTTATTTATCCTTAAAAAACAGTTTTTTGTTTCGTTTTCCTTTTGTACTGTTTTTTTCTGTTTGTTTCAATTTTGTTTAGTTCTGCTCTGATCTTGGTTATTTTCTTTCTTCTTCTGGGTTTGGATTTGGTTTGTGTTGTTTCTCTGCTTCCTTGAGGCATGACCTTAGATTATCTGTTTGTGCTGTTTCACACTTTTTCATGTAGGCATTTAGGGCTACGAACTTTCCTCTTAGCACTGCCTTGGCTGTATCCCAGAGGTTTGATAAGTTGTGTTATTATTGTCGTTCAGTTCAAGTAAGTTTTTAATTTCCATCTTGATTTTCTTTTTAACCTAATGCTCATTCAAGAGTGGGTTATTTAATTTCCATGTATTTGCATGGTTTTGAGGGTTCCTTTTGGAGTTGATTTCCAGCTTTGTTCCATTGTGGTCTGAGGGAGTGCTTGATATAATTTCAATTTTTTTAAATTTATTGAGGCTCATTTTATGGCCTATCATATGGACTATCTTGAAGAAAGCTCCATGGGCTGTAGAATAGAATGGGTATTCTGTGGTTGTTGGATGAAGCATTCTGTATATATCTGTTAAGTCCATTTGTTCCAAGACATAGTTTAAATCCATTATTTCTTCATTAACTTTCTGTCTTGATTACCTGCCTAGTGCTGTCAGTGGAGTATTAAAGCCCCCCCACTATTACTGTGTTGCTATCTATCTCATATCTTAGGTCTATTATTAATTATTTTTATAAATTTGGGAGCTCCAGTGTTAGGTGCACATATGCTTAGGATTGTGATATTTTCCTGTTGGACAAGGCCTTTTACCATTATGTAATGTCCCTCTTTGTCTCCTTTAACTGCTGTTACTTTAAAATTTGTTTTGTCTGATATAAGAATAGCTATCCTTGCTTGGTTTGGTGTCCATTTGCATGAAATACCTTTTCCCACCACTTTACTTTAAGTTTATGTGAGTTCTTATGTGTTAGTTGAGTCTCCTGAAGACAGCAGATAGTTGTTTGTTGAGTTCTTATCCATTCTTCAGTTCTGTATCTTTTAAGTGGAGCATTTAGGCCATTTACATTCAATGTTAGTATTGAAATGTGAGGTACTATTGCATTCATCATGTTTTTTGTTGCCTACATACTTTGTTTTTTTGTTTTTGCTTTTTAACTTTTATTTTTGTTTTATAGGTCCTGTGTACTTTATGCTTTAAAGAGATTTTGTTTTGATGTGTTTCCAAGATTTTTTTCAATATTTAAAGCTCCTTTTAGCAGTTCTTTTAGTGGTGACTTGGGAATGGTGAATTCTCTCAACAGTTGTTTGTCTGAAAATGACTGTATCTTTCCTTCGTATGTGTTGCTTAGGTTCTCTGGATACAAAATTCTTGGCTGAAGATTGTTTTGTTGAGGAGGTTGAAGATAGGAATCCGATCCCTTCTAGTTTGTAGGGTTTCTGCTTTTACAGTAGAGAACTCTGCTGTCAATCTGATAGGTTTTCCTTTATAGGTTACCTGGTACTTCTGTCTCATAGCACTTAAGATTCTTTCCTTCATCTTAACTTTGGATAAACTGATTACAATGTGCCTAGGTGAAGATCTTTTGTGACGAATTTAACAGCAGTTCTTTGTGCTTCTTCTATTTGCATGTTTAGGTCTCTCACAAGGCTGAGAAAGTTTTCCTCAATTATTCCCCCAAATATGTTTTCCAAGCTTTTAGAATTGTCTTCTTCCTCAGGAACACCAATTATTCTTAATTTTGGTCATTTAACATAACCACAAACTACTTGGAGGCTTTGTTCATATTTTCTTATTCTTTTTTTTTTTTTTTGTCTTTGTTGGATTGGGTTAGTTCAAAGACGTTGTCTTTGAGCTCTGAATTTCTGTCTTCTATTTGTTCCATTCTATTGCTGAGATTTTCCAGAGCATTTCACGTTTCTAAAAGTTTGTCCAAAATTTCCTCAACTTTTGTTTGTTTTTCCTTTCAACTATCTATTTCATTAAATTTTTCTCCCTTCACTTTTTGTATCAGTTTTTTGGATTTCCTTGCACTGGTCTTTGCCTTTCTCTGGTCCCTCCCTAATTAGCTTAATAACTAACCTCCTAAATTATTTTTCAGTTAAGTCAGGGATTTTTCCTCAATTTGGATCCATTGCTGGTGAACTGCTGTGATTTTTGAGGGGTGTTGATGAGCCTTGTTTTGTCATATTACTAGGATTGGTTTTCTGTTTTCTTCCCATTTGGGTAGGCTCTATCAGAGGGAAGGTCTAGGGCTGAAGGCTACAGTTCAGATTTTTTTGCTGTAAGGGGTGTTCCCCTGATATAGTACTCACTTCCTTTTCCTTTACTGAGGAAAAAGAATATCAGTAAATCACTGAGCTGAACTGCAGTGATTGTTGTCTCTCTTCTGGGTCTAGCTACCCAATGAGTCTACCCAGCTCCTGGCTGGTGCTTGGGGTTTCTGTACAGAGTCCCATGATGTGAACTGTCTATGGGTCCCTCAGCCATGGATACCAGCATCTGTTTACAGCGAGGTGGTGGAGGGTGATATGGACTCCATAAGGGTTCTTAGCTTTGGTAGTTTAATGCTCTATTTTTGTGCCGGTTGACCTCCTGCCAGGAGGTGGTGATTGCCAGAAAGCATCAGCTGTGCTAAGATGGAGAGGGACTGGTGATGGGTATGGGGGGGCAGTCCTAGAACTCCCAAGATTATATGTCCTTTGTCTTCTGCTACCAGGGTGGATAGGGAATGACCATCAGGTGGCAGCGGGGCTAGGCACGTCTGAGCTGAGACCCTCCTTGGGTGGGTCTTTCTGTGGCTCCTGTGGAGATGGGGGTGAGATTCCCATGTCACTGGAGTTGTGTACCTAGAAGGATTATGGCTGCCTCTTCTGAATCATGCAGATTGTCAAAGAAGTAGGGAAAAGCCGGGAGTCACAGGCCTCACCCAGCTCCCCACACAAACCAAAGCCTGGAGTCTGTTTCCAGGCAGAGGGTGGGCTTGAAAACGTAACTTAGGCTTTCCACCTCCCAGCTGGGAAAGAAAAGGGCTTTAGTTCTTCCCCCACCTGTGAAGTCTGCAAGCTGGATTCACACCCTCACCTGAGTTCTGGCCAGGAGGCTTCTCAGCTGCTCAACTGTTACAAATTTGTTACAAAGTTCAGTTAGGAAAGTCCTCCTCAGTGGGGTTTACCCCTGCTCCTCTGGCCTCCTCCTGATGGATCCCTGTGTTGCCAGGCAGGAATGGCTGCCTCGGGATTCAGCAAGCTCCCAGGGCCTCCCTGCTGCCTCCTCCACCCTGCATTTTGCTCCACTTGGCTCTCCATCTTGACTCAGCTCCAGGTAAAGTTGGGAACGTCTCCTGCAAACAGATTTTCAGCTTCTTCAGTGGGGGTGTGTGTTCGTGTTCAGTAAAGAAGGGTCTCCCTTTCCCACTTCTGCAGTTGGGGCACTCACAATATTTGTGGTGTCTCCCGGGTCCTGCAAGAGTAGTGTACTTCCTTCAGAGGGCCTGTGGGTCCTCGCAGGATTGCTGGTTTGTTCTTGCAGTCAATCTGGAGCTAAAATTCACAATGCAAGCCTCTGCATGCTGCTCTATCTGGAGCTGCAATCTAGCCTTGCCTCCTGTTTACCATGATCCACAGAAGTCCCCCACTACAATTATTTTAAAAAGAAGTATATTTGGTAAAGAAGGTAAAATAGAACCATATGAAAATGCTCAGTATCAGAGAAGGCTGTAAAAAAGGAAATAAGAAACCAAGAACAAATGCAGCAAATGGAAAACAGTTACACACATGGTAGATATTAATCTGTTGTAATCACTTTCAATGTAAATAATCTAAACACAGCAAGTAAAAGCAAGATAATCTCATAATGGAGAAACAAGACCCAACATTTGTTGTCCTCAAAAAGGAAAACAAATAAAACTCTAAAGAATCAGCTATGTTAAAAGAAAAAAGATTGAGAAAGATGTGCCATCCTAACTCTAATCAACAGAAACCTAGACTAGCTAAATTAATTTCAGAAAAGACATGCTTCAGAGCAAAGGATACTATCAGGGATAAAAAAGGGTCAACTATACAAGAAGATTATATATAAATTATTATTTAAAGTTATAATTATATAAAATGTTATAATTTATACATAATTATATCTTTGAATAATTATATAAACAGCCCAGCTTAACCTCAAATTTAAATTATATCAAATTCAGCTTAAAAAATGCAAACATGTTATCTTAGAGTTCTTAGGTCAAAAGTCTGACACGGGTCACACCAGGATGAATTCAACAGCATAACAGGGCTGTGTTTCTTTCTAGCTCTAAGTGAGATACTTTTTTACACATTTTGAAATCCTAGAAGCTTCCTGTATTTCATGGGTCATGTCTCTCTTTCTCCACCTTCAAAGTTAATAAAGGAAAATAGAGTCCATCTCATATGTCATCACTCTGATCTCACTCTGTCAATTAAAAGTAAAATCTTAAGCCCCCCTCTTGGCCAAAGGAACTCCAGAAAATCTTAAAAAGTGTATGTCCAGCCATGACTGGAGGGAGTTAAGACTTGTGTTGTTACACCCACTCCTTGTTGGAGTTTAGGCATAACTGACCAGCATTAACGTTACCTAGAGATCATAAGACTGACAGAACAGACTGTGGCAGCAAGATACTATATTATATACAAGACCTGGGGCCACCCTAAGCAAGAATTAAGTCATGTCCTAAAAACCATAAAATCTCACTAAGCAGATTTTTAAAATTAACTCAGTATAATGTGATTATTTTCCAACCAGTCTCTGGTACAATATTACATGACAGATAGCAGACCCCTTGTTTTAACTTAAGCATTCCTTTGTACTTACTTCAAGTCTTTACACAAAGCTTAACACTTTCAACCAATTGCAAATTAAAGAATCTGTGAATCCATCTACATCCTGTGAACTCTTGCTTCAAGGTATCCCACCTTGTGGGGCTGAATCAATCCATATCTTCCATGTACTGATTTATAATTTTACTTACAATTGCTGTCTCCCTAAAATGTGTAAAACCAAATTGCACCATAACTATCTGAGGACCACTTATTCAAGGCTGCTGGGGTTTGTGCTTTTTTCTGGGCCGTGGTCACTCATATTGACTCACAATAAACCTCTTTAAAATATTTTCAAAGTTTGGGTTTTTAATTAACACTTTCATAATCACATTTCCTAACTCTGAACTCTTCTGCCCCTGTCTTTAAGTGCACTTGTGGTTACATTAGGTCCATCTGGGTAATCTAGGAATTGTCTCCTCATTTTTAGGCCAGCTGTTAGCAACCTTAATTCTATTTGCAAGCATAATGTTCCTTTTCCAAGAAAGGTAACATATTCACAAGTTCAAAAAATTAGAATATGAGCATCTTTGGGGATCTGCGGACTACAGTGTATCCTCAGTTCCCAAAGGTCAGTGTCTTCTTTACACGCAAAATATATTTACCTCAACCTAAGGTCCCTGAAATTCTCCACCTATTACTTCATCAACTTAGTGTAAAACAAGTTCGTCAAGACAACAGCTCCAAAACTCATTATCTATATCATCTAAATTAGGTATGAGTGAGGCTTTGGGGATTTGTGAAACTAAACAACTTACATGTTTTGAAAATACAGTGGTGAAACAAACCTAGAATAACAGTTATGCACATTTCTGCTCAAAAAGGGAGAAAATGGAACAAAACAAATGAAGTCACCTGTTTAAATTCAAAATTTGCCTTGACATACTCTATTTGGTTTTAAGGCCTGGGACTGATCCTTTGGGGATCGTAGATCCATTCTCATTAAAGGTAGCATGTTTTTGCATGTGAGTAGTGTTATTAGCTGCTTTCTAACCTATGGAATTTTAGGGACCCAACAGATTTTTTGTTTTTTAATTTCATTCTCCCTCTGTCGCTTTCAGTTCAAAACTGGCAGTATCTTTGTATAACATTCTCAAGCATATTGGTAGTCACTGGGGTATATCAAGATTCACTTTATTACACAAATCTCTAATCCTGGTTTCTGCGTGGATGACAATCTCTAAGACACCTGGTTAATCTCTTCAAAGAGACCTTTATGGGACTGAATACTCTGTTTTTTATTCTTCTGAAACATTACCAAAGGTTGTCTCAAGTTCTCTCCAAAACTTGTTTTTCTGACTGTAATTATACTAATTACAGCATCTTTTGCAATCTGAATGGTTAATTTCCCTAATAATTAAGTTCTGGTTCTTATTTGCTTAACAGTTCTCTTGAACTACAATTCTTCTCACATTTTAAAATAAGCAGGATATACCTCCCAACATTTTACAGGGAATTCTCCTCGCATAAATATCAAAACTTACAAGCTTTGCTTTTTAAATGTAGTTTTTCTTGAGAGCAGGCTTTTGTTAATGGGAATAGAATGCCAAAGACTACTTCTAACCTCCCAATGCTAGAGGCATGAAGAGATTTTGTTTTTACAAATCCTCTCTCTGAGAACCTGGTGGATTTCAAGGTAAACCTTATAAAAGTGTGCCTCTTGCTCCATTTCCCAAGACTGAGTCTTAGTGATTTTAAGATCATCCACACTGAGCCTCCTTCAATTTGTCAACCATAACTCAGTGTTTCTATGAGTACAGGCTCTACTGCTGGGCTTCTGCTCTTAGTTAACTGTAATTCTCTATACTGCTTGCCCCTACAATTTTGGGGACAGCAGCTTGCTTTGTGACCTCAATTCTCTTATGGATCTGAGAAGGTTGTTGATTTTCAGATTCAGCTTTTTATTCATTTTTTCTTACTTTGAGCATAGAAGCAACAACTTCCAAGCTTTTACAGGTCAGACTGGAAACTGGGAGTCTCCTGAATCCATTTTTTTTGTAGCATTTCTGTTCTACCTAACAATATTGCATAGGCTTACCTGTGCAACATCACTTAATCAAATTATTTAGAATTTTCAACAATATGAACCCAGGATATACGGAAATACATACCTTTTCCAAAAAGAATTAGTTTACCATATGAAACTAATTTTTCAGTCCCTTTTCTATTGCTTTTATTTTTTATTTTACTTATTTATTTACTTGGAGATGGAGTCTTGTTCTGTCGCCCAGGATAGAGTGCAGTGGCATTATCTAGGCATTTTTCAGTCCCTTTTCTATTGCTTTTATTTTTTATTTCACTTATTTATTTACTTGGAGATGGAGTCTTGCTCTGTCGCCCAGGCTAGAGTGCAGTGGCATGATCTAGGCTCACTGTAACCTCCAGCTCCTGGGTTCGAATGGATTCTCCTGCCTCAGTCTCCCAAATATCTGGGACTACAGGCATGTGCCAACACTCCCAGCTAATTTTTGCATATTTAGGAGAGATGGGGTTTTGCCATGTTGGCTGGGCTGGTCTCATACTCCTGTCCTCAAGTGATCCACCTGCCTTGGCCTCCCAAAGGGCTGGAATTACAGGCATGAGCCACTGTGCCTGGCCTCCATTACTTTTAGTAACTTTCTGTTTTGCAGTAATCATAGAGACCACAGGTAGTCTTTGCCGTCATTACACATGATGAAGTTTCATTATGGACAGTGTCTTACTATTTCAATTTACAGTGCTGCACAATGTGTTGTTCTCAACATTAGGATAAAAAGACAGTAATACAGAGTTTCTGCCTTCATGTGAACCTAATTCTGGTAAAGGAGATACATTTTTGCAGCTGCAAAAGTATTAAAACGAGGTAGGTGAGGAATAATAATGGCAAAGTTTCTGTACTGGAAAATTGGCACCATGGTGCATGAGTTGGAATTTATTACCAGATATGTGGGAGAAAAAGAGAACAAAAAGCCCAGAAACTTTGTAAAACTAAAGATATTTCCCTGAGGATAGAAGAATCCAATAGAGATATTCATACATTGAGTCTAATTCAAATCAAGATGGATAAAGTAGGTTAAGTAGAAGTGACAGAACCCCTCAGAAAAATTGACAAATCAGCTTTGTACTGATGATATAAGAAGAGCCTGGGGTCAAATAAGTCACCTGAAATGGGAAGTAGTTCAATAGTTCCAGAAAAAGAAACCTCTTGTGAGACTTGAAAGATGACAGTTTGAAGGGTTGAGAGGCTTTAAACTAAGCAGTTGCAATCACAATAGATTCAAATGTAAAAACAAGGTGGGAGAGTGAAGTTAAAGGAGAATATTGTCAGAAATCTCTAAACAGTCCACTTCCCATAATAAACAATATAAGGTGCCATGAATTAATACAAATAGTGTCTGGAAGGATGGGACTCACGCCAGTGGAATACAGTAGACAGATTGTTCCTGACTTAGCGAAGATTTTTTTAACTTTATGATGGTACAAAAGCAATATGCATTCAGTAAAAATTTTGCTTCCAATTTTGATTTTTGATCTTTTCTTGGGCTAGTGTAATGCAGCATGATACTCTGTCGTGATGTTGGGCAGCAGCAGCGAGCCACAGCCTCCCGTCAGTCAGGCGATCACATGATGAGTCTACAGCTGATTTCGCCCAAATGGAGAAAAATGTAAGTGTTCCAAGCACATTTAAAGTATGCTAGGGGCCAAGCGATGATGTTTGTTAGGTTAGGTGAATTAAATGCTTTTTTGGCTTAGAATATTTTCAATTTGTGATGTTTATCTAGATGTAACCCCACTGCTAGTCAAAGTGTATCTGTATTCTGAAACACAGAGAAGACATGTTTTGTTGTTGTTATGTTGTATAATTTTATTTTACATGGCGGTGTATATGCACAGGATATCTGGGTTTGTTCCATAGCTAAACATGTGCCATGTTGGTTTGCTGCACCTATCAACCCATCACCTAAGTACCAAGCCCAGCTTGCATTAGCTATTTATCCTGATGCTCTCCCTCCCCTGGCTCCACCTTTCCGACAGACCCCCAATGTGTGTTGTCTCCCTCCCTGTGCCCATGTGTTCTCATTGTTCAGCTGCCACTTATAAGTGAGAACAGGTGGTGTTTGATTTTCTGTTCCTGTGCTAACTTTCTGAGGATAATAGCTTCTAGCTCCATCTATGTCCCTGCAAAGGGCATGATCTCATTTGTTTTTATGGCTGTATGGTATTCCATGGTGTATCTGTACCACATATTCTTTATCCGTTCTATAATTGATGGCCCTTTAGGTTGATTTGGAGAAGACAGGTTTTTCATTAATTTTACAGCAAGAAGATTGAGGAAAAGAAAGACTAGCCAGTTGGAGCAGATATTATAATGTTAATGAAAGACTAAGGATAATTGGGACAATTTGAAAGAAAGGCAACCTCAAGATGAGTATCCTGCAATCTCATAAAACAGTTACATAGTTAGGTATAATTTTTTAAAGTTGATAACGGTTGATGATACTCATTACATTTCAAAGCAAACTTCAGTCACAGTGAATGCCTAATAGTGTGTTTGTGTGGCATAACGCTGGTTTACCTGTGTATATTTTGGTTCTTGGTTTCTGGTTGTTTCTGTTGTTGTTTTGTTCTTTTATAGCCACCATAGAAGGTAAACTCAGTGGTGTTTAAGTTAGGGCTATTCTGTGGACCAATTTGTTGCTAGTCCTTGCTTTAGTATCTGAGTAATCGTAAATTATCAGGGAGTACATGAATATAAAAATAGAATATGCTACTTCAGATCATGCTTTTACTTTTTAAAAACTGTCAAACATTGCTTTTTATTTTTACTTGTGTAATAATGCTTAAAATATACTTAAATTTGTGGTTGTTTTTTCAACTATATTTTTGAAACTAAACTACAAAGACTTTAGGCATTAAAGCAGTTTAATCTATTTTTCTTTAATGAAATACCAATAAATTTTAAATCTCAAAATTATACATTAACAAATATTAGAATTAATATGGACATGATATAATTGATATATTAATATCTAAATAGGAACCAATTACTTAGAATATAAAATTGCTCTAAACAAATATATTGTAACTATATTGGATTTTGTATCCAAGCTATGTTTATTATAGACGATTGAATCCAAACTCAAAGACATCATTAAAATAGATTTTTCAAAGTAGAAAGAACTAATTAAATTGTCTATTCTGTTACCCTTCCATTCCTCCCTCACTCCTTTTCTTCTTCTCTTCCTTTTCTACTTCTCTCTTATTTTCTCCCTGTCTTCCTCCTTCCTTCCTATTTTCCTAACTTCCTCCTTCAAGGACATCTGCTGCTAAATGGTCATTCTGCTTTGTTATATTCTGTGCCTAACCTGTACCCACACATTTATCTGACTTTGAAAGGAAGATTTTTGCAAAATACAAAGAAAGCACAGAAGGACATATAAGAGAAAGTAAAGTTTAATGTATGTAGTTCATCCCTTATAGATTAGTGAAAAACTTGTTAAAACGAGAGTCCCAGATCCACAGTTCATTTTTGTTTCTCTGATGATCTAACCCCTTATGTTTGCATCTTTCTTTTCATTTTGAGGTATAATTTTGATATGGAAAAGTCCACATTTTAAGGGTAAACGTGAATTAGTTTTACTTATATGTACATCATATAATTCTATACAAGTTGAAGATTAGATGTATTAAACAATGTAGTTTTACTTCCTTGTGATTTTAAATTGTATTTCCTAAACACATAATGAAGTTTAACATTTTTGTGTATACTTATGACCCATTTGAATGCTCTCTTCTGTAAACTGCCTGTTCAAGTGTTTTTAACCAATTACTAAATTGCATGCCAATTCTATCTTTCTAATTGATTTGTAGTTTCTTATTGGTTTGTAGTTGTATTTGTATACATTATTCTGAATAAGACTTTGAATATTTACTCCCACTCAGTGACTTCCCTTTCCATATTTCCATTTTCAACATTGCATAAAAAATACATCTACTTTTGTTTTCATTTTATTCTTTAAGATCATTTATATATACTTCTCATGCTTTATTGAGTTAATGTATTATTCAGTTTCAATAATGTGGGAACTAATGTAAATTTCAACAATGTTTAATATATTCAACAGTTTTATAAACAGTCTGACATAGGGAGATAAACATATCTCCGGTTATGCATCATTTCTTGTATCTACTATTCTTAGCTCAACAGTGTTGTGATTTCTCTAAGAATCAACTACAGGGATATTACTCATAAAAGTAAGTTCATTGTTTTATCTTCAAGAACTATGCTCCTTATGGTGATGCAGATATAGGTCTATTTTTTCAATCACTATATTTCCTAACAGTAAACTAGTGATATTTCTGAAATTAAGGTTCTCTGAGCTTTAAAATCTAGCATTACTGATTTAAGCAAGAGATATGAAAAGTTTGGAAAGTGCTGGCAGGGGAAATAAGGGTATCTCATGGGAAAAAAAAATTCTACTGATTTATGACTTTAATTATACTTTTCCAATTAGAACAAAAGATCTGAAAATTTTTGTTTAAATAATTATTCTCTTACTAGATTTATTAGTAAACTCCATAAAATAGTCATGTTAATAACCTTACACAAAAGTAAGAATCAATACAAAGTTTGCTTTGTTTCTATTACATTCTCTTGCATTTTCTTTCTTAGGAAGGCAGAATACGCTAGAATAACTGAAACTAAATTATTCATGCTTTTCCTACCTCAGCTAATTTTTCAATAAAATAACTGGAATATATAAACAATGCACATAATTTATCTGTGAATGGTGATGGGAAGGCAGAGTTATTAATAATTTTTACAACACCATTTTTTCTGGAGGTTTCAGAAAACTTTCTAGCAGATATAATTATTCAGCTAATATTTATTTAATTCCTAGTAATTTCGAGGTCCTATGAGAGTCATAAAAATTAAAAGATACTACCCATCTATTAAAAGATGGGTAGCTAAAAGAATAAGGTTGTATAAATTATAATATAAAGGATAGAGTAAAGGAGATACAAGCACCTATGCAGAAAGGAAAAGGTACAAACACTACTGCAAGAAGAAATGCATTTAGATTCCAAGGGGGACATTAAAGGGAGAAGCTATCCCAATTTGCTTAGAAAATAGAACAGATTCTCTCAGCAAAGGAAAGGCTTAACTCATTCATAAAGTTTAGGTTGGCATTAGGTAGTTGGGTGTGGAGAACAAGATGTTCTTGCTAAGGCAGAGAACATGAGAAAACTCATGAGGGTATGAACAGGGATGGAATTCTTAGGATCTTCCAGTTAATTTGGCATATCAGTATGCATAAATTTGGGGGACAAATAAGGAATGAGTTGGAGGGGTTGTCTGTGGCTGCTCTAGGTTTTAGATTGAAGGAGATGGGGGTAATATGCATGAATATACATGTTTAGTTTGGAATTTTAATAAGATTACTATGGCCAGTGGTCAATCATGACAGCAGGTATAAAAACAGAATGGTGAATCACTATAGATGCTAAGATTGGAACTGTCCTGCTGGCACTATCATTAAATCTTAACTATTTATATACCCCTGCATACAGAGACAGGTCTACAGGAGTAATTTTAGTAAAAACCAAAATTCCCACCTAATTACTAACTCATTGGCTGTATCCTCATATCCTGCAGCTTATATTGTTTTTTCTGGGCACCACTATATACAGGCATCTGAACAAATTCCACATGCAGGAGTGATCGATATTGATAAAATTTATAACAAAATGATATCACTATAATGAAAATAATCAGAACAAACATAGAGAAAGGGTAATAATAATAGAGTGACCATAAACAGCAAACACTGTCTGAGAAATAAAGGCAAAACAGGTAGAAGAGATAGCTAAGAGAAGCTTATATGGACAGATCAGCAAAATTCTGGACTTGGGCCTCTTTTTTCTTTTTGACTCAAAAGACAACATAATCCGCTTTACCTGGAATCCTTGCACTACCCCATAAATTTGCTTCCCCCTGTTACTCAGTCTAATTTTCAGAAACAGCTAAGAAGAGAGTACTCAATAAAAATCCCCTTTGGAAAAGAAGTAGATTAAAATGCAGTCTAAGTAGAAGAGATGATTTTGAATGTGCACAACATAAAGGCATTATAAATATTGGAGGTGATGCATGATCACGCTTATTTGATCATTAAACATTTTATACATGTATCAAAATATCATTCTGTATCCCATAAATATATATAATTACTATGTGTCAACTAAAAATCAAAGACAAAAATAAAATATAAGAATGAAGCATGCAAACTACTATACATATAAATACATCAACTGTCACAGAATGAGGGGTGGTGACATAGAAAGTCTAAGGGTAAGAAGAAGAGAGATCTCTGAGATATATAAACCTAGAGACCTAGGCTTACTCATCTTTGTATCTCAACACCTAACATAATTCTGGGCACATAGAAAGTGCTCAAAAAAGATCTACTGAATGAATGAATTGGGACTGTTTTATAGCATAGTGAATGCACTTCTAACATATTAGTATAATGACATTATTTTTATTGTTGGGGGCAAGATAGGGAGAATAGGTGTTTCATGTTAAAAGAATCACATTTGTCCAGCCCTGATTGATATAGTTTTAGTGTTCAGTCTTATTTTGTTTTGCCATATTCACATAAGTTTAAAATGATCATTATCAAATGGCTTTAGATTCCTCGAGTAAGAATATTACTATTTTCTTATATCAAATAAAAACATTATATGCTGTCTGTATTTCATTTACTTCTCAAGATTAAGTCTCTTTCTTTCCATCCGACTCTGCCCAGGAAACTGACCTATACTGATTAAATCAGCTTGTTCTCTTGCCCTCTAGCTTCCTATTGGATTTAACCAAAGGAGAGCAGTACTCAGAAATGCCAATAAGGGGGAGAAGGTTAAGGTACCAATACCTCTGGCATCTTCCCTGCAGATCATTCAGGGCGAGCTCCATTCCTGTCAGGAAGGCACCTTTGCAACCCCTCTGCTCCTTCCCTTTGTCTGTTCAAGCCTGAGGTTAATAGCATAGCCTCACTGCTACTTGTCCCAAATACTGCAATATCTTTGTGATTTCCCTATACCCTGCACAGATGCTTTGTTATACTCTCTTCAAATTATTCAATTTCATTTTGACATTCATTTCCCTTTAAGATCCTGACAGATACATATGATAATAAATATTAATAGAATACATCTAATTTGACATGAGTTTGGTAAAATATTCAATATATTTATAATGGATATGCATACAAACACACACAAATAGAGCCATAAAGGTCATGTGTATATTTCAGTTTTAAGATCTTGTCTCATTTATATAAATTTTTGCTTCAATAGCTGACAATCTCTCAAAAGATACAGATATATATAATCTTAGCATCGATAATATAAGAAAAATCAATAATGATTGCTGCTAAGAATAGAAAATGTACTTAGAAATATCTGTGAAATCAGAGCCACTGAATTTTATGAGTATATATTCATAAATGAGTTTAATAGAGGCAATGAGTTATGTAAATTATAACAGATCTAATAAGGGTATGACTCACAAAAACCGGAGCTCAGTATTGTCAGGTTTTCTATGTGATAGGGATTGGTTCTGTGTTTTCAACCAAATTGCATCTTGAATTATAATTCCCAAGTGTCTAGGAAAAGCCCTGGTTGGAGGTGACTGGATCATGGGGTAGTTTCCCCCATGCTGTTATCATGATAGTGAGTTCAAATGATAGTGAGTTCTCACAAGATATAATGGTTTAAAACCTTATGGCACTTCCCCCATCTCTCTCTCTCTCTCCTGGCCTCTTGTGAAGAAGGTGTTTGCTTCTCCTTCACCTTCTTCCATGACTGTAAGTTTCCTGAAGCCTCCCCAGTCATGCAGGACTGTGAGTCAATTAAACCTCTTTTCTTTAAAGCAGTGTGAGAACAGACTAATACAGAAAATTAGTACCTGGAATTTGGGGCAGTGCTATAAAGATACCTGAAAATGTGGAAGAGTCTTTGAAACTGGGTAACAGGCAGAGATTGGAAATGTTTGGAGGGCTCAGAAGAAGACAGAAAGATATGGGAAAGTTTGGAAATTTCTAGAGGTTTATTGAATGGTTTTGACCAAAATGCTGATAGTGAAATGGACAATGAAGTCCAAGTTGAGGTGGTCTCAGGTAGAAGAGGGAGAAACTTATTGGAAACTGGAATGAATGTCATTCTTGCTTTGCTTTTGCAAAGAGACTGGAAGCGTTTTCCTCTGCCCTAGTGATCTGTAGAACTTTGAAATTAAGAGAGATGATTTAGGGTATGTGGAAGAAGAAATGACTAAGCAGCAAAGCATTCAAGATGTGCCCTGGCACATATATATATTGTAAAATATATAGTCATATGCAAAAAGATAATCTGATTTTGGAACTTATGTTTAAAATGGAAGCAGAACACTAAAGTTTAGAAAATTTGCAGCTGACCATGTGTAAATAAGAAAAACCAATTCTCTCAGAAGAAATTCAGGCCAGCTGCAGAAATTTGAATAATTTACAAGAAGCCACAGGTTAATAGCCAAGATAATTTGGAAAATGTCTCCAGGGTATTTCAGAGATCTTCACCATATCCCCTCTATCACAACCGCAGCCCCTCTTATCACAAACCTGGAGCCCAGGAGGGGGAAAACGGTTTCATGGGCCAGGGCCAGTGACCTGCTACTTTCTGCAGCCTCAGAACATGGCATCCTGCATCCCAGTCACTCCAGATCCAGCTGTGACTAAAAGAGGCCAAGGTACAGCTCGGGCTGTGACTTAAGAGGGTGCAAGCCCCAAGCATTGGCAGCTTCCACGTGGTGCTGAACCTGTGGGGTGCAGAGAAGACAAAAGTTGGGGTTTGGGAACCTCAACCTAGATTTCAGAGGATGCATGAAAATGACAAAATGTCCAAACAGAAGTCTGCTGCAAGGACAGAGCCCTCATGGAGAACTTCTTCTAGGGCAGCACGGAGGGGAAATGTAGGGAAGGAGCCCCCACACAGAGCCCCTACTTGGCTACTGCCTAGTGGAGCTGTGAGAAGAGGAACACCATCCTCTAGACTCCAGAATGATGTATCTACTAACAGCTTGCATCGTGAACCTGGAAAACCCTTAGGCACTCGACACCAGCCTATGAAAGCAGGGGCAGGGGCTGTACCCTGCAGAGCCACAGGTGTAGAGGTATCCAAGCCCTTGAAAGCCCACCTCTTGGATTAGCCCTAGATTTAAGACATGGTGTCAAAGGACATTATTTTGGAGCTTTAAGATGTAATTACTCCCCTGTTGGGTTTTGGAATTGCATGGGGCCTGTAACCCCTTTGTTTTGGCCAATTTCTCCCATTTGGAATGGGATCATTTACCCAATGCCTGTACCCCCATTGTATATTGGAAATAACTTGCTTTTGATTTTATAGGCTCATAGGCAGCAGGGACTTCCCTTGTCTCAGATGAGACTTAGAACTTTTGACTTTTGAGTTAATGCTGGAATGAGTTAAGACTTTGGGTGACTGTTGGGAAGGCATGATTGGTTTTCAAATCTTAAAAGGATGTGAGATTTGTGAGGGGCCAGAGGCAGAATGATATGATTTGGCTGTGTGTTCCCACCCACCGCATCTCAAATTGTAATCCCCATATGTTAAAGGAGGGACCTTGTGGAAGGTGATTGGATTATGAGGGAGGTTAATTTCTTCCTGTTCTTGTGATAGGGAGTGAATTGTCATGAGATCTTATGGTTTAAAAGTGTGGCATTTTCCCCATCCCCTGCCCCTACCACCTTATGAAGAAGGCACTTATTTCTCTTTCACCTTCTGCCATGATTGTAAGTTTCCTGAGGTCTCCCTAGCCATGCAGAACTGTGAGTCAAGTAAACCTCCTTTCTTAATAAATTGCCCAGTCTCAGGTAGTTCATTATAGCAGTGTAAAAATTGACTAATATACTATGTCTTCATATACATAAAAATGGAGATTTATGAATGTATTCATAAATACATAAATTATTTTCTTAATAATGTTAAAGGAAATAATCTTAGGAAGTTTATTACTCAGGCCAAAAGTGATATCAAATAGATAATATAAAAAATGAGCCATTTCTATAAAATTATTCAATATATTAATTGTATACAAAGAAAATTAGAATTTAGGTGAGTGTTATTCATTTTTACATTAGGAAAGGTTTTGTTTAGATTTTTAAAAAATGTTTATTAAAGTTTTTATTTTACAATAATTTAGATTCACATACAGTTATACAGAAACATCTTATGTGTCATTTACCTAATCTTTCCTGATGATAAAAAACTGCAAAATCTAGATAGTGCCATTTCACAGTACAATTTTGGCATTGTAGATAGAATCTACATCTCATTCCTATTTTTCCAGTTTAATTTAGCTTGTGTGTATGTATATGTGTCTACATATGCATCTGAATTTTTGAAATTATAGATAATGTCAAGTGAAATAAGCCAGGCACAAAAAAAGACAAATGCTGAATATTGTCACTCGTATCCAGAATCTAAAAGAGTTGATCTCATAGAAACAGAGAGTAGAATAGTGCTTACCAGAGGCTGGGGGCTGTTGTGTGGGGAAGAGAAGGAGGTGCTGGTCAAAGAATACAAAATGACAGTCAGATAGAAGAAATAAATTCAAAAGATCCGTTGTACAGAATGATGGCTATAGTTGATGACAATATATTGTAATCTTGAGAAATACCAAAATAGTGGATTTTAAGTGTTCTCACCACAAAAATAATAACCATGTGAGGAGTTGCACAAAACAATTAGCTGGATTTAACCAACCCATAATGTATATGTGTCTTAAGACATCATGTTCTTACACAGTAAGTACACATAATTTTATCTGTCAATTATAAAATTAATTTTTTTAAAAAACAAAAAATAGAAGTATTGAAACATGGTTCTTATATCAATTTAAATTACAATTAGATTAAATTGAGTATATTTTAGAGATATAAGCCAACAGCCTATACGTGCAATAGAATATATATTCTCTATATAAAAGATATTTAAAATATAATAGAATATATAATAGCATATATATATTAGTCTATATATATCATAGAAAAACTCAATAAATAACACTTTATCTAAAAATCATGTTTATTAAACAAGCATTTTTATTTAGTTCTCTTGAACATGCATATTACTATAATAAATGATTTTATTTGATTAAACTCAGATTATTTAAGAACTTTATTTTGAACAACTGAAAGTAAAGAAAATTATAATGATTGGAGATAATTATAAAGTTATCTTTGGAGATAATTGTAAGGAGCCTTAAAAATACTTGAGACTTCTATATATGACATTAACGGCGAAGTAATCCACTCCTCCTGCCCCACGATCACTACTGAAGTGAGTAACTGAAATTTAAGAATTAAAGGGACTCCCGGGTACCCCAAAACTTAAAAAGCTGTTAATCTTTGTGGCAGAATCTTCTACTTGGAGGAAACAATAAAGCGGGAAATTAACTATTATGTAGCAATTTCTCCTAAAAACAATGGAGAGAAAATGTAGATACACAAAACCTCACTTTAATAGCACCCAACTTGTAAAGAGTAGGGACTGGAGGAAGTGGTAAGCATGGTCCATATAAGAAGCACTCTATTTGTCCTAAACAGCTAAATGTAATGGGGCAGCAGCTAACCTAAAGCAACAACTACTTTGCCCTTGTTGTGGCAGTACCACCATCCTACTACAATGGATAGGAAGCTGGGCATAGACACAACTTGTAACTGTTGTGGTGCCTGGGTCAAAGAACCCAGAATATGCAGAATGAGCTCCATACAGTGCACACAACAAAAGATTCATCAAAGAACTCTTGTCAAACATCTGCTGAGACCACCTATAGCTCCAACTCTCTTCCAACTCTTTATTTTGGCAGGACACTGAAAGAGTAATGCAAATTTGTATTATTTAACCATTTAATCTAACATACATTGAGTAGAGTCTAATGGTAATGAGGTGCACTCCGATGTTGGCAAAGAATCTCATTTCTCTTGCTTTCGGGCAGATATGACTCATGAAAGTCTTTATTAAATGAGGAGTTAATTTTAAAACAAAAACCAACAAACAACCTGGATCACCTAAAAAATTGTCCAACATAAAATCCAGAAAATGTTTTATCAAAGATACAGTACATAGAATTTTTTACAAAAGATTACAAAAGTGTTTTTGTTTGATTTTGCAAACAAAAGAGTTTCTCAATAGACTTAAAGAATATGTCGCAATAATAGAAAGTTGAAAGGTTAGGATGTGAGATAGTAGGATATTTTAGGAATTAAGGAATTCATAGGTGAAAATCTTCAATGTAGTGATAGTTTAGTAAGTAATCTGTAAGAGTTAGATGGTTTAAGTAGATTAGGAGTGAAGCTTATTAGAGTTGAAAGAAAGAAAGGCAGAGACGCAGGTATGAATATTCTAGGTTCTTGAGGTCGTTGAAGGTGCTGTAATAAGAATCAATATCAAAGGTGAATTGGAAGCCAGAAACTAGAGAGAGAAAACTTAGGGCAGCAGGTAGTAGCAATAAAAATGAGGAAGAGAGTAGGACTAGAGATCATGAGCCCTAAAAGGGTTTATATTTAGGAATGAAGGGGAAGGCATAGATTAAACAGTCTGTCATGTACACAGTAATATGACTGACATAACATGAGTGCTGAATATGTAACAATTAATATTGATATGGATATAACCATTTCTTAAGGACATTAGGGTGATATAAAGCAAAGAATCACTTTTCTTCTGTGTCTGCTGTATACTACCAGTCATGTATGTAATATATAGTAATAGTACTATAAGATATATAGTAGCACAGTAAATGTTAAGATGCATTATATTATAAGTAGTAGTAATATTGAAAGGAAAACTAGAATATTAAAAAGTTTGAGTGATAATATCTCTCATTTGCTGAATATTAAAATCCAAAGACCTAAAATATTACCTAATTTAATCTTTATAATAGCCATATTAGTTAGACTTTATTATATCATATTAAGGATATAAAAATTAAAGTTTACTTAAGCCAGATCGAACTGATTCTAGATGTCACGCTTTTATTTTTGTAACATTTCATCTTACTTCTTTCATTATTGCTTTTACCATGACTGATTTATTTCATGGAGAAAATTGTATTTTATTTGTTCTCCTCACACATAATTCTTACAGTTTAGTAACTTATTTTACTGTTATGTCATGTCGTTTGGCTGAAAAGAAGGACTATAATATAGGAATATTAAATTGAATGTTCAGTTAACCCAGACTGTAGGTCAAGTAAGCATACAATTTAAAATACTATTTGATAGAATTTCTGATGATTGAAACTTCACCAATTTTTAGTGTTATTTTTGTGTATGGAAGGAATTGGTATTTGATTTGTTATAAATATTACCTTGCAATAACATTTGATTTTCACTTACTAAAATTTTAATTATATTAAAATTGTTTATATGAACCAACTATAAATTTTAATAATCCATTGAAACTTAGAGATTTAAAAATTGTGAAAAATTCTGTAAGATCTACCTTCTTCAATTTATGATATAACTTCCCAAACTCTTATTAATAATAAGATTTTTCATCAGGTTTTAGTGGCATCATGCTGCTAAAGCTAATATACCACATACTGATATGACTAATAATAATTTTATAAATTAAATTTTGGTTTAAACTTAATGTTTCCCACTGTTTCTTATTGCAGTTCAGGAACAGGCTGAAAGTCCATACTGATTTTTTCAACCTTTAACTTACAAATATACCTTTTATATTTCAAATAATTTTTGCTGAAATGAATCCTGATAATTCAAAATAATCTTGTTTTAAATAATTAAAATAGTCTATTTCCTCTGTCTGTCCCACCTTCTTTAAGTACTGTGTGCATTTTGACATATTTGTGTAATATTCCAACTATAGGCCTTGTTTGTAACACTAAAATAAGCACGTCAGAGTTATACACAAACACATACAACACATCACAACTACTTCCATCAGCTGCTTTATTAAGCAGTTATTCATGATGGTGTGTGTACAGACGCAGTAATTTTAGGGGGGAAGTTCTCTTAGCTCCTCACAAAGCTTTAAATTTTTTCCATCAGTTGTCAAGAGGCTAGCATTTTCAGATACAAATTTTTCTAACTTGGACATTTTGACACAGTTCATAATAATCCTAAGGGGTAGAGCAGAAGTCATAAATATAATCACTTTAAATGTTTCTAATTTATTTGAAAGTGTTGTCACTTTATTAAAAAGGATTACCTAGGTACCAACAATCTGTCTCAATATTTGCCTTAGAGATATAACAGTTTTTCTTTACCTGCCTCCAGTTCTATAGTGAATTATACTTACTCAGGAGCAATTCATTAAAAATAGCCTTTTTTCCTTCTGCTTGCTCCAACCAACTAGTGCTTGAACCTCAGTCTTGAAAGAGAATTCTAACAACTATTGTCCTTCAACATCCATTCATCATTCAATAATTATAGCTTGTGCATTTAATAGTTTTCCAGAAAAATATCAATCTTAACTCAGACTTACAGTTTACTTATGATTCTATAGTAATTGCTAATCAGGAATAAAAGAGGATACATCACTACAGACCTTAATGAAACAACAACAAAAACTCATAAGCCAATGAATTAAACAACAAAGATGAAATTTCTAGAAAGACCCAAATATCACAATAGACTAAGTAAGAAATAGTATCTAAATTGGATGACCTAAAGTTGATTCTGATAGTAAGGTGTATGTGGTAAGTTCTAGAATAACTAATAAGAAAATAGCTCAATGGTATAGTAAAAAAAATCACTAAAGAAATTAAAATGTTATATTAGAAAATAGTCATTAATGCAAAATAATGCAGTAAGGGGAACAAAAGAGACATGACACGTATAAAGAACAAAAAGTAAAATGACAGATGTGACACAGCTGTGTGAATAATAACTTCAAATGTGAATAGATTAAACAATTCTATCAAAAGGTAGTAATTTTCAGACTGGAATAAAAACAAAGGTTGAAACTGTTAACTCTCTACTGGAGATAAAATTAAGATTCAAGGTGCAAATAGATGAAATGTAAAGTAAATCTCAAAAGAATGAAAAGAGGTGAATCATGCAAACACTATCCACAGAGAGGTAGAGTGGTTATATTAATGCAAGCCAAAATATTCTTAAAACAAAAGTTACTAGAAATAAAGACATTTTATAATGACAGAGTAAATATATCGGAACGGCTTAACAATTGTAAGCACATATACAACTAACAACAGATCCCTCAAATATGATAAAGTAAAAATTGACAACTAAAGAGAGAAATAAACAAGTTGACAATAATAGATGGAAACTTCAGCAAACCCTACTATCAATAATATATAGAACCAAGCAGGATATCAAAATTAGTAAAGCATTTATTACTAGAAACTAACTAGAGTAATAGACATCTATAGAACAAGCTGCTCAACAATAGTGGGATGTACATTGTTTTCAAGTGCTCATAAGATAAAACATTCTTCAAAAAACACTGTCATTAAACAAACCTCAATTAACTTAAATTAATAAAAATAATACAAAATTTGTTCTCTAACTACAATGGGATGAAATTAGAAATAAATAACAAAATAAAGTTTGGGAAACTAAAAACTTGTAAAAAATTAAAAATGAAAAAAAAAAAAACCCTCACAATCCTAAGTAGCCAATGAATTTTTAAAAATTAAAAGGAAATAAGAAAATACTTTGAGATTAATGAAAATGAAGACACAACCTACCAAAATTAAATGGAGTCTAACTAAAGTGAGGTTTAGACAGAAATTTAAAGATATAAATATCTATATTTAAGCAGAAGAAATCTCAAATCAGTAACTTAAATTTTACCTTAAGATGTGGAAAAGGAAGTGCAAATTAAATCTAAAGCAAGCAGAGGGATATTAAAGAGATTAGAGAAGAAAATTAAATAGAGACTCAAAAGACAATACAGAAAGTCAATAAAACCAAAGACTGAGTTTTAGAAAAGATCAATAAATAGAATTAAAAAAAATTTTTTTATTATACTCTAAGTTCTGAGATACATGTGTAGAATGTGCAGGTTTGTTACATAGGTATACATGTGCCATAGTGGTTTGCTGTACCCATTAACCAGTCATCTATGTTAGGTATTTCTCCTAATGCTATCCCTCTCCTATACCGCAACACCCTGACAGGCCCTGGCGTGTGATGTTCCCCCTTCCTGTGTCCATGTGTTCTCATTGTTCTGCTCCTACTTATGAGTGAGAACATGTGGTGTTTGATTTTTTTGTTCCTGTGTTAGTTTGCTGAGAATGATGGTATCCAGCTTCATTCATGTCCCGGCAAAGGACATGAACTCATTCTTTTTTTTGCCTGCATAGTACTCCATGGGTGTATATGTGCCACATTTTCTTTATCCAGTCTAACATTGATGAGCATTTTGATGGTTTCCAAGTTTTTGGGTTGTTTCCAAGAAGTGAATAGTGCTGCAATAAACATATGTGTGTGTTTGTTTTTATAGCAGAATGATTTATAATCCTGTGGGTATATACCCAGTAATGGGATTGGTGGGTCAAATGGTGTTTCTGGTTCTAGATCCTTGAGGAGTTGCCACACCGTCTTCCACAATGGTTGAACTAATTTACATTCTCACCAACAATGTAAAATCGTTCCTATTTCTCCACATCATCTCCAGCCTCTGTTTTTAGTGATTGCCATTCTAACTGCCATGAGATGGTATCTCATTGTGGTTTTGATTTACATTTCTCTAATGACCAGTGATAACATTTGTTCATATGTTTGTTGGCCACATAAATGTCTCCTTTTGAGAAGTGTCTGTTCACATCCTTTGCCCACTTTTTTATGGGGTTGTTTTATTCATGCAAATTTATTTAAGTTCTTTGTAGATTCTGGATATTAGCACTTTGTCAGATGGATAGATTGCAAAAATTTTCTCCCATTCTGTAGGGTACCTGTTCTCTCTGATGATAGTTTCTTTTGCTGTTCAGAAGCTCTTTAGTTTAAATAGATTCCATTTGTCAATTTTGGCTTTTGTTGCCATTGCCTTTAGTGTTTTAGTCATGAAGACTTTGCCTATGCCTATATCCTGAATGGTATTGCCTAGGTTTTCTTCCAGGGTTTTTATGGCTTTAGGTCTTACATTTAAGTCTTTAAATCATATTGAGTTAATTTTTATATAAGGTATAAGGAAAGGGTCCAGTTTCAGTTTTCTACATATGGCTAGCCAGTTTTCCCAAAACCATTTATTAAATAGGGAATCTTTTCCACATTGCTTGTTTTTGTCAGGTTTGTCAAAGATCAGATGGATGTAGGTGTGTGGCATTATTTCTGAGGTCTTTGTTCTGTTCCATTGGTGTTCTATATATCTGTTTTGGTACCAAGTACCATGCTGTTTTGGTTACTGTAGGCTTGTAGTGTAGTTTGAAGTCAGGTAGCATGATGCCTCCAGCTCTGGTCTTTTTGCTTAGATTGTCTCAGTTATAGAATAATGAAATAGATACAATAGAAAACGATAAAGAGAATATCACCACTGATCTCACAGAAATACAAACTACCATCAGAGAATACCATAAACACCTCAGTGGAAATAAGTTAGAAAATCTAGAAGAAATTGATACATTCCTCAGACTAAACCAGGAAGAAGTCTAATCCCTGAATAGACCAATAACAAGTTTTGAAATTGAGGCAGTAATTAATAGCCTACCAACCAAAAAAAGTCCAGGACCAGACAGATTCACAGCTGAATTCTACCAGAGGTACAAACAGGAGCTGGTACCATTCCCTCTGAAACTATTGCAAACAATACAAAAAGAGGGACTCCTCCCTAACTCATTTAATGAGGCCAGCATCATCCTGATACCAAAACCTGGCAGAGACATAACTAAAAAAGAAAATTTCAGGCCAATATCCCTGATAAACATCAATGTGAAAATCCTCAGTAGAATACTGGCAAATGGAATTCACCAGCACATGAAAAAGCTTATCCACCACGATCAAGTCGGCTTCATCCCTGGGTTGCAAGGCTGGTTCACCATATGCAAATCAATAAGCGTAATCACATAAACAGAACCAATGACGAAAACCACATGATTATCTTTATAGATGCAGAAAAGGCCTTTGGCAAACTTCAACACCCCTTCATGCTAAAAACTCTCAATAAACTAGGTATTAATGGAACACATCTCAAATAATAAGAGCTATTTATGACAAACACACAGCCAGTGTCATACTGAATGGGCAAAAGCTGGAAGCATTTCCTTTGAAAACCAGGGCAAGACAAGGATGCCCTCTCTCACCACTCCTATTCAATATAGTACTGAAAGTCCTGGCCAGGGCAATCAGGCAAGAGACAGAAATAAAGGTAATCAAATAGGAAGAGAGGAAGTCAAATTGTCTTCGTTTGCAGATGACATGATTGTATATTTAGAAAATCTCATCATCTCAGCCTAAAATCTCCTTAAGCTTGTAAGCATCTTCAGCAGTCTCAGGATACAAAATCAATGTGCAAAAATCACAAGTATTCCTATACACCAATGACAGACAAACAGAGAGCCAAATCATGAGTGAACTCTCATTCACAATTGCTGCAAAGAGAATGAAATACCTAGGAATGCAACTTACAAGGGATGTGAGGGACTTCTTCAAGGAGGACAACAAACCACTGCTCAAGGAAATAAGAGAGGACACAAGCAAATGGAAAAACATTTCATGCTCATGGATAGGAAGAATCAATAGTGTAAAAATGACCATAGTGCCCAAAGTAATTTATAGATTCAATGCTATCCCCATCAGGCTACCATTGACTTTCTTCACAAATTAGAAAAAACTACTTTAAATTTCCTATAAAACCAAATAGAAGAATGTTATGGAATACGTATATACAAAAGACTTGAAGAGATGGTTAATTAAAGATATCAAATGGCACATAAGCCTATGTGAGGGCACTCAACATTCTTGTTATTAGGGAATTGCAAACAACACAATAATAAGATACTACTAGACAGCTTTAGAATAGCTAAAATTAAAAAGAAATGATAATCCAACTGCTGGTGGGACTATAAAGCAATAGGAAGTCTCGTCATTGCTAGTGGGAATGCAAAATGGTACAGCCTCTTTGGAAGACAGTATGACAGTTTCTTATAAAGCTAAAAATAGTTACACCATACAATCTAGCAATTGTACTCTTTGGTTTTTACCCAACTGATTTGAATATTTATGTTTACCCCCAAATCTGCACACGTTTCAGTGGTTTTACTCATCGTGGAGAACAACTGGAACCAATCAAGATGTTATTTAATAAGTAAATGAATAAACAATCTGTGGTACATTTGTACAATATAATATTATTTATTGATAACAAAAAGAGCTATCAAACCACAAAAAGACATGGATGAAACTTAAAAGGTATACTACTAAATGAAAGAAGACAGTCTGTGAAAGATACATATTTTACAATTCCAATTAGATGAAATTCTTGAAAAAACAAAAAAGACAATAAGCAAATTATCTCTTCCAGGAACTCAGGGGTAGTGAGAAAGAGAAATAGGTGAAGCATGGGGTATTTTTCTAGAGCAATGGAACTATACTGTAGGATACAATCAGGGTACATGCAAGACATTAAGCATTTGTCAAAAACCCTAGAACTTTAAAGCATCAAAGACCTTGTAACTTTAAGTAAACCTTAATATGTGCAAATTTTAAACTAATTATCTAGGAGGTTAGAAATCCCATGTTAGAATGCAGAATGTTATAAAGCAATCTAAATGTATTATGAATGCATAAAACGACGTCACTGAAGAGGTTAGAAATAAGCTGCTGACCTAAATACTTTTGAAATGAGTGGGGTTCATAAAACTAAGGATAAAATAAGTATGTATAGCCATTGTACTGTTATTAATAAAGGTGTTTTCCATGGTGGTATAAATTAACATTTCTTAAGCCACTGTACACGTATCTAGAACTGAAAAATAGAAGAATGACTAATAATGGGAACCATGTTTCTCACTGTTGGGGCAAGAGGTTACTCTAACTAGGATGGGTAGCATAGAATGTCCCATGTAGTAATGTATTAAAGTTAGAGACATCAATATGAACTAACATTTAGTTATATATATGTTATATATATATGTTATATATATATATATATATGTTATATATATATGTTTTATATATATATGTTATATATATATATGTTTTTATATATATATATATATATATAGTGTGTGTGTGTGTGTTCATATATATATATGCTGACATATAGAAATAGATGTGTAGGGGGTGGGTGTGAGGATATGAGTACCTAGATTAGCAACATGCGTATTTCTTGTGCTCTGTCTCCTGAGAGGGCATACAAGCAATAATATATCACCAATAATGGATGTATCTCATGCCTATAGTTTAAAATACCATTCTCCAGTAAAAGGAATCAGGACCCCTCCCAGGAATCTTTAATTCTAGAACTGAGACAGGAATTTTGCAAGTTAAGTCTAGCATCTTGTACTGATAGAAGGTAGGAGAGTGGAAAAAAAAAAAAAACTTGGTTGTGTGTCACAGGGATTCAAGATCTAACTGAACAGACATTCAGTGGCTAGAGATGAAACAATTTGAGAAGAAAATAGGTAAGTGGTATTGGATTACAACCCAATATATAAAATCAATACCTATGAAGCAATGCTGATATAAGTAAATAAATGAAGAAACACGTACAAATTCCCTAGGTGAAAATTCTTCAAATACTCTATGTAGATACTCCACCTTTAAGGAGGTAGAGCATAATTTCCCACGTGTAAGTATGAGCTGCTCATGATGACTTTTGGCTAAAAACTACAATATGAAAAGGGAGAAATGAAAAGTTGACTTTGCAGGGGAGAAATCTAACAAACACCAGCTTAAAACAAGTGATCAGTGTTGACATCTATAGGAATAGGTCATAATGATGGTATGCACCTTTGATATGATGTGATGAGAATGACACTTGACCTCTGTGACATTCTTCTAATAACATGAACCCTGTATAATCATGAGATAAACAGTAAGCAAACTCCAATTAGGGGATACTGTACAAAATACCCAACCAGTACTCCTTTAAACTGTCAAGATCATTGTCTTATTTCATTCTTGTGCTGCTAATAAAGACAAATCTGGGACTGTGTAATTTATAAAGGAAACAGGTTTAATTGACTCATAGTTCAGCATGGCTGGGGAGGCCTCAGGAAACTTACAATTATGGCTGGGGAGGCCTCAGGAAAAGGGGAAGTAAACACACCCTTCTTCACAGGGTAGCAGCGAGAAGAATGAGTGCCCAGTGAAGGGGGAGGCCCCTTATAAAACCATCAGATCTTGTAAGAACTAACTCACTATCATGAGAACAGGATGAGGGAAACTGCCCCCATAATTCAATTATCTCCACCTGGTCCCAGCCACAAGTGGGGATTATGAGAACTACACTTCAAGGTGAGTTAGAATGGGGGACATAGCCAAACCATATTAATCATCGAAAACAAAAAATGTCTGATAAATTTTCACACCCAAGAGGAGCCTAGGGAGACATGACTAATAAATGTATTATTATTTCCTGGAATAGATTCTGGGATAGAAAAAGTGATAAAATCTGATTAAAGTATGAATTTTTATTAATAATAAAATATCAATATTGGTTTATTAGTTCTAACAAATATGTCATTCTAATGGAAGTTAATAATTATGGAATCTGGATATGGGGTATACAGGAAGTCTGTATACTATTTTCACAATTATTCTAAAACCCCTAAAGTTTATTTAAAATGTTATTTATTTAAAAGAAATGTTTATTCATGAGACTAGTAGTTCCTAATATTGTTTTACATTCACCAAAATATGATGTCACATATTATCCTTAAATATGTGTAAAGACTGAAAACCCTTGTAAAATCTGGCAATCCCATAACCCGAATCCTGGAGCAAGTGCTAAAACAGGACTGATAGATCCAAACAGAAATGACACAGTCTCGAAATTTACTATCATACAACCCCAAAAGACATCCTTGCTTTTTCAAAAATGTTTAGTATTTTCACCAGATCTGCTTTCCACTCTTTTGCTTACCCTTAACTTTTCCTGCATTCTAAGTTCAAGTTCTGAGCATAGATCACTATACTCTGAGGCTATTGCTTCTTCAGAATGCCTAAGTGCTCCTTTGCCATTATCCTCTTATCCCAATTTTACTCAGGAAATGTAGCTATCAGAAATAAAACTGGAATATTAATAATTAGTTGCATTATGATAAATATATTTCTTTATTTTAAACATTTTAATTAATGGAAGAGACCTACAGGACCCTAAAAAAAATACTGGAATCTGAAAATACTTCAGACTGTCGGAAATCCTGAATTTGCTAATAAAAGGTAACAAAGTTGTCCTAGGTAAAAGCTCACTCTAAACCGGAAATAGAGGAATAAACCAATGTCAGTTTATCTGCTTTTAATTCTAGGTCTCTGAAAGAGATCTGAGTGCTTCAGAAGGGCGAAAGTCAATTCATACCCTTGCCAGCTGTCAAACACGAGTGAATTCTGCCAAATAAAGAGAAAAGAGAAAATATAAATAGGTCATTAAAAATTGCAGCAATGGGAAATGAAAAATATCTTAAAGTCTTAATTAAAATGCATACTTCCAAAAATCCTCACTGTAGCATCAAGTAGAAAATTCCATGGCTGGCACAGTTTCTGTTCTCAACAGAATGCAAGAAGATGTGACTTTTATCAAGCAGAAGCAGAAAGGTCAAAGAAGAGAATGAAATGAGATGACAAATTAAATGTTAGAAGTAAAAGGGAGAGGGGGAGAGGATAACAGTAGTCACATAAGAAAGAATTGCAAGAAAATTATAAATGCACTAATATAATTAAGGTATTTAAGACAAATATAAAAGTTAGGTCATAAATTGTCTTTGCTAAAACTGTAGTCAAAATGTAGGCCACAAGATTCAACAATACTTATTGAGAATAATTTGAGAGATTTAGGTCACAAATGCCTTTTAGGAAAATACCAGTAACAACAACAAACAGAAATATTGAGCCAAATGTGGAAGATGATAACAAACTTACAAATGCGGATTACAAAGGTAATCCAGGCAAAGTATTCTAAAACTCAGTTTAGGCCATGTGCAGTGGCTCACATCTGTAATCTCAGCACTTTGGGAGGCCGAGGTGGGTGGATCACCTGAGTTCAGGAGTTCGAGACCAGACTGGCAAACATGATGAAACCCTGTCTCTACTAAAAACACAAAAACTAGCTGGGCACAGTGGTGGGCTCCTGTAATCCCCAACACTCGGAGGCTGAGGCAAGAGAATCACTTGCACCTGTTAGGCGCAGGTTACAGTCAGCTGAGATCGTGCCACTGAACTCCAGCCTGGGTGACAGAGCTTAAAACAAAACAAAAACCTACTCAGTTTAGGGCAATGCATGATTTACTACTCTTCACTATAAAATGGAATTTCTGTGTGTCTGCCAGAAGCTTTCTTGAATTTTACTTAGACTTTTTATTATTTATCCTTTATAAAATATAACCCTTTATTTCAAAGCTTATTATGATACAATGACTTTTCTTTTACCTATTTACTGTTACAACAAATGCTTACTTGTACATTAGCCATAAGTACAGATTTTCTGATTTTATTTTATTAACCCAACCAATTAAAAAAATATATCAACTCTTAAAGTTAGGAAAGCCGTCACTCACCTTTTCCCATAGAATCAATTTATACTAGAAAAAAATGGGAGACAATAGCAAAATTATTTTACAAATTAAATATAGTTTATTTTTTTCTCATGAGAGTAGAAGTCATAGAATAACAAAAATGAATGAGTTTTGTGGAGGAAAAGTTAAATATAACTCAAAATAAATGGGTGAATAAATTAAAATTAAGAAAGAAGAAAATTCATGTATCATATTGAGAATGCAGATTCAAACATTTTTACATGCTTTTTAATGAAATCTGAAAGCTAGTGGAATTGAAGCCATATATTAGGCATTACTTTTATTTATATAAGGAACATTTATGTGCATGTGTGACAGAGCTTATAATGTTTGAATCAACATACCAGAAATTATAATCAAAAATATCTTCCCCAGAAATTTTTTTCTTTTTTTCTTTTGAAATAGAGTTTTGCTCTTGTTGCCCAGGCCGAATTGCAATGGTGTAATATCAGCTCACCGCAACCTCCGCCTCCCAGGCTCAAGCAATTCTCCTGCTTCAGCCTCCCAAGTAGCTGGGATTATAGGTGTGCACCACAACACCCGGCTGATTTTTGTATTTTTGGTAGAGACGGGGTTTCTCCATGTTGGTCAGGTTGGTCTCGAACTCCTGACCTCAGGTGATTCACCTGCCACGGCCTCCCAAAGTGCTGGGATTACAGGCATGAGCCACTGCGCCCAGCCAGAAATTTTTAAAAATAAAATTACCTTTGTGTTTTTACCCTAAAATTAAAACATATTAATGACAAATCAACAGTAGAGAAACTTATAAAGAGTAAAATAAAATTTTATCACAAAAATATTCATTGTTAACTCTGTAATGTCTGTATACTTATATCTTTTACTATGTATACCCTAACACGTAGTAACATAGTCCCAAATTAGAATAATAGCTAACATACTCCTCCGGTTATGTAAACCTAAATTTTTAAATTACCAATGCATCATGAACAGGTTTCTAATTTAATAATTAATAGAATCAGTATCACAGTGTTTCATGGTCCCATACTGTCAGATTATAGGGTTTTCTGAATTTTTGACATTATAAACAATACTCTACTTTGTAACGTATGTTAAAATGTGCAGAATGATGAACTAACTGGTGTTGAAGAAGAGTGGGTAAGGTATGTGGACATTTATTATAAGTTTTCTAGAATGTAGAATTAAGATATTGAAAAATTAAAAAAAATAGGTTTCAATTGAATAGTGAGGCATCTCTCTACTGTAAAATTGAACAATACCAAAAGGTTACAACTCTCATTTATTTTAATCCTGGCCATAATTTTTCTCTAATACATTTATATGTAGGTATGCCTTTTATTCATGAATTTTCTTATCATTTGGAGATAATTTTTTATATAATTTTACTAATATGAATTTACTCTAGTACTTCATTTCTGTCTAGCTATGTATTTGTTCAGTGTGGCAGTAACTAGCCATACTCTCCCTACTATAGTTTCACAAAATGATCAATTAGACTTTACTAAGAAAGTCTTAATAGCAACTTAGATGTAGTAGTTCTATGTGACTTAACCGTGCAAAATGATTTATATTTCTCAGATTTAGTAAAAATAATAACTTAAGATGTGTTTGATTACAATTATTTTACTTAGATGTAGTAGTTCTATGTGACTTATGTAAAATAATTTATATTTCTCAGATTTAGTAAAAATAAGATGTGTTTGATTACAATTATTTTAAAACTTACTTCCTAAGGAGGCATTATATTTGAAGTCATTATAATCATTTTTACAAAATAACTGACTAGGCACTCTTTTATCTTGCTTCCTAAGAAACGCAGGGGTTGGTTTGTAATGCACTTTTGAGAACTAGAACCAAGAGTGAGGCGAAACTGAAGTGATTCTAAAGCTCTTTAGGACTTAGCTTTTGAAATTAAAGATGCTAAACCTGCCATTTTTGTACTGCATTAAGTCGTTTGGTAAGTAATCATAAGGCATTTTTTACTTAACTTTTTAGATTAATATCAGTTTTTATTTGTGGAATTCAGAATTCTAAATTGCTCTAGCTCCAATCCCAAATTTCCAATTTCACCTATTCAAATCTATAACATTGTCAAAAAATAAAACGTGTGGCTAAATAGTTCATAGACAAACTTTAAGATACATGTTTTCTTTTCCATTTGCATAACTTGATTCATATATTGAGTCTGGTTTCTATATGCTACAGAGGCAGTCTATTAATAAAACAATCATTCTGTTTCAAAAACTAATAAATATTGATAGGCATGCACCGGCCCAGTCATTTTCAGTAGTTTGTATTTAGTTAAAAATTTCATCTCTGAGTTAAATAAAGTTCAGCCATCTATGTGGAAGGTTGATGTGTCTTAAATTCAGAATTATAAATGCTTGTCACACCAATAAAGTTCAATCATTTAAATATTTTATAATTAGATAAAGGTTAAATTCAAGCTTGGTTAATAAAATCCTTAGGCAAATAAATCATGTTAAATAATTCACAATCATGTTGCACAGTTTTAAAAAGTCTCTAATATGTAAGACAAGTAAGAATGGTAAACATTTATACATATTGTAGAAATTATTAATATTAATTAAGGGTTATGATTTCATTTATATTTTGACATTTGTAAAATTTTAATCTTATAGTTAAAATACATGTTTACATAGAGTAAACATATTTTTAGTGTGTAGATCTGTAAACTTAGTTATAAAGCAAAATTTTCAAAATAGTTTGAGATAAGACTACTCTTGAGTATACAAATTCAGAGTTACATTAATACTGGTAATATCAATGAATTTTTTTTTAAATTTCTAGATCTTACATTGATTGTTTAAATAATTAGTTATTTATTAGCCACATAATCTTCTTTTGTATTATTGTATATTACTATGTATAAGAAGTATTAAATTTCCTAAGTTTCACGAACAAACAGTTGAAATGGGAAGGTGAGGACATTCGCAGAATCATATTAAAATTTATTTTATTTAGCTAATATATCTCTTTATATTTATTTGAGCATGTCTCAAAAAATTAGTAAAAGCAACAGTTGAAGGGGACTTTTGTTCGTGTATATGCCATAGCTTTATATATGAAAATAATAGTCAATAAGTGTATGCATTTTCTAAAGCAAATGCCAGCCAGGTCTGGTGTCTCATGCCTGTAATCCCAGCACCTTGGAAGACTGAGGTGAGTGGATCACCTGAGGTCAGGAGTTCGAGACCAGCCTGGCCAACATGATGAAATCTCATCTCTACTCAATAAAATTAGCTGGACATGGTGGTACATGCCTGTAATCCTAGCTACTTGAGAGGCTGAGGCAGGAGAATCACTTGAACCCAGGAAGTGGAGGTTGCAGTGAACCGAGATTGCACCATTGCACTCCAGCCTGGGCAAAAAGAGTAAAACTGTGTCTCAAAAAAAAAAAAAGTACCAAGAAGGTATAGTACTACTACACTACATGTAGCCATTTGGGTCTGACATATATAACGATTAAAAAGAAGATGCACTAATTCCATGTTTATAAATGTTAAGAACAGGAAAAAGTTAATTATGTTATTCAAACTTAAAAACTTACAATGAAAAGTTGTGGAAAGTGGCTTTAAAAAAAGGAAAGCCCAGTGATCCTGAAGATCAGGACAGTGGCAAACTCTGTCGGAAGGGAGGCATTGTTTTGGTAAAGTTGTGATAGGAATTTCTTGACCCAGGGGACCATTACACGCCTTTCATTTTGTAATATTTGTGAAACTGTGCAATTATGTTCTACACGTTTTCTAGATATACAGTATGTATACAATATAACATTTTAAAAAAATTGTTACTGGGTGAGGGTAGTTCAGGCTCTTGGTGTTTTGAACAAAGAATTGGATGAAATGCACAAGTAAGGCAGCCAAAGCAGAGATTTATTTTAAATGAGAGTCCACACCACATGTTGGGTGTGGGCTCCAGGCAAGGGGCTCAAGAGCATGAGTTACAGATTTTCTGGGGCTTAAATACCCTCTAGAGGTTTCCCATTGGTTCACTTTAGTGGCCCATAACCAATCTGATTGGTTGCCAGAGGGGGAAGAGTAGGCCCGTGACCAGTCTGATTGGTTGCAGGAGGGAACCAATAAGAGGTACTATGATTTTCCAATTGCCTGGCAGCAACTACCACACAGCAAAAGGAGAGTTTGAAAAGGGAGCAGCCTCTGATATCCAGTCGGCATGAGACTGCCTTAGGTTTGCTGCCTCCAGACCCTATTATCCTGCCTCATAACTACTTCTGAAGTCATGTCTTCCTTATACTCTACTGAGTTATAGTTTATTCAGAAACCTAGTGTTACATACAGTTAAGTCTGCATTCCTGAACAGTGTGCATTTGGTGGGCGATAAACCGACAAATGGCTTTGGCTTTGCAGTGTTGTATTTCTCCTATTAGAGCCAACCTAACTGACAGTAGAGAGGTTACCTGATACTGATGCAGGGCAGGCAAGCCTCAAAACTGGAGCTTAGCTAGGGAGAGTTCTCAGCTTCACCCAGGCAAGAATTCAAAGATGAGCCCATGGTGATAGCAATATTTTATTGAATGGTACTTCTCCTTAAAGAGCAGAGCCAACTCATAGGCAGTGTTCCCAATATCTGCAAAGTATGGGCTTTTAGCAACTGTATTGATATTCACATACACTCACTTTCAACTACATGCAAATTAGGGGGCAGGCCAATGCAAATTGCGGGGTAGTTTATTTAGAACTTTCCAGGAAAGTTACCCTCAGAAGGTCCTACTAGCAGTTAGCTTTGAGGAATAAGAAGAAACTTCCTTGCTGAATAGTTCATCCTATTCTGTGTTCACTTACAGAATAGAAAAATCTTAGCAGAAAAAGGAGTTGGTAGGCAGATATTTAGAAGATTAGTGTTGATTTCCTGGTCATTGCCATGGAAGGAGGTGGCAACTTCCGGGTCACTGCTATAGAATTTGTAAAGTGTCATGGAGCTGGTGGGAGTGTCTTATACTAATGAGCAATGAGGACAGCTAGGGATGGCTTTTTTTTTTTTTTTTTTAAACCATCTGCTGGTTCCTGTCTCTTCACTTTGTCCTTCCTGAAACTAGATCCCTTTTTGGTCAGCAGGGTTGTGACCAAAAACAAGTCCTGTGTGTTTCCTACCTCAATACTATCAGCTACTCCACTTGAAGACGAGTATGCTAAACATGGAACACTCATGGCTAGTGTGCTACAGTAACCTGAACACTTCTGTTCCACAACCTGTGTTCCAGAGTTAGCTATGTTTGCTTATAGAGTGAAAGGTATTTTTTAAAAAAAAATTATACTTGCTAATACAAGTGTATAGTTTAATTAGCTATTATGTCAAAAGTAAAATATGCCCATGGAAAGAAGGAATGATTTCTATAAAAGTTCAATAAAATGTTCTAAAAAAAGGTTTGTATAAAAACTTGGAGCATTAATTTTAGGAAACAGTCAAGGAGAGCATCCATAAAAATCTAGGTGATTCCTCTATACTTTGCAAGTACCTTTAATTTAAAGGTATTTTAAATACCAAACTCTATGTTATAGGGTATGTATTATGACTGCAGTTTATGTGGGAAAATGATATGGGATTCTAATCAGCAAAATGCAAGAGAAAAACTTAGCCATGATGATAGACATTACATTTTTTTATTCAAATAAAGGCTTGATTTTTGAAAAAGACGTGATACTCTATTATAACTAGTGAATCAGTATGTGGCTTCAGTGTGGCTTCAAAGGTGTATGTGTTTGTAAAATTGAAAGTTTATATTTCCAAGTATAAGTTACTTTTTCACTTATCCAACCAAAGACTTCCTCTGATTCAATAACATACCAGGGTTTTCATTGAACTCTAATTACTAAATCAATCATAAAAATAAACAATTGTGTGTTGTTCTTTTGTCCTTAGATTTTCTTTTACACAATGGAAATTTTTTCCACTTTGATGTTTGTTTTGAGAATATTGTCTTTATTGATTGAACAGTAACATATTTAATGAATACACTACACTTTTTAAAGTAATTTCTCCATATTTGGATATTTAAACGTCTAGTTCTGAATTTTCTTTTCTTTTCCTTTTTTTTTTTTTTTTTTTTTTTTTTTGAGACAGAGTTTCGCTCTTGTTACCCAGGCTGGAGTGCAATGGTGCGATCTCGGCTCACCACAACCTCCGCCTCCTGGGTTCAAGCAATTCTCCTGCCTCAGCCTCCTGAGTAGCTGGGACTACAGGCATGCACCACCATGACCAGCTAATTTTTGCATTTTTAGTAGAGACGGGGATTTCACCATGTTGACCAGGATTGTCTTGATCTCTTGACCTCATGATCCACCCGCCTCGGCCTCCCAAAGTGCTGGGATTATAGGCGTGAGCCACCGCACCTGGCCCTGAATTTTCTCTTGTCATTTTCTTTACCTTTGAGGATGAAGTATCTCTTGAGTTTTTGGAGAAGCGTTTGGCCTCTTCATTGTCTTTGTGCGTTCTAGCTGTGAAAGAAAGTGATCAACAGGCTTTGAATTAACTTTTCCCATTCCTGGGAGAATATGCACTAATTCCTGCTTAGTGAGGCACTAATCAGCAAATAGGTATCATTCTCTATATTTTCCAAGTACTTTCCTAGAAACAGATCCACTAAAAACATATAATTTGAGGAATATATCATTCTTTTAAAAAGTTGCTAACGTACCATCTCTGTGGACTCAGTCCAGAAAGGCACTTACAAGAGAAAAGAGAGTTGTGAGCTGACAGACTTAATGAAATGTGCTTAACACTGAAATAAATATGTCTCTGTTTTTACCTATAAAATATGGAGTAAACTCTAAAATTATCTATAAATTTTCTCATATGTTCCCTTTTACATTTTACGATTTTTGTTGTTTTATGTATATATTATTTAATTGGTATTGTTTAGTATGGAATTTCAGGTATAAATATAAGATTATCTTCACAATACTTAACCAATTATTCCTGTGCCAGCTATCAAATAACCCGCACTTTCCCTATATATATGAACTGATGTATTTATCATCATAGATCTGTTTTTAGGTTTTCTAATCTGCATTGTTCTCTGCCTGACTATTACTATGTCTGTATTAAAATATCTTAATAAATATAGCTTGATAAAACACCAAGAATTGATGATTACTCCAGAAAATGATCAGGATTACACATTAGGTACTCAAAATAATAGTCATTATTATTTTATAATCATATTAACAGAGCAAATTAATTTGAAAGCATTGCTATTTTTGTGATATGTGATCATCACATAAACATACTTAATATGTTTTTACCTCGTTCCATTTTTCTTTTGTATATTGGAGTAAAATTTTAAGTATTTCTTCTTTAGTTCCTATCCATATCTTGGTGATGTTATTATATATTAAAATCATTAGAATACACTATTTTTTACTAAAGTAACAAAGAAAACTATTGACTAATCTTAAGATTTTTTTAATACTGCCTTCTAATTAAACTTTTTGCTCAAATTTCATTCTATCTCAAGGTATCAGAGCAGAATGGAGACAATAATGTTGCTTACTGTATATTTTTTCATGTCCTTACTTCCTTGTCTCTTATTTTTACTCAGTGTTATTTGCTGAAATTTCAAAAACAGTATGAAATAATACTGTTGTAAAAATGTGTATTAGTCCATTCTTACATTGTTATAAACAACTACCTGAGACTGGCTAATTTATAAAGAAAAGAGATTTAATCGACTCACAGTTCTGCAGGCAGTACAGCAGGCATGGCTGGGGAGGCCTCAGCAAACTTATGATCATTGCAGAAGGGCAAAAGGCAAGTAAGCACATGGCGTTAGGGAAGAGAGCCAAGGGGAAAGTGCTACACACTTGTGAACAACTAGATCTCGTGAGAACTCACTCACTATAATGAGAACAGCAAGGGATAAATCCATCCCCCATGATCCAATCACCTCCCTCCAGGTTCCTCTCCCAACATTGGGAATTACAAATCCACGTGAAATTTGAGTAGGAATACAGAGCCAAACCACATCAACATGCATAATTTTCTTATTGCTGATATCAATGGAACTACCTCTACTTTAAGAATGGCAAATTAATTTTAATTACACTGCCAAATCTAATCTACTAATAGTAGTTGCTCTGATAAATGTGTTGTGAAGGTTTCTAAAGTGATGTCTAAGCTAAACAGAAAATAATAACACGGTTAGTTAACAATGTCTGTCACATATATGGAAGTAAAGAAGAAATAAAGTTACACCTACTTGTCATTCCTGTTTTAATATTTCACATTAATGACACAGTGTTTTGGAAGAAAATTTTCACTAGATTCATTAAAAGCTCTGAAATATTCCAAATATTTCAAACTTTTAAAAATATGTATGCTAAAAATATTTTCGATGGGATAAGAAAGAAAAGTTCTTTATGTTCAAGAAATCACATCACAATGTTAACATTACCCTTTTGCACATTATTAGTCAAAGGTGATGATCTCAGAGCAACTCAGAGCAAATCTTTGACCTAATGACCTGGCTCATTCAGGCTTGTGTCTCTGAGGTTCAAAATATCCAATGGAAGTAAGAAGTATTATTCATGTTTGAATTTTGCTTTAATCCTAAAAATGTTAACTACCACAGAGGGAATGATACGTAGTCATCCATCACAATATTGGGGATATATTCTGAGAAACATGTTGTTAGGCAGTTTTTTCATTATTCAAACATCATAAAGTATATGTAAACGAACCCACATGATATAACCTACTACTCACCTAGGCTACATGTTACAGCCAATTTATCCCACACCACAAACCGGTATAGCATTGTTACTGTACTGAATTCTGTAGGCAATTGTAACACAATGCTGAATTGTACAGTAAAACTACAGTTTAATAGATAAAAAATGGTACACCTACAGGGCACTTACATAGCTTGCAAGACTGGATGTTTTTCTGGTTAAGTCACTGAGTGAATTGTAAGTGAAAGTGAAGGTCTAGAGCATGAGTGTCTACTAGTCTAGACTTTATAACCACTGTTCACTTGGGCTACTCTATAAAAAACATTTCTTTCTTCAACAATAACCTTTACATATTGTAACTTTTTTTACTTTATAAGCTTTTTAATTTTTTTTAAACTTTTTGGCCCTTTTGAAAGAGCACTTAGCTTAAAACACAAACACATTTTATAGCTCTTTAAAAAAATATATTGTCTGCCTGGGCTCAGTGGCTCATGCCTACGATTTCAGCGCTTTGGAATGCCAAAGTGGGTGGATAGCTTGAGGCCAGAAGTTCAAAACCCGCCTAGGTAACATAGTGAAATCGCATCTCCACAAATTTTTTTTTTTTTTAATTAGCCAGGCATGGTGTTTGCTTATAGTTCTAGGTGCTCGAAAGGCTGAGGCAGAGGATTGCTTCAGCGCAGGAATTTGAGACTGCAGTGAACCATAATTGCCCCACTGTGCTCCAGACTAGGTGACAGAACAATATCTTGTCTCTAAAAAGAAAATAAAAGGAATATAATATATATATATATATATATATATGTCTAAAAGGAAAGTAAAGGAATATATACATATATAAATATGTTTGTATGTGTGTGTATATATATATATATATATATATATTCTCCAGCTGAGTGAAACATCATCACTATGTGGCACATACCTATATAATACCTAGGATGATTTAGGGTCAGGGAAGAGAGTTGATGTAACTTCAAAAATAAAAGATAAATTCAGGAACTTCTGTTTATCATCTCAGCAGATAATAAGTGAGAAAAAAATATAATCTATTGTTGTATAACCACCTATAGTGGATTTGTGGATTTATATGTCATTCATTTCCTGATCTATCAAGGTTCTGTGGTTTGATAGAAACAGCGTGGTCAGTTCTTTTGGTGGCCTCACTTGAAGTCTTTTAAACGGTTGCCTGTAGTCTTCAGCTGGTACTGTAGTTATCTTGGGGCTCAACTGAAATGCTGAAGTGTTTGAGTCTCTCCTTCTTGTCACATCATTATGGTACCTCTCCTTTTCACATGGTTGCATGGGCTTTGCACATGGTCAGTCTCTCTAGTAGGGTAGCTAGACTGTATGTGAAGGACAAGCTTCCAAAATCAAGAGTCCCAAGACAGATGAAACAGAAGCTGCTAGTCCTCTTAAAGGCAAAGACTGCCATTATGTGAATTCCACCATATTCTGTTGGTCATTGCAAACCACAGACCATCTTTGGAGATTAGCTGCCACAGTTCACCTTCTAGTCCCCAGAGGTTCTTAACCTGTCACATAAAAAATAATCAGACCCACAAACCCTATATGCCTCACTCTACTGTGGCATCCGGCTGAGTCATGAAGCGCAGAACATCTTCATTTATTTACTTTTATTTTTAATTTTATTAATATTTAATCAACAAATTATAATTGTATACATTTATGAGGTACAATGTGATGCTTTGATATAATGTATAGTGTGAAGTGATTCAATCAAGCTAATTAATCTATCCATCACATCATTTTTTGTGATGAGACATTCTAAATTTGCTCTTTTATTTTGAAAAACAAAATATAGCATTATTGACTGCAGTCACCATGTGCAATAGACCTCAAAACTTTTTTTTTCCTGTTTAACTGAAATTTTTTACCCTTTGATCAATTCCCCATTCTTTTTTTTCCCCACCTCCAGCCTCGGCTAATTCTCATTCTAATGTCTGCTTCTATGAGTTCAACACTTTAAATTCCATGTATAAGTGAGATCACATAAAAATTTCATGGCGTAACGTTTTCCAGTTTTACCCATGTTTTCACAAATGGCAGGAGTTCCGTCCTTTTTAAGGATGAATTGTGTGTGTGTATGTGTGTGTGTGTGTGTGTGTGTGTTATATATATATATATATATATATATATATCTTTATCCATTCATCTTGATGGACACTTAGGTTGATTCTGTATCTTGTGACTAATGCTGCCGTGAACATGGAAGTGGATATTTCCTTTCAACATATTGATTTCATATGTACCCAGAAGTGGGATTGCTAGATCACAAGGTAGTTCTAATTTTATCCTTTTTAGAAACTTTCACATTGTTTTCAGTAATGGCTATATTAATTTACATTTTCGGCCAACAGTAGAATATCTTTAGTTAAATAAGTTCAAGATGTAAATGAGGTTTCCTGGGTAGTTAGAGCTCCTCCTGATCTGAAGCCTTATGAACTAGAACGGCAAGTTATCTGTCCCCACATAAACTACCTAAAATTGGGAAACAAGTACAAGAGAAATGAATAAACAGTAACAACAACAAGTGGGATGTAAAAATGAAAGGAATAGAGCATGCCTTGTTCCACTCCAATGCTAAAATCCAGCCAGGTTGTCAATTGCCACTGTTCCATTGATTACTCTCCAATTTCATTCCCTGATTCTCCTCAACAAAGCTCTGTCTATTGGGCTCTAAACTCTTACATTTTCCATTAAAAAATGGTCCATTTAGTTTGGGCAGCTTCCTGCCTATAGAAAGTTGGAGGCTCAAAGCTCTCTCTGCATTTTGAACTTTCTAACTTTATTTTCAAGCTGTATACACTTCTTTGAAGTATTTGTAAACTTTCTGTGTATCAAATTACCATTTACTTCGTTAAAGAGAGGCCATACTCACAAATATTTTTGAAAGAGGTCTCTCTACCTTGAGCTAAGGGTTAAGTTGCTAAGGGATAACACTTTAAAGACTTTTAGAAGCTCTTTTATCTAGAAGAGAGGGTCTCAGGCCATGCTCATAAAATTCTTTAAAAAATTTGTGTCTAACTGAGAGGATTTATGAAGCACCATCTTAAATCCTTTTGAGGTCTTACAAAAAAGCACTACAGCCACACCTTTGGGATATTAACCCTAACACCATGTTTTACTGGCAAAGGTATGACTGATATTTTGCTTGAGATTATTTCTTTTGTTGAGATACGTGTGAGATAGTTTTATTCTCAAACCCAGCAGGTTCTTACATGGAAATGTATTTTCTAGTTTCTACTGAAAACTTAAGTGTTTCTTTTTAGTTTATTTCCCTATATCAGATGACAGGCAGGTGATAGTTAGACACCTCATAGAAGCCAGTTGGCACTTTCAAAATTCTTGCTTGGATATTTTCTTACCCCAATTCTTAATTCAGTTGGGTATTTAAAAAAAAATTTCCACATTATCATAGGTGTCAGTGTTGCCTAACATTTTTTTTCCAGTTTGGAAGCAATAGAAAGTGATATGGGAAGTGCTGATCGGGAAGGTCAGCAGCCTATATAGGACAATTCTCTTAGCAGAGGCCATTGCATGTGTTCATTCAAGGAGCGCTTAACCTTTTCACATGTAGAGAAAGGGTGGCTTGTGCTAGCAAAGGAGGGTCAACACAATGGAAGGGGTCAGAGTCCTAAGCTTGAAATGTTACCAGCACATAGAAATGATAATTACTCAAAGGAATAGATACCCCAAATACACTGACTATGATCATTACATACTCTATATATGTAAAAAATATACACACTCCATAAATATATAAAATATTATACATCAACAAAATTTTAAAAACTGTATTTTAAAAATTGCCTCAATGACTCCATTATAACAAGTTTCAGGGGTATCTTCCCAGTCAATACCTTAGCTTGTACATTATCCTCTGCAATATTATGAATATGATTTGTGGAATAATGGAATGACCGGTATAAGTTTGTGACTGGAGTTTGTGTTTAGTTTTTAGAAAACACTTCTGTTGCTATAGAAGACAATGGTTTCTTTCAGGGCAGTTATAGAATTTCTCCAAGTTCTTCAATGTACCTAGTTAGAAGTAATCTGTTATATGCCATATATTCAATTATGTCATTATTTTCACTACTGTAGCATTTTTTTTGGTCACTCCAAAAAATCACAATTGCAACCTCTTCATAATGAAAGCCTCCGTAATTTGGACACGTGCTTTGCATTGCTGTTGGCCACCATGGACAAAAGTTGATAAAAACCGAACATGGCATAGGTAGGAACTAGAACAAACTGGAAATTACTGGCACATCTCATTGCCTTTGACAATGAATGATACATTCTAAGCCTAGCGTCTAGTGCTTCACTTACACATCTCAAATCTCACACAACTTTCTTTTTTCCTTTCCTCCTTATTTTCACTAATATTAACCTAGAAAGAAGGGGAAAGAACAGAGATTCGCAGAAATGCAGTTTCAGCTGAAAATAATATGCTTTAAAACCACTACAGTGAATCCATTTAGACAAGTACCAGCTTAGCCAAGTTGTCACAGACAAGACTGTCATATTTTATGAGCCCTGTAGATCCTTCATGTTTGTTAAAGTTTATCAATCTTGTTTCCAAATTATCATAAACAAAATTTCTTTTAAACAAAATAAACAAAAAATATCTATAGTTATTTTCAGGATGTTAAAGAAGTAGAAAGATTAAAAGGAAAAAGCTGTTCACCATTCAGGTGACATGCTTGGAAGACATGGGATCAAGAGTTTGAGAAATGGTGGTGATAAACATTATGGATGGAATCTACAGCCAAGTTAGACAGAATGATAAGGAGGTACTGGGATTTGAGTGTGGAGCCTTAAGACATGGCAGTAAAATAAATGAAGAGGTTCTGTGGTCAGTGGCAATGATGGTGGTGGTGGGGGTGAGGGGGATGTGTGTGTGTTTGTGAGTGTATATAGTGTGTGTGTGTGTGTGTGTGTGTGTGTGTGTATCTGGTATGCACTATGAAACTGTTCCTTGAGTCGTTCTTGAATTTGAGTCTTTGCAGTGCTTTAATGAGAGATTTAAATAGAGTGCTTTGCACATAGCCTAATATAGAATCTATTCAAGCCAACAACTTATTAAATTCTAAGCCTTAGGTTTTAGAAAAATAGTTTTATGTTATTTTTGAGGTTTGCAATTCTATGAAAAATTTAAAATAAACAAAAATAAAATGAAATTACTTTGTTATCAAAATAGGTATCTTTGAATGACTATCCAAGATATTTTAATGTATAAAATGAGTATTATTAGGTCTTCTTAGGAAATGTACTAGATATCTGATGGAGGAGCCAGAAAAAGTAAAAGAGTTAATCATTAATTTTACCTAGCCATGCTTATAACCTGCTAGAACTTAAAGCCTTACAGATTCTGAGATAGTGGAAGATTGCAGAAAAAATGACGGGCACAGGAAAGCCACAGTGAACTAACATGCTGAAAAAGCGTTGTAGTGAACAAATATATCTGAAAAAGAAGGCATTGCCTTTACCCTTTGTAGTGTGATGCAATCACTCACATGATTCCGAACAGGTAATGAGTGACAGGAAAAAAACAAAATGTGCTTTTGTTGCTTGTCAATCAGCTTTCTCTCCATTAGTTTTTTCCCAGGTGCACATATGAACTTTATATCAGGTCAGTGTCAGTTAAAGAAAGAGCTTCTTGTTATAGTGATGGCATGATTCACCCTTAAATATAGCTTTTAATGAACAATTACAGGTATTTTTCTGGGAAAGCTGGATGAAAGGAAAGGTAGTCACAGTGAGTATTGGTAAGCCTTATTAGTTGGGATAACACTTTTACATAAGTAAAGATATATAAACAAGTATTGGTCTTACAACTATAGCTCTGATTTTGTTTCTTGTTTTCTGCAGCAAACATGATTGTTCCTCTGTGCAAATGAGTCCCTGGTGTCTCTCTTCTTCTTATAAGGATACCAAACATATTGGATGAGGGTCCCACTTTAAATGCTTCATTTTAACTCAGGAACCCTTTTTTAAAGACCCTATCTCCAAATATAGTTAAGTATTTGAGGTACTGGGAATTGGGACTCAACATAGGAACTTGGGGGGGGATGCATTTAAACCCACAAGAAACTTTAAATTAGAAATATGAGGTCAATGCATGTAGCGCTTGTTTTTTGCAACTTGATGAAATCATGTGTGCATATTCAAAAAAATTATTAAAATTATGCTTTACCCAGATTTCATGATATGTACTTTGTTTTTGAGTCTCACAATAGCATGGGATCTCTTGTTAGTATCATTGTTTTCAAATAAAATGGAAAAGATCAAAGAGATTAAGTGAATCTCCTTTTTCATTAAGGAAGAAAGTGAAATGCCAAAATATGACCCTTGTTTTGCTGACTTTAGTACTATTCTTACTTTAGCAGCCTCTGGATTTTATTCAAGGTATGTTAATAAGTTGTGAATCAACGTCAGGAATTGGCAGATGGTGTCGAGCTATACACATTATTCAGTTATTACATTTAATTAGAATGATCCAAATGGTCACGTGCTGGAACATAGACAACACGTATTTAAAAACTCACTAGTCTTATTAATGTGAGATTTGAATAGTCCATTAAGTTGTATTTTTCAAAACTTTAATTTCTTATAAGCTCTTCTTAGAAGTTGTCTTTAATTAGAAACTTGATTACAAAATTAAATTTCTACAAATGCAGTGTATACCCAATTCTAGTTTAGTATTTATCATAAAAGATGCACATAATATAGTTTTAAAATTAAACTGTCAAAAGTAGCCCTCTATCTTTAAAAATTATGAGCTATGAATTAGACCAGTTATCTAAAGGGAGTACAAATCACATTGGCTTTTATGGATTGTTAACATGTGATGTGTACTGGCATTGAATTATTACCATTGTGAACATATTAAATTAAATTCTAGAAACCTATGAGGTCCCTAAACTGAAGTTATGCATTCCCATCAAGTTTAACTGAAAAATAAAAGAGGAAAACTTCTTAGTCATTCCTCTAATAGGAACCAAATATGTCTCCTGAACATTGGCTTCCAGGTTTAGTCTCACAAAGGCAGAAGCAACCAATGTACAGTTTCGGGCCTTATGCTGTGATCCTCGTTCTTGTTTGATTTTCCTAGGTTTGTTGCAATTGCGCCTCTCAAACCCACCTTTTCAGTTAGGTTACTTGTTCCAACATTCTCCCTGTCTTTGTCTGTGATTTTGATCGGTACATTTTTCCCAACCTATCACAGACAATGGGTACAGCTTTCTCTCAGTGCTCAGTACATGGCACAGGTCACTGCATTTTAACTTATATCCAGTGGCTGAGTAATTGAAAGCTGCTATTCTTCACATGCCTATGGTTTGCTGGGCAACAAACTAGGTGATTTATATCAATTTATTCCTTTCAACAAGCCAAAGAGAGGAAATTTGGTATTTATAAATTAACATTATTTTCAGAAAGTTGAGAAACTGAGATCATTTAAGAAGCTTGTTCAAGGCATTTATTTAGCTAAGCTACATACCTAGGGGATGGGTTGATAGGTACAAACAAACCACCGTGGCACATGTTTACCTGTGTAACAAACCTGCACATCTTGCCCATGTACCCCAGAACTAAAAAAGAAAAAGAAAAAGAGATTTTATATGACAGCCGGCAATGACCAGCTCAGTGGTTGGAACAAAAAGAAGCTCCAGAGCACTCTCCAAAGTCAAACTTGCACCAAAGAAAGGTCATGGCCACTGTTTGGTGGTCTGCTGCTGGTCTGATACACTACAGCTTTCTGATCCCAGTGAAACGATTACATCTGAGAGATGTGCTCAGCAAATCAATGAGCTGCACTGAAAACTGTAATGCCTGCAGCCAGCATTGGTCAACAGAAAGGGCCCAGTTCTCCGGGATAATGCCTGACTGCACTTTGCACAACCAACTCTTCAAACACTGAACTAATTGGGTTATGAAGTTTTGTCTCATCTGCCATATTCACCTGATCTCTTACCAACCAACTAGCATCTTCAGCCACCTGAAGTAAGAGCAGAAATTAATAAAAAATAAACTGGACAAATAATAGAAAATTCAATTAAATCAAAAGCTATTTTGTAATGGTCAATATAACAGAAACAACTCTAGTCAGATTTATAAGAATGAAAGAAAGACATCTTTGAAAATACTAGACTCAATTACAATCAATGAAGAATGTTACAAAAAGGTCAAGTGAGCATATAGACAACATACAAAATTTACGAATTCTTCAAAAATCAAAAATTACAAAACTGTTCCAATCATAACTAGATCCTCTGAACAACCAGTATTTCTCAAAGCTTATTAACCTGTAATTAAAATTCTCACTACAAATAAATCACTAGTAAAGAACACTAGTAAATACTAAAACAATTTAAAGAAGAAATGTAACAAATTCTCTACAATTTATCACAAATATTAGATGAAGCAGGAAGATTTAAACTCATTCCTTGAAACCAGCATTATCCTTAATATTTAACAAAAAATAAGAAAACTAGAGACTAATACTTATCAACATAAATGCAAACATTAACATACTAAGTGATTCAATACATATACATATATATATACACACACAGATATATATTGTATATATACAATACAGATATATAGGTATAATATATAATATATATGATGTATAATCATATATATAATTATACATCATATATGATTATACATCATTATATATAATGATTATACATCATGACCATATGGATGATTTTTTCCCAAAAATGAAATAGTCACTATTCAAAAATAGACTAATGCAATTTATCATATGAACACATGAATAATATAAAATAGTATGATTATTTCAATGGATACAAAAGTAACATTGACAAAATCTTCAACTCTCATAAATGGTAAACATTCTTTAAAAACTGGTAGTAATGTAAGGACATTAATTCAGACTTACAAAGGGCAAATATATAAAACCTACACCTAACATCATACATGATGGTAAAGACTGAAAGCCTTCCCCAAAAGATCAGGATTAAATTACACTGGCAGTCTTAGTACTTACAGTGGCACTAGAAAAGATGATAAAATAGAGATTAGAAAAAGATGTTTTAGGTGACATAATTATATATTTAGAAAGTATTAAGGAGTCTACACAAAAAGTCATAAAACTAATTGAATTTAGTAGGCAGAATACAAGGTTGTACACACAAAAAATATTGTAATTCTATATTCTAATGATGGACAATTGGAAATTGAGTTTAAATATAAACCATCAACTAAAATATGAAATATAAAATACTTATAACAAAGTATATATCAGATCTGTGCATTGAAAACTACAAAACCCAGTGAAATCAAATATCTAAATAAATAGAAAAACATAGCAATCAGGCTAAGGAATCAGAAGACTCAAAATATATATTGTTGGCTGGGCACAGTGGCTCATGCCTGTAATCTCAGCTCTTTGGGAGGTCTAGGTGGGCAGATCACCTGAGGTCAGGAGTTCAAGACCAGCCTGGTCAACATGGAAAAACCCCGTCTCTACTAAAGAACACAAAAAATAGCCGGGTGTGGTGGTAGGCGCCTTTAATCTCAGCTACTCAGGAAGCTGAGGCAGAGAGAATCACTTGAACCGGGAGGCAGAGGTTGTAGTCAGCAGAGATTGCAATACTGCACTCCAGCCTGGGCGACAGAGTGAGACTCCATCTCAAAAAACAAAAAAAAACACATATTGTTAAGCGAGTAAAACAACCCCATTAAAAAGTTGGCAAAGGGCATGAACAGACACTTCTTAAAATAAGACACAGGTGGAGTCCACAAGCATATGAAAAAAAGCTCAATATTACTAATTATTACAGAAATGCATATGAAAACCGCAATGAGATGTCATCTTACACCAGTCAGAATGGCTACTATAAAAACGTCAAAAAATAACATATTCTGGAGAGATCACAGAGGAAAAGGGAACACTTACACACTGTTGGTGGGAGTGTCAATTAGTTCAACCATTGTGGAAAGAAGTACGGCGATTCTTTAAAGAGCTAAAAACAGAATTATCATTTGACCCAGCAATCCCATTACTAATTATATACCCAGAGGAATATAAATCGTTATTCCATAAAGATACATGCACATGAATGTTCATGCAGCAGTATTCACAGTAGCAAATGAAAAAGGAAAGATTCCCTTGTCCCCCCTTGCAGGGCATGTGACGGGGGTGTGGCTCGCTCTCAGTGCCCCACTGCTCAAACCTCTAGGGAAGCAAGCAGAGGCCAGATTGTGGGGGCTCCGACCCCACGGCAGTGTCTAGGGATAAATGTTTACAACTGCAGCCCCAGAGGGCATGTGTTACAGGACGCTCTTTTAGCTTGCCATCTATAGGCAGCTTGTGTTAACCTGCTCAATTAGACCTCCTTCCTTATCACAAGGATAGAGGGACTGCTGTATTCCGGGGTTTCTTGCCTTGGTGGACCAGAAGAATCAGCTTACTCCGGGCTTGGAGAATGAGTGTAAGGTTTTATTGAGTGAAGTAGCTCTCAGCATATGGCGGAGCCAGAAGGGAGATGGTTTTCCCTTGGAGTCCCGTAGCTCTGTGGCCCCACTCTTCTCTGTCCCCTTCAGTCAAATTCCACGTCCTGCTGCCGGTGGATGGCCTGCTGGCCTGCAGGTGCCTGTTGGCATGCTCTTCTGCTGGAAGGCTCTCCACAACCAGCCACTTGGGTCCTCTTCCGCCCATGTGTTCCTCACATGTCCGTCCGCCTCTGAGGTTGCCTGCTATGTTCTTAGGTTTTTATAGGCCCAAGATGGAGGCGTGACAGGCCAGGGTGGTCTTGGGAAATGAAACATTTAGGCAGGAAATGCCTGTCCTCGTCTAGGTCTATGGGGATGGAGCCCTAACCAGGGACCCACCTTTCTCTACCCAGCACTTCCCTTCCCCCATTCCATATCATTTAAATGGGCCACGCTCTTCCCTTCCCAGCACGCCTGTATCACAAACACATGGAATCAAGCTAAATGCCCATCAATGACAGATTGGATAAAGAAAATGTGATACACATATACCACGGAATACTGTGCAGCCATAAAAAATAATAAGATCATGTCTTCTGCAGGAACATAGATGGAGCCAGAGGCTATTATCCTTGACAAACTAATGCAGGAATAGAAAACCAAATACCACATGTTCTCACTTATAAGTGGGAGCTAAATGATGAGAACTTATGAACACAAAGGATGCAACAGACACTGAGGTCTGTTTGAGCTGGGGAGGGTGAGAGGAAGGAGAGGAGCAGAAAAGATAACTATTGGGTACTGGGCTTAATACCTGTGTAATGAAATAATATATACAGGCCAGGGAAGGTGACTCACACCTGTAATTCCAGCACTTTGGGAGGCTGAGGTAGACAGATCACCTGAGGTCAGGAGTTCAAGACCAGCCTGGGCAACATGGTGAAACTGTGTCTCTACTAAAAATACAAAAATTAGCTGGGCATGGTGGCTCATGCCTGTCATCCCAGCTACTCAGAAGGCTGAGGCAGGAGAATCACTTGAACCCAAGAAGTGGAGGTTGCAGAAAGCTGAGATTGTGCCAATCCACTCCAGCCTGGGTGATAGAACGAGACTCTGTCTCAAAAGAGAAAAAGCAATAATATGTACAACAAACCTCCATGACATGTGTTTACATGTGTAACAAACCTAAAATACAAGTTTAAGAAAAGACGAGAAAAAAAAAAGGCAGTTCTAACCAAACTGTGTTTTAAATTCAGTGCCAGTTCAGTCAGGCTGTGTGTGTGTGTGTGTGTGTGTGTGTGTGTGTGTGTACACACCTGCAGAGATAAACAAGTTTATTCTACAATTTATTTGGAAATTCAAAAGACTTAGAATAACCAAAATAATTTTTACAAAAGAATAATAAAGATAGAAATACTATCTGATTCCAAAACTTACTTTAACTTAAAAGCACTTAATTAAATGTAGTATTGCTATAAAGATAGGTGCAAAGATCAGTGAAATAGAACAGATAATATATAAATAAGCTGCACATATAGTATCAATTTATTTTTATAAAGGTGTCATGGTAAGTAAATGGGGAAAATGATAAACTTTTAAATGAACTGCACTGTATTAACTGCATATTCATTTGGGAAAAAAAGGACTTTGACCATTAACTCCTGTCATAAACATTAACCTAAAATCAGTCATAAAATGAATTGTAAAACGTAAAGCTACATAACTTTTAGTGGAATATATGTGAGAAAATGGTTGCGAATATAACGTAGGCAAAGTTGTCTTTGACATAACAAAAAGTAAAAAAAAAGTAAAAGAAGAAGAAAAGAAAAAATCTTTTAACTTCATTAAAATGAAAGCCTTCTACTTTCTGAAAGACACTGCTAAGGAAAATACCAAAGACAAGATACAGACTGGGTAAAAGTATCATAATACATTATCTGAAAATTTACATGTAATATATTATAAACTTATAACTACATCATAAAAGAAAAACAACCCAATAAAAATGGGCAAAATATTCAAACGAAGACTCCACTAAAGATGTTATACAAATGGCAAATATAAGTATATAAAAAGAAACTTAAAATCAACAGTCAATTCAATATAAATATGCATATTGAAACTAGAATGATACACCAGCACAAAACCACAAAAATGGTTAAAAAGATTGACAATACTTAGTATTGGAGAAGATGTGAAGAAAATTGAACTCTCGTACACTGTCAGTGGAGATGTAAAATGTTTCAAACACTTTGTAGAATAGTTTGCCAATTTCATATAATATTAAACACACACTTAAGATTAAAACAATTAATTTTACTTCTAGGTTTTTCCCCCAAGAGAAATAAAACTATGTGTCTACACAAAGGCTTGTGTGCAAATATTCATTCTTTTTGTGAGAGGATCTTGCTATGTTGTCCAGGTTGGAGTGCAGTGGCTATTAACAGACATGTTCATAGCCCACTGCGGCTTCAAATTCCTGGCCTCAAACAGTTCTTCCACCTCAGCCTCCTGAGTAGCTAGTATTATAGGAATGTGCCACTGCACCCGTTGTGTACAAATATTCATGATAGGTTTACACATAATAAAAAAAATTTCCAAAAATCAAAATGCCGTCAAGAATTAATCAACAAATTGTAGATTCATTAAATAGAATAATATTCACAGCAATAAAAAGTACGGATTGACCAGTAAAAATTAGTATAGATGAATCATAAAGACACTATGCTAAACAAAAGAAGCCAGGCACACACAAAGAAGTACAGAGTAATTTTATGTATGTAAAATTTTAGAATTGGCAAATACATATAGTGATACAAAAATATATTTTCATAGAATGGAAGTTTTCAGCAAACATGCAAAAGGACAACAGAGAACTCTGAGCATAACAAAAATCTTCTATATTTTGATTGTGTTGCTTTTCTCAAAATTTATCAGCCATTCAGTGCACCTAAATGAGTGTATCTATGTAAAATATACTTTAATAGTAATTTGACACAGGTTCCATCTTGACACACATAAATTAAAATTCCTTGAATAAAATGATTTCTGAGTTTGTATTGACTGTGGATAAATAAAAAGACAAGTATGCCATAAACAAATCTTTTTCTAACAACAGAATACTGACTGATGCATACAAATTACATTATAAATTGGAAAATCACTATTTTAGAATTAATGCAGTAAGTTAATTCTGGTGAAAATTATTAATGAATGATAAAACCATAGAGTGGAAAGGCTATTGAGGAAGAAGATATTTACAGTCTCCAATAGCATCCCCTACAAATTCCTTATTAATGACAAGAGAACAGTAACTAAGTGGTGGAGGGATCAGAAAATAAAATAGCACCCTTTATCTGTGGCTTCAGTTTCTGCAGCTTCAGTTAACTCTGGTCAACAGCAGTCCAAAACTATTAAAAGAAAAATTCCAAAAATAAACAGTCCATACTGATACAATGGCTCATGCTTTTAATCCCAGCGCTATGCAAGGCTGAGGCAGAAGATTGCTTCAGGCCAGGAGTTCAAGACACTGGCCCGGGTAACACAGTGAGACTTTATCTCTGCAAAGGTTAAATTAGCCAGGTGTAATGGTGTAAGCCCAGTCCCAGCTACTCAGGAGGCTGAGGCAGGAGGATCACCTGAGCCCAGGAGTTGGAGGCTGCAGTGAGCTCCCAGCTACTCAGGAGGCTGAGGCAGGAGGATCACCTGAGCCCAGGAGTTGGAGGCTGCAGTGAGCTTCCCAGCTACTCAGGAGGCTGAGGCAGGAGGATCACCTGAGCCCAGGAGTTGGAGGCTGCAGTGAGCTTCCCAGCTACTCAGGAGGCTGAGACAGGAGGATCACCTGAGCCCAGGAGTTGGAGGCTGCAGTGAGCTATGATCACTGCACTCCAGCCTGGGTGACACAGTGAGACACTCTGAGACACTGTCCCAAGAAAAACAAAAAACACACAAATTGCCCATCTGAGTCTTATAATGAAATCTTGCTTTATCCTTCTCTGTCCTGCCGGGGTAATGAATCCTCTGTTTTGCTCAGCATATCCATACACTATAGTCTACCTGCCTATATGCCTGTTAGTCACTTAGCAGTCATCTTGGTGATCAAATCAACTGTTCGTTTACTTGTGTTCAAGTTTTAATAAGGGCTGAATGTGCAAGAGTAGTGATTCTGGCATATTGTTATAATTCTTCTATTTCATTCTTAGTTGTTTTTAATGTCTTACTATGCCTAATTTATAAATTAAACTTTACCATAGGTATAAATGTAAGGAAGAAAAAAACCACAGTGTATATTGGGTTTCATTGTATCTATTTCAGGCATCCACTGGGGATCTTGGAATATATCTTCAGTGGAGAAGGGGGGACTACTGTTCCATAACAAAGTATGGTGAATAGACTCTTAAATGGCTCCCAATTCATTATACCTTCCTCCTCATAGTTATGGCATGTGTAGCTCCATCTCTTCACGTGTGGGCAGGACCTGCCATTTAAGTCGATAGAATAGAGTAAGTTAGGTTTTGGACACCACTTACGATATTACGTTATGTACAATTGTAATCCATCTTGCTCTAGTAGACTCTTTTCCTTCGTGGCTTTGATGAAGCAAGCTGCTATATTATTGGCTACCCTACTGAGAGGTCCATATAGCTGAGAGAAGCCTCAGACCTTTAACCAGCAAGAAACTGGGGCCCTCAGTCCTATGGCCTGCAAGGGACTGAATTCTTCCAATTATCATATGAGCTTTAGGGAAGATCCTTTTGTGGTCAAGCCTTGAAATCATACTACAACCTTGACCAACACCTTGATTGCACCAATGTAAGATCCAGAAGGAGAGGGCTCAGTTGAGCCGTGCCAAGACTCTTGGCCCAATGAATCTGTCACACAGTAAATGTGTACACATTTTAAGCTGCTAATTTTGTGACCATATTGTTATGCAATAATAGATAATTATTATACCAACCAATCAAAATCAACATCACCAATAAGAGTAAGTAAAAATCATATACTATCAGAGGCAATACTCTAAAAAATGATACAGTATCATTTATAGAATGTCTCATCCCAAATGCCTAACCTGAATCCATTTATTGGGAAACATCAGAAATAGCCAACTTGAGTTTTAAAATGGTTGTATTCTTTTTGAAAATATAAATTGCATGAAAGACAAAAAATATGAAGAACTGCTCAAAGTTAAGGAAAACTAAACAGACATGACAGCTAAATAGAATTCATAAACCTAGATTAGAACTTGTACTGGAAAATAAGTAAGTATAAGGAATATCACGGGGATAATTGATAAAATTGACATATTCAACAGAGAGTAAAAAAAAGGGTAGTGATATTAAATTTCTTGAATTTGACAACTGTATTGTGGATGTGTAATCAAACAATCTTTGTCCTAGAAAATGCATGGTGAAATATTTTGGGTTTATTAAACTATTATGTGATTTTAAATAGGGAATAGTAAAGCAAACGTGGAAAATGCTAAAAATGAATAAATCTGTGCAGTGAATATTCAGTCCTCTTATTTAATTCTTGCACATTTCCTGTATGTTTAAAATGATTTTTAAGATTATAAAAATAATTACAAATAGGCATTTACTTCTTCCTCAACACATTGTATCACACTTAGAAAACTACTAAAATTTACAATTTCTCACGATATAACCAAGAGACTGTCATATTTTGAACCCTATGTATATTTAGTGGAAAATACACAAACTATTAATGCCTTTTAGCTTCTACTAGCTTGCAGAAATCTTGACATGTAAAGGCAGAAAAAAACGTAATTTTTCTCTATTTCTAGTTTAGAAAGTATCCTTATACATTTCATCAAAAGCTAATTAAAATTCCATGCCACTGGTAAAAAGGACATGAACACCAAATTTAGCAAAGGTAGATAAATCACTGGAACACTGGGAACTGACTGAAGGGGGAAAAACTTGAATATTGCAGCAAAACTAGGCCATCTATTCACTTCAACAGGAATCGATTGCTCACCATTTATCTGCAAGGCTGCCTCAGAAAAGAGAGGGAAAGTCACAGTATCATTTTCATCATCGTACAATTATTTACATGTTAATTGGTAATTAAGGGTGAAAATATGAGTAGCACTGAAAAGTATAAAGGGAAGGATCAAAATGGGATATGGAAAAAGGAAAAATTTAGTTGCACAGAATGCACAAATAAACCATTTTCACCTTAAAACCTCTGTCTCTCTCATGCCTGGACTGAAAAAAAAAAATGTAATTGGATTTTGCAAAGTTACCATTGCTCCTTTCTAGTAATTACAGTGAAATTTAAAGTTTTAAAGCTTATATACATGCTAAATTATTTTTCTCTACCATTTCCAAAATGTTATTTTATGACAAAGCAACTTCAAAATCAAAAGCGTGTTTAAAAATTGTTGGCAGGTAAGATGGCTCGAGAGCTCTGTGATTGGTTATACACTGCCTTCAATTTCTAGGTCGTTGCTTTAAATCCATTCTGCTTAATGACTATTGGCCATCAAAGTGAAATGAACTGGTGAGCTTAGTGGAGCTCCACAGTCATGTGTATTATGTACTACCTCTTCCAGTTTGTAGGTAAATAGAAGCTGTAGTCACCCTTTGCCTCGGCAAGCAAGTTAAGAGGTTCAAGTTAAGAATGCGTAGGTTTAAAACTGAAATGCAATCAGTTTTGACTGTGTGATGATCAACAACTAGCTTGCCTTCTTTTAGCTTCTATTTCTCTACTTCTTAAATACGTGCATAAATGTGTGTGTGTGTGTAATAAAATATTGTCTACCTCACTGAATTGTTTCATTAAATATATAGTCTATGTGTCTACAGCAACAAACATATACTGAGGGCCTACTAATGGAAAAATACCACAGTACACACTATTTAATTTTATGTAATGCTTATAAGTCACTTGTGAGGTAGTTATTCTTTTTTTTTTTAATATATATTTTATTGCATTTTAGGTTTTGGGGTACATGTGAAGAACATGTAAGATTGTTGCATAGGTACACACATGGCAGTGTAGTTTGCTGCCTTCCTCCCCATCACCTATATCTGGCATTTCTCCCCATGTTATCCCTCCCCAACTCCCCACCCCCCACTGTCCCTCCTCTAGTTCCCCCCCAACAGACCCCAGTGTGTGATGCTCCCCTCCCTGTGTCCATGTGTTCTCATTGTTCAACACCTGCCTATGAGTGAGAACATGCGGTGTTTGATTTTCTGTTCTTGTGTCAGTTTGCTGAGAATGATGGTTTCCAGGTTCATCCATGTCCCTACAAAGGACACTAACTCATCGTTTTTTATGGCTGCATAATATTCCATGGTGTCCATGTGCCACATTTTCCCTGTCCAGTCTATCATTGATGGGCATTTGGGTTGGTTTCAAGTCTTTGCTATTGTAAACAGTGCTGTAATGAACATTCGTGTGCATGTGTCTGTATAATTAAACGATTTATAATCCTTTGGATATATACCCAGTAATGGGATTGCTGGGTCAAATGGAATTTCTATTTCTAGGTCCTTGAGGAATGGCCACACTGTCTTCCACAATGGTTGAACTAATTTACACTCCCACCAACAGTGTAAAAGTGTTCGTATTTCTCCACATCCTCTCCAGCATCTGTTGTCTCCAGAATTTTTAATGATCGCCATTCTAACTGGCGTGATTTATTCTTAAACTATATGTTAGAACAGACTCAGAGACATTGTACAACTGCCCTAAGTCATGTAGCTTTGAAACTGTCCTAAAGCTGAAAATCATTCATTTAATTATAAATTAATATGAATATAAATAATAAATATAAATAAATATAATTAGCAAATATAAATATAAATAATTTTATTTTTGTTAATCAAAAATTAACAAAAATAATCAAAGATTAACAATTATAAATAAATATAACAAATATAAATAACCCTCCCTTGTGTCAACTACAGTCTAATACACTGAAGACACAGCAAAGGGAAAAAGCAGCAAAGACGAATACCTCCAGAGCTAATATTTAGAAGGCAAAACAGAAAATAAACACACACATTATTAATAACATTTCAGATACTAATATTATGAAGAATATAAATTAGTGAAGAGGGAGTGAGGGGTTATGTTTTGCATAGAATGATCCAGAAAAGACTCTAGAGAAGGTGACATTTAAGCAGAAACCTGAATAATGGGAAGGAACCTGGTGGCACAAATCTGATCTAAGAGCACAAGAGCTTTTCCATCAGTAGGAAGCATAAAGTTTTACAGCAGGAACGACCTTCTGTTTTTAAATTTAGAATTCTGAATCTATTTTTTATATCCATATAAGCTAAATGCTCCCAATAGTAAGACTTTTATAAGCACTTTACTAAATGTTAAACAAACTAATTGTTAATTAGTACAATGATCAGCTATTTCTCATAATATAATGATCCTCTCATAATGATCGGCTATTTCTACCTGAAGTATCAGATATTTTGAGGACAATCAAAAGTAAACTAATTTGAGGAATTAAGAAGTTAAACATAGAAGAATTGGTAGATATTGAGAAACTAGTCAGACTGTGCATATATCAGAAGTAAATATCCTTTTAATATCAATCTTATTTAATACCATTAATATCATAAAGTAATATGATTGTTACTTTTACCTGGCACTATGCTAAGAGACTTACGAATATTATCTCAATGAATTCCCAAACAACCCTACAACATATATCACAACAGTATTAGGATCATGATTATTGGTATGAAATGAGTCGTCCTTTGTATATTACCTAATTTGACTCCCTTAACTAACAACTCTCTCACAAATATCATTATTGTCGGAAGCCAAGAAAGAAGAAGGCTTTCCCTTGTCTGTTTGTACTGATTATGTTTGTTACTGCAAAAATAAGTTCATAAACCCTTTGCACTATTTCTTAGTCAAATATTATTATATCTGACTGGCTCATTCCTTACACATTCTCCTGGCCTCCATTGGTGACTTACTTTGTACTTATCATGAGAATTCAGGAGCATTAAGTCTGAAAGAGATTAAACTAAAATGAACACCTACCACCTTACAGAAAGAAAATAAACTAAAATGAACACCTACCACCTTACAGGGGGTTACTATTATTATTTTCATTTTACAGATGAGGACACTAAGACAAAATGGAATTCAACTGGTATGGCAGGAGCTGACTGTGTGTCTCCAAAAAGCATGCCATTAACTGATATGCTTTTATATCTGTCTCCACACATACATGTGAGGTTTCTCTTACAGTTCATTATATTTGTATTTGTAAAAAGAAGTACGGTAGGAGCCAGTGGGAGGCTCACTATGTGATGTGCCCTGATCTCTAAATTCAGGAGATGCTGTTTACCTTTCCTTTCACTGTCATTTATCCAGATCCAAATAGACATTTGTTAAAGTACAAAGCCTGTGCTAATAAACTGTACATGCTGGTCAGGCTTCCAGTTCTGCTCCCAAGGCCTAGATCAGTGTGTTAAGATTGGCCTGCAGATTTATTAAAATCCAATTTAGTTTTATCCACACCTCTTCACAAACAGTTTTTTAATGTTCTTGTCTTGCCCCAATTTTAAAAGACAGATGACTTGTCAAACTTGCAGAAATTGCCAGTGTAGGTTATTTCATAACCCTAAAGGAAGAGGGAAGAAAAAGCAGGGTAGTCAAAGAACATGAAAATAGCCCTGGATTTTTAGCAAAATGGTCCTTAGGTTTAACTTGGTCTATGCCACTTATCTACCATTGATTTGGCCAAATTTCCTCCTTCTCTCTAAAGAAAAATAGTGGCTTTTTATACAATGTACTTAGTTTTCCTATGAGGATCAACAACCAAGTATATTATACAAAATTCACAATATATACACACATATATACACAAAATACATACATCCATAAATAAAATAATGTCGACCAAAATCTTGGGGACATAGTAGGTGCTCATGAAATATTAGCACCCAGAATTTAGTGGTGATGGAAATTGATAAATAATTCTCTTGTGGATATTTTTAAATTTTAGAAAGTTATATGACACATTTTAGTATAGTATCATTAATTGGCAGGCATCCTAGGAATCTGAAGTATAACAATAATATGAAGAAAATTTTAAAGAAAGAATGTTCTTTGTGACTCTAGAATATTCCAGTAATAAATCAACTTGTGAATACATGTCTATCCATTCTTCTCTCAAATAATTATTAGTTATCTATTCTCAGATAATGTTCTACACATTGGGGAAATAAAGATGAGTAATTCAAAAAAAGGCTAAATACATGTAATTAGATACAATTAATTTTTGAAGAAATGGAGAATAGATTTGAATTTCATTTAGAAGTCTAGTACTTCAAATTCTAAAATTAGAATTATAAAGGAACCATTTTTTTCATCTAGAACAAATTGGACAATATGTATGTAAATAGTCTAGAGCCCCAAAAATACACACTGTAATTTTATTTATGTTTCAAGCAAATTTAAGAATAAGAATAACGATAAGATTGGAGCCATTCCCATGGCCAGCCATGAAGTTTCAAGGCTAATATCCTTTAGTCTCTCACGCTTTCTGGCAGCAAGGCATATATGATTCAAACTGTTTAATGTTAAGAATATTCTAAAACTGATACTTATTATAATATGAACTAGAAAACATTTTATTCTTTGTAAAGGAAAATAGCATTACATAAGATACTTTATGGAAATCTTTCCAAATAATTAAGTGGTCAAGCCACCCCCTGTTATTGATTCCTTGGGAGGAAACATAATTGCAGAACTATAGATTTTTTAATCAACAATATTTTATCTATCAGAAGAAAACCTAACGCTCTGACAGATCAACTCCCAGAATATCCATGGACAAGCTAATTGCTCGGTTGATGACAGGATTGATTAGGCAGAAAAGCAATTTCTATGAAGCGTAAAATTTGGGAAACGAACTGTTTAATTTAATGAGCAAAATTGCCGTATAGGATATTCATGACTGATCCTATTATTAGTTATACAAGTACTAAGGTGAACATCAACGCTTATCACTTGTGATAACCACAGAATATTAGTGTATCACTTTCCTTGAAAGCCTTGTTGAAGTATTTTCATAAGTATTCTAGGGAGAAGACATGAAATATTAAAAGTAATAGTAATAAGTTAGTAAACCATCACTCTTCTGAAAGAGCATTCCAATCAATCTTTGGAATGGAGGAACAAATAATGCTATACTCATTATGCTTATGGAAAATTATGAAAAAATGAGCTTAAGCAGCTTGCTCAAGGTCACAAAGTAAAATAATTCCTGACACACAAATAGAATCCAATCTTCCAACGTCCAGCCCAGAAATCTACTATCTCCACCCCCCTGTAACACATAACTGCATCCCTTAACTGTTCTCAGTATTTATAAGGGCTCCTCTCTCAAAGGAGATTATTCTTGTGTTGTTATGTTTCAGTTGTATCTTTAAGTAGAAGATAAATATATTCTGTTTAAATTGGAGGCTACGTTCCTTTTTCCCAGCTTGGTCAGTCTGATTTCAAATAAGAGATGAACTACAATATAGCAATTTTGTAAGGACAAAAAGAAATAGTGCTGCTTTGTTATACCCAGAGTTGGTTTATCTTTTTGTAAATCCCTAGTTGAGTTGCCAAAGCTTAATGTGATACTAAACTCCAATTCTTCTTAATATAATCTTTTTTTATACTACTGCATTTTTAGTCCAAGTTCTGCTGAAATTTTTCCCTTTGTTAAATTTTCTATTCATTTGCACTTTAGAAAACCTCAGGATACTCATTGTTAAAGTATAATAGGTTTATTTGCCTTACCTTAGAAGGACAATAGACTCCAGAGGAAAATGTAACAGAAGAGTACTTTTTATATCTAAATCATAGATTTAAATATAAAATTATACATAATACTTCTGTGCATCTCATTATACTCCAAATAGTAATAAAGGATATGATTACTGCCTAAATTTTATATCAAGAATTGTTAAATTTGCTGGCCTTTGTTTTCTATAAAACAGAGACAGAGTACTTTGTGACTTATCTTGGAACAGTCTTGCAGTCTCTGGGTTTTTTCTGTACTTCCACAAGAGATATTTCAACAAGAGTAGCCAAAAATTTGGCTGCTAACTCAGGTTTCAGTTCCTGTTGTTTTTTAGAGGATAAGAAGAAATACCGCATAACAATTTTATAGAAAATGAAATATTCTGGTTTGCTAATTGGTGGAATAATATTTAGAATGTAATTTAAGGACTTATAATGCTCAATTTAAATGCCAGTTTACTCCTTAGTAAAATGTAAAACCTGTTAACAACATTCTTTAATAGGGCAATAAAATATATAGATAATGCGAAATTGAGAGATTCAAATCTAAATAGCGTTAAGTTCTGTATTCAATCAAATGATGGTGGGGTGGACTCTAACACAGACACTAACAGAAAAGGAAAGGCAAATGCCCACCACATAATATATCTTTCAGCTGACCTTGTTGTCACTGAGAGCTTCCCAAAGGCAAAAACTTTGCTATTACTTGGTATCACAGCTGGAATAATAGCAATAATGGCCACCTAAGAATACCGGGAAAATTAAAAATACCGGTTCACTGAGTAACACAAGAAAACAGACCTCTGCAGGTTGGGGCATATCTGTTGCTTTATGAAGACCTAACCCTGGTTCTGGTGGTTAGTCTGTTCTCTTGCTTTTCTGGCATTTCCACCTGAGAAGGCTCTGCTCTTGATAACACACGTCATGTTTTATCACCTTTCATTCAATATTCTCACAGTCTAATGTTTTGTAACTATAACTGAAGTCTCCTCTAAACCCCTAAAAGCATTTATGTAAATGTCACAACCCCATATTTATAAGTTTGGAAAGCACTAGCAAATTAATTTTGTGGAATTTTTGTTGCTGTAGGTTTCATATTTCTGTTTTCTCAGCATCTCTGGGAAGAACTGAAAATGAAATCCCTTTTTATAAAGCGTTTCATAAACTCTGAATAACAGAAAAGTCTATATAATAAATAAACTGCATATTTAGACACCTAAAAATTTTGAGTGACTTCAGCCTGCAAAATCTTTTTTCTTAATCCGTTAGTACTTTATTTCCATAGTTGAGCAGAAGTGACCTCAATGGTAAGCTACTCCAAAAATCAAAGTTTAGGACTTCTCTTTCTTCTTCTCAATACCTTCAAAATCATTTTCTCCATTTTTTCCTTGAAGTGCTATGTCTTTGACTGGTTTTCTTCACAACATCTATCTGAGGAAATGAATTATATGTTGGCAATCACTCATCTAGCCTATTTCTGATCGAGGAACCATCTTTTTTAAAAAGTCACAAATTAGTCAAAGAGAAATTCAATTTCTTTTTCTGTAATTCCTTATTATATCTCTTTCCATTTTTCTTGGATATAGAAAAACAGAAAGTCCCTTTTAATCCTATTTAATCTTCCAATGTTCTTCTTGTCCTTCAGTCTTCCATTCTTTTTCTTAATGTTCTGCTATAGAAAAGATGTTGTATTATTTATTAAAAAGTATCAATAATAGTCATGTCATACCTTAATGTTTAACTGTGCACATGACATATAATATCTGACGGTAGAAAAATAATTTCATGATTAAACTCAACAAATAGTAAAAAGTAGACATTTTACCATCTGAGTAAATAAGATAGAATTACAATCAGAATAAAAAATAATATGCCTATTTTTATATTTGACTTTCAATATCAATTCAAATGACTTAAATTATTAGGGAAAAACTTAATGAATGAAAAAGAATATCATTATTATCTAGTCAACATGGAAAATAGATGAGCAGTATTTTCTCTTCTAAGGCTTCTATTGCTCATGGAATTACTATATTTATGTATCTTTCCTGTCCTGTGTTCATGAATTATAATAATTAATATTGTTAAAACGTCCATACTACCTAAAGTGATCTTCAGATTCACTGAAATTTCTAGGAAAAGTCCAATATTTGTCACAAATACAGAAAAAAATATCCTAAAATTTATATGGAACCACAGAAGAACCTGCATGAACAGAACGATCTTTACCTAAAGGAACAAAGCTTGAGGTATCACTCTATGGGATTTCAAAATCTATTACAAAATTATAGTAATAAAAACAGCTCAAAATAGTAATATTTGGCATAAAAACAGGCACGTCAACCAATAGAATAAGATAGAAAGCCCAAAAGTAAACCTACACATCTACAATCAGTTGATTTTTGACAAAGGTGCAAATGGGAAGGACAATCTCTTAAAACAATGAGGTTGGGGAAAACTGGGTATTGACAAATAGAAGATGAAATGGAGACTTATCTCACTCCTTATACAAAAATTAACTCAAAAAGGACTAAAGATTTGATATTGTTTGGATGTTTGTTCATCCAAACCTCATGTTGAGATGTAATTTCCTGTGTTAGAGGTAGCACCTGGCGAGAGGTATTTGGGTCATATGGGTAGATCTCTTGTGAGTGGCTTGTGGTTGTCCTCACGATGAGTGAGTTCTTTCTCCAAGTGCCTGAAAGATGTGATTTTTTATGAATGTGGCACCCCACCTCTGCCTTGTTCCTGCTCTTGCCATGTTATACATCATCTCTGCTTCCTCCTCTCCATGATTGTAAGCTTCCTGAGGGCCTTGCCAGAAGCAGATGTTGGAGTCATGCTTGTACAGCCTACAAAACTGTTAGCCAATTAAACTTCTTTTACTTATACGTTACCCAGTCTGGGGTATTTTTTACAGCAACGTAAAAATGGACTAACAAGTTTTAAATATAAGACCTGGAACTATAAAGCTATTAGAAGAAAACATTGGAGAAAGGCTTCTTAATATTGGTCTGGGCAGTAATTTCATGAATATAATCCCAAAAGCACGGACATTGAAAACAGAAATAGATAAATGGGATTGCATTAAACGAAAACTCTTCTGCACAGAAAAGAAAATGATTTATAGAGTAAAGTACAACCCACAGATTGGGATAAAATATTTACCAACCGTAGATCAGATAAGAGACTAATATTCCAAAATGTATGAGATACTCAAACTACTCAATAAAAATAAAACAAATAACCCTATTAATTGGCAAGACATTAGTCAACATTAATGAATAAACATCCCTCAAAACGAGACATAAAAATGACCAACAGATAGATGAAAAAAAAAATACTCAACGTAGAGAAATGCAAATTAAAGCCACAATGATATACCTATTAGATTTGCTATTATATTAAAGATTGAAGATAACAAGTGGTGGCGGGAATATGGAGAAAAGGGAACCCTTATATACTGTTGATGGGATTGTAGATTAGTATAGCCACTATGGACAATAGTACGGAGATTTCTCAGAGATCTAAAAATAGAACTGCCATATGATACTCACTACTGGGTATATACCCAAAGGAGTTGAGAACAGTTTGTCAAAGAGATGTCAGCCGTCCCATGTTCACTACAGTGTTATTCACAATAGCCAAGATGTGAAAATAACCTAAATGTTTACCAATGAATGATGAACAGATTTTTAAAATGTGATATATATACAATAGGAAAATATTCATCTTTTTAAAAAGGAACATTTTGTTATTTGTGATAACATGGATAACTTAGAGGGCACTACATTAAGTGAAATAAGCGAGGCACAGAGAGACAAATATTGTATGATCTGACTTATATCTGGAATCTGAGAAAGTTATACTCACAGAAGTGTAGAGTAGAATGATTGTTATCAGAGGCCAGGATGGAGAGTGACTATGGACGAAAAAGACATTAGTCAATGGGTACAGACTTTCAGTTAGGAGGAATATTTTCTGGTCTTCTAATGTGTAGCATGGTGACTATAGTTAATAATAATGTATCAAATATTTCAAAATAGGTAGGAAAGGATGTTAAATGTTAGAGGTAATGGACGTACTAACATGCCTAATTTCATCATTCCACAATACCTACATGTATAAAAACATCATACTGTACCTCGTAAATATATACAATTATTATTTGTCTAGTGAAAATAAACCCTTGAAATGTATTATTTCCATGAGGCATCCTATAACTTAAATTGCTTTACCATACTTAGATGTTTTTCATATTAATTATGCAAATTATAGGTCAGATTATAATATAAACACCATTCAGAGACCTACAAACTATTGTCATTTCATCATCGTGTAATTTGTAGCCTAATGTGTCACTAGCAGCCCAGAAATGAAGACAAAATGTATTTTCAGATGTTATCATGCAACAGGACTGTTCCTCCATTGAGGAAAAAAATAACAGTTTCATGGTTTGCAGAAATTGTAATTTCAGCAGGAGACCTTCAAGCACCACTCAGAAAGAGATAGATACCTGTCTGTGTCTGTCCAACATTCCAAACTGGAAGCCAGTGATGAAAGAAGCAGAGACGGTGGAATCAGGAAAAGGCAGAAGTGGTAGCCACCAAATGTAGTTTCTGTGAAAAGTGGTCATAGTGGAGCAACCTGCTGTTTTAGTTTCCTCTGGTGCCACTGTTTTCCTCAGCAGACTAGTCTTGTGGCATAACTTTTGCTTCCATGTACTCTTTCTTCTTTTCTGAGACTGTTCCTTGATCTTCCCATCAATTAAGTGATTTTTTAAAATGTCCTTTTAATACATTTTTATCTACTTAAAAAAGAAAAAAATGTACTTTTAATTGTTTGCAAACAAAATCACATAGCATAGTTATTAACTATACTCCTTGTGTGTCCACGGTTAATTCGACTTCAAAAACTAATCCTGAAATTAAAGCCTCAGAACAGCAGAAAATAGTTACTCCAAAATCTCAAAAAGTATTAATCAGGTTAAGATTTTAAAAACTAAGCATCTATATGTTCAAATTCTCCTATCTAAAAGCTAAATTAAATGTGGATATTTCTACTGAAACAGTTCAAATTTATTTTGACAAGCTAGGAATAATCTCTTCCTTGAATAAAACTTATGAGGGTAAAAACCAAAAAAAAAAAAAAAAAAAAAAAGGATTGAGGTGAAAAAATAGGTTCTACAGCTCTGGACCTGAAATAACATGTCACATCCCCTGACAACTAGACTAGTGGCTCCCTACTAAAGCATATTGCCTTCCAGCTATTTTAGGGGAGAAATGTGTTCTAGTTAAATTACTGTTCTGGGGAATACTTTGGGAAGTGATCTCTGATCTCTTCTTCTGAAATCAAGAGTATTTTTAAATCTTTTGGGAGAATATTGGAAATAATGAGCTCTATTTTAGAGAATAGAAAATTTCACTATGTAAAATCTACCTCAATAAAGAGAATATGAAAAATAAAGGAATCAGAGGAGGTCCACACTGGCAGTTAATTATTCCTTTTTAAAAATAAAAGTGATGAGGAGCATTACTTTATGGGCTGTGAAAAGGTTTGGAATTTAAAAAATTCTCTAAGTATTTCTCTATTTCAGAAGTTAATAATTTCATGAGAAACAAAAAGCAACAAATAGCCTTTCATTTTAACTAACCATAGCACTAAAACACTTAATGTGAAATTTGCTTTTTAATAGACTAACCCATATTTAAGATGTGAATGATCATATGGAGAGAAGTTAATTCAATTTATACCAGTAAAATACACAAATTGAATTTATCTGGGAGTGAATTAAATAGTAAAAGTAAACTTTATTAGCCCCTGCCATATACATCCACAGTAATTTAAGTTATAAAACTGAGTAACTTGACTCTGCCTTTAAAACAAATTGTGTCTTTTAAAGTTTACTAGTATACATATTAATCTTAAAAAACACAGCAGTAACTGAAAGCAAGCACTTAAAATAATTTTCTTATTAACTTCAACCTTTTCCCCACATGCTCAAAAATCAATAAAATATTTTCTAAAAAGTATTGCAGAAAAGAGAAAAAATATTTATTGAATATGTGAAACCAAAGTTAGTCATTCATCTTTAAACGAAGTAATTCAAATAAGTAGGACTGCCTTCTCCCATCAAAAGCAAGCCTCCTTCAGACAATAGTTTATAAAATAAGCATGAAAGTGCTGGGTGCAGATGGTAGACCAGAAGCAGCTCGTGTGTACTGCTCTCACAGAGAAGAAACAAAGGGCTAGTGAACACTGAACCTACAAGCCAATTGTCTAAGAAACCACACTGAGATTCATCAAGACAGCAAAGGGACACGGAGAGCAGAGGAGCAAAATTGAGCAGCAGCCTATCTGGGATCAATGTGGAGCCAGAAGAAGCTCCCCCAAAACATGAAACAAGGTAAAGAGTGAGTAAATGTGAGCCCCCTGTGGATTCACATTCTCCACAAGACCTGTGCAAATCTGGGAATGGGAGAAACACCCTGGCACCCATACACATCTCCCTCATGCTTCTGAACTGAGGCAGAGAGCCATTAGAGAGTTTTGGGGTTGGTAACTCTCAAGTCCAAGGGAACCTCTACAAGCCTTGGTCCCTGGAACAGATTGGGACCAGTGCAATAGCCCCAGTAGAGGCTGCAGTTGTGGAGCCTGAGAGTAATAAGATTGCTAGAGCCCCCTCGTGAGACAAGGGGGCTTGTAAGACAAGGCTCAGGGCCAGCTTACAGCTTAGTGGTGAACAGAACGCTTCTGCCACAGCCTCCTGTTGCACCAGAAAACAGCCTGATGGCAAGATGGATATCACTCATCACCACCACTGATAGCCAGGTTGGCCACGCCTGCCAGAGCTTCTAGCCCAGTGGTCTCACTGTCTAAACTCAACCAGTAGGTGCAGTCCCTTCTTGCCCCAGGAAATCCCCAGACAGCAGGTCAGGCAAATTCCCCCAATCCTGCCTCTCATAGCCAGATGGGCCATACCTGTTAGAACTTCCAGTCCAGGTATCTCACTACTGCCTGAAATTTGTGGGCAGGTGCAGCACGTGTTCCCTCCCAGAAGCACCCAGACAGCATCTTAGGCGACTCTCACCTAACCCTGCACCTCTTAGTTGAGCAGGACTTCCTGGTTTGGGTGGAGCTCTCACTCTCAGGTTACTGAGACAGGTGAGATGCCCAGGTTCACAGGGAGGTAGAGGATATAGCTTGTCTGCCAACCATGATCCCTGCTTGAGGGAGCCCTGTGGACCAGAACACCCAACAAAAGAAATGTGTGTATGGAGCCAGTGATCAGAGTGAATTCTTTCAAAGCCAAGAGCAGGCTGGGTGAGGGGGATCATCCTTCTCGACCCACACCACAGAGCAATACTGCCAAATGCACCAAAACGCAAAAGAGCTATGCAGCAGAGTAATAACCATCTGCTGGCTAATACTCTTAAGCAGCATATTGGATTATGAAAATATAACCCCAAATATATTGCCAGTATACAGTGGATGCAAAATCTAAGTGCCCTACCCAAGCCAGTGACCCATCTCAGCCAAGACATGTGCACCCTGCTACACTGTCATGGCTGCTGGCATGAGTGAGTGAGCATGGAACCCATTGCTACCACCCTGATGAAGCACTTTGTCCAGCACTCTCCTTTGGAGGGATGATGTCAGCAGACTGGGAGAACCTAGGCCCCTCCAGCATAGCAGGTTTCTAACTGAGGGACCAAAGAACAAACAAGGGCCTTTCTACCAGCCCTCCAGAGTTAGAGCACACAGGCCAAGAGTGCTGACCTGAGCCTTGATCTGCTGAAATCTTTCAGAATTGAAGTCAGTCTCCTGAACCCACTTTACACCACAATCAAACCCCTAAGGGCATCAGGCAAGAAAAAAAGCAAAACAAAACCTATCCAAAGGACATCAGCTTCAAACATTAAGCAATCATAAGTCCATACGGATGAGAAAGAACCAGCACAGGAATCTGGCAACTCAAGAAGCCAGACCGTCTGCTTACCTCCATATGACTTCACTAGTTTCACGACAGTAGTTCTTAACCAGGCTGAAATGGCTGAAATGACACACATAGAATTCAGAATAGGGGTAAGAGTAAGGATTATTAGATTCATGAGAAAGTCAAAACCCAATCCAAGGACTCTAAGGAATACAATAAAATGATATAGGAGCTGAAAGAGGAAAAGGCATTTTAAGGAAGAACCAAACTGGTTGTGATTGTATTATGGAATTCTTGTAGTGAGTTTTTTAGCTTAGTACAAACATTTCAAAATACAGTTGCAAGCATTAACAACAGAATATACAATACTGAGAAAAGAATCTGAGTTTGAAAACCAGATTTCTGAATTATCACAGTCAGACAAAAAAAGAAAAAAAATAAAAACAATAAACAAAACTTCTGAGATATATGGGATCACATAAGAGATCAAATTTATGGCTTGTTTGTATCCCAATGAGTCACAAAACAGACTCATTCAAGAGAGTGTGAGAAAGTGAGTAATATGAAAAATATACTTGTAGATATAATCCATGAAAATTTCCTTACCCTTGCTAGAAAAGTCAATATTCAAATTCAGGAAATGCAGAGAACCCCTGTGAGACTATACACGATGACCATCTGGAAGATATATAGTCATCAGATCTTCTGTTGAAATGAAAAAATGTATATATTAAAGGCAACTAGAGAGAAGGGAAGGGTCACTTACGAAAGGAACTCATTGGGTCAACAGTAGACCTTTCAGCAGAAACTTTACAAGCCAAACATAACTGGGGGCTTATATTCAGCATTCTTAAAAAAAAAAAAAAAGAAACTCCAGTCAAGAATTTCAAATCCAGCCAAACCAAGCTTCATAAGCAAAGCAGAAATAAGATATTTTTTCAGAGATGCATATACTAAGGGAATTTGTTATCAGCAAACATGCCTTATAAGAGATGGCTCATGCCTGTAATCCTAGCACTTTGGGAAGCCAAGGCAGGCGGATCACCTGAGGTCAGGAGTTTGAGACCAGCCTGGCAAACATGGCAAAACTCCAATTCTACTACTAAAAAAAAAAAAAAAAAATTTCAAAAATTAGCCAGGTGTGATGGCACATGCCTGTAATCTCAGCTAGTAAAGAGGCTGAGGCAGGAGAATCACTTGAACTCAGGAGGCAGATGTTGCAGTGAGCCAAAATCATGCCACTGCACTCCAGCCTGGGCAACAGAGTGAGACTCTGTCTTAAAAAAAAAAAAAAAAGAAGGGGGAGAAGGAGAGAACCTTATGGAAGTGCTAGATATAGAAAAAAAGACAATTACCAGCCACCCAAAAACACGCTTAAGTGCAAAGGCCATTGATACCATAAAGAAACTACAAAATCAAGTCTATATAATAACCAGATAACAACATAATGACAAAATCAAATCCTCACATATTAATACTAGCCTGGAATATAAATAGACTAAATGTCCCAACTGAAGTCACAGAGTGGCAAGTTGTATAAAGAAGCAAAACTCAACTGTATGCTGTCTTCAAGAAACTCATTGTATATGCAGTGACACTCATAGTCTCAAAGTAAAAGGATAGAAAAAAAATGTACCAAGCAAATGGAAAAGAAACAAAGAGTGAGGGTTGCTATTCTAATTTCAGACAAAACAGGCTTTAAACCAACAATGACCAAGAAGACATCATTACATAATGATAAATGGTTCAATTCAACAAGAAGACTTAACTGTCCTAAATATATATGCACCTAGCACAGAAGCATCCACACTCATAGAACAAGTTCTTAGAGAACTTAAAAGGACTTAGATAACCACACAGTAATAGTGGACGACTTCAGCATCACACTGACAGTATTAGCTAGATTATCAAGGTGGAAGACTAACAAAGATATTCAGGACTTGAATTCGACACTTGACCAAAACTAACATACAGCTACAGAACTCTTCACCTAAAAAGAACAGAAGATACATTCTTTCCATCTGCACATGGCACATATTGTAAAATCAAAAACACTATCTGCCATAAAACAAATATCAGTAAATTAAAAACAAACACAAAATCTTACCAACTGCATTCTCACACCTTAGCACAATAAAAAGAGAAATCAAGAGTAAGAAGATCACTCAAAACCACACAATAATAAATATAAATTAAATGACTTGCTCCTGAATGAATTTGTAGCAGTGAATAAAATTAAGACAGAAATCAAGAAGTTATTTGAAGCTTATGAGGAAAAAGATGCAACATACCAGAATCTCTAGGATATGGTTAAAGTAGTGTTGAGAGGAGAGTTTAGGGCACTAAACACCCACATCAAAAGGTTAGAAAGATCTCAAGTTAACAACCTAACATGACATGTAGAAAAACTAGAAAAACAAGAGCAAGCAAACCCCAAAGCTAGCAGAAGACAAGAAATAACCAAAACCAGAGCTGAACTAAATGAAATTGAGACACAAAAACCAAACCACAGATTAACAAAACCAGAAGTTGATTCTATGAAAGAAGAAATAAGATATTGATAGACTGCTAACTAGACTATAATTTTAAAAAATAGATGAGAAGTTCCAAATAAACACAATCAAAAATGACAAAGAGGACATTACCACTGACACCACAGATATACAGCAAAAAAAAAAAAAAAAAACCCTCAGAGACTTATTATGAACACCTCTATGCACACAAACTAGAAAACCTACAAGAAATGGATGAATTACTGGAGGGAGAGAGACAACCTCTCAAGATTGAACCAGGAAGAAACTGAAGCCCTGAATAGACAAAAAAATAAGCTCTGAAATTGAATCCGTAATAAAAAAGCTTGCAAACCAGAGGTACCAGAGGGATTCACAAACAAATTTTACCAGATGTACAAAAAGGAGCTGGCACCATTAATATTGAAACTATTCAAAAAAATTGAGGAGGAGGGTCTCCTCCACTCATTCTAGAAGGCCAGCCTCTTTCTGATATCAAAACCTGGCAGAGACACAACAAAAATAGAAAACTTCAGACTAATATCCTTGATGAACATAGATGCAAAAATCCTCAAAAACCCACTAGCAAACTGAACCAAGCAGCACATCAAAAAGCTAATCCACCACAATTAAGTATGCATTATCCCTGGATGTAAGTTTGATTCAACATATGCAAATCAATATAGGAGATCTATCACATAAACAGAACTAAAAACAAAAAGCACATGATCATCTCAATAGATGCACAAAATACTTTTGATAAAATTCAACATTCTTTCATGTTAAAAACCCTCAACAAACTAAGCATTGAGTGAATATAACTCAAAATAATGAGAGCCATCTATGACAAACCCACAGCCAACATCACACTGAATTTGAAAAAGCTGGAAGCATTTCCCTTGAGGATTGGCACAAGACAGGGATGTCCTCTCTCACCACTTCAACATAGCATTGGAAGTCCCGGACAGAGCAATTGGACAAGAGAAAGAAATACAAGGCATCCAAATAGGAAGAGAGAAAGTCAAACTATCTCTGTTTGCAGACAATATGACTTCATATCTGAAAACTGCATAGTCTCTGCCCCAAACACTTAGATCTGATCAACAACTCCAGCAAAGTTTCAGGATACAAAAGCAATGTGCAAATATCAGTAGCATTTTTACATAGCAACAAAATCAACACCAAATCAAGAGTGAAATCTCATTTACAATAGCCACAAAAAATACCTAGGAATACAGATAACCAGGGAGGTTAAAGAGCTCTACAATGAGTATTATAAAACACTGCTGAAAGAAATCGTAGATAACAAAAACAAATGGAAGAACATTCCATGCACATGGATACGAAAAATCAATATTGTTAAAATGACCATACTGCCAAAAGCAATTTACATATTTAATTCTATTCCTATCATACTACTAGTAACATTCTTCATGGAATTAGAAAAAAAAACTATATAATTCATGTGAAACCAAAATAACCCAAACGGCCAAACTATTCTTAAGCAAAAAGAACAAAGCTACCAGACTTCAAATTATACTACAAGGCTACAGTAACCAAAACAGCACAGTATTGTTACAAAAACAGACACATGAAACAAGTTTCAGTAAATTCACAGACTAATGGAACAGGATAGAGACCCCAAAGATAAGGCCATACATCTACAAACACCTGATCTTCAACAAAACAGACAAAAATACACAATGGGGAAAGGAATTCCTCTTCAATAAATGGAGCTGGGATAACTGGATAGACATATGCAGAAGATTAAAATTGGATCCCTTCTTTACACTATACACAAAAATCAACTTGTAATATATTAAAGTTTTAAATGTAAAATCATAAACCATAATACCCTCATAGAAAACCTAAGAAATACTATTCTGGACATAGACCCTGGCAAAGATTATATGACAAAGATACTAAAAGCAATTGCAACAAAAACAAAAATTGACAAATGGGATCTAATTAAACTAAAGAACTTATACACAGCATAAGAAACTCTCAACCAAGTAAGCACACAACCTACAGAATGGGAGAAAATATCAGCAAACCATGTGTCTGACAAAGGTGTAATGTCCAGAATCTATAAAGAACTTAAGATTAACAAGAAAAAACAACACCATTAAAAAGTGGGCAAAGGGTTTGAATAGACATATTCTAAAAGAAGACGTTCATGTAGCCAAAAAGAGTATGAAAAAAGTGTTCATCACTAATCATTAGAGAAATGAAAATCAAAATCACAATAAGATACCATCTCACAGTAGTCAGAATGACTATTAGTCAAAAAGGTAAAAAAGTAAGAGATGATGGCAACGTTACAGAGAAAAGGGAATACTTATACACTGCTAGTGAGAATGTTAATTAGTATAGCCACTGTGAAAAGAAGTTTGATGACTTCTCACAGAACTTGAAACAGAACTACCATTTGACCCACTAATTCCAATATTGGGTATATGACAAAAGGAATATAAATCGTTTACCATAAAGACACATGCACACTTATGTTCATCACAGCATTATTTACTATACCAAAGACATGGAATCTTCCTAGATGCCCATGGACTGGATAAAGAAAATGTGACACATATACACCAAGGAATATAATATAGATGTAAAAGGAAGAGATCGTGTCCATTGCAGCAACATGGATACAGCTGGAGACTATTGTCCTAAGTGAATTAGTGCAGGAACAGAAAACCAGATACCACATGTTCTCACTTATAGTGGTAGCTAAACATTGAATACACATGGTCACAAAGAAGGGACTACTGGAGGGTGGAGGGCAGAGAGGATGAGGACTGAAAACTACCGATTAGGTACTATGCTTATTACCCTGGGTGACAAATTAATCTGTACATCAAACCCCATGACATGCAATTTACTTATATAACAAACCTGCACCTGTCCTACTCAAACTAAGATAAAAGTTTTAAAAATTGGTCCTAGTATAATTTGAAGTCCGGGAGTGTGATGCCTCCAGCTTTGTTCTTTGGGACTTCAAATTATACTACAAAGCTACAGTAATCAAAACAGCATGGTACTGGTACCAAAACAGAGATATAGACCAATGGAACAGGACAGAGACCTCCGACGCAACACAACACATCTACAACCACCTGATCTTTGACAAACCTGACAAAAACAAACAATGTGGAAGCGAGTCCCTGTTTAATAAATGGTGTTGGGAAAACTGGCTAGTCATGTGCAGAAAGCAGAAGCTGGACCCCTTCCTGACACCTTACACTAAAATTAACTCCAGATGGATTAAAGACTTAAACATAAGACCTAACACCATAAAAACCCTAGAAGAAAATCTAGGCAAAACCATTCAGGACATAGGCGTAGGCAAGGACTTCATGACCAAAACACCAAAAGCAGTGGCAACAAAAGCCAAAATAGACAAATGGGACCTCATCAAACTCCATAGCTTCTGCACAGCAAAAGAAACAGTCATTAGAGTGAATCGGCAACCAACAGAATGGGAAAAAATTTTTGCAGTCTACCCATCTGACAAAGGGCTGATAACCAGAATCTACAAAGAACTGAAACACATTTACAAGAAAAAACAAACAAGCCCATTCAAAAGTGGGCGAAGGATATGAACAGACACTTTACAGAAGAAGACATACATGAAGCCAACAAACATATGAAAAAATGCCCATCATCACTGGTCATTAGAGAAATGCAAATCAAAACTACATTGAGATACCATCTCACGCCAGTTAGAATGGCGATCATTAAAATATCTGGAGACAACAGATGCTGGAGAGGATGTGGAGAAATAGGAACGCTTTTACACTGTTGGTGGGAGTGTAAATTAGTTCAACCATTGTGGAAGACGTGTGGCGATTCCTCAAGGACCTAGAAATAGAAATTCCATTTGATCCAGCAATCCCATTACTGGGTATATATCCAAAAGACTATAAATCGTTCTACTATAAGGACACATGCACACGAATGTTCATTGCAGCACAGTTTACAATAGCAAAGACCTGGAACCAACCCAAATGCCCATCGATGATAGACTGGACAGGGAAAATGTGGCACATATACACCATGGAATATTATGCAGCCATCAAAAACGATGAGTTCGTGTCCTTTGTAGGGACATGGATGAACCTGGAAACCATCATTCTCAGCAAACTGACACAAGAACAGAAAATCAAACACCGCATGTTCTCACTCATAGGCGGGTGTTGAACAATGCGAACACATGGACACAGGGAGGGGAGCATCACACACTGGGGTCTGTCGGGGGGAAAAGGGGAGGGATAGTGGGGGGTGGGGAGTTGGGGAGGGATGGCATGGGGGAGAAATGCCAGATATAGGTGATGGGGAGGAAGGCAGCAAATCACACTGCCATGTGTGTACCTATGCAACAATCTTCCATGTTCTTCACATGTACCCCCAAACCTAAAATGCAATAAAAAAAATAAATTAAAAAAAAAATTGGTCCTAGAAGAGTGTGTCTTAATATTTTTTTACTTCTATAATTAAACTTGCAGTGTAAAAATACCTAAAGACAATTTTGGATTAAATAAAGGAACAAGCAATGTCTTATATTTGATTTCATAATATATTAGATATGTAAGTATACATATAAAGTTGCTAGAAGAGTTTTTTATTGAGTAGAACTTTCTATTCCTTCAACTTGTTGAAAATGGTTATCTAAAATTAAATCTGTGATATGATTTGACAGTAAACCATAAAAAAATCATTTTCTATTTTTTATGGCTTTTTAAAAATATATATATATTTTATTGCATTTTCGGTTTTGGGGTACATGTGAAGAACATGCAGGATTGTTGCATAGGTACATACATGACAATGTGGTTTGCTGCCTTCCTCCCCCATCACCTATATCTGGCATTTCTCCCCATGTTATCCCTCCCCCAATTCCCACCCCCCGCTGTTCCTCCCCTACTTCCCCCCCCCCACAGATCCCAGTGTGTGATGCTCCCCTCCCTGTGTCCATGTGTTCTCATTGTTCAACGCCCACCTATAAGTGAGAACATACGGTGTTTGGTTTTCTGTTCTTGTGTCAGTTTGCTGGGAATGATGGTTTCCAGGTTCATCCATTTTCTGTTCTTAACATCTGCTTTTCAGGGAAGTCATGTTAATGATGCTAAAAGAGTGGGTAATATTTTATGGTAACATAAGGCACTTGCCAATTTTATGTTCTTTATTTTCTTTTTACATGAAGATCTGTGTTTTTACTTTTTCAAGCTTTGCTCTGTGTAGAGAGTGAGAATGGGGCTGCCTTATTATCTTGGAGTTAACAAAACTAAATATGGTAGTTATAATTTAAAGGAGAAAGATTGTGACATGTGGCATAAGTGAGTCTGTTAGCAATAAGATGTTTTGTTGAAATGCTAAAGGGTGATTTTTGTTTGAAAAAATTGGATTCTTCTATGTTTACCATTATATTTCCTTGAAAGCCATTGTACTCACCTCATTCCACCCCCAAACATACCATGCTGCAGCTACATGAACGTGTATTCAGTTCTTTTCACATCTTACGTTTTCTCTTACTTCCAGACATCCAGACATGTTAGTCCCTGTGTTTATGTCTTTGCTATGACTTATTTTATCTGGCTAATTACTGTTTATACCTCAGACTCAACTTCAATGTCATTTTCAACAGGAAGCTTTCATAATTGCAAAGCTTTTTGCCATTCCTCCATCCATGAAATTTTAATATACGCCTTTCCTACATGTTCTCATTCCCTGTATTATCAAGTCCAGTTATTGACAATGTAAAATATACCTGTATGCTTATCTTTATCTCTGTCTAGATTTTAAATGCTCAGGAATTGTGTATGTCATGTTTGTCTTATAATTTCAATGTCTAACATGGGGCCTGACACATAATCATCCTGAATATGTTATTGCTATGGGCAATCTTTAAAGTGGTCCTTACATCCATGGTCAAAAAACAGACCAGGGTCAAAGACGGACCATTATCAAAGTGTTACAAAAAATACGAAAATTGGAAGGAGCAGAGTACAGTATTAAGTTTGGGAAACAGGGCACATAGGACACAGCTGAGTAAAAAAAAAAGTTATGAATCCAAAGGGTTGAGGAAGACTCTGTTGGTCTATGTTCATGCAATGGTACTGAGTGGAAAATTTAAATTATCCTGGATGTTCATCTTGAGATTTCATGTCACCCTGTGACCTAAAGACATATCATAGACTTGAAAAGAAAAATGTTAATAAAAATATTAGTTGAGTATTATATTGTTAAATGAAAGGAGCATTTTACACAGTTACCTAACTTAGTAACCTCACTGTATTTAGAAAAAAAAAAGACTCAATGAAGTTAAAAAAAAAAAACTCATCAGAAGCCTCCAAGCTTTACAATGTAGTCCAAGTTCACCTAAATCAATAATATTGATGACACATTGTCCCCAAGGCAACAACAAGCTATGCTGAATTCATCATAACAGATATGCATGAAGAACCAATTGATAGACTCTGATAAGTTTTCCTTTAAATATTTTTATTCTGTTTTGGATGTCCCTTACACTTCACCAACTGTTACCTCCAATTTCAATGATAACAATTTGCCAGTAATAAATCACAAAGAGCGTCACTTACCAAGCATTTGCCTTCTAAAAAGAGTCCCTATTGTTTCTTCTCTAAAATTTGTCTCAGGCTCTCTTTTATAAAATCTAGTCTCTGGGTTTAAACTACAATTACTATTTCATAGGTCATCAGGGTTAGTATAATTATATAAAAGAAAAACATTCTGAAATAAAGCAAACTACATTGCATTTCCTTAATGTTTTCTTTCCTCATGTGCTTCTCAAATGCTTCTTCTGTATCAATCACCTGATATAATCAGTTGATCCTTTACTCTTTCTTTTTGCTTTGTTTCCCTAACTGGTATCATGACTGAGATGATACCAGTGCCTTATTCTTTCCACAAATATCTCGGATTATCCCAACCATAATAGTGGAGGCAATTTCTAAGTTTTCAACTCTAATTTATACAAATGATTAAAGACATGTTTTTTCTTTTACCAGAACATAATCACGCCACCTAATCAAAATCTTCAAAATTATCTGAGGTATACAAATGGGTGTATGATAGCCAGGCGCAGTGGTTCATACCTGTAATCTCAGCACTTTGGGAGGTGGAGGAGGGCAGATGAAAAGGTCAGGAGTTTGAAACCAGCCTGGCTAACACGGTGAAACCTATCTCTACTAAAAATACAAAAAATTAGCCACGCGTAGTGGCACGTGCCTGTAGTCCCAGCTATTTGGGAGGCTGAGGCAGGAGAATTGCTTGAAACTGGGAGGCAGAGGTTGCAGTGAGTCGAGATCGTATCACTGCACACCAGCCTGAGTGACAGAGTGAGTCTCTGCCTCAAAAAAGAGAGAGAAAAAAAAAAAGAAATGGGTATATGAGAAAGCTGTCGTGGTCTTCTTTTATTTTTAGAAACAAATTACAATCTAAGCTAATGAATATCTTAACAAATTGACTGACTGAATTTACATTCTCCTAGACGGCTTTATATGTTTCTATTTCTGTGACATTTTGCAAACTCATGGATCTTACACACCAGTAGAAAGAGTTTACTGTTGTTGTTGCTTTGGTTTATCTGTTTTATCCTTTTCCGCAGAAGACTAATCATGCTCTTGAGGGCAACTATTTAGTAATTTTATTGAAGATTGAGGTATTAAAGAAAGGTACCACAATGCATGTTATATACATCACACTATTTCACTTGCTCTTGGTTGAAATCCAAATCTTCCCTCCAGATACATGGGTCTCTCCCCCATAGTCATGATAGTAGGAATTTGTTCATCACTACCCCATCCTCTGTTGCTTCCACTGAAAGAAGAACTTTCAGGTTTGTCTGTCTTCCCCAGTCTCTTTGAAATGTGAAGAATAAAACAGTAATTATTTTGTTAGATAAGGATGACTTTCATATTATCTATAATCTGGTTCCTATGTATATTTTTATTTTATCTTAATTTTCTACCTAATAAAGCTCACTTACACTGTTCACAAGTCCCCACAAGTGCAGTATTTTTCCCCAGCAGTACTGTTACAGACTGAATATTTGTATTCCCAAAGTATTCACATGTTAAAGTCCTAGCCCCCACTGTGATGGTATTTGGAGACAGGGCTTTGGGTAAGTAAGTAAGTTTAGATAAGGTCATATAGGTGGGGCCCTATAATGGAATTAGTGTCCTTATAAGACAATGAAGACATTAAAACATTCCCCACCTTCCACTCTCTTTCTCTCTCCCCTTGTGCTGTATGAGGACAGAGAGAGGAAGGCAGCCATCCACCAGCCAGGAAGTCGGCCGTCACCAAGGCCCACTTGATGTTACATTTCCCAGCCTCCAGAATTGTGAGAAATACATGTCTGTTGTTTAAGGTACCCAGTTTATGGTATTTTGTAATAGTAGCCTGAGCTAGACACCTACCGTCTCTGAAATTCAGCCCATTTTTCAAGGTCCATTCAAAGGTAGCTACATCCAGGAAGCGTTCTTGTTTCTCCTAATGCAACCAGTCAGTTCCCATCACTATAAATACATTTTTGAAGCCTTGTTTCCAAGTACGTGTATTTCTGATAGCATCTAACAAGGTGCATTAGTTGATCAATGAAAAAGTGATCAACTAGTAGTTGATCAACTAATTTTTAAATTATTTCTCTGGGCAATGAACTTTGTTAGATGTTATCAGAAATACATGTACTTGGAAACAAAGCTACAAAAAATGCATCCTTGTAAATATACAGTTCAAAGGTTTTCAGTATATTTACAGTAATGCATGACCATCACCATGATCTAATTTTAGAGCCTTGGCATCTGCCCCAAAATGAAGTTTATATCAGTTAGTATTTACTTCCCATTGTCCAACATCTATTGGCCTAAACAATGTTATTCTATTTTATTTCTGTAGATCTACCTATTCCAGAGATTTTGTGCAAGTGGTATATACTATACAGTCTTGAACGAGCATCTTCTTTTACATAGCATAATGGCTTTTTTCATTCCTGATGCAACACACATCAATATATCTTTGCTTTTTGATATAGAATAATGTAAAATTGCATGACTATACCACATTTGTTTATACATGGAATAGGTGTTGAATATTTGGAATGAGTCTACTTAAGACGATTCTGAACTTTTGTGGTATGGTCATTTGTGTACAGGTTTTCTGTGAATATATGTTTTTATTATTAATAATAGATAGAACTCTAGAGTAGACTTTTGAAGTCATATAATACCACTTTGTTAAGTATCTGAGGAGCTACCAGTTATTCTCAAGTGGCTACATTATTTCACATTCCAATCAGCAGTGCAAATGGGTTCTACTTTCTCCACATTCTCAGCAAAATGTATTATCTGTCTTGTGATATAGCCATTTTAGACAGTGTGACATTTTCTGTTCTTCTGCTCATTCGTATTTTTATAATTTCTTGAAAGAAATGCCTATTTAAAATAGTCCTCTGTTTTTAAGTGGGTTATTTTTATTTCAGTATAAGTTGGAAATACTTTTCAAATATTCTGGACACAAGTCCTTTAATAAACATATTATTTAAAAATGTTTTCTCCCAGTGTGAGAGTTGTCTGTTTATTTTTAACATGGTGTTCTTTGAACCACAGAAATAAAATTGGACTTACAAAGCCCACTTGCCCTATTTTTTCTTTTGTCGCTTATACTTTTGGTATCATACTTGTGCTTTTGATAATAATTTTTTGCCACATTCTGGGTTATAAGTGTAAAGAATTTCAATATTTTCATGTTGCCTCAGAATCCATTTTTAACATAGGTTTAATTTTCTTATACCAAAAACAGGGCTTAATCACCCTTGACATAGTTTCCAATACCCTGCTTCCTCCTGTCTCCTCAAGGAAGTCTGTCCAGATATCTGCCTTATACAATCACCTCTTGATGACCACTTCCCTATGGGGCAACTAGATACAACCTACTTGATTTGCTGTACTAACCTATACCCAGCATCGACAGAGGAGACATCCATTAGTGTCTACCTCTTAGTCCCAGCATGACTGCAGAGAACTGGTGCCTGCTTGCTTGAAACTCCCCCAGTTAGAACTCCCCAAAGGAAACCTGCTTAAGTAATGAATGCCCGGACTTCAATAAAGCCCTACATCCACAGGTCCATCTTTCTTTTTTCTCTTGCTCCCTACCCATTGGTTAGGCATGTGGTTTTTTGGATGGCTCTCAGATTCCTTTTGGCCGTGTGAGGCATGCTGCCTTCTTCTATCTAGAATCTGTAAGTAATACGCTGTAGACCTCCTTGTCTTTTCTTTCATCTTAGGGGGGAAATTTTTCAAGTTTTCATTATTAAGCATAAAGTTAGCTGTATTTCTAGATTCCCTGAATCATGTTGGGGAAGTGTTATTCTATGCCTACTATGTTGAGTGTTTTCATCATGAACGGGTGCTGGATTTTGTGAAATTCCTTTTCTGAATTTATTAAGATGATTGTGTATTTTCCCCCCCTTATTTTGTTGATGTGATGTATTACATCAATTAATTTTTGTGTATTAAACCAACATTGCATTCCAGAGATATTTCCATTTTACATAGTGTTTAACCCTTTTATATGAAGCTTAATTTGGTTTTCTCACTTTTTGTTGAGGAAGTTTACATCTATATTTATAAGAGGTGTTACTCTGGAATTATATGTGTGTGTGTGTGTAATTTCTTTGTCTGCTTTTGGTATCAGAATAACACTGACTTAACAGAATGAATTAGGGAGTATTCTCTCCTATTCCATTTTTTGGAATAATTGAGAAAGATTGATGCTAATTTCCTTAAAATATTAGGTAGAATTCATCATTGAAGTCATTTTGCCCTGAGCTTTTTTATTTGAAAGATTTTTTTTTAACCACACACTCTACATCTTTCTTTGTTATAAGTTCATTCAGATTTTCTATTTTTGAATACAATTTGGTACTTTTATTTCTCTAAAAATTTGTCCATTACACCAAACTTATCTCGTTTATTGACATTAAATTGTGAATAGTTTTATTTTATTATCCATCTTATTTTTTTAAAGTCAGTAATAATGTCCTCTAGTTCATTTCTTATTTTTAGTAATTTGAGTCTTCTCTCTTTTTTCTTCATCAGTCTAGAAAAAAGATTTTTGAATTCAGTTAATATTTGCAAAGAAAGCACTTGTAGTATTACTGACTTTATTGTTTTGCTATTCTCTGTTTTATATCTTTACATTCTAAACTTTATTATTTTCTACTTTCTACTACCTTCATGTTTCATTTCCTTTGAATTTTCTAGTTCCTGGAGGTGGAAAGTGAGGTAATTGAATTGAAATCTTATTTGTTTAGTATAAGCATTTGCTATACTATATGCATATAGGAATTTACTATAAATTTTTATCTGAACACTAAATTTGGCATGTCCTGTTATTTTTGTTCATCTCAAAATATTTTTTATAACTCTTGTGATCTCTTTGACTCATTCATTGTTTAGAAATGTTTCTTAATTTCTGTATATGTTTTCTAAATATTCTTATTGATTTCTAATTGTAAATAAGGAAACATGTTTATAGGATTTTAGTCCTTTAAATATATTGATTTTTGTCTGTGGCCTAACATACACATAGTCGATGCTGTAGAATGTTTATTGGGCACTTAAGAGGAATGAGTATTCAGCTGTGGTTGGAGAGAATATTTTAATGTCTATAAGATCTAATAGTTTTATGGTGTTGTTTGAGTCCTCTTTTCTTGATCTTCTGCCTTGTTCTAATCTAATAGGGGTATTGAAGCCTCCAACTATTATTGGTGTATTGTCTATTTCTTCTTCAATTTTGTCATGATTTTCTTTATGTATTTTGGGACTTTACTGTTAGATAAATTTATATTTATAATTGTTAAACTTTTTGATATATTTATGCTTTTAACATTATAAAATATCCTTTGTTGCCTCTAATACTAATGTTGGCTTGAAAGTCTGTTTTTTCTTTATATTGTATACTTTCTCCAGCTTCCTTTTGATTTTTGTTGTTGTATTTTACCTTTCCCATCCTTTTACATTCCATTAATTTATGTCTGTGAATATAAAGTAAGTGTCTAATAAACAAATTGTTTAAACAAATCCATTCTGTAAATTTCTGCTTTTTGATTGGAGAGTTTAATTCATATATGATTTCTAATAAGAAAGAATTTAATTCTATTATTTTGCTATTAGTTTCTATTATATATTTTATACTTTTGTTCTTCTTTCCCCATTACTGCCTTGTTTTGCATTAAATAGATATTTAATATATCATTTTAATTTTTGTTATTTCACTACATATTTTTGAGATATTTTTCTTTTAGTAATTTCCCTAGAAATACAATTACTATCTTAATTTATAATAACCTAGTTAGAATTACTATTAACCTAATTTCAATAATATTTACATTTTTTGCTCCTGTACAGCTCAGTCCCTCACTTTCATTTTGCTGTTATGATCACAAATTGCGTCTTTATATCTTATGTGTCTATCAAAACAGATTTATCATTATTGCTTTTGGAGTTGACATTTAAATTAGATGAGAGGAAAGACTTACAAATTTAAAAAATGCATTATACTGTTGTATTGTATGTACCTATTTACCTTTATTGGCGTTCTTTCTTTGTTCTTGCATAATAGATTCAAGGTACTGTCTTGTAGCTTTTCATTTCATCTTGAAGGACTCCCTTACATATTTCTTAGATACCTGATATACCGTCAATGAATTCTGTGTGTTTATCTATTTATTAAATGTCTTGAATTCTCCTTCATTTTTGGAGAGTTCTGCCAGTTGTAGAATTATTGGTTGACTTTTTTTTTAGCCTTTTATTTATTTTATTTTATTTATTTTTGAGACAGGGTCTTGCTCTGTCACCCCAGGGTGGTTGTTTTATTGTTCACTTCAATTGTTACATATCACTCCAGGCAGGCGTGCCTGTGAATGTTTACAAAATGATGCTTTCCTTCCCTCTCTACTCCTAAGTGTGGCTTTTAGCATTGTATGAATTTTAAGTCAGGTGAAATAATGACAAGCCTTTTGATTTTTCTCTTCCAGGAAATTATCAGGCAGGTCGAATAATGGCTGCTCCTTGGGAATAAGGCTTTGAAATAGATCCAACTTTATTCTTCTCTCGCTGGCATTGGAATAAGTACTGTTAGTTTAGAAGGCTGCTGAGCTGGGGTGTAGGGGGTGGGACTAATGTAAATTAAGAAGCCACAAAGCTCACTGTTCTCACCAGGATCCATTGATTTTTCTTGAATAAGTGCTCCTTAGGTTACTGCAAGCTTTCGTTAAATTTTGAGTTTGGAAAAATTGATTCTGATATTTTTCTTCAGTTGTTTGTTTGTTTTTGGGGGGGGGGGGGGGAGAAGGGGGGGCAATATTTCAGAAGTCTTTATTCTACCATTTTTTTGCTGACATTCTGAAATCCCTTCTTGACTTTCTCCTTCTTTAATTTTCTCTGTTACTTTTCTGAGTAGTCATGCTATTTGCTTATTATTAGTAGTATCATGAAAATACCAAGCCCTTTTTTGCATAACAACAAATTTTGAATTCATTAGACAATGACATTAAGCATGAACTTTGTGAATAAATATTTAAATAGTAAATACATAAGTGAATGAAGTCAGTCCTCTTGGGCAGAGTTGTAGAATTGCCATTCTTATGACCTGTCTGTCTCTTTCTCACATAACTTCTGCGCCACTGCTGTGGTGGAGGACAGCGTGCCAGTTCTCCAGGAGTAACACCTTAATTCCATGAGTAGGCACTCATATTGAGATAAGTAGTAGCTTCTAGTCTTCTTAGCTTGCCCCATCAGGGTAGAGTCTTCATCCTGGGAGTGAGCTGGGGTGGGGCAATTGAGACATAGTATTCTTGGCATATCACACCTAAAGCAGAGTTCTTACCTACATATGGAAGCTAGGTAGGCTGAGAGACCTTGTTCTTTCAGGTGCACCTGCTGGGAATAGGGCTTCTGAAACACAGGGCTTTAAGACGGTATTTGTTGAACTGTCCTTCTCAGGTGGAGCCATAGTCCTATAGTAGGAGCTAGAGGAAGAAGGAGTTCTTGCTTTCTTGTTTGCGCTCACCCAGAGTAGTGTCTACATAAGAGTTTCTATCACATAAAGTTGTGGAGGGGGTGAGAGCAAGTCGTGGCTCAAATGCCACAGATTTTCAATGTTCTTAATGATATGTCGTAGATATTCTTGAATAAATGTTCCTCCATTGGTTATATGCCCTTAGGACAATCTCCAGAGTCTAAATGGTTATTTTATATCATTTTAAAAAGTTAAATAGTTATTTCTCTAGGGAGAGAGTCCATTGAGTTTTTCACAATGCCATTCTGCAAGAGAATTTTAAGAAAAATATTTTAAATCTCTCAAGGCTCCCATTTTCTTTCCTATTTTTCTCTTAGTGCCTTTAGCAGAAAGGAGACAGCAAGTCAAAATTAGATTTGGGAGCATGAAAGAGGTACATGGTCATGTTAGCAAACTGACATTTAAGTAGCATTTTTAAAGTAATTTTTTAAAGTCTCCCTTTATTCCTGAAGCATTTTCTGATTCATCTGAATACTATTTAATCATTCAGCTCCATCTGAATCTCTTTCATCCACACTGGACTTTACGCTGTTTTAAGATGGATATCATATACCATTTATCGTTGTATGTGACTAAATACCACATATAGTGCCTAACAGAGAGCCTGTTATCAAATACGAGCTTAAGAGATAAAAGAAGAAAAACAAATTAAAAGGTGAATAAATAAATAAATGGATGATGTAGTGGCATCAAATGGAAAGACTGTAGGATTTCTGAATTAGAACGACTTGAATCCAGCCAGGTGTGGTGGCTCATGCCTGTAATCCCAACACTTTGAGAGGCTGAGATGGGTGGATCACAAGGTCAGGAGTTCAAGACTAGCCTGGCCAACATGGTGAAACCCCATTTCTACTAAAAATACAAAAAAATTAGCTAGGTGTGGTGGCACACACCTGTAGTCCCAGCTACTCAGGAGGCTGAAGTGGGAGAATCACTTGAACCTGTGAGTTGGAGGTTGCAGTGAGCTGAGACCACACCATCCATTGCATTCCAGCCTGGATGACAGAGTGAGTCTCCATTTCAAAAAAAAAAAAGAAAAAAAGACTTGAATTCAAATCTTGAGTCTCTCTTTCTCTTAATGTAAGCTTTGAATTCTTGCCTCAGCTCTACATGCTTTAATGTCTTCATCTATAATATGAAACTAGTAATATTTACTTTAGATGATATTTGTGTAAACCTGTAACACATATAAAATCCTAATACATTGCACATAACCAGAGTAATCTCAATAATTTAATTTATATGATCAATACATTTCTATTTTACCGCTTAGTAAAATGTACTGTGAAAATGGTCAGCATCAACTTATATACTGTCATAAACTATTTGATGTAAGTGTTATTCCAATAGCCAGTTCAACAATCTCAGGACCTAAGGAATTTAAAAGATATGATGGTACAAAGTTCACAGGAATAAAGACAAAATAGGAGAGAGAGAGAAGTGAGAGAAGAAATAGAAATACAAATTATCTCTTATTCTACCTTGTAACTATTTATCCTCTCTTTATTTTAGACAAAAATTAATTATTTTTAAATGAGAAGATTCAGATAACAAATAATATATTTAATATCCTTGAGCAAGAGAAAAACATATGCCTCATATCCCAGTAAAGGAATCTGGAACTCATTCGCAAACTGTTAGCTCTAAATTAGGAGGGTCATTACTTCCTAGAAAATCAAAATAACAGCAAAATAAAGGATAAAGAATAACCTTGTGGAAATCATGCCAAAGGCAATTGATAGAATTATTTTTAGAAGAATTCAATCTTCTATTTAAAGTTGCATGAACACTCACATCTGAAAAAAGACAGGAGGTTCCTGAGCTGCTCATGGACTCACCCTGGTTTTCTTCAAGTCTATGTCCATTTTATTACATATCCACACGGAATTGATTCCCCCTTTCAGTCTATGCTCCTTTATTTAATCTCCTCCTTCTAGCAATATGACAAATTTATTTTTCTTACTGTTTGTTTCAAGAGACAGGGTCGTGCTCTGTCACCCAATCTGGAGTAGGTGAACCTGGCTCACTATAACCTTGACCTCCTGGGCTCATGATTCTCCCACTTCCCCATCCTGAGTAATAGGGACTACAGGGCATGCATGCACTACCATGCCTGGCTAACTTGTTTGTTTGTTTGTTTGTTTGAGATGGGGTCTTGCTTTGTCACCCAGGCTGGAGTGCAATGGCATGATCTCAGCTCACTGCAACCTCCGCCTCCCAGGTTCAAGGATTCTCCTGCCTCAGCCTCCCGAGTAGCTGGGACTCCAGGCATCTGCCACCATACCCAGCTAATTTTTGTATTTTTAGTAGGGATGGGGTTTCACCATGTTGGCCAGGATGGTCTGGATCTCCTAACCTTGTGATCGGCCCACTCGGCCTCCCAAAGTGCTGGGATTACAGGTGTAAGCCACTGCACCCAACCTTCTTTTTTTTTTAAATTTGGGCTCCCTTTACTATTTCTTACCCAAATAGTATCTCAGTCTTTGATAGAGGTTTTTAGTAGTGGAGTAATACAGCACCTCATGTATTGGACTATATCCTATGGATTCCCTTAAGTCTTACTTAAAGATTGATCAGGATGGTCTTCTCCCTAAGCTGGTGCAACTGAGGGACAACAGGTACCATCTCTTCCATTTGCTGTTGAAGCCTGCAGCTAGTACAACCAGGTCCAGGTCTTTCTTACCTTCATTAAGGCCCCATACCTTTCTCTGACTAGTCTGGTTGAACTCAGCTATTTCTGCTGCTACAGCATTCATAAAGGACTAGCCATTATGCTCATATAATCCTAGCCCAAGAATTATAAATACCTCAGGTACTGTTAGTCTGATCCTTATTCTTTTATGTGATATATTCTAGCTAACATGTTAGACATATTTTCAGATAACTTTTTAAATTTTTATCTCAGGAGCATAAAGAAACTTCCAGATTCAGTAAACACTAAATACAAACAATAATGCCTTAGGAAAACTAAACCCAGTCTCCCCTTCTACCAAATTATGCTTTCCTTATGAATTTATATTTATGTTTTAAACACTACTTTGGAAATACAATGTTACTACGTTGAGAACTTCCAGAAAGAGGGGCAATATCTCTTCCATCCTTAGATTACTTACACTCATTGGTATATTTTTAAAGTTGTCTCTCCCTCCAGGTTTTAAGCATAAATTGGAGAGGAGAAAAAAATTGCTTTGGTATTTAACTACCCTTCTGCTTTCCTTTGTTTTATTTTTTATCTCCATAATCTGACAGATATTTAAGTGGTAGTCTTTGTACTTTCTCTTTTTCTTTCTGTATTTTTTTTGCTGCTCTGAGGGTATCTTAAACACCATGGTCTTAGTCATCCATGCTTATTTCTTATTATGAAAGTACTATATAGTATGTGGTTAAAAATCTCACATTTCTCTTTACAAAACCTAGTTTTCAAGGTATTCTCTTAATGAAGAATTCAATTTTAGGTATCGGAAGCTGAAAACTGATATTTCAGTTCTGGTTGAATCCCTAGTGAAACAAAACACATTCCTATGCATACAAGATACATTCTTTGGATGTATTAGAGAGAATGTCATGAATACACAAATTCAAAAGAGATAGGAACATTTATATTTCTCAAAATATTCATCAACCATGCTACACACACACATACACACACACACACACACACACAGAGGAGAGAGAGAGAGAGAGAAAGAGAAAGAGACCTAAACAATATACACTTGATATTTTTAGAACAAATACTCTTTCCATATTAATACGTATACCTGCTTTTCTAGATTTGTCTCTTTATGCCCACTAAAATATTATACTCACACTCACCCCTAAGGCTTTCTCAAAGTAGTTATCACCTTCTTATCCAAACCTTAATGCTACTATCTAGATTTATCTTCTCATAACCAACACCCTTAGATCATATCACTTTGTGGGGCTTGGTCAACTAACCCCAGCTCACTTCTCAAAGGATGCATTCCAAAAATAGTATGAGTCAAATTATCTTGAGATAGTTGGGTAGATAATATAGAAGGAACTGAACATGTAACATATTACGATTTAAGGAATAAAATACTTGAGAAGCTTTAAATGGTTTCCATTAATAAAAGGGGATTTCTGAGATATATTAATCATAGAAATTAAAATTCTGAATTGTTACTGACTCAGACATTATTTTCCATGACTTTGCAGCTCCTATGATTTTCCATGAGTTTGCAGCTCTGTTAAAGAGCCATACAGGATGAATGTGTGAATAAAAGAGTACAGTATTGTGGAGAATACGGTACCAAGGGAATAAATTTTAGAACCTTACAGCTAGTTTTTAACAAAGATGTACTTATCTGTTCTGAGGCATTGCAAAAGAGCTGGCATACTGTTTGCATAGTCTTAATAAGATTTATTAACATATTCAAGAAACATATATCAAATACTTAAAATATATCAGGAGAGAGTACTTTCCAAATAGGAGAGTAAGAACCTTTGAAAATCCACTCCTCCATAAAAGTAATGAGGACACAGAAAAGAAATAGAAAACTCAATATTGTTGGGAACTAACTGAAGTTTTGCAAAAACCCAGGGAACATTTATTCAAGAGCAAATGGCTGAATCTTGGTTAAAACAAATGAATTTTATGGTATTTCACCTATGCTATTACCATTGCAATCTCCTCAATCTCATGAAACTCTTAAAAAAACAACCATCTTAAAACTACAGAAGCTATTTTTAAAAATTAGCCTAGTAGACACTTGAGAGAGCAGTCACTCAAAAGCCCAGTTCCCAGATTTTGTCATAATTTGACCTGTTTGGCAGTTCCCTATGATCCTCTTCTCACAAAGCTCATTCATATCTTACATGACAAAATTTGCTTCCTTTGAAGAGTCTTTTATTCTATGCATTTGCTGAAACAAGTACAAATGAATGCTTAACGTCATAGCTACCTGAAGCAAGGATATAGAGCAAACAAGAAAGTGATTAAAATACTTAAAAAGAAAAGCTGAGGAATCAGATATCTATAGGAACCTTTGAAAAGCTTCAACATATTTCTGGGAAATCAGATGTCCATGCTTATAAACAGGCCTTTATAAACACCTAGAAAAGTCTTGGTATGTTTCTAATATTTCACCTGTCTCTGATCTTGAGGGTTTTTGAAAGCAGAAATTGAAATCTAAGATAGAGTTATAAACTACCTAAGTATGGAAGGTGTTCTTTAATATGGACTAAGAACTTATTAGCTAAGGATGAGAGATTTGTTGGTTTAAGGCATTTAAGGCATTTATCTTCTCACAATCAACACCCTTAGATCATATCACTTGATGGAGATTGGTCAGACTAACCCCTGTCCAATCCCTCAGTGACCACAAAACTATCCAAGCAGAGACTGTAGTGACCACAAATAAAAACGACTTTGCAGAATTAGTTAATGAAAGTCATTAAACAAACAAAACAATAATAAAAGCAACAGCAAGCAAAACAAAATATTCAGTGAAATATGCTTTTCAAATTTGTAAAATTATATCATTTAAAAGATGCAGTTTAAAAAAATTAAAAAGTATTCACATGGAATACTTTTATTCCATGAAATAACACAGGAAGAATCGAGACAAAAGAATGAAAAGGAATAAACAAACCTCTGAGAAATATGAAATTATGTAAAGAGACCAAATCTATGACTCATTGGTGTCCCTGACAAAGATGCAGAGAATGAAAGCAACTTGAAAAACATATTTCAAGATATTACCCATGAGAATTTCCCCCAACCTAAGTAGAGAAGCCAACATTCAAATTCAGGAAATGCAGAAAACTCTAGTAAGATACTTTACAGGACGATCACCCCCCAAATACATAATCATCATATTCCCCAAAGTTGAAATGCAAAAAAAAAAAAAAAAAAAATGTTAAAGACAGCTAGAGAAAGGTCAGGTCACCTACAAAGGGAAGTCCATCAGACTACAGCAGACCTCTCAGCAGGAACTCTGCAAGCCCGAAGAGTATGGAAGCCAATATTCAGCAGTCTTAAAGAAAAGAAATTCCAAACAAGAATTTCATAGTTGGCCAAACTAAGCTTCATAAGCAAAGGGTAAATAAGATTTTTTTCAGAGAAGCAAATTTTGGGTGAATATGTTACCACCAGACCTACTTTACAAGAGCTCCTAAAGGAAGCACTAAATATGGAAAAGACCATTTCCAGCCACTACAAAAACATTTAAGTACACAGACTCATGACACTATAAAACAACCACACAAACAATTCTGCATAATAACCATTAACATCATGATGACAAGATCAAATCCACACATATCAATACTAACCTTGAATGTAAACAGGCTAACTGTCCCAATTAAAAGGCACAGAGTGGCAAGCTGGATTAAAAAAACAAGACCCAATGTTATGCTGTCTTCGAGAGACTCATCTCACATACAATGACACCAATTTGTTCAAAATAAAAGGAAGGAAAAAAGCTACCAAAAAAATGGAAAACAAAAAAAGTAGGAGCTGCAATTCTAATTTCAGACAAAACAATCTTTAAACCAACAAATATCAAAAAAGACAAAGAATGACATTACATTATGGTAAAGGGTTCAATTCCTTATAGTAACAAGACCTAACTATCCTAAATATATCTGCATCCAGTACAGGAGCACCCACATTCATAAATCAAGTTCTTAGAGAACTTCAAAGAGGCTTAGACTCCCACACAATGATAGTGGGAGACTTTAACACCCCATTAACAGTATTAGATAATCAAGGCAGAGAATTAACACAGATATTCAAGACCTAAACTCCACACTGGATCAAATGGACCTGATAGACATCTACAGAACTCTCCACCCCAAAAACAAGAGAATATACATTCTTCTCACTGCCACATGGCACATACTCTAAATTGACCACATAATTAGACACAAAACAGTCCTTAGCAAATACATAAGAACTGAAATAATAAAAACCCCTTTCTCAGACCACAGCACAAACAAATTATACATTGAGACTAAGAAATTTGCTCAAAACCATACAATTACATGGAAATTGAGTGACCTGCTACTGAATGATTTCTGGGTAAATAATGAATTTAAGGTAGAGATCAAGATGTTATTTGAAACTAATGAAAACCAAAATACCATATACCACAATCTCTGGGACAAAGCTAAGGCTCTATTAAGAGGAAATTTTATAGCACTAAACGCCTGTATCTGAAAGGTAGAATGATCTCAATTTAACAAACTAACGCCACAACTGAGAGATCTTGAGAACCAAGAGAAAACCAACCCCAAGGCTAGCAGAAGACAAGAAACAACCAAAATCAGAGCTGAACCTAAGGAGACTGAGACATAAATTACCATTTAAAAGGTTGACGAATCCAAGAGTTAGTTTTTGAAAAATTAATAAAATAGATAAACCACTAGCTAGACTAATAGAGAAGAAAAGAGACAATATCTAAATAAACACAGTTAGAAATGACAATGGGGATATTACCACTGACCCCACAGAAACATAAATAACCATCAAAGAATATTATGAATGCCACTATGCACATGAACTAGGAAATCTAGAAGAAATAAATGAATTCCTGAGTATACACACCCTCCCCAGGCTGAAATTGGATATCTGAAAAGACCAATAAGGAGCTCCAAAATAAATAGCCTACCCACCAAAAAAAGTTCAGGACCAAACAAATTCACAACCGAATTCAACAAGATGTATAAAGAAGAGCTGGTGCCATTTCTACTAAAACCATTCCAAAAAATTGAGGAGAAGGGACCCTTTCCTAACTCAATTCTATGAGACCAGTATCATCCTGATACTGAAACCTGACAGAGACACAACAAAGAAAGAAAACTTCAGACCAATATCTTTGATGAACATTGATGCAAAAATCTGCAATAAAATACAAACTAAATCCAGGAGCATATCAAAAACTCATCCACCACAATCAAGTAGGCTTTATCCCTGAAATGCAAAATTGGTTCAATATATGCAAATCAATAAATGTGATTCATCACATAAACTGAAGAGGAAAACCACATTATCTCAATAAATGCAGAAAAGGATTTCAATAAAATTTAACTCCATGTTAAAAATTTTCAATAAACTAAATATTGAAGAAACATACCTCAAAATAGTAAGAGTCATCTATGACAAACCCACAGCCAATGTCATATTGAATGGGCAAAAGCTGGAAGCATTCCTTTCGGAAGCTGGTATAAGACAAGGGTGTCCTGTCTCAACACTCCTAGTCAACATAATATTGAAAGTCCTGGACAGAGCAATCAGGCAAGAGAAAGAAATAAAGGGCATCAAAATAGGAAAAGAGGAAATCAAAGTATCCCTGTTTGCAGACAATATGATTCTGTATAGAATCCAGAAAACCCCATAATCTTGGCCCAAAAGCTCCTTAAGGTGATAAACAACTTCAGTGATATCTCAGGGTACTAAATCAGTGTACAGAAATCACTAGCATTCCCATACACCAAAAGCCATCAAGCTGAGAGCCAAATTAGGAATGTAATCCCATTTACAATTGCCACAAAAAGAATAAAATATCTAAGAATACAGCTAATCAGGGAGGTGAAAGATCTCTATAAGGAGAACTACAAAACACTGCAGAAAGAAATTAGAGATGATATAAACAGATGGAAAAATCTTCCATGCTCATGGATAGGAAGACTTAATATTGTTAAAATTGCCACACTCCCCTTTGGGAGGCCGAGGTGGGTGGATCACAGGGTCAAGAGATCTAGACCATCGAGATGGTCAACATGGTGAAACCCCATCTCTACTAAAAATACAAAAATTAGCTGGGCATGGTGGTGCATGCCTGTAGTCCCAGCTACTCAGGAGGCTGAGGCAGGAGAATTGTTTGAACCAAGAAGCAGAGGTTGCGGTGAGCTGAGATCATGCCATTGCACTCCAGCCTGGGTAACAAGCGAAACTCCATCTCAAAAAAACAAACAAACAAATTGCCACATTCCCCAAAGCAATTTATAGATTCAATGCTATTTATGTCAAGCTACCCATTACATTCCTTACATAACTAGAAAAAACTATTTTACAATTCATATGGAACTAAAAAAAAAAAAGAGCTCAAATAGCTAAAGCAATCCTAAGCAAAAATAACAAAGCTGGAGGCATCATGTGATACAACTTCAATCTATACTACAAGACTATAGTAACCAAAAACAGCAAAACAGGATTATAGACCAGTGGAACAAATAGAGAGCCCAGAAATAAAAAGCACACACCGACAACCACCTGATCTTTGACAAAGTGATAAAAAATGAAAATATGATAAATATACGCCATAGAATACAATGCAGCCATACAAAAAGAATGAGATCATGTCCTTTGTAGGAACGTGAATGGAGCTGGAGGCCATTATCCATAGCAAACCAATGCAGGAACAGAAAACAAAATAACACATGTTCTCACTTATAAGTTTTAGCTAAATAAGAATATATAGACACATATAGGGGAACAACAGGTATAAAGACCTACTGAAGGGTAGAGGGTGGAAGAAGGGAGAGGATCAGAAAAAATAAACTGAGTGCTAGGCTTAGTACCTGAGTGATGAAACAATCTGTACAACAAACAGCCATGACGTGAGTTTACCTATTTAACAAACTTGCACATTAACTTGAACTTAAAAGTTAAAAAAACGTAATAAAATAAAAATTTTTAATTGTTTATAAAAAGTAGGAAATCAAGAGCAACCTAACCCAAGACAAGCAGAAGAAATTTATTAATACTAGAAGGAAACTAAATGAAAACAAGTATAAAATAACAAGAAAATCAACACAACCAAATTTGAATTCATAGGCCTACTTAAGGAGAATTTGACACTCTAACAAGATTGTCTCTAATCCATTACCCCATCATACATTTTCATTTTTATAGGCTTTATTTAATTCATCTGTGTTTTTTAGTTTTCAGCACCATATCTTGCACATATTTTGCTGGATTGATATCTAGGCGTTTTAAATCTTTTGCAGCTATTTTGATTAGTTATTTAAAAAAACTTAATGTCTAGTTTTTCTTTGCTAATATGAAATTACTTTTGTATATTAATCTTATATCCTATTAACTTACTAAACTCATTTATTAGTTCTAGTGTTCTATTGGTGACTTTTTATTTTTATGTAGAAAACACTGCCATGTTGAACACACAGAACTATTATTTGAGTTTTTCCTGATGTTAAGGTGAGAATGATGTACTTTCTAGCTTTTTGCATTCTAACCAGAAAGGAAACTTTATTAACTTTATTTCCATTATTTGTATATGTTATTTATTTTGCACATGTATTAAAACTCAAGACCATGATCGTTTCATCTTATGGTATTCATTAGCTATTTCGTTTTCTAGAGAAACAGAACCTACAGGGTACATATATGAAGAGACTTATTAGCAGCAGTTGGCTCATATAACCGAGGAGGTTAAAAGTTCCATGATCTGTCACCTATAAGCTGGAGACCCATGAAAGCTGATGGTGAAATTCAAGTCTGAGCCCAAAGGCCTGGGAACCAGAAAAGCTAGTGGTAGAGATTTCAGTCTAGGTCTGAGAGTCAGAGAACCCAGGAGTGCTGAAGGCTAGGGAATATCCATGCCCCAACTCAAGCAAACGGATGAATTCCTCTGCCTTTTGTGCTATTCAGGCCCTCAGTGAATTAGATGATTTCCACTTAACATTGATGAGGGCAACCTACTTTACTAAGTCTAACTATTCAAATGTTCATATCACCCAGAAACATTTCATAGACACATAGAAATAATACTTAAAATGTACATTCCTTGGTCAGTCAAGTTGACACATAAAAGTAAGCACTACACTATTCAAAATGAAAATTGAAATTGTAAGGAATTGTGACACAGGTTATAGGCAGTATTCTCTGTTCCTACCTTAAAAGTTAATGATAGATTCTATGTCCCCATTAAATTTTCTTCTTTAAGAAGCCTTTTTACTCAATAACATACAAAAATTTAGTCACTCAGTATAGTCCAAAACTCTCTTGAAAAGAATAATAGTAAGAGGTATATTTCCAGAAATGGGAGATTTTACAATTGTGTTAATCTCTGGTAAGGAGAAATGAGAAGGGTCCTAAATTAAAGCAGTAGCCTTAGGCAAAGGAAAAAATCATCTCCAAATGAAGGAAATCTCAGTGCCTAGATTGTAAGATGATGGTAAATTATAGCAGCTTTGATGTGGTTCAACAGGTTGAATTAGAGTAATTGGGAGAATAGAGATCTATAATTACTTTCTTAGTGCTGTGCCTTGTACATGGCAAATTTGGATACAGCTTTGCTCTCTTTAATTAGCAAATTGGTTTTGTAATTCAATAAAGAGCATTTTAAAAGTTAAAAATGTATGTCTCAAATGGTGCAACCTCCCATCACTAAATATGTCACTTCTACGAAGCAGATAATGTATAGAAAAAGGAGTATGTATACTAAGTGTGTGTAATGGAAACCTGGCTAATAATAGAAAACTTCACCCAAGAGCAGGGAAAACTACATGGGTATAATGTTTGAACAGTCACCCAGGGGCTTGGGGCCAGTTTAAGGATCTGCTTTCATCTTTTGATATTCTTAATAACTTTTGAATGAGAGAACCTGCATTTTCATTTTGTACCAGGCTCCACAAATTATGTAGCTGATATTGTACAGCAGGGTTCAAAATATATTAGTTTTTAATCTCTGGCTACCAGATACATTTTCTTGGCTTTTATTAACCAGATGATTCAGTAAAATGTTCTGTACTGTTTCTGTTAATTTTCTACACTATGGAACAAAGATAGGGAGTGGATAGTAGTTATTTAGATAGAGGTAACTAGGCATTATTATATATTAAGTTTCAGATATCATTCTACAGACCAATAGTCTTATCTATATTATCTAAATTCAACTAAAATGACTACCTGCCTTCACTTTTCTTTCTGCTGTCTCTGCCATCATTTCATGCAACAAATGTTTGAAGTCAACTTTACAAGAGTAGGGATTTTCTGATCTCCATGCCTGTGTGTTTTTCACGGAACACCCATAACCATATATCAAGTGGCTTCATACATAGAATATGCCAGCTGATTATCAGATTGATGGTATTTGAGATTTTACCCCAGTTAATATGCTACTTTCCTCAGGATTCAAAGTTTGAAAAATATTCTTCATTTTCTATCTAGCCACATGACATTTAGCATGTTATTTTCAAGTTCTTAGCTTCCATTTTCTGAGGTCCTAATACTCTAAGATAATTGAGAGGTTAAAACAAGTTTCCAAAAACATCTTCAACAAGTGTGATATTAGTAAACATTGAACTTTATGAATTAGTAGGTATTATTTATTAAGAGAAGCCACATTAAAGAAGTCACATTAAGTCACATTAGTAGGTATTGTTTATTAAGAGAACTTTATGAATTAGTAGGTATTATTTATTAAGAGAAGTCACATTATTTATTCTGAGAAGAGTAGGAGAGAGGAGCAGTCGCCATATTACAGAGGGAGAAGCAGTGGCTTTGGTGTCAAGCTGACTGTAATTTAAATCCTTTGCTATTACTCTGCCACAGGGGCCTCCATTTCCTATATGTAAAACAGAATAAAAAGTAAAAATGAAACTGTACATTCATTAAAAATATTAATCTTATGTCCTTACTAGGATGTCCAAGTTGTTTATATATTTTCATAAGCATCCTATGTATCTGGATATTATTTGTCACCCTTGTCACCCATGGCACATATGTTTCATTTATTTTCTTATGTTTCTGCATTAAATAGTTTTCATTCTACTGTTCCACCTCCTTTTATGTATGCTAATTCAAATACCCTTTGGAAGAATTTGGAGATAGAGCGAATGAATCAGATAACAGGATATCAATTTCATGTGTAATCCAAAATGCAATGTAGATACCTAATATTGATTGTTTTTTTTTGGAATGAGCAATTTTTAAAATTTGAAATGTTGAAATTTAGCATTAATAATTAGAGCAAGTTGACATGGATGAATCTGGAAACCACCATTCTCAGCAAACTGATACAAGAACAGAAAATCAAACACCGCATGTTCTCACTCATAGGCGGGTATTGAACAATGAGAACACATGGACACAGGGAGGGGAGCATCACACACCGGGGTCTGTTGTGGGGGGACTAGGGGAGGGACAGCGCAGGGTGGGGAGGTTGAGAAGGGATAACATGGGGAGAAGTGCCAGATATAGGTGATGGGGGGATGGAGGTAGCAAACCACATTGCCAAGTATGTACCTATGCAACACTCCTACATGATCTGCACATGTACCCCAGAACCTAAAGTACATTAAAAATATATTTAAAAAATAATAATAATTAGAGCAAGGTAATGAAGTTAAATGTGCAGAATTACCTTAATTTTATATATGCACATATTTTAATGGAAATCTCCAAAGAATGCACTTGTTAGATGTTTTAAGGGGAAAAAATGGTTTTGTTCAGGTATGTTTTACAACGTAAAATATCCAGGTAGTTATCTTCAACACATAATTTTCCTTAATCTAAATTGCCTTGGAATCTGTTTCTGAAATTATACAACAAATATATGGTTATGGGACTGAAATAAAACCCTAACTAGATTGCTCAATCATACTAAATAATATAAAAGCTATAAGTTCTTGTTTCACTTTCAACTAAAATTACAGTTTGATTCTCTAATTTCATTCCTGGGGCTGATATTTCCTTAGAGACAGATATCTACTATTCCCTAGGCTGTTTTGCTCTGCCTCTTAACACAGTATCTTATTTCAGATGTCACTTAATAAATATAAATATCATTTTAAATGTTTTTAAATACCACTTAGCCATGTTTATCAGAAACTGTTTGTAGTGGCATCGGGGATTCAGCTGCTTTCCTCTCAGGCTATATTTAACATAATTAAAAAGCAATGAAATAAAAGTGAGAAAAAACCCAGCATCTTAGTCCTGATAATTTATTAATTATGTCTTAATGCAATGTTCTAACCTTTACGTATCTTATTTGTGAAATAACATTTTACTAATTAATAACTAAGCTATTGCTTCATTTTGTTACTCTCTAAATGTGGCCTGTCAACATTTTATTATTTAGGGTAAATTACCAAAGGCCAAGAGAACTGCACGATGGCTTTTGTAAACTGTGTGCTATATACATGCATGGTTATAAAATACACACACACAAATGCACACATACATGCACCCATTTACTGTTTATCAATACCATGTAAAAAAGCATCATGCATAAAAATGTAATAGTGCCCTGCTTATGTCTCACTCCGTTCTGCAATTTGTAGGCATTATTCTTCTGACAGAGTTGCCAAGGTTTTACAAACACACACACTTAGGTAGCTATTGTGATCGCTTGCTAAGGAACTCCTTTTTTTTTTTCTTTTTTTCTTTTTTTTTTTTTTGAGATAGAGTCTCACTTTGTCGCCAGGCTGGAGTGCAGTGGTACAATCTTGGCTCACTGCAACCTCTGCCCCCTGGATTCAAGCAATCCTCCTGCCTTAGCCTCCCCAGTAGCTGGGACCACAGGTGTGCGCCACCATGCCCAGCTAATTTTTTTGTATTTTTAGTAGAGGTGGGGTTTCACCATGTTGGCCAGGATGGTCTCTTGACCTCGTGATCTGCCCGCCTCTGCCTCCCAATGTGCTGGGACTACAGGCATGAGCCACCGCCCCTGACCCAGAATCTTATTCAATAGATGCAACAGATATACCACAAACTTAATGACCCATTTTCTTGTTAGCACTGGCTCCCATAACCTGCTTTTCCCTTTTCTCTAATTAGTCCAGAATCTGTTATAATAGTAAGCTTTAAAAACCTGTTCCTCAATATCAATTTTCTGAACACATCTCCCTCAGTTATTTATCATTAAGTCAGTCTAATATTATTTTGCAAATACAACATGTGTCAGATGTTTTTTATTCTCCATTTCCTACCTTAATTTAACATTTTATAGCTTTGTTGCACTATTAACATAGCTTCTTTTAGATCTCATTGGCTCCAATTTCTATTCAACCTCCATCCGCATCTGCCAATTTTTCCCATATTAAGTTGAGATGGTACTTAGTTTGGCAGTATTACACTTTGATTTTAGCCACTTTTGTTGGAAATCTTTCTCCTGTATTCCTTCAATGAAAGGAATATGTATCTGGTGCCTGCTGTGCACCAGGCTGTGTACTAGATGGTGGAGATTCAAGAGTGAGCCAGGCAGACGCTGTTCCTGCCCATCTGAAGGCTGATTTCCTAGCAGGGAAGATGAATAATATATAAATGAACAAATAGACACAATAATTTCAGATCAGGTGGTAATTGTGGGGACCTGGTGTGATGATCTGGGTAGAGGGACCAGGAAGAGCTGAGAATCGGAGGCAGAGGAAGGCTGAAACCAAGAGTGTTCAGCAAAAGCCAGAAGAGCAGTGTGATTTGAACAGGCTAAGGGAGGAGAAGATGGTAGGAGATGGGGTCAAGGGATGGGCAGGAATTTGTATTTTATTTAAAGAGTAGGAGAATATGGTGGCTGGTTATACATCCCATTTTTTCAAAGCATGCCAAATTTGAACTATCTTGAATTTTGGGATTTCTTATTCTTTTTATTTATAGTTATTATTATTTTTGAGACAGAGTCTCACTTTGTCACTCAGGCAGGGGTGCAGTGGCATTATCTCTACTCACTGCAACCTCCCGCTCCTAGGTTCAAGCGATTCTCCTGCCTCAGCCTTCTGAGTAGCTGGGAATACAGTCATCTGCCACTGAACCTGGCTATTATTTTTGTATTTTTAGTAAAGACAGGGTTTCACCATGTTGGTTAGGCTGGTCTTGAACTTCTGACCTCAGGTGATCTGCCTGCTTCAGCCTCTCAAAGTGCTAGAATTTCAGGAATGAGCCACCACTCACACCTGTAATAAGACATATCTATATCTATATCTATATATATCTTATAGAATACATATATATGGATTATATATGTCCATACTGTGTTCCTCTAAAGAAACAATACGTGTGTGTGTGTGTGTGTGTGTGTGTGTGTGTGTGTGTGTGTGTGTGTGTATACATATATATGGACTATTTTTATCGGACTTAACCTTTTTTTCTATAACCAAAACTCAATGCACACACATTCAAATGGCATGTAATGTTTTCCAGCTCTTTAAAATTGCATCCAAGGCTCTTTATCCATAATTCAGTTTTCTCAATTCTAGATACACAGGGATTTTAATGCAACTTTCTCAGTAATTGATAGAACAAATAGGAAAAAAATTAGTATATAAATTACATGAAAAATACAACTAACTTGCTCAAAGTAACATTTAAGTAATAATAAACCAAATAACTGCCAAATACACAGTGTATTTAAGTGTACACAGAACTTTCACCATGAATAAGGTTTTTTGTTTGTTTAAAAGAACAATCTTACTATATTATAACTTTTGACTGAAGACATTTGATTAGAAATCAGTAACAAATAGCTACCTGAAAGTCCCCTCATTTGGAAATTAAATGACACACTTGTAAAGATCTCATGACTCAAAAAAGAAATCACAAAGGTATTAAAAAATGTCGAACTGATTGATTATAAAAACACATCATAGGCCAGGCACTGTGGCTCACGCCTGTAGTCCCAATACTTCGTGAGGCCAAGGTGGGCGGATCACGAGGTCAGGAGATAGAGACCATCTTGGCTAACGTGGTGAAGCAATGTCTCTACTGAAAATACAAAGAATTAGTTGGATGTGGTGGCGTGTGCCTGTAGTCCCAGCTACTAGGAAGGCTGAGGCAGGAGAATCGCTTGAACCTGCGAGGCAGAGGTTGCAGTGAGCCGAGATTGCACCACTACATTCCAGCTTGGGTGACAGAGTGAGACTCCATCTCAAAAAAATAAATAACGTAACAAATTATATGATAATAGAAACAGTATTTTGAAACGTGTGAGATGTAGAAAGTAGTGATTAGTGCAAAATTTTAGATTTTGATATACATATCAAAAATAACTTAGGTTGTTTATGTGGAGGAAAAGTAGTGAATGTCAGAGTAGACATCAATGAAATAAATAATACATGAAAAATAAAGAACTTAGTAAAATCATAATCCATAGCCAAGAATAATAAAAAAGAACAGATACAAAATTTGCCAATATCTGAAGTGAAAATGTATTTGTCACTACAATTTCTCCAGACAATAAAAGCAGATGAAGAAATACTCAAACAACTTTATGTCAGTAAATGCTACAACTTAAATATAATGGGTGAAATCCTTGAGAAACAGTTTACTATACCTGGCTGAAAGTGAAATAGAAACTCTGAATCACTTTGTAGCTACTAAACCCTTTAAATTTATACTTAAAATCTTTCTCACAAAGTGTGTTTGATAAAAATGAAAATTTCTCATTATTGAAACATTTTCAGCAAAGTAAAAAAGACAAGTCATAGAATGAAAATAATTATATCCATTATATATCAACTGATTTATATTAAGAATATATAAAGAATTCTTATAAACTCATAATAATACATCTTCCCTAATATTGGTAAACTTTTAAGAGACACTTAACACTTGGAACTCTAACATATTGCTGATAGGAATATAAAATAGCACAACTACTTTCACAGTTTGATAGTTTGTTTTAAAGCTTAAATATGCATGTAACACATAACCTGGAGACTTCAAAAGGAATTTGCAGGAGACAAGAAAAACATACGTCCACAAAAAGACTTGCGAACGATTGTTCCTAATAGCCTAATGAAAAGTAGAAAAAAATCCTTGAAAACTATCTAAATATTCATTGAAAGGTAAATTGAAAGACTATTCTAGTTTCTTAGTACAATAGAATAATATGTAATAATAAAATGGAGCAAAGTATTCATGCATACCACAACATAGATGAATTTACAGACATGAGGAAAATGAGCCAGACACAAATCAATGATTACTATATATTTCCATTTCCATTATATTTCCATTTCCATAAATTCAAAAATACAGAATTTTAGATCAGAATCAAATCAGTGGTTGCTTGGGGATGGGAAAATTGCAATAAAAAAAATTTCTGGGCAGATAGAAATAGAAAGAGAAAGAGATAAAAAGAGTACAGGTTGGTTACATACTTCAGGTAGACAACCTGAGTAAACTCAACAAAAAAATTCTCCGTAACATTATTTCTGTGAATATTACTTCATGTGAATTTTAACTCATTAAATTTGGTGTTTAAAATATGAGCTTTCCTTACAAATAACTTTCTTCTTACAAAACGCACTAGAAGCTTCTAAAAAAATTCAGTACAATATTGATGAATATTTTAGAGGAAAGAAAAATAATTTCAATTTCAAAATAAGGGCTGATTAGTCATAAAGATGACATTTGTATACAGAGTAATCATAACACATGTTTTATGGAAGTCTACAGATTACATAGCACTTTTACAGATATACATTTTATAAAACTCCACAATTGCCCCATAAGAAAGTCAGGCTTGGTATTATTCTAGCCATCCTTTCCTAATAAGTTAGGAAACAAACACAAAATGGTAAATGACTTGCCCAAAATTTTGCAACAAAAGCTGCTCTCAAATCCAGGTTGTTTGACTCCAGATTCTGTATAAATTGAATTAACAGAATCATTCTTCACCTAAGTACATGAGTGATAAACAATATGTTTAATAGCTAGCACTGGATTTTTAATCTATAACAATAATTAGATTTCAAAATCTAATAAGGAAACAACATTAAGAGAATGTCAAAATTATCTTTAACTGATATTTCTTATTTCTGGATGATAGATCACCATAAAAAAGTGATTTTAACATTGGCTGTGTAATGAAATGAACTAGGGGAGTTAAAAGTCTTGATACAGAGGATGTATCCTTGACCTAATTAGCACCAAGGCTCAGGATTATCTTTAATTTTCCCAGGTGATATCAATATGCAGTTTAAGTGTGAGCACCACTGTTACCAAGTGATTGGATATTTGGCTTCATACTGGAGCATGTCTGCCTTTCAATTAGAATTTAGAAAGTGCTTCTCAACTTACCATTCCATCTGTGCATTCTAACATATTTCTACCCTTAGCCATTTGTACTGCTAATCAGTTTGTGGTTTCTGAATGACTATTGTCCAATTTATTTGTTTATTAATATCGCTAATAATAATGCTGGCCTCTCTCATTATTCCTTCATAGACACCTACATTCATTCATTCATTCGTTTGAGACAAGTTCTGGTTCCATTGCCCAGGCTGGAGTGCTGTGGGGCCGTCTTGGCTCACTGCAACCTCTATCTTTCAGGTTGAAGTGATTCTCTTGCCTCAGCCTTCCCAGTAGCTAGGACTACAGGCTTGCACCACCACGCCAGGCTACTTTTTGTATTTTTAGTCGAGACGGGGTTTCCCCATGTTGGCCAGGTTGGTCTTGAACTCATGAGACCTCAGGTGATCCACCGACCTCAGTCTCCCAAAGTGCTGGGATTACAGGTGTGAGCCACCATGCCTGGCCGACAGACACCTACGTCTGATATAATGACAAATCTTACAACTGAATTGTTCAGTCTTAGGACTCCACTTCCCCTTTCACATGGATCACCAGTTTGGCTTTGGTGTTCATTTTCTGTACTTAACTGCTTGGTTAGTGCACTCAGTGAATGTGTATCTGCTCTGTTTCAGTGTTCAACTCTGCTCTTGGCTTGAGAAATCTATCCAGCTCTGCAGGTGCTGATAAGGGGTAATGCCTCAATTTTATTCATCTCTTCTTTAGAAACGGAAGTAAATATTCATAATACATATTATCAAATGTAGCAGAATGGGTCAGGCCAAAATGGTAAAAGAAAACATTTTAAAACAAAAATCCAAAATCCCACAAAAACTTTTTATCTAAAAGCATGGAAAATAGGGATATTGAGATCAGAGTCTGACACATAATACAAATGTGGCAGATATTTTTGGAGTCTGTTGAACTAGAAGGGATTCCAAGTTTAGTGATATATAAAACCTTTCTCTATTAATGTGAGATTTTT